>OX104116.1:34961432-35694036 GCA_944474755.1 Limnoperna fortunei | reverse complement strand
AGGGTATAATAATACAACGGACATGACAACCACTATATACCCCCAACTCTGTTGAGCAGGGGTATAATAATACAACGGACATGACAACCACTATATACCCCCAACTCTGTTGAGCAGGGGTATAATAATACAACGGACATGACAACCACTATATACCCCCAACTCTGTTGAGCAGAGGTATAATAATACAACGGACATGACAACCACTATATACCCCCAACTCTGTTGAGCAGAGGTATAATAATACAACGGACATGACAACCACTATATACCCCCAACTCTGTTGAGCAGAGATATAATAATACAACGGACATGACAACCACTATATACCCCCAACTCTGTTGAGCAGGGGTATAATAATACAACGGACATGACAACCACTATATACCCCCAACTCTGTTGAGCAGGGGTATAATAATACAACGGACATGACAACCACTATATACCCCCAACTCTGTTGAGCAGGGGTATAATAATACAACGGACATGACAACCACTATATACCCCCGACTCTGTTGAGCAGAGGTATAATAATACAACGGATATGACAACCACTATATACCCCCAACTCTGTTGAGCAGGGGTATAATAATACAACGGACATGACAACCACTATATACCCCCAACTCTGTTGAGCAGGGTATAATAATACAACGGACATGACAACCACTATATACCCCCAACTCTGTTGAGCAGAGGTATAATAATACAACGGACATGACAACCACTATATACCCCCAACTCTGTTGAGCAGAGGTATAATAATACAACGGACATGACAACCACTATATACCCCCAACTCTGTTGAGCAGGGGTATAATAATACAACGGACATGACAACCACTATATACCCCCAACTCTGTTGAGCAGAGGTATAATAATACAACGGATATGACAACCACTATATACCCCCAACTCTGTTGAGCAGAGGTATAATAATACAACGGACATGACAACCACTATATACCCCCAACTCTGTTGAGCAGGGGTATAATAATACAACGGACATGACAACCACTATATACCCCCAACTCTGTTGAGCAGGGGTATAATAATACAACGGACATGACAACCACTATATACCCCCAACTCTGTTGAGCAGAGGTATAATAATACAACGGACATGACAACCACTATATACCCCCAACTCATTTGAGCAGAGGTATAATAATACAACGGACATGACAACCACTATATACCCCCAACTCTGTTGAGCAGGGGTATAATAATACAACGGACATGACAACCACTATATACCCCCGACTCTGTTGAGCAGAGATATAATAATACAACGGACATGACAACCACTATATACCCCCAACTCTGTTGAGCAGAGGTATAATAATACAACGGACATGACGACCACTATATACCCCCAACTCTGTTGAGCAGGGGTATAATAATACTACGGACATGACAACCACTATATACCCCCAACTCTGTTGAGCAGGGGTATAATAATACAACAGACATGACAACCACTATATACCCCCAACTCTGTTGAGCAGAGGTATAATAATACAACGGACATGACAACCACTATATACCCCCAACTCTGTTGAGCAGAGGTATAATAATACAACGGACATGACAACCACTATATACCCCCAACTCTGTTGAGCAGGGGTATAATAATACAACGGACATGACAACCACTATATACCCCCAACTCTGTTGAGCAGGGGTATAATAATACAACGGACATGACGACCACTATATACCCCCAACTCTGTTGAGCAGGGGTATAATAATACAACGGACATGACAACCACTATATACCCCCAACTCTGTTGAGCAGGGGTATAATAATACAACGGAGATGACAACCACTATATACCCCCAACTCTGTTGAGCAGGGGTATAATAATACAACGGACATGACGACCACTATATACCCCCAACTCTGTTGAGCAGAGGTATAATAATACAACGGACATGACGACCACTATATACCCCCAACTCTGTTGAGCAGGGGTATAATAATACAACGGACATGACAACCACTATATACCCCCAACTCTGTTGAGCAGGGGTATAATAATACAACGGATATGACAACCACTATATACCCCCAACTCTGTTGAGCAGGGGTATAATAATACAACGGACATGACGACCACTATATACCCCCAACTCTGTTGAGCAGGGGTATAATAATACAACGGACATGACAACCACTATATACCCCCAACTCTGTTGAGCAGGGGTATAATAATACAACGGATATGACAACCACTATATACCCCCAACTCTGTTGAGCAGGGGTATAATAATACAACGGACATGACGACCACTATATACCCCCAACTCTGTTGAGCAGGGGTATAATAATACAACGGACATGACAACCACTATATACCCCCAACTCTGTTGAGCAGGGGTATAATAATACAACGGACATGACAACCACTATATACCCCCAACTCTGTTGAGCAGAGGTATAATAATACAACGGACATGACAACCACTATATACCCTCAACTCTGTTGAGCAGGGGTATAATAATACAACGGACATGACAACCACTATATACCCCCAACTCTGTTGAGCAGGGGTATAATAATACAACGGACATGACAACCACTATATACCCCCAACTCTGTTGAGCAGGGGTATAATAATACAACGGACATGACGACCACTTTATACCCCCAACTCATTTGAGCAGAGGTATAATAATACAACGGACATGACGACCACTATATACCCCCAACTCTGTTGAGCAGGGGTATAATAATACAACGGACATGACAACCACTATATACCCCCAACTCTGTTGAGCAGAGGTATAATAATACAACAGACATGACAACCACTATATACCCCCAACTCTGTTGAGCAGGGGTATAATATTACAACGGACATGACAACCACTATATACCCCCAACTCTGTTGAGCAGGGGTATAATATTACAACGGACATGACAACCACTATATACCCCCAACTCTGTTGAGCAGGGGTATAATAATACAACGGACATGACAACCACTATATACCCCCAACTCTGTTGAGCAGGGGTATAATAATGCAACGGACATGACAACCACTATATACCCCCAACTCTGTTGAGCAGGGGTATAATAATACAACAGACATGACAACCACTATATACCCCCAACTCTGTTGAGCAGGGGTATAATAATACAACGGACATGACAACCACTATATACCCCCAACTCTGTTGAGCAGGGGTATAATAATACAACGGACATGACGACCACTATATACCCCCAACTCTGTTGAGCAGGGGTATAATATTACAACGGACATGACAACCACTATATACCCCCAACTCTGTTGAGCAGGGGTATAATAATACAACGGACATGACAACCACTATATACCCCCAACTCTGTTGAGCAGGGGTATAATAATACAACGGACATGACAACCACTATATACCCCCAACTCTGTTGAGCAGGGGTATAATAATACAACGGACATGACGACCACTATATACCCCCAACTCTGTTGAGCAGGGGTATAATATTACGACGGACATGACAACCACTATATACCCCCAACTCTATTGAGCAGGGGTATAATAATACAACGGACATGACAACCACTATATACCCCCAACTCTGTTGAGCAGGGGTATAATAATACAACGGACATGACGACCACTATATACCCCCAACTCTGTTGAGCAGGGGTATAATATTACAACGGACATGACGACCACTATATACCCCCAACTCTGTTGAGCAGGGGTATAATAATACAACGGACATGACGACCACTATATACCCCCAACTCTGTTGAGCAGGGGTATAATATTACAACGGACATGACAACCACTATATACCCCCAACTCTGTTGAGCAGGGGTATAATAATACAACGGACATGACAACCACTATATACCCCCAACTCTGTTGAGCAGGGGTATAATAATACAACGGACATGACAACCACTATATACCCCCGACTCTGTTGAGCAGAGGTATAATAATACAACGGACATGACAACCACTATATACCCCCAACTCTGTTGAGCAGAGGTATAATAATACAACGGACATGACAACCACTATATACCCCCAACTCTGTTGAGCAGAGGTATAATAATACAACGGACATGACAACCACTATATACCCCCAACTCTGTTGAGCAGGGGTATAATAATACAATGGACATGACAACCACTATATACCCCCAACTCTGTTGAGCAGGGGTATAATAATACAACAAGATAACCTGTCAACAGAGAATGTGAATAAACAATCAGATCATGTGACTTCAACATAACAAAATTCTCCTGCAGTAAACAATCAGATCATGTGACTTCAACATAACAAGATTCTCCTGCAGTAAACAATCAGATCATGTGACTTCAACATAACAAGATTCTCCTGCAGTAAACAATCAGATCATGTTACTTCAACATAACAAGATTCTCCTGCAGTAAACAATCAGATCATGTGACTTCAACATAACAAGATTCTCCTGCAGTAAACAATCAGATCATGTGACTTCAACATAACAAGATTCTCCTGCAGAGTGAGGCAAATGCAATATGTATACAACAACAAAGACAAAAGTTTTACTGAAACAACAAAAACAAAAAATATAGCATTCCTAAAATTAACAATTATAAATAAGAAAAGATATGACAATACACAAAATAAACAATAAACAAGGCCCTAATACACACCTCATTCACTGTCTCCTCAGGTGTTGGCTTAAATTGTAAATATTATCACTCAATTACATATGTACATTAAAGGTTTTATTGCAAATGGTGAACAATGAGTTGAAAACAATAAAATATAAACTGTCTTGGGAAGGCTTAAATTGTCTCCTTTGATTAATATATAGAAATTGTTAAACTGATTGGCTGGTTCTGACATTTGATCTGGTTCAATATGTGACTACCATATCTAGTCTTACTTGTTAACTATGTGTATGCTGAAAATTCTACTTTTTAAGACCAAAATTGTGGAAAAAAAATGATTTAGATATGAGCAACAAACAACGAGGAGATATTGCGTATGACAGTGATAAACCACAGCCTCTGTGAATTATATCTTAATTAAATAACCCACACACTTTTTTTCTTTAAATTCCTTTTTTCTTAAAATTACATATATTAAAAAACCAAATAGGCAGATACATCAATGCTTCATAATAAAGATACAATGAATATTGATCCCTGTTTGCCATGGGGCTACTCATGTCAGACAATGCCTCTTACAGTTAACCACCCTCAATTTTGTCAATTAACTGGACATCTATTTCTCGGAAAAAACTGTAAGACAACATTTTATGCCCTTTTGAGAAAGTAAGACAACATCTTATAACTTTCAAAAGTAATAAAAATCATATTTAACATACTATTATTCTCTGTAGATTACGAAGTACAATTTTGTGCATTTTGGCTACATTTCTGAACTGGTGAAAGACACTTTCTAACAATTCCAATAAAAACCTAGGCTGGTTCTGACTAGACAGGGATTCACCAGGCTGACTGTAGCTAAAAATAAAAACAGGAAGTCATTACAACATTATGTCAATCACACAGTCTCAGTTGTGCAGCTCATTTAGACTTTCTCAAAACAGGAAACAGATTCACAATGGATTATCATCTTCAGTTCTGAAGTTATAGTGTGAACCATGAATTGGTTGGTCTCAAAGAATACTTTATTTTCACTGTTGAATCAATTTTCTTCTCGTTAATTAGATTACGACTATTTTTACCTATGGAACAGGGACTGCCTACATAGCCAGAGGGTTTGAGCTTACTCCTAGTGTTTTGTGGGTTTTATTGATTATCTTTACTTTTCTATGAAAAATACCAAGAAAACCCACAGACCAACCAGGGGCAAATACTGGTACATATTCAAAACATAAAAACAAAAAACAACAAGAAATGTGACCATGTCACAAAAACCAGGTTTTCAACCATTTAACAAGTAATTTCAGTAGTAGCCTAAGCGAAAAAAACTGTTTTCTATGCAAGCTTGCTTTATCCAAAGTTTCAGCAAGATTGATTTATTTAAACTGAAGTTATTGACTGGAAACCTTCTATTTGATGCCACACAACCACCATACCACAATCTTATAACCAGGATTTTCATTGAAACCTGGTTGAAAACAGAAAGTGAGCATTCAGAACCCAATACAGCCATAAGAGCTGTCAAGTATTCTGGACACGAGTAAGCAGTGGCTGCCTCTAACAGACACGCACAACAAATTACTGTTGGCCATGCCTACAGAAAGGTCAATTCCACGAGGGATAAAGACTATTTATACTTGTCTTTCTGCGACAGTTTTTTAGGGGACCACATGTTTTTCTTCCCAAAATAATTTACATTTTTTTACACTGGTAACATCTTGATATCTTCTGCCTTTTTTGCTGATGAAGCATCCTGTAAATAACACAAGAATGGACAAGTTTTCTGTAACTCCAAACTACAGTCACTATGGTTTCCCAGTTATACATGATGTTTTAGCATTAGGTTGAATTAAGATGCATATAGTTGGCCAATTCACTACCAATAGTCAATAGTTATCTGTAGGTTTACAAAGAATTTATGTTACCCTGTTTATATGTACCTGTCTACAAGCTGTTGGGAAGTCCTGGCTACAATGGCAGACAATTCTGGTTCTATCCTTGACTTTATCCCCTGAAATAAAAGAAGTTTTCCATAATAAATAACTTTTCAAAGAACAAGAAAGAAAACTTTCATTTTTATGTTTACAAGATTTTAATCCTTGTCTGACTGAGTAGTTGTTTCCTTTAACCTTTCTGCTATTTATTAACTAGATAACTGCTAATGAATTCTTCATATCAATATACAGGCTATACAAGCCTTTTCAAAATTTTGCAAAAATTTAAATAATGAACTAATTTTTATGACCAACCTGTTTTTAGAGATCAAGCTACTGTCATTAAATCAACTATCAACTAAACTGATGCACACGATATGTAGGTACAAATGTTCACAACTTGTGTCTCACCCACTCAAACAAAAATAAATCTCAATATCATGACTACTGAGTGCATAACAATAAAACCAATCTAGCTAAATTAAATTATAAAATTAATTTCAACAAAAGTTCAAGTCTTAAATACATTTGTATCAGTTCTAATGAACTGGTTGGTAAGGACAGGGACAGTCAGTTAGTATAGACTGTCCTTGGTAAGGATAACTACCTTTTTATCTTTTCAGCCAATTATAGGCAACACTTATAATGTCTACACTAAAATTATTTTCACTCCCAAATAAATGTTTGGTTGGACAAATAAAATGACCATTTCTCTAATTATATTCAAACAGCTAGACAGGAAAAATAGTTCTTGTTGCTCACGAAAATGTGGTTCTTATATGTCGATTGGTTTAAAAAAATAAGGACATAAACAATTACTACATAAACAATTACTTCTATTAACCATGTCATTCAAGTCATATCTATAAAAATGGGATTGGCATAATTTATATTAATTATAGTTTTGTTTAATTTATATTGAATTTATATTTCACAAATTTACTACTTTTTAAAATTTCTCCAGTCTTAATAGTTAAATTATGCAATTTCTCGATTGGAGAAATCTGATAGTCCAGCAGTACCAATGTAAGATCCTATATTTCCACCAGTCTATGGTGTCCACTAATGTCCATTTTACTTTGAAAATTGAAAACATTTCTGCTCTTATTGGAGGAATATACTTGCAATAAACAGCATGTCCATTCCAAAGGGTGGGCAGAGTATAAACAAAAAAGTCTTGCTCAAGCATAAAAAATCTGAGCTGTTATGTACTGCATCTTAAATAAATTACAAAATTAGGAAAGACAAGGAGCCAATTTCCTGTGAGTTTATAGTTACCAGAAAATGGCAAGTCCAGTAAAACCTAGCACAAAAGAATATGGTCTATTATCAATTGTCAGTACAAACAAGTAACATGTGAGCTACTCGGTATACCATCGATATTCACATCATTGAACTGACTGTCATTAAACAGGAAGTAGATATGCCACAGACATAAAATGGATCCTCCTAATTTAAGACCACATGGTAAGGTCACATATAAAATTTCAAATGGTTGTAATAAGTAGTTTGCTGAGAAAACTGTTACCAAAGTTATGTTGCGGATGAAAGGACAGATGGACTGAAGGACAGAAAGACAGAAAGAAGGAAGGATGGAAACATGGAGGTAAACCAGTATACCACCCTCTTCTTCGAAGTGGGGGTATAAAAATCTATATATGTTCTACTGTTCTTCACTAGTTAGATCAATAATTAAGAATCAGAAGAGGAGTTGTTCCGTTAACACAGGGTCACAGACATGGTTTTCTATATTGGCTTATATATAACAATCTAGGTCTGGTGAATGCAGACTAATACAAAAAGTGTGGACTGTGAGCACACTCACAAAGCAATACCCCCTGCTTTGCTTTCAAGTCCAATTATCTCCCCTTAATGATAATCAAGTTCAATAAAAATCCTTCATGCACATCTACGTATAATGTACTTCCTTTATGCTAAGTTTCATTAAATTTCATAAAGCGGTTTTAGGAGGAGTTGTGCGTTACAAGGCATTTGGACAGACAGACAGACAGACTGACAGGGTTATTCCTATTTATCCCCCAAACAAGTTTGCAGGGGGTATAATTAATGAATGAACGTACTCCACAGGTATTTGACTATACAAGTATGTAGGGTCATTCAAAACCCTGTATATGGACCATGTAGCAAAATACAGGTCTGTATACAAGTCTTTTGCAGGCTATTAATTCTATACTGTCCTCAATTGAAGTTTCTATTACTTTTTCACAGAGAACAAATTTAACAAAGAAAACATTCTTATGAACAAAAATGTATCCCTATACATTCTTCTTTTTTTTTCAAGATTTAATAACACCAAATAGATGTAACAATAAAATATACCAGTATAATTTATAAATAAGTCTAATAGCATGACTCTAAATTGCCACAGCAGGCTGTTTGAAATACGGCCCACTTATATGGATAGGCTGTAGATGTATCTTGGAATACAATGTTCCATAGGATTGACATCAAACCAATTAAAAATCTAGCTGTAATAATTATATAAAAAATTGAGATTATAGCTGTTACAACTGGATAAGTCGGACTTTTTATTTCAAAATATATACATTGTACTTCTATAAACAAGAACATGTTTTATTGATCTATGTATAGCCTGGAAAGAAAGCAATTTTGATGATGATGACATACCACACACTGACATGGGGTCATATTTAAAGTGAATTAAGTCTCTAAGGTACAATGCACTCGTGGTCATTTCAGTTTGAAAGAAATATTACCTGGTAAATAGGTAACCACAATTTTGTCATTGTAATCCTAATACATTAAAGTTCACTCAATTGTTCAGTTAAAAAAATATTAGCATTCTTAATTGTTTGTCAAAATTTATAAAAATTATTCTTACGAAGGTCGCTCCTCCAGGTTAGCTATGTTTTTCACACATAATTGTAATTGTAATTTTGTATTGTTTATATTTTCTCTGTAACCAAATGTTTATGAGAATAAAGTATTCAAGTATTCAAGTAATTGTGTTTTGGTTTGTTTGTTTGTTTGTTTGATGGTGTTTAACGCCACTTTCAGCAATTTTTCAGCTATATCATGGCATCCAGTTTTTATTGGGGGAGGAAGCCGGAGTACCCGGATAAAACCCCTGCAGTGAGAATCGAACCCGCAATCTCAGTGTTGACAGACCACGTGTTCAATAGTAGACGAACTACCTTGTCCACTCGCCCACCGAGGCCCCTTGTTTTGGCTTGATAATGGTATGAGGAATTGACTATACAAACATTAGTTAGCATGGTCAAGTATACGTAATGCAGTTGAAAATAGATTTGTCATAGCAGGCACGACATAAAAAGAATATACATGTACATATCAAATATATCCCTTTTATAGAAGATTTGGTTATATAAAAAAGGTACCATACTTCTCCAGCCGGTCCACTCATCTGTAAACCCCATAAACAATACACAACTAAAAAGCTAATCTGCTCTACATGTATGTGCATTCTGGCCAAACAGTAATCAGTAAAATTATAATTAAGTAAACTAGAAATTTGAAGAATAAACATGAAAATCTGCAAATCTCACAACAAAGCAGAAAAAACCGCTTACCAGTACATCTCTACTTTTTATTTTCTAGATACAACAAGAAAGATTAAAATTATACCTAAATCAACAGGAATATGGTATATTAAAGAATTACTCATCATGGTTTTATAGTTCATGAAGAAATAACTCCAATGATATTATAAACATTGTGTTACCCACGAAGCGAGTTCTGTGGGTACAACATAATCGACTTCTAATAAACTGAACAAATAATTATTATAATTACTGGTAATAATTAAAATTTTATTAAAAATTTCCTCCACTGAGAAAATTATTTTTAAAGACTTCAAAGGAAAAGTAGGTAGCAGAATTCTCTTTGGTAGCAAGTGACACCAAGAAGAATGACATTCCTAAGTTTATAATACATCTTTTAATCCAATCAGAATACATTTACATCCAAAAACTTTAACTATAGATAAATTAAATTGCACTTTCACTTGGTCAATGGAACAATGTTTTTGTTTTATCTAACATAATATGCATGTGATCACAATGTATATAAAACAAAATGATTTTAACTTGAAACATGGTATGTCTGAAAAAAAATGTATTAAAAAACCTAAATTAAATTACTTAGTTCAATTAACTTTAAATCAGAAAAAGGTAAAACTCTTAAAACTTCACAATAAAACACAGAAAACATCTTACCAGTTGATTCTTTCTTTTTAATTTCTAAATAAACAAATATAATTAAAAAACAAGTGTTCCTTTAAGCAGACACTTTAGTCCCATACAGTCCAATGTTAAGCTTTGTTCCTCAGTGGTGGCCATCTTGAATTTAAGATCAGTGACTGACAATAAACTCAAAATTTGTATAGGACAATCTCAGGCACTTTTCTACAATATTGCAATTCAACTTGCCAATTGGATTTTCAGAAAAAGATTATTTTTTTTTACATCAGCCAATCACAACATATCTATTTCCCTGGGAGTCACATTGAATTTTTGATAAATAAAAATCACTTAAATGACAACAGAACTACCATGGTATCAGTTTTTCATAATTTGGTTTAATTGTGAACGATGGTTTCTGAAAATAGGATGTTATTCTGACTACACCTCTTCAGTTCTATGTAAATCTATGTTCCACCTTGGATTTAGAATCAGTACTAAAAAACTCAAACTTTGTAAAGGGCAAAGGAGATGCATTACATAATATAACAATTCCATCTTGTAAGCCTACTGTCAATTTTTTTTTTTAAATTTAAGACAAATACAACATATCAATGAACCTGCTGGCCATGCTGAATACTCAAAGGAAGATATGTGTATGTACCTCTAAATGAACATGTTGGATTCCAATTGTCAAGTGATTTTGGGAGAAGATTGAAAAGTGAAAAGTTTAAGGCAAACTGTGACGGAGGTCAATCAATAAGAACTGCACTCATGCCCCTTTAGGTTGGATGGGTTAAAAAAGACAGCTTATATCAATACAGTTTAGTTTACTTTGAATGATTTTTCTACACGCAGTATAAAATTCTTGTTGTTTTTAATAGGAAGGTGATGATGAAACTTAAATTCGTGTCTACTATATGTTCTTAATACACTTGTAATATGTAGTGGTCATCTGTGGGCAGTTCTTGTCAATAAGAATGGATTTTTTTTTGTAAGCGATGAACATTTTTATTTTATTTTTAATTGTATAGATTACACTAAGCTTGACGATTACACTTGTTCATTTACTAATTTTTTAGATTTTTTACCACTTGACCATAATAATGTGTTATAAATTATTTTTAAAATTCTGGACTTCCATTCTTTATATTTAGATACTTACATTTGTGGGAGCATTTTATACCATATTGTTCAACTTTTTACAAATTTTTGACATATTTCTAACGAATTTGTGACACAATAATTCTGTGGTGTTTTTTTTATCAAAGTTTTTGCTCTTTCCACCAATTCTTGTTGCAGGTGAACATAAATACACTGTAGATGGATTTAATCATTATACAATTAGTGATCAGCTATTTATTGTTTGTTTGTTTGAATGATGTTTAAGGCCACTTTCAGCAATTTTTCAACTATATCATGGCATCCAGTTTTTATTGGGGAAGAAAAACAGAGTACCTGGAGAAAACCCCTACCTTCTGTAGGAAAACTGGCAACCCTTGTGAAGATTGGAGTCAAGTACACCCTGCCTGCAGTGAGAATCGAACCTGCAATCTCAGTGATGACAGACAACATGGTCAATAGTAGACAAACTACCTTAAACACTCAACAATCAGCCATTTATATAAAAAAAGATATTCAAACTTAATAAAGTACTTAAATCAGGTAATAGAGAGCACCTAAATCACAACTATTTTTCAAAAAAAAAGTTGAACATGGCATGTTGTTTGGCAGTAGTTTCTATGTTTTAAAACTCTGACATAGGGAAAGGTTGATCTGCATCTGATGCCAAAAATAGTTTGCTGGTTTGAATGTAGCTTGAAAAATGTAGTCCTTTGAAGGTTTTTATCTGTCCCAAGTGAAAAAGAAGGAATTGTAATGGAGCACTAGTGGGATTTTTTTTAAATAATTTTCACTATTAAACAGCTGTCTTGGGTTAATAAATATTTTTTTCTTACTCTGCCATTTCCTGAGACATTTATATAATACCTAATAATTAATTTTAACACTGGTTTGATAATCATGTCATTGTTGACAAATGAAAGTGTACATTTCAGTATTGTACTGGTTAACAATAGTATTCTGGATAGTAAAATGAATGAACTTAAATAGTCCAGAATGCCTTTCTTTACCGAATCAATTCTATTCTAAGATAATTAATAAATGTTGCGAACCAGGAAAACAGTTTATAACAGGATAAAATGCATAAAACCCTTGTGTGTTAATCACTCCCTGACTGCTGCATTACAAGTAATTGGACCTCTTTTTAACTCTGCACTTAAAAGTCTCATTCAGATTTTTTAAAAATCCAAAAAAGAGCTACATTATTGTAGCTAGTGTGAATAGTGTTAAATGCCACTTTCAGTACTTTTTTAGCAATACCATTTTGTCCAATTTTTTGGGGGTGAGGAAGCTGGATTATGATGAGAAAACTACCAACCTTTAGTAGGAAAACTGGCAATCATTGTGAGAGAACCTCCAACCTTCAGTAGGAAAACTGGCAATCATTGTCAATTAAGATCGGAGTCAACCCCAAAATCTCAGCGTTGACAAAATCATCAGTAGATGACTTACTACCTTAATTACTTAGCCATAGAGGCCTCATGCAACTCCCCCCCCCCCTCCCCTACCCCAAGAAAAAAAAAAGTACTGTATATACATGTATGATAATTAAAGTTTTTCTTGTTCAGTAGGTCAATATTTAAAAGATTCTAGTATCTAAATAGACATGACACATTTGTATATAAATGCAAAATGATTTCAACTTCAAACAGAGAGTGCATCGGCATCTGAAAAAAAGGTCTTAGTCCAAACCCCAAAAATTTTAGGGTTTAATTCATATATTTCAATCAACTTTAAATAAGAAAAAAACTCTTCAAATCTCACAACAAAACTCAGAAAACATCTTACCAGTGAATCCTTTCTTTTTACTTTCTAAATTAAGAATAAAAATGAATAACATGTGATTTTGCAGATTCGTCAATCTCACAAAACACCTGTAACTATTATGATGTAAGATGATCCTAATTAATCTATGATTCTATGTCTGTGAAAAGAAATTGCTTTATAATGTAGGAAAAATTGAACTCAACAAGTAAATACCTAAATCCCATTAATTACTTTGACAAAGGAGACATTTCATACTCCCAACCACATCTAAATAACAGTGTCTGCAATTTTTTGGCTTTATCAGGGCATGAAGTTTTAATAACACACTTAACAAACAATATATGATTTTGTCTTGTAAGGGGTAGTCTTTCATGACAGGCTATATAGAAGGGGGAATACTGAAATGTCAAAACTATGGATGGATATCGAGTTGTAATAAAATCCACGATCAACTGACGGTCTTGATGTAAGGGTAACCGATGTTACTATTTTGGTGGTTATGCATTAATATATACAACACAGAGTTTATATCAAATAAGCAGAACAAATAATTACACTCAATCCTTAATTATTAAATATTTTCTCTATAGAAAAAATTAGCATAAACACTTGAATGATGTAAAGAAAGTGGAATAAGTCATTTTACCATTTGGTGCCCTTCACCTTGCAAATGCCACCATTACAACTGGTATTTGTTTATAGGAGCAAACACACACTCTGTCACACAATTATAAAATGTTTACATTAAAATTTTAAATTACACAATGTATATCCAAAACATTCTACCAAGTTTGGAGATGCTAAATTAACCAATGTGGTCACAGGAAATTATCCATCTACATTCCTCATCAATAGTGAAAAAAATTACTTCATGAACATAATCAGCATTATATTGTCATCATATAATTGATTGATTGATTGGATGTCCGCTTTACGTCCAGCGAGCAGTATTTCAGCTATATTCAGTACAGGAACAAGTTAACAAGCAAGAAATCAATGGAAAATGGGGGTGGAATGGGTCACAGGAAATACAATTCTGACTGCCACTGGAAAAGTATGGAGTTTTGGGTAGGGGCGGAAAATTTAGCCTTTTGTAGCAGCTACAATGAGCCTACTCTTTTTCGAAATCTACAAAAGGGGTCTTTATCGTGCATGGAGCGTGGCACTCTCCAAACATGTTACCCACTATGGTCCACGGTCAGGCTTTCCGTAATATGACCCGACAACCCCTCAACGAGAGGGACCTCCCCTATCCGCCACCCGAGGACGCGCTGGGCTGCTCTGTGGGTCGAGCACTGGGAACCCTCCCAGTGTCATCATATAAAATATGCTATATAATTCTAGTGCAGAGTGTCATTTATTTCTGATTAGCAATTATCAGCTGCTGTCATCCTGACATGCATGGTTAATGAGGTACTAACCTAATCCAAAAGCTTTAACATAGCTACTGGAACAAGAAAATGAGGTCGATGTCAGACGACACCCACTATACTGCATTTACTATTCATAAGCAGCCTATATCAATATTGTCATGATTACAGAGGAACTGGCCTAATCAAATAACTAAAACATGGTCACTAAACTGTGAAAATGAGGTCAAGGGCAGATGATTGTCTGTGAAGTACTCGTAATAATAAATCGTGACATTGCAGACGAGACAAAGAATCTGAGAGTAGGAGCGGTTGATTACTGAAAATAGATATCTTAGTTACATGTACATGGGTTGAAAACTGTAGGTGGGGTTTAGGACACAAAAAGGTACCCAATATAGCAAGGAAACCAACCAATCAACATGAGCCAAAAGTCAAGGGGATATTAAACAGACAACCAACACAACTAAAACCAAATACAAATAAGTACATGTAAGTATCCAGATCCCAATAATATGGTAGAAATCTGGGTCAGTAACGAGTGATCGCCTATAGTATGATAAATAAATAACGGTATGCTGAAAAATTTAAAACTATTTTACAGTTGTGTATCGAGTTACACATGTGTCTACATATATAATAGGAGATCCACTTGTTTAATATAAGCATAAAAAACGCTGTACAGAATAAAGTTTGAATAATCATGATGAAAAACTATGAGATGAGTAGATTACACATGTAGATTAAGTACCTTGGTTTTAAAAATGTTCTTCTAAATGTAATAGGAGGTACAAATATCAAGACAAATTCTACCAAGTCTGAAGGCTACATGATCACCTACCTGCCATCCAGACAGTCACCCTATAGGCCAAGACACTCAGCCATGCCACAAATAAATGGATATTATTAATAATTAGGTTGATCAAATTGAAATCTTGCAAAGAAACATGAAAGTCTTCAAAATTCACAACAAAGTCCAAAACAACCTCTTACCAGTGGATCCTTACTTTGTACTATACATGCCTAAATATTACAAAATAAAATTTATAAAATTAAAGTTGCATTTTTGTTTAGTTTATTTTTGACCAGTGTATCATTACTGTTTACTAAATGTGCCTAAATATTACAGAAAATAAAACTAGAATTAAATCAAATAGTATGATTCAAACAGGTTTAAATTAAAGTTGCAATTTTGTTTAGTTAATTTACATTTTACACAAAGTTATTTTAGCATCTTAATAGGCTTGTAGGATACATTTGTATATAAACAACAAAATAACAGGATATCAACTTGAATCAACTTGAAACAGTGAGTGCATCTGGAAAGAAATCTGAATAAAACCCCAAAATTAAAGGGGTTTAAAAAGTATTTAAATCAAAAATCAACTTTTAATCTGAAAAAAAAATGTGAAACTCTTAAAATATCACAACAAAACCCAGAAAACATCTTACCAGTTGTTCCTTTCCTTTTACTTTCTAAATTAAGAAAAACAGTTCAATTTACTTACTATAAATACACTATAGTGCCCCTCTTTGTATTGCAGTGTCAGCAAATGTTAAGCTGTATCATGGCATGCAGTTTTTATTTTGTTTTGGCCATATGACACATGTAACCTCTTTGAGTTAAATATCTTTCTCAAAGCACTTTATAAACAATACATCATTTGGTCTTATGCATAGTCACTGATGAGGGGATGAGGGGATATAGATGGGAAATACTGTTTTGCCAAATCAGGATGGATGTAGAGCTGCATAAATTTGATTATTTACTATCTGATTAATGACTGTGTCAATAATGTTAAGTCTTTTTGCATAAAATTCTCAATATTATCAGTACAATTACTTAATGAAGTTGGCAATCTATAACAAGTAATTATTGCTCAACTAGTCAGCTGTATTACTCAGTTAACTGCCTCAACTAGTTAGTTGTATTCCTCAGTTAACTGCCTCTAGTTGAAGGTTGTAAATATCAGGTAAAAACTACATCAAGTAAAAAATATACTATCTTAAAAAGTCAACTGTAAATATCAGTTAACCAACTAAAGTAGTCTGCTTTAAACCTTAGCTAACTACCTCAAGTAGTCAGCTGTAAATATCTGTTAATGGTCTCATTTATAAGGCTGTAAACATCAGTTAACTACTTTAAGTGGTAACCTGTAAACCTCAGCTACCTCACAAAGACAGCTGTAAACATCAGCTAACTACTTAAAGAAGTGAAGTGTAAACTTCAGTTTTAAACATTTTAAACATAAATGGTTACAAGAAAAATCTGTAAAATAATCATAATGAAACTTTTACTTTTACTTGTATGGTAATGTGTTAAAAAGTGCCTTCCTACCACGTAAAAAAATTTCCTTTTTTTCAGGAATAGGTATTTGTCACCTTTGATATATTACTGTTCTCCTAATTATATAATACCTCAGCTGATTCTGGGAAATCCCCTTGATATATTACTGTTCTCCTAATTATATAATACCTCCGCTGATTCTGGGAAATCCCCTTGATATATTACTGTTCTTCTACTTATATTATACCTCAGCTGATTCTGGGAAATCCCCTTGATATATTACTGTTCTTCTTCTATTATACCTCAGCTGATTCTGGGAAATCCCCTTGATATATTACTGTTCTCCTACTTAGATAATACCTCAGCTGATTCTGGGAAATCCCCTTAATATATTACTGTTCTCCTACTTATATAATACCTCAGCTGATTCTTGGAAATCCCCTTGATATATTACTGTTCTTCTACTTATATTATACCTCAGCTGATTCTGGGAAATCCCCTTGATATATTACTGTTCTCCTACTTAGATAATACCTCAGCTGATTCTGGGAAATCCCCTTAATATATTACTGTTCTCCTACTTATATAATACCTCAGCTGATTCTTGGAAATCCCCTTGATATATTACTGTTCTCCTACTTAGATAATACCTCAGCTGATTCTTGGAAATCCCCTAGATATATTACTGTTCTTCTACTTAGATAATACCTCAGCTGATTCTGGGAAAACCCCTTGATATATTACTGTTCTCCTACTTAGATAATACCTCAGCTGATTCTGGGAAATCCCCTTAATATATTACTGTTCTACTTTTATATATAATACCTCAGCTGATTCTGGTATTTTCCTTAGGACAAACAAAGCTTCTACTAAAACTGCTATGAAATGTGAAGAATTTTCCTCTGGGTTAGAATTCAAATCCTCCTTAATTTCCTTATCAAAATCCATCATCTCCGGTGGTTTGAGCATGTCTGAACTTTGTTCTGTAAAATTTATGCATAAACTAGAATATCCATGTCAAACATAAGTGAAACAAACAACACAGATAAACCTGTTGTATTATGAATGTTTGCTGGTCAGTTTCAAAATAACAAGGTAATCAAATGTTTGTTATAGTTTGTATGGAGTTTGGTACTGCAACATAATAAGCAAAGAGTAATGATTGGTGATCAAGCATTTTCAATAATTTGCAGGCATTGATATAAAGTCTGCATATAGAAGATTTTGAGGCAAATTATATGTTGTATGCAATGGGCATCATTGTAAAACTGTGTGTTTGACAACATTAATATCCCAATTCAACCTCAAACTACATATTTTAATGCAAAAAAGGTCAAATATGTACATCAGACAAATCTGAAAATGATCTGAATCTGTATTTGTGAAAAAGATATGATCCTGATTCAGAACCTAACATTTTTTTAAATCTGGAATTTGATTCATTTCATTCAACAATTGATGAGTGCACAATGTTGAATAGGTGTCTACATAAAATATTTTTTGTTTGTTTGAATGGTGTTTAACACCACTTTAAGCAATTTGTCAGCTATATTAGGGTGACAAGTTTATATTAGGTAGGAAGCCAGAGAAAATGTTTGGTAGGGAAACAGGCAATCATTGTCAATTAAGATTGGAGTCGAGTACACCCTGCCCGCAGTAAGACTCGAACTGGCAACCTCACTGTTGTGTACATAAAATACCTTAATAATCTCTGATATTATCTTGAGGTCAAAACAAACTTTACAACTATGAGGCTAAATTACACTAACTAATATTCTATGGACTAAAAAAATGCAATGAGTTGAGCATAACTTTCAGAGAACTGGGATCAATGCATTTCCCCTGAAAAAAATGTATTATAGATTGGAGAAAATCCAGTCCAGGGACTTAAAAAGATATTATATCGACATAACCGAGTTATCAATTAAACTAAGACTGAATAAAAGGTTTCTTCATATTGTATGCCAATGCTTATATGATTTTACTTGTAGGCTTAGTCTCTGCATCAGAAAACTGTTTAGTCAGATTACTTCCCCTTCTGTATGACGAAGAACGTTTTAGTGATGGTGTTGTGTAAGGAACAGCAACATAAATTTGTTTGTTCAACTCCTCTATCAAAGATTCATGTAGTTGCTGAAAACAAAACAATTCAACTTCAAAAGAAGTACTTCAAAAATTGTTACACTTATATCAAGTAATAAAACATAAACACCCATAAAAAGAAATAGGAATAGCTTAGCCACATCAAATTTCCAGTACCTTCCCAGTGCCATATAGATGTAGTTTATTTTAACAACCTTACTTAATGCTCAATGTTTTGGACCCTATCTATTGTTTGATTGTTTGTTTGTTTGAATATTGTTTAGCACCACTTTCAGCAATTTTTCAGCTAAATCATGGCATCCAGTTTTTATTGGAGATTGGAGAAGGAATCCGCAGTACCTGGAGTAAACCCTCAACCTTTGGAACAGACAACCTTGTCAATTAAGATTGGAGTCAAGCACACCTTGCATGCAGTGAGACTTGAAGCAGCAATCGCAGTGTTGACAGACCATGTGATCAATAGGACTACATTAACTGCTCGGCCACCATGGCCCCAGGGAAGCTATCTACAAGCTTTCACTAATAAGATTTCAGATGTAAATTCAGAAACATTTAGATTTAGAATAAAGTTAATATGTAAGGGTAAGAAATTCTTAAAAATAAATAAAAACAAAATATCCTTGCATAATGTTAATTTGTTTTTATTACCAATGAAATTAAATAAAAGCCAACTCTGTCAGATAAAAATTGCAAAAATTGCAGAATTATTCATGTACTATATCATTTTGGATTAAAATGTTTGTTTTCAATAGACAAGTAGATCAGACAGAGTAACTATACTGGCTGTAAATATTGTGAGTATACTGTAATTTCTGTTGCCAATTTATTCAGCATTGTCGACAAGTTTCCACAGCCTTAACAAAACTTCTATTTGACAACAAGTACATCTGCCAAAATATCAAACATATTCTTTGAAAACAAAATCTGTTAACAAATAATGCTATATGTTTGCTTACTTCATTACGAGAAATCAACTCTGCCTTTAGGTCTCTAAGGGCGTCAATTCCAGCAAGTGGTTTTTCTAGCTTAGCCACTGAAAAGAGAAATAAGTTTGTACATCTGAACCCCAATGTCAATGTACATCTGAACCACAATGTCAATGTACATCTGAACCACAACGTCCATGTACATCTGAACCACAACGTCCATGTACATCTGAACCACAATGTCAATGTACATCTGAACCACAATGTCAATTTACATCTGAACCACACTTCCATGTACATCTGAACCACAATGTCAATGTACATCTGAACCACAACGTCAATGTACATCTGAACCACAATGCCCATGTACATCTGAACCACACCACAATGTCAATGTACATCTGAACCACAATGTCAATGTACATCTGAACCACAATGTCAATGTACATCTGAACCACAATGTCAATGTACATCTGAACCACAATGTCAATGTACATCTGAACCACAACGTCCATGTACATCTGAACCACACCACAATGTCAATGTACATCTGAACCACAATGTCAATGTACATCTGAACCACACCACAATGTCAATGTACATCTGAACCACAATGTCAATGTACATCTGAACCAAAATGTCAATGCACATCTGAACCACACCACAATGTCAATGTACATCTGAACCACAATGTCAATGTACATCTGAGCCACAATGTCAATGTACATCTGAACCACACCACAATGTCAATGTACATCTGAACCACAATGTCAATGTACATCTGAACCACAATGTCAATGTACATCTGAGCCACAATGTCAATGTACATCTGAACCACACCACAATGTCAATGTACATCTGAACCACAATGTCAATGCACATTTGAACCACAATGTCAATGTACATCTGAACCACACCACAATGTCAATGTACATCTGAACCACAATGTCAATGTACATCTGAACCACAACGTCAATGTTCATCTGAACCACACCACAACATTCACATACAATATGGCTTGAACCTGCTTTGCAGTTTCAGAATAGATTGCATTTGAAAATTATTTCTGTAGAGTTTTCTGTTAAAGTTAGTCTGTAATGATGATGTTGGCCATATTTACTGTCATATCGGTATACAAAAAATGTAGAGACCATCGATCTGATAAAATATTCCTTATAACTTTTGTTTGAATACTGGTGATAAGTTTCAATTTCTTAAGGGGTTTCAGAGAAGAGGCCTTTTTAAAACCTATTTCCCATAGGATCAATTGTTAAACTAAGTCATGTTGTGATGGCCATATTGGTTTCCAATCACTGTAAAAAACATAAATATTGTGACCAAGTTTGGTTTCAACTGGACCAGTAGTTTCAGAGAAGAAGGTTGAAATGTAAAGAGTTAAGAGACACCAACAATGACGACTATGCTGATGACAGAAGCACTGTGATAACAAAAACTCATCTGACCCTTAGTGTGAGGTGAGCCAAAAATAAAGTTCTGAACAAGAGTATCTGTAAGCTAGTGCTCACTAGTGATACCCCGCCAAAAAGTATTCTGTAAACAGGATGACCAAGGAGCATGAAATCGCTATACACCATATGCGATTATAGGATAAAGCAATATGTAAAATATCAGGCTACTGAATCATATAGTTGCTTAGAAAACTGCAACGGAAAGTTTTGTTATGGACAGACAAATGGAAAGAAAAGAATGGACAGACGGACTAATAAGGGTAAAACTGTATACCCCTTTCTTCTTTGAAGCGGGGGTATAATTATGTATGTCAAACCCTAAAGCAAATTAATTTTGTGACAACAGGCATTTATTTTTGCACTTGCAGTTGGATGTACAATATATTGTCAATTTTGTTGCTATTTTTTGCCATGAATGTCATGTTCTATGCTTTAAAGTTTGTCACTGTAAGTAGCTGTTTCTCCATAAACCAATGACTTTCACAGGCGATATCCGTAGGCTTCATTGTTTAATATTCGATATCTATCAGAATACCAGAAACAAAAATGTTGCTATGTAACTATCACAAAGGTCTTGTGTTAGGCATTTTGATCAGATGATGTAATGAGTGTGTATGAATTCATCCGAACTCTGTCATCTCAACCTGATACTTCCCAATTACGGAAGAAAACTTGTACTCCGCCTCAGGGTGAACACTATATCTTCAATCTACTAGTATACCACTGTTTTTGCACACGCAGCATTATATATACATGTACATGTCTGTGCTCAGTTTAAACCTATTAAGAACTGTATTACAGGTCACTTCAGACCATATAGTTCCAAAAGCAATCCAGATAGTTTCACTTACATTATTAACAATGTCTTACATGTACCCGTGTGTTAATTTTACATATGTATTTGATCCTATTTAGAAATAAAATGACACACATAGAGAAATTTTTGTAACTCACTGATATAAAATATTTGGTTCAATTTTAAAATAATAACTTTTTAATAATACAAGAGACTTGCAGAAAATCTAATGTGTGAACAATAAGTATGAAAGTGTTAACAGAGACAAAAGTGCCCTGTTTTAAACAGTTTTATAAAATTCACCAATAACAATTAGTTCAATTCTCCAGCTAATAATTTCCTTATATACATTTGCTGTTCTTTGTAATTGGTTAGAAATATACACGTAATATTCAAACTACATTATTGTGTAATAATGGCTTGCAAGTCGAGAAATGGAATATATATGTTTTTCAACAAAGATTCAAATTAACGTGCATTAACTACGCAATCAATGGCATGATCAACATTACCTGCATTGACTATAAGATCTGTGGCATGTAGGTAATGTTTACTGGCCAAATAGTTATCTAATTTTACTGGAACTTCTTTGATCTGTTCTCTACAAAGGAATGTTAGTAGATGTAAAGGAACGCCATTTTGGAAACGTTAATGAACACAAGCAGACACCTATTACAATGTAAATTGGTATATATCTTATTAATACATGAAGTATTCAGTGTCGCCCCAATTGTCAACACTTAGATTAACAAAAAGCTCTACAGCAAACTCTTCAGTTATGAAAATTTCACTCATTGACATACTTACTACTGGTAACAGGTAAACGATTCTATATATATTTTGCATTATTACTCTCCATGTTAGACAGTTTTATTAGAAATGCAATCATATCATAGATACATATTTTTACAATGAAAACTAGAAAATATGGTGTGGTACTATGCCCTCACTTATATACATGTGAAAATAGTTCGAATCATGCAATTTTGATAGTAAGTGCTAACATCATAAAATAGGCCAAGTTTCCATCTGGGTCCTGAATTATGCCTTCTAATCTTAGGACATATTTTTTAAAAAAACAATAAAACAATATTATTTTACAACACCTATGTCAAAATAACCATTTACTAGAACAATGCACAGATGAGCTAATTTATGCATTATGTGCAATAATTGTGCAAATATACAGCTTTTCTCTGTTGTTATGTTTTACAGTAAAACCTTTTAAAACCAGCCCCTGAATAAACCGGTTCCCTGTCGATGTCGGTCAAAAATTTAGGTCCCATTTTTTACCCTTAAAGTCCTTCGTTAATTTAACCTGTATAAACGGGACCATGTGTATTCCGAATAACGACCCTTATGTCCAGTCCCAATACATATTTCTCAATTAAAATTTTCCTGTTTTAACTGAATAATTTACATGACTAGATGTATTTATTTAATCAATTGATAGCTATCCAAACAAGGTAATTTACATGACTTGTGAGGTCTCCTTGAAGGAGTATTAAATTAATAAACCAAAGCTTACAACAAAGGGGAATTGTTTTCAAAACCATTAATTTAATTTTCCTAATTTGCATTATTTTCAAAAGTGAATCCCATCAACGAACCAATGTTTTAAATACATGTGAATTGTTTTCAAAATCAATAATTTCAAAAGTAAAAATGAAGAGCGAAAATATGACGATTATGTAACAATGCATCGTCAAACGATCTCGTAAAGATTTAAGTCTGAGGATATGCTACCACACACAGCATACATGATAAAATTTGCAAACAGTAAAGATTATCGTTACCTGTAGTGTCTTTTGCTTATGCAATCACTAATAAAGGACACTATCGTGCAAAGAAAAATTTGAGAAAAGACAAGGAACCCCTGATATGTATTTGCGGTAAATTATTGAGTAATTATTACATTTCTTTCATGTATTCTGTTGCATATAAAACGAGTGTGCATAAAAGTGTCCATAGTCTTTTAAACCCCCCTTTTTTCATCTTCACTTCCAGCCATATCATATTGTTCGTTCCCATATGTAGCCGGTTTATACAGGTTTTACTGTATAAAGATGATTGTATGTTCATGTATATCAATTTAATTAAAATAGAAATAACTTTTGTCATATGCCTCATATAATAATTTTATCAAAAAATATAAATATATACTTACATAATTAAATAATATATTTGCAAGCGACACATCTATTATGCCTAAAATAACTTTTGTTATTCAAATTTTACTTATCTACACAGGCCTTGGTCGTGTGTCATGACTTCTTTCATGACCCTATTTTCTTTTTTCACCCATTCCACTGGCTTTCATATCTGACCTACCTCAATGTGTGTTACCATTATTCTTTTTTCATTACTGCCCTATATTTATACATGTATCTGAAACATCTATGCTAGAATGGGCTTTTCATGTTTCACCCACATATGGACAAGCATACACTTTTTCATGCTTTACCTGCCTATATCACTGGTTTCCATATTTGATCCACATATGCAAACATTTCAATTTTTTCCATCACTGACCTTTTTCAAATTTGACCCGCATACATACATGCTAACACTGCTCTTTTCATATTTGACCCACCTATTGAAATATGACAAAAAGCAGTGATGAAAAGTGATCAGTGCCAGAAAAGGACCTTAATTCTGGCACTGATCACATTTCATCACTGACATATTCTGGCACTGATCACATTTCATCACTGACATATTCTGGCACTGATCACTTTTCATGCTTTTTGTCATATTTTCTTCATCTATACCAACACTGTCCTGTTTTCGCACTTCACCCAACTGTGCCAGCACAACTCTTTTTTTTTACTTTGACATCTGTTCCAGCAGAACCCTTTTTTTATTTTAAACCCAATTGGGCATGCAGAACCATTTCTGGCCAAACTGTACATGTGCTAGAAGAATCAATTTTCCACTTTTGACCCAATTGTGCTAAATGAGCCTTTTTTTACACTTTTGACTAAAATGTGCAAGCTGTGCCTTTTTCCATTAAAGCCTTTTATTTGTGTTTAATCCATAGACTTCAGTTCAGTATGATTAAGCTCAGTAAAACCATCAATGACTTTTTCTACTTACACTTGATCCAGTAAGGCCACCATAGCCTTATGCTCCACGCCTTCAATCCATAAACGTCTAAGTTCATCTCTCTTACAGTGTAACAAAGTCTTACAGCTACTCAAGTCTTCTCGTATCTTGGTAATTCTTTCTCTTGAATCTGATTCAAAACATTTTTACATATAAAATGTGTTAAGGTCAATCCATTATCTACTATATGAGATCAGTTCAGGTCTCCAGTCCTTATTGTGTGTATCAAAATTAAAATGACAGAATACTACTGACATAAACAGTGAATTTACATATATAACAGATTTCAAATATAAGTAATTATGTGTGCATTTAATCCAAATATGTCCATGTATTCTTCATATACTGCATATGTATCTGTCTTAAACACTGAAACCACTTTAATACTTCATATTATCTGAACTTCTAAAAATACAATAATATCGTACAAACTCAAGTAATCAGTAATTTTGACTTTGTACCTATTTCAGAGAATTAATGGTCAGCATAGTAAAAAAATGACATTCAACCAAAAAAATTGTAGCATTGTTCCTGTCACTGATCTCACATACTACTATTGTTGGCATCAGTCTGTTTTGGGAACTCTGTGCCATGCTAATGCTGACCAAGGTACTAAACACTTACCATTGATACATTTACTCATTTTACTGAAATCTTGAGTAACTTTGGTCAAGTCATCATAATGTGCTGAAAAAATATTTAAAAACATTAAAAAAACTGAAACATGATTATGTGTGTTCATTGTGCAGTTATCAACTCTTTGCTGCATATTTGAACATAAAGTGAAGTATATTATATTTTAAATTCTGTACATGTTACTTGTAGCACATGAAACAAGTGCTATAGCTTGATAATTAAACAGAATTTGGGTCTTGTGTCTGTCCCTCCCACCTTTCTCAAATGTGCTTTGTCATAGAAATTCTTATGGCCATTGAGGAACCAAAACTCAAGTCCCAAATTAAAAAAAATTTCTAATACCACACCTTAGACTTTTTATTTCAATGAAATATTCCTGAGTCTTAATATTTTGTGTATGTTTTGGTATACATTTATAAATAAACATGTGGAAGAAAATGCACACAACATATAAGGTCATTTTATTGTTATGAACATCATATTGCAGGTTACTGTCTTACTGCAGACAGGCGCATCCTACTCCAATCTTAACTGACAAGATTTCCAGTTTACCTACCTAAGGTCAGGGTTTTCTCCAGGTACTCCGGCTTCCACCCCCAATATAAACTGGATGCCACGATAAAGCTGAAAAATTGCTGAATAGGAGTTAAACACCATTCAAAAAATGAAAGAAAGTTATGAAAACCATATCAAAGAAATTTGTGTTCTTCAATTCTTGACATGTTTCTTACTCTCCCAACCTTTTGGTCCCTTTATACTTACCAGTAACTAATTTTTCCAACCTTTTGGTCCCTTAATACTTACCAGTAACTAATTCTCCCAACCTTTTGGTCCCTTTATACTTACCAGTAACTAATTCTCCCAACCTTTTGGTCCCTTTATACTTACCAGTAACTAATTCTCCCAACCTTTTGTCCCTTTATACTTACCAGTAACTAATTCTCCCAACCTTTTGTCACTTTGTTTGAAAGCTTTTTCAATTCTAGCTTTTTCGTTTTCCCTTTGTTCAAAATCTGAGCTGAAATGGTAAACATGCAAAATAAGACTGCTACAGAACATAACTGTCCAAGCTCAATATTAACAGTGCACATGCACTAATGTGAATATACATGTATAACAGTCAATTTATTTCAAGGACATATCTTTTTATTTCACATGCTTGTTTTGTCAAAATAAAAACTTCTTACTTGAGGCTTTTATACACACATCAATTTAAACATGTAAATTTTAAAAAGTTAATACTTTATTATACATGTACTGGTAAAGTATAAATTGCAATATATAAATGTTATAAAAGACATTAGTAACAGACTCAGTTGATGAGTGGTTAAGGAAGTTTGTCTACTATTGTGTCAACAATGAGGTTGGGTTCTCGAGTCACTGTGGGCTGAACTTGATGCCAATCCTGATTGACAAGGATTGCCAGTTTCCTTACTGAAGGTCATTAGTTTTCTTCAAGTACTCCAACCTCCTCTCACAATAAAAACTGGACATCGTAATATAACTGAAAAATTGCTAAAAGTGGTGTTAAACACCATTAAAACAAACATTTGTTAAAAGCAGTTAACTGTATTTATTAATGTACATTTATTTACTGATGCACACAAAAATAGTAAGAAAGATTGCTACCAAATGGATTTTAAGGTTAATACAGTTATTATTAACCACTAGCATAAATATTTATCAAGGCTGTGATCAAGTCTAAGATATTCTAGCTACCATGTGATGAGCATTACTTGCTAGACCATGTCATGATTCCAAGCATTTTTAGCTAGAACATGCTCTAATTCTAAGTTTTCCTAGCTAAAACTATACCAAGCCATCATTCTTTGCTAGACCATGTCCCATGTAATTTAAAGATGTCATTTAAATTTATAAATTTTACAAGTATATATGCTTTACATTAATTATAGATCTATATACATGTACAGGTTTGATTACTTACCTATGTGATAGAGTCCTGACAATTCTCATCAAAAACTCAGACTGAAAAATACAAAAGTAATATAAAGAAACATTAACAAATTATGTTTGCCTATTGCATATATACTTGTTCAGCAAGTGCTTGCATATGGGTAATTTTGCTTAATATGGGGACATGTTTGCTAAAAGTGGGGGCATTTTATAATTTGCATTTTAATTTTGCCTAAAATTTGTTGATGCTATTGTTGGTCCGGTGTGACTTTTTACCCATACTTACCCAAACACACATTAAAATAACATTTTTTTGCATTTCTATTATGTTTAAAGGTTTTATATACTATATTTTTGATGGAAAATGTAATTAAAGTTAAGTTAACATGACGATTTTCGCTGTTAAAGTCGATTTTAAGAAGCCCCATATGATCGTGAAAAATGTATACCCAAACACTCATTAAAATGAAATTTTTGGTGGTAAATAAACAACAAAAAGGAAAAAGCGCTAATATTATGTTAAAGAATGAATATTTAGTAGACAGTGCAAATTTAAAACAAAATAACCCAAAAATAGTTGTGTGACCACGCACTCAGTCATTTGATGTCTTGATTTTAGAGTGAAAGATGTGGTGCAAACAATTGCATATTATATAAACACTTGTGACAGGTGATCTTTATTGATTAACAATTATTACTAAATAAACATTATGTAGTAACTGGCTGACTTTGAAGTATTGTTTGATACACGGCTTAATTTTGTGTTGTTTTAAAAAAAACTTTGAGGTGGGATATTGTGCCTACAAATTTAATGTAGGAACTAAAACTCTGTTACCATTGATAAATTACTCAAATTGAGTAATATATGAATTCACATAAATAAATGCATAATTGCATTATTTCAATATTAATTTCTATTTTCACACTTCAGGTTAACCTTAATCTGGTATTTTATTGTAAAAATAGCACTGATCGCACGTGCGCGACAAAGGGGTCAGTAGAAATACAGCAAACTAATAGTTAGTGCACTAACAAGGAGAAAATTGCACTAACAACACGAAGGATAACAGTAATTACAACTGCAGTGCGTTGTTCTTTAGTCATCTGCAACTTATTTTTTAAATAATCCGTCACATTGTCTTTGATATGTTTGGTGCATAATAGTCTTGTTTCGTTTAGGAAAACCTTGTCAATAGCTTTAGTTAAACCGCCCTAGTCGTCACTACCAATACGAATATCAACACATTTAACGTCTGTCTGTAATCGGGCTTTGGCATGAGAGAAAAATGAATGGTTGGTGTAATAGGAGCCATCCCAATGAAATATTGTAGGACCAATGAAAATCGGAGGTTCACGTGATGACTTTTTTTACAATTGTTTTGTTTTTATACACAAAGTTTGTAATATATGCTTGTCCAAGATTAAACGTTCTGTCAACTCCAAGAACACAGTCTTTGTCTTTTTCTAAATGAAGTTTCATATCTTCAATTTGTTGTTTGGTATAGCATATTAAATATGGAGGTTTGCCGTTAGATAGAGATACCCCAGTAATGTTTATTTGTGTTGTCGATTGCAGCATGTGTTGTTGGACATAACCTTTTTTCATTGTTCCTATTTTCTGTGATATTTATACGCGATTGTCATGTGTTATATTTATCATGTTTTTTTTTTAAACTGAAATTTCATATGGAATAAATGTGCATTTAAAAATGTTTTTGTTGTTTATTTAGTACAATAACGTTATTTTAATGAGAGTTTGTGTAATGCATTTTTCACGATCATAAGGGGCTTCATAAGATTGGTTTTAACAGCGAAAATTGTCATGTTAACTTCACTTTTATCACATTTTCCATCAAAAATATAGTATATAAAATGTTTAAACATAATAGAAATGCAAAATTTTTTAGTTTAATGTGTGTTTGGGTATAGTTTGGGTAAGTTTGGGTATGTTTGGGCAAGTTTGGGTAAGTTTGGGTAAAAAGTTACACCTGTGTTGGTCCACATTATAACTATGTAATGCAAGTCATGTAACTATTAGTACTCAGCTTGCTCTTTCTAACTTGATGTATTATAGTCCTATATTTAAATTCAGATTTCTGCTGCATCTTTTACTCATTCAATTGGTTTTAACTAATCTATCTTGCATTTATTGTATACTTGGTATACTTCTTTGTTAAAAGGGATCTAATAGCGATCCCCTCGCATCTTCACTTCCTCTTAAATGAGAAGAGACTGGCAGCTTGGACTGTCTTATCACTCAGACTGTTCCATTGGTCCACCACTCGATACAAAAGAAAAATTTCCTAACATCCTTCCAACTGTACTCTTTGAATAGTTTCAAAAAAATGGCCCATGAACTCAAGAATAGGATGGGAGAATAGAAGTGTGATGTTGTTTTGAACAATCCGTGCAAGTATTTGTATGTATATATCAAAGTAATTTTGTCTAGATGAAGCGTGTGGAGCGCATGGCTTACTACCGACATCAACAAATATGAATTGACCCATTTCCAGTTTTACATGATTTATCTCCCCTTTTACTTCCGGTTAAAAAAAACTGTGGCTGTCATCACTTAAGGACTATGATATTTGAAATATAGATTTTGCATTATTTTTTTTTTATTGTTTGTCTAGACCAATTAAATTTTCATCTAATTAAAATCATGGCAGAATGTTACTATATAACTATAGGCAACAGGTGAGTTTGAATATTAGAACATGGATGTCACTGGTAAACTTGTTTAATCAAGCTATAAAACAGCAGGTACCATCAGGTAAATGGGCAAATAAACATCAGTTAATTAGTTAATTATCGTGTTATCACAGCAGGGAGTTATAATAACATCCTCACTCAGATATTTACACCTATCATTCACCTGAACTGAAGCGTGCAAATTTATCAAAGACAATTATCCACTTCAAACGTTTTCAACAGGACAAATTGCGGCTATACAGCCACAGTTTTTAGTACCGGAAGTGGACACTAGGTGGCGTTTTTTAAATTGGAAAGTTGTCAATTGTTCAGAAAAAATGCTTGTGTCTGTTTTAGTTCTATAACATAAAACCTCGCATTTCACGTTTATATTTATCATTTTCATCTGACTTTTACATTTTTTAATAATATTTGAAATGTGAGGTTTTATCTGTCAGTTGATTTTTCTCGGAGCAAAATTTGTTCAGAAGTTCTGCATATTTTTACATTTGAAATATAATGAAACTAACATAAACATAAAGACTATACCTGTTTTCAATGAATTAAACTATGTTCAATTAAGTACTCCATGTTTGAAATATCAAGACGAAATTTTTCTGCGAGCTGACATTTTGAGTTTAACAGTTTATCAACATTACGGAATCAAGTTATATTTAATGGCGAAACGAATACAACTTTCGCAATTGTAACACATGGAAAATTTGTTTCGTCAAAAACGGATCCATAAGATAGATTTAATTGGGTCAGCCATTGAATGTAATGGGAATTAAGGGACACCTCAAATAAAGCTTCAAACATTGAATTGTTTACTTTTGCGTTAGACTCCTTAGCTCACTTCGTTCGCGACAATACTTTTTTTCGTTGTCTGGCCATATTTCGACCCAAATGATATGGGGTCAAATTCCTGTGACCCGAAATACCGACCTACGGGACAAAAAATTGCAATATTTTCATAAATATACGTTTTATTACATTTTTACTTAAACGTTTTAATTCAATATCAGAAGCTTATTATATCTTTCAAATATTTTGTGAAAATTTTGTCAAACAACTAAGTAATTCATTAAAGTCGATTTATGTCTCGGGGATTTTGTCTCGGGTTCGGGTTCGGGCTACCCGAAATACCGACCACCGTTCAAGCAACATAAATCATAATTTTATGCATAATTCAAGTACCGTTTCCCTTCCCTTCGACGAAGGCGAAGTGGTTATTTTTTCGGACTCGCCCATTAAATGTATGCTGTTTTTATTCCAAACTGTATGAGTTAATAGTTTTTATTTCTGGGCGACTGGTGGATATTTCCTGTTTACATTTATCGCTCTCCTCGCTGGAGAGCTGTGTGAACTGGATCACTGTTCACTGCTATGGATCGGTTCAGTCATCATCAATGTGGTATCAGTTGAATCGTCTGCTGAAAAATAATAAAAATAATAATATTTATTTCAATAAATAATTAATATCAACATTACAATGGTTAGTATACATTGCGCTTACATATATTAAAAAACTTGTGATTACAAGATCACCCCATAATTTAAAAATGTATGAGTACAGATCACAACGAGTAATAAAAATACCACAAGTTGATATTTATTGGGATAGCCCATGAAAGCTCGAAAGCTCATTTCCAATGGGGTCCCTTTTGTGAAATATACTTAGGTTTAATAATACAATTATGATACTTGTCATTTTGTTCTCGCACAAAATAAGCATAGTTTAAATATTATATACTACTGTGATGAAGTTCTTTAAAATTATGAAACCAAACTACTGACCATATCTTTACCTGTAGTATAGTTACATGTGTTTGACTAAATCCAGGTATATATATTCCAATAAAATATAAAATAGTTATCTGAGGAAGTTCGAGAACTCTCTGTTAAAAAATCCTTTACTTTAGATTTGAACAATTTATGATTTTTAATGGCTTTAACATCATTTGGTAATGAGTTCCAGTTTTTGATTCCATTTAGTTCATATAACAGAAAGTGTCTTTTTGTTGACCAATAACCGCGGGAACCCAGAAGTTATATTCGCTATGTCTTGTATTATATATATGACAATCTCTAAGTTTAGTAAAGCTCTGTTTCATATAACTAGGACTTACATTATAATATATTTTGTGTACATGATTCAGTCTAAGTTGTTTAACTCTATTTTCAATATTAACATAGCAAATACTCTGTAAAACCTTATGGTCCACTCTATATCTATATCCTTCCCCTTTATAAATCTTACACATTTGTTTTGTAATATTTGTAACTTATCTTTATGAGTTTTTTTTAATACCAGCATACCAAGCAGAGCAAGCATAATCAAGATGACATTGAATTAATGCTGTGACTAATGTCTTTCTGGATGCTTCTGACAAACATTTTGCTTGTCTGTATAGAAACTTCAATCTTGAGTTTACTTTCTGAATAATACTGTTAATAATCTTTTCTCCCGAAAGAGAATTGTCAATACATAGGCCTAAATATTTCACACAATTTTGTGACAAAATTCTATAATGTTACAGGTTACATTAAAGTTACTAATTTTAGATAATTTTCGTTTTGAACCAAACAGAATTGCTTCCGTTTTCCCTAGGTGGAGTGATAATTTATTGTCAAGTAACCATTTACTACAAGATTCAAGTTCTTTGCCTAGTTTTTCAGAAATAACCTCTGGGTTTTTGTGTGAAAAAAAGAATAGCACTGTCATCTGCATATAACAGAATTGTACAATCTGAACTTGTACTAATAGATAAGTCATTTATATAATATAAAAATAGAAGTGGGCATAAAATGCTGCCTTGTGGAACGCCACATTTAAAAAATCAGAATCCGTTCCATTAACATTTACTTTTTGTTGTCTATTATACAAAGATAAGATTCAAACCATTTTATATTCTTAACACCCATCGCTTTAAGCTTTTGGCATAAAATATAATGATATACAGTGTCGAAAGCCTTTTGAAGGTCAAGCATTATCATTCCTGTATACAAGCCTTTAGATGACCGATCTTTAATATGATCAAACAGATGTATCAAACATGTTTTAGTTGAATATGAAGATCTAAAACCAGATTGGTGTTTGTAAAGCAAATTGTATTTCACAAGATATTTCTCAAATTGACAGTAAACAGCTCTTTCTAATATTTTTGAAACCACTAATAAAATGCTAACTGGGCGATAATTGCCAACATCCACCCTGATATTCTTTTTATAAATAGGGCATACTCTTGCATATTTCATTTCATCAGGTACGATACCAGATGAAATAGACAAGTTTATAATATAAGAAATAGGTTTTGATAAAATAATTGATCCATCTTTTAAAAATCTTGGTGATATACCATCTAACCCTGTGCTTTTACTAGGATTTAGCTGTTGTAATTGCTTACATATATAGTCTTCCCCTACAGTTTTAATTTCAAAAGCTAACCTATTAGAATGAACAATTTTATAAAAGTCTTTAAAAAGTTTGGCACTGTAATCATACAATTTTGAGGCATCAGGAAGCTTTGCTACCAGATTTGCCGCTACAGTAGTAAAAAATTTATTAAAGTAGTTAGCCACCACATTCGAATCATGACAGTTTGTTCCTTCTATATCTAAGACCACTTTGCTGTTTTCTTTTTGTTTAGTACTGTAACCAAGAGATTTAAATTGTTTCCAAATATTTTTAGGGTTGTTTTTGTGCTCCTCTATTTTATTTTCAAAATAAAGAGCTTTTGATTTGTTTACTTCCCTTTGAACTTTATTTCTTTATTTGCAAAAATCTGTATAATTATCTTTGTTACCAGTTTTTTTATACATTAACCTAAGAGAATCCCTTTTTTAATCAGCTCTAAGATTTCAGATGTAATCCAGGGATCTGAATGTTTTTTAACCTTTATTTCTTTTTGTGGTGCTACTTCATTCAATGCTGAGATAAAAATATCCTTAAACTTATTCCATGCCTTGTTCACATCTCTACATAGATATAGCTGTGACCAATCAATGCTATTTAATTTTTGACAAAATTCTTCTTTATCAATTCTTAGTAGATCTAATTTTTATAATATTGTTTATAAAATTTGGCATATTGGTCTTTCTTTCATTGTTTCTTGTAAAAAAAGTCATATAGTGGTCACTTAAACCTATAGGAATTGTTCCTGATTGACCTATTTTATTATTAAAATTTACTATAATATGATCTAAGAGTGTTTTGCTATCTGAAAATCTTGTTGGTTCTTTCAAAATTTGTGTAAAGTTAAAAATATTCAATAAATTCATATATTTCTTACATAATGATGACATTTCATGGAGTAAGCATATGTTAAAATCTCCAACAATGAACACCTCGTTTAAATGGTTTATGTTACTCAAAGATTGTTCAAAGTTTTCAAGAAACTTGTCATCTTTCGGTGGTCTGTATATTGTTCCTAGAGTGATCGCTTTTGTTTTTGGAAGTAGAATGTCAATCCAGAGTGCTTCTATACTGTCATTGTGTAGATCTTGTCTTGCAGAAAAGGCAAAATCTTCTCTGATGTAGCAACATACTCCTCCGCCGTGTCTTGATCGGTCCAATCTTACAACATTGTGGCCCTGAATATTAACTTCTTCATTTGTAACAGTACTATCTATCCACGTTTCAGTCAAAGATATTAGTGCTGCATTTGTTATTGATGCAATGTTCCTAATTTCAGATATTTTTGGAAGAAGTGATCGTACATTATGCTGAATAAAATGTAGTCCTTTTTTTCTTGAAAGATTCATCTGATATGTCTGTTTCAAACCCTGTAGTTGTTGTTACGGTATCAGATTGATTAAAGTTGTTTTCTTTTGACTCCAGATCTTCATTGAAAAGGGGTAAGTTAGTCATAACACAATTTTTGCAAGTGAATTGGAAGCTGGTGTTGTTTTGAACAAGTTCAATGTACGTCGTATCGGTGATCTCTTCAGTGCATTTAACGTGAGTCCATCTATCACAAACGTCACATGAAATAGCCTTACTGGATGCTATTACGCCTTTGCTACGAACTGTGCATGGATTTTTGGGACGTCGTGCCTTGCAAGACTTGTTTGCTGGGCCATGTTGTGGATGAACGTCACCACTTTTGAGTAAGAGAACGAAAATAAGCAAGTTTTTATTTATTGAATTAGAATTTTTTCTTAACAGGTAGGACTTGTTTATCACATTAGACGTAAACAAAGACAGTGAGTAGTTCTCATATTTGTTCGATACACATCCTGTTATATCAAAGTTAGTGCTATCTGTGAGTTTGTAGTGGAATCTTTCATTGTCAGATCGAAAGTTAATAAAGTTGAGTAGCAATAGAAAAATGGAAATTGCTGAGATAATGCCGCTGATGCCAGCCATCATCGTTTTCTATTGAGTGCCGGTCGTAGATCAAAACTTGTTGTTGTTATATGATGGGGTCAGTTAAGGATGGAATAATCAATCATTAGGCAAGTAATATTGAATGAAAAATATTAAGTACTTATTTTGCAAGGATATATTAAATAATTACTGTTTCTGTTCTTTTCTGCTCCTAAATAATTTTCGTGACCGCCATGTGCGGCCCTGCTGAAAAAGTATCTATATATATTATAGTGGTTAAAAAAGCGCAATTTTTGGCAATACATTTCTCATATGGAGAAAATAAATAGAGAAGATCGATTTATAAAAAGTTGAACCACACGAACAGTTGCACAACGTTGCATAGTGAAATTTGCTGACTCAGACCCGTGTCGCAAGAGAATGCAAACTGTATATGGACGGTTTCAAAAAAATAACCCCAACAGGTAAATGGTCATATAATTTTGTCAAATTAATAGATATATTATTTCTAAATAGTTGAAAATGTATGTCTAGTTGTGGGGAACATGTCTGCCAAAATCTTGAAGATATCTCAGAAAACAAAAAAAAAATATGCAAAAAAAACATGCCAAAATGGTCAGGAGTGCAACGCATTTTTGTGACACTTTAAAAAAATGTTTTTTCAAAAGGTCACCAAATTGTCAAATCTAGCAATATTTTCATAATTCTTTTTTTATTACAAAGTTTTATGTGTTAACTTATTGAGAGATATCAAAAGAAAGTATGTTGCATTAAAAAAAGTATGAAAATATTGTTTTGAAAAAAAAGAATATCCCTGTCAGGAGTGCAACATGTTGCATTTGCATTAAGTTATTTGTAGATTTTTTTCCTTATGTTTTCAATGATTTAACCAAAACAAAATTATAAATATACCTTAGTTTGCTGCATCAAAGCAGTCACTGCAAGATACCCTAAAGCTGGTAATCTGATCAGGGACACTAAATAAAACAGAGCACCCTCAATTGTCAGGAGTGCAACAAATGACATGTATATATTTTCTTTGTAATGTGATTTATGTTGTGTTTTTTAGCATAAGCAACACAGAATCATATGTTAGATGGATCATGGATGATAAATAGCTTTTACATTATTTTTTTTTAATGTCAGGAGTGCAGCAGTTTTTTTTATTGATCTTGAATTACATCATAATATGAAATATTTTAAGAAGATTTATTTATTATAATTATTTTAAGTTAAGTTAAGGAAACATTTCTTAGAAATTAAGTGTTACAATTAGCTTAAAATTTTATAAAAATATTTTGTGTACAATTTAGTTGACTCTCATATTGATAGAAACTGTATTTTTATAATCTAGAGACATATTTCCAACAGCTAATTCTGTTATATGTTCACTTTTTAAAAACATAGTGTTGAAAAATATATCAATTCATTTCTCTAAGATGTCCTGTTTTAAATGTTATCCATGTAAATGTTGCACTCCTGACACAATATTTAAATGAATAGACGATTGCAATTATACTGCGAAATTATGGTTCTCCATATGGATGGAACAAAGACTACAATTGGGAATGGTGTCTCTTTATTATAAAAACAGTTGGTATCAATGTGATAGCCAACTGAATTGTACACAATATATGCATTTTTATAAAATCTGAAGATAAATTTTAAGCAAACTACTGACAGGCTCGTTTTTTTTTCAAAACAATATTTTCAAACTTTTTAAAATGCAAATTTTTAACATACTTTCTTTTGATATCTCTCAATTGTTTAGTGCCAATTTGCCGAATCCCAAATTGCCAAATCCCAGATTGCCGCGTCCAATTAGCCGATTCCCAGTTTGCCGATTCATTGATATTTTACCATTAATGAAAATGTTTTGCTTAAGTTCAATAACTTAAATGCAATTCTTTTTTGAAATTTTCGTTTTTATATCAATTTCAATTTTTTCAATCACTTGTTTGGGGGAGGGTTATATAGAAATCACCCTGTCTATCTGTCCGTCTGTCCACATCCCTTGTAAGCGCTTCTTCTCCTAAACCGCTTGACAGATTTTGATGAAACTTTACATAAAGGAAGTATATCATATGTAGATGTGCATGAAAAATTTTCGTCGCTGTCGGATATTATTCAGGGGAGATAATTAGACTAGACTTTTTAAATATAGTATTCAGTGCGAGACCTCGTAAGTGCAACTCCTCCTAAACCGTTTGAAAGATTTTAATGAAACTTTACATGAAGGAAGTACATCATATGTAGATGTGCATGAAGAATTTTCGTCGATGTCGGATATTATTCAGGGGAGATAATTGGACTTGAAGCAAGGCGGGGGGTATCCCTTTGTGAGCGTGCTCACAGTCCACACTTGTTATTAGTTTTTTATATTAATTCAAAACAATAACCACCCAAGCTGATAATTTAGAATTGTGAAAGATTGCCTAAATTAAGCACCCATAATTGTAGGTAAAGTTCAGTAACTTGATTTTTCTCAGCTTATCATATTTGTTTAAAGCAAAGAATTCCCAAGCCGATACTTTATAATTTTTATAAGCCGATAATTCCTTTTGTGTCACTTAAATTATTTAATTTATATAATTAATTTTCCTAAACACACATTGCTTTCAATAAAATTCTTTTTACACCATTTGGATTGTTCTTAATTGGTTTAATATGTAATCGGCAAACTGGGATTCGGCAAACTGGAATGCACCCCTCACAATAGGTTAACACATGAAACTGTGTAATAAAAAAGAATTATGCACATATTTCTAGATTTGACAATTTGGTGACCTTTTAAAAAATGACATTTGTAGGTGTCACAAAAAGCGTTGCACTCCAAACGATTTAGGCACGTTATTTTGGCATAACTTTTTTTGTTTTCTGATATATCTTCAAGATATTTTGCAGACATGTTCCCAACAACTAGACATACATTTTCAACTATTTAGAAATAATATATCAATTAATTTGACAACATTAGAGGACCATAACCTGTTGGGTCATTTTTTGTTAAACAGCCCATATATTAATTTTGTTCTTTCAAAAATATCCTATTGAAAATGGTAAAATATATGGAATTTGTTCCCAGCAATATCACAAAATTACCTCAGTACTTTTTAAAGAATGTATTTCCTTTTTTTTTCTTTTAACATGGAGTGTCAGGAGTGCAACAAAATCAGGCTTAACATAGTACTTTTTCTACAACCTATCATTTTCAAATGGTTTAACTTTATCATGAATTTTTTTCTCCAGGGATGACTTATAATTACAATTTAATAATTTTGTTGCCATATGCAAAAATACATACTACAAAAGAATGTTTAAAAAATTCTTGAAAAAGTACAATTCCATATTATTCAATATCTTGCACAGGAAGTCATTAGTATTTGTTACATTGTTTAAGAAAAGAGCAGAAAGTTATATCAACTATTCATGCATAACATTGTTAAACTGAAGTAAAATGTATAACTGTCAAAGTTTTTTATATTTCAAAATGTGTTCAAAAATATATGATAAAAACTTTATTTCTTACCTTTTCATTAATTTCCTTTTTTGATTTATTAACTTAAACGTGTGCACATTTGGAAATATTGAACAAAAACTTGCTATGTTCATGTTAAAATTTGACATTTTTTTTTACATCTTGGGGTCATTTTTTTTAAACAGCCCATATCGTTATAGTTTATTTTATAGCTAGAAAATTCGTTAATTTTGCCATTCGGGGATATTATAATTATATAGAATCGAGGCACCAAAGGAAACAAGTCTTTGCTCTTTTAGTATACTGACTGTAGCGGTTAGCTAGGCCGCCAAGTGTAAGTTTGTGGCACGTGTTCAAAAAATGCACGTGTAGTATATTCTCTACCTTTCTCTCAGTTGAGTAACATGCATATATCCATTAATTCCCGAAGAAACACTATATATAGATTCTGGAACAATATATTGTTTAGTAGCATTATGTGCATTCTGTTAGAAAGATATAGTATCCTCTCTCTAGGTTTTAATGACATTCTAGACGGAATGGAGCAGCAGGAAGTCACTGCGTTAATTGATCGCGTTAGATCTTAGTGCCGCCTTCGACACGGTTGACCACGATATTCTTCTCGATGTGCTTGAAAACCAGTATGGCGTCTGTGGATCCGCATTAACATTGGTTGATTCGTATCTGCGCCCCCGCAGTTGTCGTTTATCCTCCGAACGGACGCTTGACTGTAGTGTGCCACAGGGAAGCTGTCTGGGTTCTTGGTTGTACCTGGCATATGCGGGAACTATATTTGGTATTGTACCTCCATCTATAACCGTGTATGGATTCGCTGACGATCATACAGCCAATTCACGATTTAAACAGACACCAACCGAAGAAGCTTGTGTCATTGACGATCTACAGAACTGTGCTATCGAAATTAACAAGTGGATGAACAACAATAAGTTAAAAAAGAACAATTCAAAAACTGAATTTATCCTTTTTGGTAGTCGATTACAGCTGAACAAGTGTAGTAATAAAGAAATAACAATATGTAACTAGGTTATCAAGTCAACAAATTGTATAAGATATCTTGGTGCTTTTTTAGACGAGTCTCTAAGTCTAAATTTTAAGGAACATGTTAGACGAAAGTGTAAAACAGCCATGCTTTATAATTTTAAAATTAAGAGTATCAGAAAATATTTGTCCCAAGAGTCTACAGCTTTTCTAGACCCTGTTATTATCCTTAGTAATTTCCTATTTAGAATATTGTAACATTATTTTGTATGGTATTGCTCAAAAAGAACTAATGAAACTTCAGCGTATACAGAACATCTGTGCCAAGCTTGTGTTAAATCGCTAAAAGTATGATAGTTCAAAACAGGCATTATTTGATTTGCATTGCTTCCTTTAAAAGCGAGAATAAACTTTAAGATACTTATTTATATGTACAACTGTTCCGTACGTAACGCACCATCTTATTTAACTGATCTTTTATCTCATCGTGTTCCTAAACGTACATTGAGATCTTCAGAATCGTCTGAAGGATGTTTTGTAATTCCTTTTAATAAAAAAATCTTTCTCTGACAGAAGCTTCAGTACAATTGGACCTAAACTTTGGAATGAGTTACTTTAAGAACTTGTAAATCTGTTGATATCTTCAAACACAAATTGAAATCACTTTACAATTACTTTGCTTTATTTTGAAAGTATTTAAACAGCAACTATTGTTCTATAATTAGTATATTTGTGTGTACATATGTATATATTTTTTGGTTTATTCACTTTTCTCCAACATGAAGAACAATGGACGGCTTGTTGTTTTTACAACAATCAAATATGTTGTTTTAAGCAGTTTACAGTAAAACCTTAGAAATCTATCTGAAATTTATGGCCAAGTTATATTTCATATATATAAAAAGAAATAAATATTTTTGTTATGTCCTTATATCATTTTACTAGGATTTAGCTGTTGTAATTGCTTACATATATAGTCTTCCCCTACAGTTTTAATTTCAAAAGCTAACCTATTAGAATGAACAATTTTATAAAAGTCTTTAAAAAGTTTGGCACTGTAATCATACAATTTTGAGGCATCAGGAAGCTTTGCTACCAGATTTGCCGCTACAGTAGTAAAAAATTTATTAAAGTAGTTAGCCACCACATTCGAATCATGACAGTTTGTTCCTTCTATATCTAAGACCACTTTGCTGTTTTCTTTTTGTTTAGTACTGTAACCAAGAGATTTAAATTGTTTCCAAATATTTTTAGGGTTGTTTTTGTGCTCCTCTATTTTATTTTCAAAATAAAGAGCTTTTGATTTGTTTACTTCCCTTTGAACTTTATTTCTTTATTTGCAAAAATCTGTATAATTATCTTTGTTACCAGTTTTTTTATACATTAACCTAAGAGAATCCCTTTTTTAATCAGCTCTAAGATTTCAGATGTAATCCAGGGATCTGAATGTTTTTTAACCTTTATTTCTTTTTGTGGTGCTACTTCATTCAATGCTGAGATAAAAATATCCTTAAACTTATTCCATGCCTTGTTCACATCTCTACATAGATATAGCTGTGACCAATCAATGCTATTTAATTTTTGACAAAATTCTTCTTTATCAATTCTTAGTAGATCTAATTTTTATAATATTGTTTATAAAATTTGGCATATTGGTCTTTCTTTCATTGTTTCTTGTAAAAAAAGTCATATAGTGGTCACTTAAACCTATAGGAATTGTTCCTGATTGACCTATTTTATTATTAAAATTTACTATAATATGATCTAAGAGTGTTTTGCTATCTGAAAATCTTGTTGGTTCTTTCAAAATTTGTGTAAAGTTAAAAATATTCAATAAATTCATATATTTCTTACATAATGATGACATTTCATGGAGTAAGCATATGTTAAAATCTCCAACAATGAACACCTCGTTTAAATGGTTTATGTTACTCAAAGATTGTTCAAAGTTTTCAAGAAACTTGTCATCTTTCGGTGGTCTGTATATTGTTCCTAGAGTGATCGCTTTTGTTTTTGGAAGTAGAATGTCAATCCAGAGTGCTTCTATACTGTCATTGTGTAGATCTTGTCTTGCAGAAAAGGCAAAATCTTCTCTGATGTAGCAACATACTCCTCCGCCGTGTCTTGATCGGTCCAATCTTACAACATTGTGGCCCTGAATATTAACTTCTTCATTTGTAACAGTACTATCTATCCACGTTTCAGTCAAAGATATTAGTGCTGCATTTGTTATTGATGCAATGTTCCTAATTTCAGATATTTTTGGAAGAAGTGATCGTACATTATGCTGAATAAAATGTAGTCCTTTTTTTCTTGAAAGATTCATCTGATATGTCTGTTTCAAACCCTGTAGTTGTTGTTACGGTATCAGATTGATTAAAGTTGTTTTCTTTTGACTCCAGATCTTCATTGAAAAGGGGTAAGTTAGTCATAACACAATTTTTGCAAGTGAATTGGAAGCTGGTGTTGTTTTGAACAAGTTCAATGTACGTCGTATCGGTGATCTCTTCAGTGCATTTAACGTGAGTCCATCTATCACAAACGTCACATGAAATAGCCTTACTGGATGCTATTACGCCTTTGCTACGAACTGTGCATGGATTTTTGGGACGTCGTGCCTTGCAAGACTTGTTTGCTGGGCCATGTTGTGGATGAACGTCACCACTTTTGAGTAAGAGAACGAAAATAAGCAAGTTTTTATTTATTGAATTAGAATTTTTTCTTAACAGGTAGGACTTGTTTATCACATTAGACGTAAACAAAGACAGTGAGTAGTTCTCATATTTGTTCGATACACATCCTGTTATATCAAAGTTAGTGCTATCTGTGAGTTTGTAGTGGAATCTTTCATTGTCAGATCGAAAGTTAATAAAGTTGAGTAGCAATAGAAAAATGGAAATTGCTGAGATAATGCCGCTGATGCCAGCCATCATCGTTTTCTATTGAGTGCCGGTCGTAGATCAAAACTTGTTGTTGTTATATGATGGGGTCAGTTAAGGATGGAATAATCAATCATTAGGCAAGTAATATTGAATGAAAAATATTAAGTACTTATTTTGCAAGGATATATTAAATAATTACTGTTTCTGTTCTTTTCTGCTCCTAAATAATTTTCGTGACCGCCATGTGCGGCCCTGCTGAAAAAGTATCTATATATATTATAGTGGTTAAAAAAGCGCAATTTTTGGCAATACATTTCTCATATGGAGAAAATAAATAGAGAAGATCGATTTATAAAAAGTTGAACCACACGAACAGTTGCACAACGTTGCATAGTGAAATTTGCTGACTCAGACCCGTGTCGCAAGAGAATGCAAACTGTATATGGACGGTTTCAAAAAAATAACCCCAACAGGTAAATGGTCATATAATTTTGTCAAATTAATAGATATATTATTTCTAAATAGTTGAAAATGTATGTCTAGTTGTGGGGAACATGTCTGCCAAAATCTTGAAGATATCTCAGAAAACAAAAAAAAAATATGCAAAAAAAACATGCCAAAATGGTCAGGAGTGCAACGCATTTTTGTGACACTTTAAAAAAATGTTTTTTCAAAAGGTCACCAAATTGTCAAATCTAGCAATATTTTCATAATTCTTTTTTTATTACAAAGTTTTATGTGTTAACTTATTGAGAGATATCAAAAGAAAGTATGTTGCATTAAAAAAAGTATGAAAATATTGTTTTGAAAAAAAAAGAATATCCCTGTCAGGAGTGCAACATGTTGCATTAAGTTATTTGTAGATTTTTTTCCTTATGTTTTCAATGATTTAACCAAAACAAAATTATAAATATACCTTAGTTTGCTGCATCAAAGCAGTCACTGCAAGATACCCTAAAGCTGGTAATCTGATCAGGGACACTAAATAAAACAGAGCACCCTCAATTGTCAGGAGTGCAACAAATGACATGTATATATTTTCTTTGTAATGTGATTTATGTTGTGTTTTTTAGCATAAGCAACACAGAATCATATGTTAGATGGATCATGGATGATAAATAGCTTTTACATTATTTTTTTTTAATGTCAGGAGTGCAGCAGTTTTTTTTATTGATCTTGAATTACATCATAATATGAAATATTTTAAGAAGATTTATTTATTATAATTATTTTAAGTTAAGTTAAGGAAACATTTCTTAGAAATTAAGTGTTACAATTAGCTTAAAATTTTATAAAAATATTTTGTGTACAATTCAGTTGACTCTCATATTGATAGAAACTGTATTTTTATAATCTAGAGACATATTTCCAACAGCTAATTCTGTTATATGTTCACTTTTTAAAAACATAGTGTTGAAAAATATATCAATTCATTTCTCTAAGATGTCCTGTTTTAAATGTTATCCATGTAAATGTTGCACTCCTGACACAATATTTAAATGAATAGACGATTGCAATTATACTGCGAAATTATGGTTCTCCATATGGATGGAACAAAGACTACAATTGGGAATGGTGTCTCTTTATTATAAAAACAGTTGGTATCAATGTGATAGCCAACTGAATTGTACACAATATATGCATTTTTATAAAATCTGAAGATAAATTTTAAGCAAACTACTGACAGGCTCGTTTTTTTTTCAAAACAATATTTTCAAACTTTTTAAAATGCAAATTTTTAACATACTTTCTTTTGATATCTCTCAATTGTTTAGTGCCAATTTGCCGAATCCCAAATTGCCAAATCCCAGATTGCCGCGTCCAATTAGCCGATTCCCAGTTTGCCGATTCATTGATATTTTACCATTAATGAAAATGTTTTGCTTAAGTTCAATAACTTAAATGCAATTCTTTTTTGAAATTTTCGTTTTTATATCAATTTCAATTTTTTCAATCACTTGTTTGGGGGAGGGTTATATAGAAATCACCCTGTCTATCTGTCCGTCTGTCCACATCCCTTGTAAGCGCTTCTTCTCCTAAACCGCTTGACAGATTTTGATGAAACTTTACATAAAGGAAGTATATCATATGTAGATGTGCATGAAAAATTTTCGTCGCTGTCGGATATTATTCAGGGGAGATAATTAGACTAGACTTTTTAAATATAGTATTCAGTGCGAGACCTCGTAAGTGCAACTCCTCCTAAACCGTTTGAAAGATTTTAATGAAACTTTACATGAAGGAAGTACATCATATGTAGATGTGCATGAAGAATTTTCGTCGATGTCGGATATTATTCAGGGGAGATAATTGGACTTGAAGCAAGGCGGGGGGTATCCCTTTGTGAGCGTGCTCACAGTCCACACTTGTTATTAGTTTTTTATATTAATTCAAAACAATAACCACCCAAGCTGATAATTTAGAATTGTGAAAGATTGCCTAAATTAAGCACCCATAATTGTAGGTAAAGTTCAGTAACTTGATTTTTCTCAGCTTATCATATTTGTTTAAAGCAAAGAATTCCCAAGCCGATACTTTATAATTTTTATAAGCCGATAATTCCTTTTGTGTCACTTAAATTATTTAATTTATATAATTAATTTTCCTAAACACACATTGCTTTCAATAAAATTCTTTTTACACCATTTGGATTGTTCTTAATTGGTTTAATATGTAATCGGCAAACTGGAATGCACCCCTCACAATAGGTTAACACATGAAACTGTGTAATAAAAAAGAATTATGCACATATTTCTAGATTTGACAATTTGGTGACCTTTTAAAAAATGACATTTGTAGGTGTCACAAAAAGCGTTGCACTCCAAACGATTTAGGCACGTTATTTTGGCATAACTTTTTTTGTTTTCTGATATATCTTCAAGATATTTTGCAGACATGTTCCCAACAACTAGACATACATTTTCAACTATTTAGAAATAATATATCAATTAATTTGACAACATTAGAGGACCATAACCTGTTGGGTCATTTTTTGTTAAACAGCCCATATATTAATTTTGTTCTTTCAAAAATATCCTATTGAAAATGGTAAAATATATGGAATTTGTTCCCAGCAATATCACAAAATTACCTCAGTACTTTTTAAAGAATGTATTTCCTTTTTTTTTCTTTTAACATGGAGTGTCAGGAGTGCAACAAAATCAGGCTTAACATAGTACTTTTTCTACAACCTATCATTTTCAAATGGTTTAACTTTATCATGAATTTTTTTCTCCAGGGATGACTTATAATTACAATTTAATAATTTTGTTGCCATATGCAAAAATACATACTACAAAAGAATGTTTAAAAAATTCTTGAAAAAGTACAATTCCATATTATTCAATATCTTGCACAGGAAGTCATTAGTATTTGTTACATTGTTTAAGAAAAGAGCAGAAAGTTATATCAACTATTCATGCATAACATTGTTAAACTGAAGTAAAATGTATAACTGTCAAAGTTTTTTATATTTCAAAATGTGTTCAAAAATATATGATAAAAACTTTATTTCTTACCTTTTCATTAATTTCCTTTTTTGATTTATTAACTTAAACGTGTGCACATTTGGAAATATTGAACAAAAACTTGCTATGTTCATGTTAAAATTTGACATTTTTTTTTACATCTTGGGGTCATTTTTTTTAAACAGCCCATATCGTTATAGTTTATTTTATAGCTAGAAAATTCGTTAATTTTGCCATTCGGGGATATTATAATTATATAGAATCGAGGCACCAAAGGAAACAAGTCTTTGCTCTTTTAGTATACTGACTGTAGCGGTTAGCTAGGCCGCCAAGTGTAAGTTTGTGGCACGTGTTCAAAAAATGCACGTGTAGTATATTCTCTACCTTTCTCTCAGTTGAGTAACATGCATATATCCATTAATTCCCGAAGAAACACTATATATAGATTCTGGAACAATATATTGTTTAGTAGCATTATGTGCATTCTGTTAGAAAGATATAGTATCCTCTCTCTAGGTTTTAATGACATTCTAGACGGAATGGAGCAGCAGGAAGTCACTGCGTTAATTGATCGCGTTAGATCTTAGTGCCGCCTTCGACACGGTTGACCACGATATTCTTCTCGATGTGCTTGAAAACCAGTATGGCGTCTGTGGATCCGCATTAACATTGGTTGATTCGTATCTGCGCCCCCGCAGTTGTCGTTTATCCTCCGAACGGACGCTTGACTGTAGTGTGCCACAGGGAAGCTGTCTGGGTTCTTGGTTGTACCTGGCATATGCGGGAACTATATTTGGTATTGTACCTCCATCTATAACCGTGTATGGATTCGCTGACGATCATACAGCCAATTCACGATTTAAACAGACACCAACCGAAGAAGCTTGTGTCATTGACGATCTACAGAACTGTGCTATCGAAATTAACAAGTGGATGAACAACAATAAGTTAAAAAAGAACAATTCAAAAACTGAATTTATCCTTTTTGGTAGTCGATTACAGCTGAACAAGTGTAGTAATAAAGAAATAACAATATGTAACTAGGTTATCAAGTCAACAAATTGTATAAGATATCTTGGTGCTTTTTTAGACGAGTCTCTAAGTCTAAATTTTAAGGAACATGTTAGACGAAAGTGTAAAACAGCCATGCTTTATAATTTTAAAATTAAGAGTATCAGAAAATATTTGTCCCAAGAGTCTACAGCTTTTCTAGACCCTGTTATTATCCTTAGTAATTTCCTATTTAGAATATTGTAACATTATTTTGTATGGTATTGCTCAAAAAGAACTAATGAAACTTCAGCGTATACAGAACATCTGTGCCAAGCTTGTGTTAAATCGCTAAAAGTATGATAGTTCAAAACAGGCATTATTTGATTTGCATTGCTTCCTTTAAAAGCGAGAATAAACTTTAAGATACTTATTTATATGTACAACTGTTCCGTACGTAACGCACCATCTTATTTAACTGATCTTTTATCTCATCGTGTTCCTAAACGTACATTGAGATCTTCAGAATCGTCTGAAGGATGTTTTGTAATTCCTTTTAATAAAAAAATCTTTCTCTGACAGAAGCTTCAGTACAATTGGACCTAAACTTTGGAATGAGTTACTTTAAGAACTTGTAAATCTGTTGATATCTTCAAACACAAATTGAAATCACTTTACAATTACTTTGCTTTATTTTGAAAGTATTTAAACAGCAACTATTGTTCTATAATTAGTATATTTGTGTGTACATATGTATATATTTTTTGGTTTATTCACTTTTCTCCAACATGAAGAACAATGGACGGCTTGTTGTTTTTACAACAATCAAATATGTTGTTTTAAGCAGTTTACAGTAAAACCTTAGAAATCTATCTGAAATTTATGGCCAAGTTATATTTCATATATATAAAAAGAAATAAATATTTTTGTTATGTCCTTATATCATAAATCATAGTAATTGAATAAGTGCAATTAAAGACCATGCAAAGCTGTGTCAAATTATTATACAATTATTATAAAGTACGCTTACTTTGCTCAGAAATGAGAAGTGTTTAGTGTCAGTTATAATCAGTACTAGCTACTAGCTGACGACGGAAATGCACAGGAAATACTAATTTTTTCGACTACCAGCAACTTTACCCACTTAGCAGAAACCGACATTATTTATATAGACGGGACCTTTTAAACACAGCACCAACTTAACACGCTGCAAGCTAGCTTTGACGACTCATGAGCTTTTTTTTCACTACACACAATGTATTTGGCGGGAAACTCAAAAACTTGGGCTTGTCAACGACTACAGAGAAAATGACATCAAAAGACTGGTTATACGCGCTGCAGTATTCCCTCTGTTACCACAAGATCTGGTTAAAGATGTATAGTTAACACTCTTGAAGACGCCAAGAATATCAACATCGACATGACAACTTCACTGATTAAGGGATGCAGGACACTTTCACTGGTAATAATTTGTCAATGAATTTTCTTTAAATTTGCCAAATATAGTTAGTTTTTTATAATTGACAAGACTCATCATAATTGACAAGACTCATCAACCAGGACATTACAGTATTTGACTACGCCGACCAAGCTACCTTCAGCCTTCACATGGAACTCCGACAGTAAATTTATGTAAGTATAATTTTATAGCTATGTTTAATTAATAAATAATTTTTAATTATGTTTAACGCATATATTTTTTTATGCCGTTGCTTAATACTGTAATTCAATTAAATATGTATAATACTCTGTATTCTTTACTTATTACTTTAATGAATGCCTGTTGCTTTGTATTGTAATGTTTAATTTGTTATATGGACAGGCCTGTATTTTTGTATTGTATTTCAAATAAATATATATAATATTCTATATTCTTTACTTATTACTTACCAAAGATTCCTACATGTTTTACTGTAGTCTTAATTACAGGTAAAATTAATTAAGTTTGCCTACTACCTATTCACGTTTATCCAACATACTTTTTACCTGAAATATCAAATGTAGGAGAAACGTGAACACACCTATTTTTTTACAATTATTTCTATACTTTTTAGAATTAACTTGTGTATGGCATGAAAACGGCAAAAACTCAAAAAATGTTTTTCTTTTCTTAAAAATATTAGCACTTTATTATGTTTAATGTTTACCTTAATATGTGACAAGTAGACTTAATTAAGTGACAAGTAGACTTATTTCACAAATATGTAGACTTTTTTATGTGACAAGTAGGGGCAGATATATGCCACCACAGTATTGTACAACAGCATTGAATACATTTGTAGAAACAGGCGTTTAAGCCCGTAATAATGTTTCAAAGTTTCAAAGTTTTTTAACACTGTTTTGAAAAAGTATGTGTTACAGAAGATAGGGCGGTCAGGCAAAAATGAGCATCATGGAAAATTTGTTTCCTTTTGTTAATTTTAGACATTTTAAAATGAACAATTTAGATAAAAAAATGAAAATCAGTTAAATGGTTCAAAAGTTATGACCAATGTAAAGGACTGAAAATTGAGCATTTTTCTGATTTTAGCCTGAGTGCCAAATTTTGTCAATATGTTGTCAAATTATTTTGTTACTTTATAAAGAAAATATTAGTTTTTTTTATTTCTTTATTATGCCAACAAAATTTTACATGTAAATTTTCGGTACATCAAAGAATGTTGGCATTCGAGGAATAAACCCTAGTCCAGATATGGGGGGGAGCGGTCTGATACACAAACTGAATAAACTGCATGCACAAATTACCCCTCACTTGAAAGCATAAGTAGAGTACATGGTTTATTCCTCGAAGTTTGTGTATCAGACCGCTCCCCCCCCCCCCCCGATATCTGGACTAGCATGCTCAGAAAGACTTAATATTTGTCTACTTGTTGACACCAGTTTATGTTATAGGAAATATTATTTATAATTGAATAAAATTGAATCATTTTTAAAATATTTTATATTAATTTTCATTATTTAATCCTTCAAATTAACAGCGGAATTTTTTGAAAAAATTTTGCTAACAAAATTAACAAAAAAATTTTTTTTTAGTGGTTGATTAAGTGAAGACAAACGTGCCGAAAGTATACCGGTAAAGTGTGCAAGGTATAGTACCTTATGAGAATTTCATTACTGCACTTAAAAAGTGATTGTCAGTGTTAAACTGATAAGTGTGGTGATGCCCTAGTTACTAGTTAATGTTTTTGCAGTCAATGTGAAAAATTATCCTTAAATTGGAAATAAACATTGGATTTGAAAGGAACATTTCAGTAATTGACGTAAGTGGCAGTTTGTATTAGATAACAATGTGAGCTGAATTCATCCACTACAGAATATAGATCACGTTTTGTCTTAATGTTTGCGTGGTTTGAGAAAGATTGAAAACTATAATATTATTATTAATTTGTCATTTGCCCTGAAGACAAAATTGAATTGTAATGTGGGGTAAATTAAAAATAACTATAGCATAGGAAAAACATGTTTTTTAAGAGCTGAATCAATACATGATTCATCCTAACATATACTCCCATTGTTATGTATATAAACAAGAAAAGATATGGTTGTAACCATATCGGGGAAACTCAATTAAAGTAATTGGAGGATTACAACAGGAAACCATTTTGTATTGTAATATCTGATAAATGTCCTATAATAAAAATATAAATTGTGTAATTAATACTATAACCAACAATAACAGTAAAGAATAAAAAGCTTCGCCGAGCGCAGCATGATATCTCTTTATTCTCGTAAAGCCAACGTTACATTGGTAGAGAGAAAATACACAAGCAATAGTTTAAACACACATACAAACTATTTACAATATATACAACTAAGAAAACTGTGCGCATGTGGTTTTAGCCAGGGGCACTGAAACAACAACAAATATGTTTGATAAAATCACACAGTTTTCTTAACAACGACTGTTTTGTGGTAGACATTATCTCACCAAATTTAAAAGCGTTGTGTCGCGTGGTATAATATCTAGGAAGATACAGGTTTCTTTGCTCTGAGAAAAATGCGCATTCCAGTATATAGTGATATTCATCACCAATTTTTGAACAGATACATAAATTACAGTGTCTTGCATTTCTATCAACATTCCTCCATCTTCCAGTTTCAATAGGTAAATAGTGATTTGTTGTACGGAATTTACACACTCTTATTGCATCTGACGTGTTTAAAATACTATGGTAATCTTCAAATCCAAATTTTGTCTTGAAGATTCTATAATTTGTTGCTTTTGGAGAGTTATTAATTTTCGTGTGCCAATTTTGAATAAACTGGTCAAGCAGTCGTTGTTTTATAATAACTTTTAAATTATCAACTGACATAAAAACCTCATTGTTCCATATATTTGTAAACCCACATTCATTAAAAATTCTATGTACATATTTTAACCAAGGAAAAAATGCACTTTGTTGTCTTTCATAGAAAATTTTACATAGCTTATACAGTACAACTGATATCTTTGTTTGTTTACCCATTATAAGTCTTCCCCAAAATGATACCATTCGTAATTTTATATCCAAATCTAACGGGTATCGGCCAAGTTCTCCATATATCATGTAGGTAGGAGTCGCCATTTTCAGATTTAGTAGAATTTTACAGAATTTTAGGTGTATTTTTTCCAGTATATCAGTTTTCCCAAAACCCCAGACCTCACAGCCATATAGCAAAATTGGTTTTACAACTTTATCAAATAGGCCTAGTTGAATTTTTAAGGGCAATTTATATAGTCTACCAAGTTTTAGAATTTCATACATGGCCTTTAGTGCTTTGTCTGCAAGTTGTTTCTTCGTTGAATCATAGTTACAAGTTTTTGTGAGAATAACCCCGAGGTAATTAAAGTCCTTGACGATTTCTAATTCAATATTTTGATACAAAAATCGAACGTTTGGATTTACTTTTCCCATTCCAAATACCATTATTTTAGTTTTATCTACATTTACTTTCATCTTCCATGTGTCACAATATTCACCAAATGCAGTTAACTGATTTTGGAGATTTTCTGCCGACTCCGCTAATAGAACAGTATCGTCGGCGTACAGAAGTATAAATATTTTTAAATACAAATCTAATCCTTCCTCTATCTCACATTCAATACTTTGCAGACCATTAACATTTTTTGTCATCAAAAAGTTTTCTAAATCATTCAGAAAAAGCGAGAACAGAAAAGGTGACAGATTTTCTCCCTGTCTTACTCCATTGTCACAACTGAAATACTCAGAAATTTCATTATTGTATGATAGACAAGATTTTATGTTAGAATACATGTTAACAATCACATTGTACATTTTACCATTTATATTATTTAGTAACATTTTGTAAAAAAGACCTTCTCTCCAAACCCTGTCGAAGGCTTTTTCAAAGTCAATGAACGCACAGTACATTTTTTTCTTTTTTGATTTAAATAATTGGAACAACGAAAAAATTGTAAATACATTGTCAATAGTCGAATAGTTTGGACGAAATCCTGCTTGGTTTTCTTTCATTAATTGAAATTGTTCAGAAAAATCAGTGAGTCTGGAATTCAAGATGGCAGTAAAAAGTTTTCCCAAACAGCTTACCATTGTTATGGGTCGATAATTTTTGGGATCATTTACATTCCCTTTATTTTTGTAAATTGGTTTAATAACCCCTGTTAACCAAGAGCTTGGTAAGATTCCGGTATCAAAAATTATGTTGAAAAGTTTTTCATACACTTTTATAAATTTATGTGACGTACATTTAATGTATTCGTTAACAATATTATCTTCACCAGAAGCTTTATCATTTTTCAATTTTGAAATACATATCATAATCTCTTCTTGCGTTATACGCCCATTTATATGCTCATTTATGTTTTCTGATGAAGGATCCAGAATAGATCTTGCAGCATCCTCGCCAGTTTCAGAAGTGTTTAATTCTTTGAAAAATTCAAATAATGTTTTTAACTCTATATTTGGTTGTTTCTTTATTTTATGACCATTCAAAACTTTCCAAAAATATTTAGGATTGTACTTAGAAGCATCTTTCAGGTCATTTGCCAGTTTGCTACAGTATTTTTTGTATTTATCGTCCATGACATTTTTATATGTTTTTTCTGCATTTACCATGCTAGACCGATTGTGCTCGGTGTTTCTAGATTTAAACTTTCGTTTGCATCTTCTAAAATTTTGCCTTGCAGATTTACATTCTTTATCAAACCATGGCTTGTCATTTTTTGAAACTATATTTTTTGAGCCGTGTTTTTTAAATGTACCAAATGTTGACTTTGCCGAGTCTAAAAAGATGCTTCCTAGTTCTTCTGTAAGCGAGTTGACGGTTTCTATGTCCATGGCTTTTGCGTTGGACACATACTCAGTCAACAGATCTTCAAGTAAAAGGAGCTTGTTTCCATCTATATTATCATTAAATTCGTTTGCTTTTTTATTTACCCATGCTTTGATCTTTACTTCAGACTGGGAAGAGGCACCCAATTCGTTTTTATCGCTTTCTATACCTTTCCGAAATGTCAAGGTCAAAGGAGTATGCACATCAGAAAAGAGTTTGCTCATTTCTAGAACTTCAAAATCTTCTATTAATTCAAGCAAATCGGGCATGCTTATACAGTAGTCAATAACACTTGTATTTTTGCATGTGAATCTACCAATACCTTTGTCTGACCCTATTCTGCCATTTACTATAAACAAACTATTTCCTTTGCATAGATTTAGAAGTAGATTTCCGAATCTATTTTTGGATTTGTCCATACTTATTCTTTCTACAGGAATGTTAAGTCTATTTAACACAGGTATACCATTATCGACAAACTCTATAATATCATGATCTAAAAATCTATTGTTACTAGATATATCAACAAAGTCAGACTCATTTGACGTTCTTGCATTAAAGTCTCCAATTAAACATATATATTTGGATTTACAAACAAAGTTAAGATATTCTTGCTCTATCTCGCCAAAAGCGTCATCAGACGAGTACTTTGTATTTTCAGGTGGTATGTAAACAATTCCAAAATAAGTATCAGTATTAGTTAACAGCTTTTCACCACATTTAAACCATAATACATATTTACACTCTGTTTCTATTACCTCAATGCAACTAGTCAACGAATCTTTAAAGCCAACAATAATCCCCCCTGAACGACGTCTCGATATTTTTTTGCGGTTTTTCATTTTAAAAGTATAACCAGGAAAATTAATTGAGTCGATATCGTCAGTTTTTGATTCAACAAAGCATACTATATCGTGTTTTTGTATCAGACTTCTAAATTCTGGGTATTGCAACCTTCTATTTATACCACAGCAATTTAAACACATTATTTTTAATTTCCCCAAATCCATATTAGAAACAGAACATAAATCGGAGTCATTTAACTCAGTTGTACAATGTGAAATTGTTGAATTATCAAGCCGACTGTCTGTCAAAATGCTATTAAAATGCTGTCTAAATTCAGAATATGTGCATATAATAGAATCTAGATTCGTTGAGGAACCTGCTTTTAAGCTGCAGTTGAAAAAGTTAAAAAGTTTGTTAAAATACATATCTTCGACCTCTACAGCTAAAAAATAATCATTATAAAAATCGGGTACACAAAAACACGGAGAGGTCTTACAGATATAGCATACAATTTGTTCTTTTCTAACTACATGACCAGTGTGATCAATATTCAAGTGTAATTCATTGTTGCCTTTAAAAAGACTTTTAAAATTTAAAAGTCCCCCATGGCAATCCTAGTAATTACTGTTCACGTGATCGGGTGCTGTCAGTGGTGAAGTATCGGAGTCTGGTCGTTGTCTTTTGTAAGGTCTATCACCGTGTTTCGGAGTCTTTAGTAAAGAGTCACGATAACTACCGTTACTGCTTTGCATCTCGTTTTCCGTTCTGTCGCTATTTCTGTGTCGTAAGTTACCGGATGTATTACTACGGTTGTCTTCAGGAATGTATTGCTCTCCATTTATAAAAAGTTTGTCCCGAACTAGAACTACAGCTTTGCCCTGTCGTCTGGCAGCTTTTTATATCGGGTATAGTTTTTTCCTTCTATCCTCGACCCATGGTGTGTTTTTCAACCACGTAGCTTGTTCTAATACATAGCGTAAGTCATTGTGGTAAAGAAATCGAGCAACAATAGGCCTTGGTCTATCCTTGTACCGTTTTCCAAAACGGTGCACGTTGCCGAATTCTATCTTATAGTCTATTCCTAGTTGATCGCATAGAAAAGTACGCAGCTTTCTTTCCACATCTTCATCTGGTTGTTCCGCTAAGTTTGTAAATATTAAATTGTTCTTCATAGAACGGCACTGCAGGTCTTCTACAGTTTCCTGAAGTTTTCTCAAACTGTGCGAGTAGGAACATGTACCTGCACTTGGAGCGCCAACACTCACGTTTTGTTCTAATGCTCTAATACGTTGTTCTAATTGATTAATGTGGTTTTTCATTTGATTTCCGTGCGTTTCCTGGTGGATAATGTTTCTTGTGTTTGTTTTCACCTGGGAATTCATTCCATCAAAAAGGTTGCTTACTCCTTGACAACTCTCCTCACACTTATAAAATTTCTTGTTTATCTCGGTCATGTCATTTTCAAGTTTTCTAACTCTGCTCGAGACACCCAAAATAGAGTTATTAAGCTCGTCAATCTTTTTGTCAATATTTTCATTCATTTTCTTCATGCCTGTCTCAATATTTGTAACTATACATAAAATCATATTTAAAACCGAGTCCGCATTTTCCGTTCCGGAGTCAATAATTTTGCGGCTCTTGGCGATCAACTCAGATGTCTCTTTCAAAGACATCTCTCATATGGTAATCACAGGTCACAGGTCAAAAGTTTATTACATGCTAATTGGTAATCTGGTATTTACTATACAACATACTTGGAGTCCAAAGTCCAACCTCGGTTATTTGTTGTGAGTAGATTTCTAAGGCGTAAATTCGATTTAGCCTCGGGCAAACAGACCAGGTCTCAATGAACTAATAAAAAGTTACATATGTGATGAGGAAGCGGGGTTAACTTTTAACTAGGACTATTAACGAGATAACATATGAAGAAATAAAATAAAATATTCACGGTTTCGAAATGTTAATCCAAAATATACACTAGAGCTATCCAAAATCCATGAAATCCATGAATCCTTGAGAGCAAAAAAACCCCTCCATTTTAGACTTGACCACGTGATACGACCGCAACATGTTGAACACTGTAAGTCTGTAAGTTTGAGGCCCAATATGGATAGTCAATTGCTTTGGACATATGCAGCCCATAGTGGACTTCCAAAGTTTTTTGACACATGCATTCCTTAGTGGAATATCGACCCTTATTTTCACAAGGAATCCATTATATTTTTGTTCAAAAGTAGACAATAAATTAATGCATGTTTATCTATTATTTGATTTAAAAAAAAAAACCTTTGGCCCCTCATTTCTAGCCGGAATAAACAGAAAAAGAGGCTAAAAATACTCTTCATTCTTTATCCATTATGTGACAAGAATCAATTAGAAAAAATTCAAAATCGGACAAGAAATGCAAATGTTACATTTTTGCCCCCTTTAGCACCTAATTTCTACAGGGGTAAAAAAAGAGGTGGTCTGGAAAAATTCATTCTTCATTTTGTATCACATTTGACAAAACTTAACTTCCACATTTTTTTTTTCAAAATCGGACTAGAAATTAAAAAGTTTCATATTTTTTTTTTTCAAATATTTTATTGATTAAATCAAAGGGATTAGATAACAGGCTAGGCCTATATACATCTTCTCCCAAACAAGATGGAAATACAAACAAGAACATAACATATATTACAAATATCGTTGGACAACATGCCAGTCAACCCACACTACACTCATTTAATTCTATGAAAATGAAATGTATTCAACAATTGCTAGATCGAAGATATCTTTCTATATAGTTAAGAGCAATTATTTACAAAATGAGTGTACTGTAGGTTAAAAGGAATGTTTAATTATCGTGAATATTTATACTCTTTATGTGTTGCATTTAGTATGATCATCGATTCCACCAGGCATATTAAATTATTCTCTGTGGATACAGACATAATATATAAAGTTACTTTTTGAAGGAAAAACAAACAAAAATATGGTGTTTAACAGATGAAAAGATCAAAAATTAAAGATGTAAAAAATAAGTAAATAAATAAATAAATATATATATCTTAGCAGTTCTTATTTTAAAATATCTAATTGTGAAATTAGATTTAATGTGGGAAGTTATTAAATAAGACAACAAAAAAAAAAAAAAAGTAGGATACAAAGAAAGGAATACACGGTTAGGAGCAGTACGGCTAGCATGATGGAACGGTGGACCAGCAACAGCATATATTGATCATGAAATATACAAGATAAGTTTAATTCACTTACAAAATACAATATTACTAGCATGAACACTCACCATAAAATACTTGAGCATTTTTTTTTTATTATAATGAAACATACATGTATTATTCAAATCTCTTAGTATCATGTATATATTGTAAGACAGAGTTAACAACATCTGTATTTTCCCCTGGAGACAGATCAGTCGAACCACTAAGAAGAAACTCTAAAATGGGCAGCTGGTGGTAACCACGGAGTTCATGAAAAAGAGTTGCTCGCTCTTGAGCAAATAGTGGACAAATATAGAAATAGTGATAATTGTCTTCAATGTCATATCCACATGCACATTGAGAGCTCTCAGACAAGTGAGACCGAAAAAGATGGTGATTTAGATTACTTGTTTCGTTACGCAGTTGACAGAGAATAACATTGAGCTTTCGTGGGCCTAAGGAAAAGTGACCAGGAGGCTTCACTATATTTTCATTGAGTTTTTTCTTGAATAATGCAAGAGACGTCACATTTTGCATAGTTTGGTCCAAGTTGTTCCATAAATGTAAGGCGCTCGGGAAAAAACTATTCTTATATGATTCTGTATTGGACCTCGGAATATTAAAAAATCTCGGATTTCTGATATTATAATTATCATCAGTAATAATACATGATATGATATGCTCAGAAATATAGCTTGGTAGGTATCCATTCAGGGATTTGTACACAAAAATAAGCTTTTGTTTTTTGCGCCTCTCCCTGAGCGAATCCCATCCAAGTTCATTATATAGTTTAAGTCTAGAAGTGCCTCTACGCATACCAGTCACTATCCTTGCGGCCTCATATTGGACAGACTCAATTAGGTCAGATTCTTCGTTAGTACAATTATCCCATATCAAGTTACCATATTCTAAAATAGGTCTAATAAATCCAAAGTAGAGCTTCTCAAGGGAAGTCCTATCGAGGCTATGCTTAAGTAATCGTAAGACATTCAACCGAGAGCAGGCTTTTGAATATATATCATTCACATGGTCCTTCCACGTACCTTTCGAATTAAAGTTTAAACCTAAATGCTTATGCGTCACCGTATTTTCAAGTGCAATGTTGTTTAGGTATAACGTAGGTATATCTACATGTCTTTTTCTTGTAAATAGCATAGATTTTGTCTTGCTGGAATTAAAAGTAATTCCCCAGTCAGTGGACCATGAATATAAGCTATCAAGATCAGAATTAAGAGACTCTGAAGCAATTTCTTGGTTATCAACAACTCAATAGAGCGAAGTATCATCTGCAAATAACTTTATTTTATTAGTGACCTGATCTACTATGTCATTGACAAACACAGGGAATTTTTTAGGATTTTGAGGGCTTTAGTCACTTTAGCGGATGAGCTGTATAAGCATCTGCTCAGAAGCATGCATTCATTGTACTGGTGAAATATCATAGCAAAAAAACTGTATTCTTTCAATTGCAGTGTATAAATTGTTTTAAAAAATGATTATAACAAAATGTTTATACATTTTCAAAGAATTTTAATTTTAAAACTTATTTAAAAAGTGTTTGTATATCGATCGGTAACAATTTTTCATTAAGGACCGTTGTACTCTTCGTTTTCTAAGTGGTAGCCAACGGTATTTAGACGTATCTCGGATGTACACAAATGGCGCGTAATCCATTTGAAACCAGCAAAACATACGAAAAATGAATGAAATCTTTGCAATTTTTATTTGCATTACATATTTTATCAAAAGGTGGAAGTCTGTGCACATCAGTACGATCTACGACACTTTTGTTTGCGTATATTGACCAGGAGCACCACTTTATCATGTTAATCGGATTACCTGTAAAAACATCGATTCGGCGATTGACACCTGCTGTTTAAAACTATCGAGGTGACATAATTAAATTTCCTGTTAATTGGCATTGGGGGTCATAAATATGTCGTTTTACAATTGGTAGACTGAATTTGTAACGAAAAATTTTAGTACTTGTTGGAAATCAGGTGACGAAATTGATTTAGAAATCTATCGTCAATTTTCAAATGATTTCGTCAATGACGAAAGTGGCGAGCGCTAAAAAATTCCCTGCAAACACCAGAAATAGATAAGGTCCCAATATAGATCCCTGAGGGACTCCAGCATTAATGGATTTCCATGTTGAGCTGTATCCATCCATACATACACGCTGTTTTCTTTCAGAAAGATAGCTATGAAACCAGTTCAGTAAATTATCCTTAATACCATATTTTCGAAGTTTATATAGAAGACCAGAATGCCATACTCGGTCAAGTTTCATATTTGCTCCTTTTGGGTCCGTAATTCCTAAACGGAAAAAGGAGGAAACCACAAAATCAATCTAATTCATCCTTTAAAGATAAGAAAAAATTATTGTAAAATTTCAAAGCAATCTAAACCAGAACCAAAGTTATTGTGGAAACAAATAAAAAAGTAGCATATTTTGCCCTTTTGGGGCCCCTAATTTTTAAACTAGTAATGGTGGGACCCCAAAAACAATCCCATTCATCTATTAATGGTAAGGAACAACATTGTAAATTTTCATAGCATTTGGATGTCTAGAATAAAAGTTATTGTGGGAAGAAACAAAATAGTGGTATTTTTGGCCCTTAATTTCTAAACGAATAATGGGGAGTGGGGGCCCTAAAAATCAATCACATCCATTCTTTTATGGTAAGAAACATCACTGTAAAGTTTCAAAGCAATTGGATAACTAGAACAAAAGTTATTGTTAGAACACTTAAGTTAACAGACAACGACGCAGACGACAGCATCATACAATTATACGTCCGCATTTTTTTGCGGTCGTATAAAAGTTGTAGGCATGCATAGTAAATAAACCAGTTAACATTTTTGAATTATTTAAAGTAAAAGAAAGATGCAGGAAAATGCAATTGAGACCTGTATTAAAAAAATTTAATTAAATAATTTATTTATATATGATACTGGAAAATTAAAAAGTGCATAAAACCAAAACTAAGACAATGCTAAGTTGAAACGTTTTCATCATTTAAATTTTCGACAGGAATTACAGACTCGTAATACTCCCCTCATCAAGTTGGTGTGCCATCTTTGTCCCAAATTATTTACATTGGTACCGTTTGTTAAATTTGCAATCCCAATTGGGATAAATGACTGGTTATCGTTTGTTTTTAAAAATATTCGAAATTCTTAATACATTGATTTATGTGCTATTTTTATTTTGCAGAGATGTACATGTGCAAATCTTGTTTACTGTTATTCATCATGATGATAAGCTGCAGCAACACAGGAAGCCATGGAATATTAACGGTTTACATCACTAAAATTGTTTGTTAGTACACCATTAAACAGTAGCAAGAAGTTCATTATTGTTGGGCATATTTACAATGCGTTAATTATATAATTAACAATTCAGATGAAAGCAGATTTAATGTGCATTTATGATAATAGTACGAAATATTTATTTGTTCAACACATTTTACAATGAATGTTTATGACACATAATGTAATGAATACAACAATATGATCGTTCACCTAGCCAGCTTGCTCGCGTAAGAATATATGAACACAATTATATTTTAATTCAAATGCAAAGAACAACAAAAGTATTACATTTCGCAATACAAAACATACTGTTTTTCACCTGAAAAATAATCAAAACAATATTACAGATAGAAACTACTTACTTCGGTAATGTAAACATCGAACTACATTTTCGCGCAATAATGCAGTAAACCGTACTCGAAATTAGTTATAACCCCATGTGTGATACAATGCAATGATTTGAGTTATGACAAGAAATGATATGGGTTACACCCATATCCAGAGATGTTCGATTTATATGTTATGGGTGTATCCGATTTTGTTTTAATAGTTTTTTTTCAACGTGTTTTATTTAATTTATCATATGCTGTAAAAGGTTACAAATATAGAATTGATTATAATATCTCAACTTTGAGAAGAGTATTGTAATAAAAAAAGCAATGTGTAGGAAAGACAAATGTTTACCGTACAATAACAATACACTGACCTTTTCGAAATCACATAATCACGTGGTTCTGTGGAAAAAAGGGGGGGTAAGATCGACAGTTATCGCGTACTTCCGTCGGGCATCCTCGGAATATCAAAGAAAAATACCGACAAGTTACAATTTCAATTGATTTAATTTTACAGTAATGAAAATTGTTTTTCAAAAAATTTGCAATTAAAATGTTTTCAAACGTCAAACTAACGTTCATGTGCAAAAACATTGCTAAGAACTTAATAATATTTTCAGACTGTAAAATAAAAAAATATATATAGAAGAGTCTTATTTTTGCCAGAGACATGTAATTATATGCCTCTGTTTTTGCAAAACAATTTATGAGATTATTAACTTCTAGAATTATTTTCAACTATTACAACTGTTGATGACCTTTATTGGAATGTAACTGAATTGTTTTTCTATTGTCTTTTTATATACATTTTTCAAAATTTCATTTAGTTTTTCTATTGTATTATTATTTTTCAAAATTTCATATAGCTTTTTTTAATTTCTGTTTGTTTAAATTACTTCATATACGATCTTAGAGGTAGGTTTAATATAATTCTATAAGTATCTTCTTTAACATAGTTCTACATAAACACATTTTTAATCTTGAATTAAATTAAAATGCAAACCTTTTGTGTATTTTTCTTATTATAAAGAAATTTATTTTCCCTACCAATGTCTATGACATTTTTCACTTATTCAGAAAATCAAATTTCTTTAAATAACATGCCTGTTTTAAAATCTTATTTTCGTATTAAAATCATCATCGAAATTAGCCTTTTCGTGGCTTATTATGTGAGTGACTTGACTTGGGGAGTTTTTTACGTCCTACACCGACAACTTAATGCCATTGGTCGGACGGTGTTAATTATGTGAGTCTAAATGGTCTTCCATTTATACCTTTCATTAAAGTTGATAAATTTGCAAGAAAGTTCAACCCCAGTGTTGTCCAAAATGCGAGTGTTGTAGACAAAATTAGCGAATCCCTGGAAGATTTACGTCGGGAAAATGATAGACTGAAGGGAAATTTTTTAGATATTCAGATGAAATCAATGAGAAATAACCTTGTATTTTTTAACGTACCTGAAGCAGAAGATGAGCAGTGTATTGATGTTATTCGGGCTTTTTGAAATGATCTTCTGAAAATCGAAGATGCCGCCACAAAACTCGCTATTTCGGGAGCTGAACGTCTTGGTAAGAAGGGGGAAAATGTCCGCCCTATGTTGGTAAAATTTTGTAACTTTGAAAGCCGAGATATTGTTAAAAGAAGTGCGAAGAATTTAAAAGATACCGAATTTGGCATATCTGAACAATTACCGGTCGAAATACAGAAACGTCGACGGGAGCAGTTGCCACTTTTAAAAGAACTGCGTGACAAGGACATAAAAGCTTACTTTGTTAAGGTCAAAATTTTCGTGGGTGGGAAGGAATATGTTCCATAGGACAATGTTAGGGGGCAGTTTGATTTTGATTGTTTAAATTGTTTATGTTGGAATGTGCATGGTTTAGCATCTAAATATCAAGATAATGATTTCTTGAATTTTATAAATGATTATAATGTTCTATTTTTCAGTGAAACTTGGTTAAAAGAAAATGATATTGACGTTACGCATGAAATTGGTGATACCTAACGTTACAGAAAATTGTCGTCAAAATGCCAGTTTGCGACGACGTTTTTGTCGCTTGATGTGTGTTCGGGATTTTTTTTTATTGTTTTGTTGTTTTTGTTTTTGTGTTTTTGTTTGTTTGTTTGTTTTTTTTAAATTATTGCTTTTTTTGTATTCTAACATTTTTTTTAATTTATAGCGCTTTTGGCGAGTCTTGGTCTCTAATTTAAATTCGTGGAAGTTTTTTTTCTTTTCTTTTAGAAACCATTTTCGGAATTTGAGCGCCTTTGATGAGTCATCTTCGATTCATAATCGTGAAATTTTAAAGTTGTTTATTTTTTCAGTGTGTGTGTGTGTGCATTTTTTTTTAGAGGGGAATGGGATTTGCTTCATTTATAAAAAAAAGAAAAAAGAATGATACACAAGTTTTAAAAATTAATTTCATTTAAACATTCTAAAACATTAAGATGCATTTCCTCTGTGATGCTTATTACATTGTTTGAAGCTAATTCAGAACAAATGTAAATAATTGAAGCAGCGGGCACGATCGCTTTTCTTTTAAGTAAGCGGTATTTAAATTGTGTGTTTGACTTTTCATAGTATAATCCACGAAAAACTTGTGTTCCTGCAGAGAATGAAGCGCCCCAACTATCTGTCGTATCAACTTGTAGAATTTCCAAACCTTTTTCTACTCTTTAGTAAATAGTATTCCTCATTTGCATAGTCGGTGAACAGCGCAACCACTTGGCCAGCCGATACTAATTCTTGCAAAGAATTTTGTTCATTTTCTTCGTCTTCGTGTTGTTCGTTAATGTTCTCTTCACTCATTTTCCATTCCGTATAACCACCGGTTTTTTTTACGTTGCAGCACTGGTCATACATATGATAATTGCAGTTCGAGCAATAACAAGACAGTTCACTCATTGTTATTAAACCTCTGTTTGTCTGTCGGCCTGACCTTACTTGGTGAACTGATCGAATACTTGGGACCGGCTTAAAAGACAAGTTATCGTTTCGCGGTATTGTTTCTGCATATTTAAATATTCTTCTTTTGCAGAATGATCTAGGTTCCGTATGGTTTGCGCTAGCAAAATCATAAAGATCTTTTGCTGATCTAATTTGAGCCTGTCCTCGTAAGATTGCATTATCGGCCTGTCTTTTTATAATCCCCCCGGCAGCATCTTGTGGCCCTGCAATTAAAACACAATAAGGGTATTAGTATGGAAAAGTATAATATACAGAATCTATATAAAAGTTCTTTATTATACTTAATGCAAAAATGCACGGTAGTTTTAATGGCTACAAGGCTATGTTAATTCAGTTGATTTTTATTAGCCCTCAATCATCAGCATGTGTTTTCGCAATGGGTGTTCAAAATGCAAAAATTAACACCTGATCCGGAATTCGCGACTGTCACCGAATTGTTCCGGATAAGCTCAGAAGCAGCATTTATTGTCAAGAATTAATTTAACAACCAATATATTGGTAAAAGATTTATCAATTTTATTATTTATAACAAAACAAATCCAAGCATAATAAAAATCATTCCGCCCTTTTTGATTGGGGTATTATGAAGATTATCCTCGAAAAAATTTAGCACCCTCGACTACGTCTCGGTGCATATTTTTTCTCTCTTGTGATAATCTACGATATACACCTTTATCTTAGGGCAGTATGTTTTTGATTTTAATTCAAACCATAAAACCAAAACAATAATATACTATAGTAAGTTTCGAAGCGGCAATATAGCGGTTTTTTTGGCTGACAAATAAAAACTGCTTACCGCGTTTGGTCCAGCTTTATGCTCCTTTTGTAGATTATAGAATGTGTAAACTGACAACAACAATTATATCCAAGTGATAGTCGGCGGTTTGAAATCCGGCAGATTTTTTCACTTTGATAGAGCACTTTTCTATAGTAAAGTTTGACCTAAATAACCACGGAAGTGTATGTTTGGAAGAGTCAATTGTTATCTATTCGAAATCCTTCGGGTTATTTCGTCTGCAGTTAAGGCGGGAAAAGTCTCGCGGTTTGTCCGAATACCATTGAACGTTACGAAAGCAGACGATCTTTTTGAAAACAACGCTAGGTCCCTTTAGAAACTCAAATGGTTGACTTCCCATGTAAAATTCCCGTAGCAAATGTCAAGGACGATTTCGGATATTTCAACAACAAAGACATAATATAAAATATGGACGTGCTATCGTGTAGATTTTTTTTCAAATCGGATTTTAGCACTATAAAGGTACAGTATGGAATAATAAAAAAATGCAAGCAAAACGCTCAGCGCATGTGGGGTGTAACATTTAGTATAGTATGAAATACGTGTTCAAATATACAGAAAATAAATGAATAATAAATAACTACAAAAATGCGATACAACTCTTTCTTTAAGTTCATTGCTTTCGTTTAAAAATGTTAGTTCAAACCAACACATACGAAGAAAATTAATTAATTCTAAATTAATAATTAATTATGATTACCTTTTGCATGTGAAGTTTCGAAGAAATTTCGTGTAAAATGTTGGGAACTAAAGTCATCAAATGCAGTACTAATGTCTCCAAAACAATGCCTGCTCTTATACTGGGCTGCGCATCCGTCAGTAAACTCGTGTATCTCATTTACTGAATATGAAATGGACTGTAGATATTCCGCTATATAGTTTCGAACTTGATGAACAAAATATTGATCGTGAACTAAATCCGGACTAATAACAAAAAACTGTTCTGTGATTATTTCCGGGAAGTCTCCCGAGCTATCAATGCCATCGTATTCTAATAGTGCATGTCTATGTATGATAGTAACATGGACCGAAACTTCAGTTTTTTTAAAATAGGCACTTTGTATCTCGGTACGCTCAGAACACCTATAGTTTTCACTAAAGTCGTGTACTAGATCACACCGCCTTTCTGGGAGATTTCTAACAAGATTCTGAAATTGTTCGTTTTGCCATGTTGATGCAATGGAAACGTTTCAAGTAGTTTCCTTAAATATGCAAAAAGCTCACCGACTTTAGTTTCTTTTTTAACAAGCATAAGTTTCTTTATTGTCTTGTTGCCTTTCACATTTACGGTAACATTTTCAAATTTTTCCCATTTGATCAATTGCGCATCATCCGATACATTTACTTCTTCTGGCATAAATTTTAACTTCTCGACCCCACAATTCGAACAGTTTCTCTTAAGACATTCTAAGTTATGGAAACCATCATCTTTTTCACATAACGTATCACTGACAATATCCGAAATGGAATCATATACAGGAAGACGATTTGATTGTGTCGAAAAATCATTTTCTCTTAAAAGTTTTCTCCGGAATTCCATGCAAGATTTGAACACGGTTTTAAATTCAACATGATATTTACAACAGCACGTTTGTCTATCTTTTTGTCGAACTGAGCGAACGAAATATGGTTTACATTTTTCAAACATTCTTTGTGAGACTTGAATAGATGGATTGTCTCTGATAAAGTCTAAATAAACATCAGTCTGCGTTTTCTCCAGAATGTGAGTCATATGGCTTGAATACGTTTTGGGACCGATGCGGACTCTTTTTATGTCTGCTTTGTTGCCAGTGGGTCTAGATATTCCAGGTTTAAGCCAGAACTCGTACATGATTTTCTTTGTCTCTGGTTTAAGGGCATCAGATCTGGTTTTCCTAGTGGTGTAAATCCAGCACGATTTTTCAGATTTAAGTATACTTGTCCTTATAGCATGACCGCGACTTACTCTTCTGACAGGTAACTATTTTTCTTGCGAGTTTTTTTCTACATTTATTGTCTCTGATCTTTTCACCGCTTACTGATGATATTATAAGGTTCATAGTTTTTAAAGAATCGCCCGATCTTTTGTTTTTACAATTATCTATGACTGTATATCTTCCGTCAGTGCTTTTGCTGTTTTGTGTTCTTCTATTTCCTCTGGCGATGAAATAAGTTCAGAAGATTGTAGTTTTCTGACAGTCGGTGAGTTAGAATTTTGCAGATACGCGAACATAGTAGTCACTCGTTTTGATGGACTTGCGGGTACAGCCAATTTTAATTTCTTTAAAGCCCGGTGCTTTTCTGTTCTATTTTCAAAAGTATTTTCCATACTAAAATCATCATTCCTACGGTGGTTATCGGCATCGTTTTCGCGTTTTCTTTTTCTATATTTACGTTTCCTCTCTGCTTCTTTTTCTCGTCGCTCTTGTTCTTTCTTTACTTTCTCCCGATGAAGCCTTTGGCGCACTGCATCACTTGAAACAGAATATTCTCTATCCTTCAGAGTTCTATTTTTGTAATACGATTTTAGCCTTTGTTCTCGACGTTTCAGAAGCTTTTGTTGTTTCAACAAGTGTAGTTTTTCTCTAGACATTTCATGTAACAGTACTGCAAAAAAAATAAATAAAAGATACAAGTTCTAAAATATTAAAAAAAAAAACAAAAAAATGTGTCAAACAGACACAGTGCCCCGCCTTTATATTTGGGATGGACGGACGGACGAACGGACGAACAGACCCGAACACTATTTGTCCCTCTACTTTCGCAGGCGGGGAATAAAAAGAATATGTTCTACAATTGTTCGAACAATATTAATATTCCTAACAATGAAAATGCAAGTTAGCACTATACAACTAAATCAAACAGACTATTCTCTAATTTTATTTTCGTCTATAACTTGAAACGCAACGTCTTGAACGTTTGGAACGGTCGTTTGTGACTTTGTGACATAAGTTTGGACTTGCGTTTTTGTATGACATTTTCGCAAACCTTGACGCATTTTTAAAACTAGAGTGTCAAATGCGCAAATCAATTTGTATTTTTATTTTTAGTTATCAGACAAAAAATTTTTCACAATCAAATAAACAATTTCTGTATTTGTTTGACGGAATCGTATCAGAAGAAGTTCTTAAAATGCATTTGTGACACATACTTGGACATAAAAAAATATGCGTCCAAAATAAACTGTTGTGAAAACCAAAGGCAAAGAAAAACAAAATATGGCGAAAAAGCCAAGTAATTGTACTATATATTGATACTAATATTGATTGACTTACCGGTAAACTGATCTTAGTACAAAAGGCCGAAAAATGAAATACAACGTTCCTCGTCCTACGGGACACTTTGAGCGGTTCTGTTCTCACTTCGATAGCTATGTTGTTTGTACCCGTTTTGTTTAAATATTTTGACGTCACAATGCAACGGCATCGGACGTTGCACTGCCTGAAAATGGTGACTTTTGGTGAAAAAAACACAAATTTACGGAACAATTTCCATTAGATCCGACAATATTTTGTAACGCGGGACGCATGAAAAATGGCGTTATTTTTAAATATTAGTCGATTCTACTGTGTTACACTTATAATTTAGATATAATACAACATTATATAATGAATCGGTGTATATTTTTCTTTATTTTGATATATGATTTATAGGTTTTTAGTGTACAACAATGAAAATTTGACCTGTTTTTGTGGTTAGTAGAATGCATTTTCTTGGGTGTCACCAATTTCATGCGTAACGTCAATTGTAAATTTGGACGGTTTTGAAAAGATTACGCATGTGTTAAGAAGTACAAATATAGGTACAAGAAATGAAGGAGGTATTGCTGTATTTTGTAAGAAAATTCTTTTAAAGGGTATTATGGTTGAAAGAGTAATAAATGATGGCATTGTGTTGTTAAAATTTGATAAAAAATTTTTTGTTACTGACCAGGATATCTATATATGTTTCTCGTATGTTCCACATGAAAAATCTAAATATTATGACTTATGTGATATAGATTTTCACGAGGTGATTGAAAATATTGTTAATGAATATAAAGCCAAAGGTGTTATTTTTGTATGTGGCGATTTGAATAGCCGCATAGGTGAATTATGTGATGTATTGTCAAATGATGATCTAGATAAATATGTAAATGGTTGTGAGCATATTTCAAACCCCATTATTTCTGACAGACGCTCAATGGACAAAACCGTTAATTTATTTGGGCGCAGACTTCAACACAGAATTAACTTTAGCAAATGGTCGTCTGTGTAATGACAAAGAAGGAAACTTTACGTATTGCACTAGTAAAGGTAGAAGTGTGAATGACTACTTACTTGTTCCCCCGAGTAAATATAAACTAATACGTGATTTCAAAATATTAACGATGAACGAATTCTCAGACCACATGCCTATTAATTTTGAAATAGAGCTGTCTGTTGTAAGACAACAAGTACATTCCCGAGTGTTTAAGCAAATTAAGTGGGATTCTAGTAAAAATGATGAGTACATCCAAGTTCTTCACAGTCATCGCGATGAACTATTTGATTTTGTTAATAATCTTAACAACGAGAATGACGTTCATAAAGCAGTAAAAGAGATGGCCAAAGTGATTTACGAAAGTGCCTTTAAGGTCAACGGTAAAACGAATATTTCTAAAATCAATAGTTTTGACAAAAAACCTAATAATGAATGGGTTGACGATAAGTGTAAAACTTCCCGAATCCATTTTCATAGTGCAAGAAATCGTTTTGGGCGATACCCCACGGACGCAAATAGACGACTATTCGTAACGGCAAGAAATGAATTTAACAGAGTCAAACGGGCTGCTCAGTTTAAATATAAAAGACGAAAAGGACTAGAACTGTGTAATATAGCTAAATTAAATCCTAGGAAATTCTGGTCTGCTGTAAGGCCTAAGAATCGTTCGACTTGTGCTGTTGACAATGACTTAATGATGAACCATTTTGAGAAAGTTTTAGGATCGAATCCACCGGAATTGTGCGATGAAGTACTTAATCTTCTAAACAACGCTGACTTTGGCGATTTAAATATCCCAAGTTTAGACTCTGGAATTTCAGAAGAAGAAGTGTTAAGTGCAATTAGAAAACTGAAAACTGGTAAAAGTGCAGGGACAGATCATATTATTGCTGAAATGTTAATAAGTGCATCGCAGTTTTTTGCACCAATTTTGAAAACTTTATTCAATTTTATATTTGTTAATGGATTATATCCCGATAGCTGGACTGAATGTATTGTCATTCCCGTTCCTAAAAGTGGTGACTTATCTGAACCAAACAATTACCGACCAATTGTATTAATTAGTGTGATTGCGAAGTTATATAGTAGCATACTCAATGAAAGGCTGTTAGCGTGGGCCGAAGATGAAGACAAATTAGTTAATAACCAATTCGGGTTTAGACCGGGACGCTCAGCTATTGATGCCATTTTTACCTTGCATGGAATTGTTTCGCATTTATTACAAAACAAGCTAAAGTTGTATTGCGCCTTCGTTGATTTTCGTAAGGCTTTTGACAAGCTAAGCAGAAGGATTTTGTTATACAAATTGTTACAAAATGGAGTAAGCAGTAAATTTGTGTCCGTCGTAAAATCTATTTATTCATCAGTGTATTTACGTGTTCGATCAGGTGGAATTTTATCTGATGCATTTGAAAATTTACTCGGGGTGAAGCAAGGTGAACCACTGTCGCCGTTACTGTTCTTGTTTTTTATAAACGATATTGTCAGTGATCTGTCCGTTGACGACGATAATGAGGCTGTATCATTGAATGGATTTCTTATTTATTTAATATTATTTGCTGATGACACTGTGCTTTTCGGTAAATCTTCAAGCTTACTGCAAAGTTTATTAGACAAACTGTGTTTATACTGTAACAAATGGAACGTTGAAGTAAACACTGATAAGACTAAAGTTGTTGTTTTCAGAAATGGGTGGCGAGTAGTTGAGGAGCGTTTCTTCTACAATGGGAATGAACTAGAAATAGTTAATTCGTATGTCTACCTGGGTATGTTATTACACTATAATGGGAAGTTTGCCCAAACGCAAAAACGTTTATCACAGCAGGGATCCCGAGCATTGTCGTCACTGATTTCAACATTGAAACAAACTTTTTTGACTATACAGCAGAAACTGTTTTTGTTTGATACGATGGTGGGGTCTGTCCTTAGCTATGCGTCAGAAATATTATATGGGGTTTTCACCGTGCGGGTGATGTTGAGGTTGTATTTAATAGGTTTTGTAAGTTTGTTTTAAAATTAGGGAAAAATGTTCCATTGGTATTTTTATATGGCGAGCTTGGTCATTTGCCTCTATATATTTTAAGAAAACATAGAATTTTGAAATATTGGGCTCATATTATTATTGAAAACCCTCCTATAGTGTATGATGTTTACAAGTTGTTGTATGATGATTGCTGTAATGGTAAAAATAATTGGGCAACTTGTGTAAAAAATTTGCTATGTAACCTCGGTTTTGTTGATATATGGGTCTCACAGGATCCAACTAGAATATCATTTGACATGTTAAAGATTCGAATAAAAGACCAATTTTTGCAAAGTTGGCATGAAAGTTTAGAAGAGTGTTCTAAACTAAGTATTTATAGATTATATAAATCAGATTTTTGTATAGAAAAATATTTAGATTTCAATTGTAATTTTTATTTGTTATCTAAATTACGTAGTGGTACACTCAAGTTAAATGTTGAGGTTGGTCGTTATAATAATACACAGAGAGAGAATCGTATATGTACTTGTTGTAAAATGAACGTTGTAGAAGATGAATATCATTTTATACTAATTTGTCCGGCATATAGATTTTTGAGATGTAATTTTTTACCTAAATACTACTGTTCATGGCCAAACAAGCATAAACTTTGTAATTTGTTGAAAGCTTCTAATCGCTCTCTCACCATAAAATTGTGTAATTATCTCAATTCAGCTTGGAAAGTCAGATCTCACATTGTTTCATAATACCTTTATTTTGATTAACTGTTCTCTATTATCTGTCATTGTTGTTACAATTGTATTATATTATTTGTTTGCCATAGCATGTCTAAGTGCTTTTTGCAAATAAACTATTCATTCATAAAGTTCAGTGTCATAAATAAGCAATTAGCTAATAAACAAGGCACATCTAATTTACAATTTACAATTACATCACAGAAATATCTCTTACCCCTCACCCCTCACCACCCACACACACACACGCCTCGTTCTCGGCCAATCTCGTGCGAGAGATCGAGTTTCGGATTTCGAAATCGTAAATAATCAAAACCCAGGGAAATTAAATTTAATGTTCAAGATTGATTAATTTCTACATAAAGGTTTCATTTTCTACCCTAATTATGAAATAATCCAGAAATAATACTGAAAATTATCGATCATGCATTACGTAATACTACAAAATTTTAAAATGCATTATTTTATCAAATCATCTTATGAATTCCCATAAAAACAAATACATTCACATTCTATTATGTGAAGATTAGAAACTGCATAAAAACTCAAGGCTTAAGTACCCTAGAAATTCTGACATAACAAGAGAAATAAAATTGCAAATTATCGATAGTCAAATTTATAATCATCTACATTTTTATGTAAAGATACGAATGCAAAAAAGGTATGAAGCTTGCTCTATCAAGCATGAAATAATCCAAACAAAAAAATATAATGATAAAATTGAACTGAACAAGTCTTTCTAACATATACATTATGTAATATAACGTAACAAAATCTAAAAATGCCTTTTTATTATCAAATTATCTAACTAATTAATAAAAGAAACACCGATATATACATTTTATTTTGTAAAGATAAGAATGCATTAAAAAAATACTAAGTATACCATATAAATCGTGAAATAATCCAAGAAATAAAATTGAATCGATGATCCTATCTAGCGAGGTCAAAAGCGCATTAATAAACAATTTTGTTCATCTTTACTACTCCTTATTAGATTAGGACAGAAAAATGTATTTTAAAGCTAGGAGGATTTAACAAATACGAAAAAATGTAATTGAAATATTTTCTTTAGCATTAAATTAGCCATTTTATCACTTACAACATGAACTATATTGTAGAGTATGGTTTTTACCTTTTTGCTCAATTTACCCGAAAACAATTATATAGCCCAAGGGAGACGGTAATAATAAGAAGAGATCGAACATATGAAAAGGTAAAAAAAGGGAATTGAGTTTAATTCATTTCTATCCTTTAAGTAGCGCAAACATATAGTTGAGTAAGATCTGTATATATTTTTAGAAAGGTTTTATATTTGGTGTCTATTAATAGATTCCCTTAAAATTTAATTAAGTGGTGGAGGTCTTAACTTAATAATAGTATTATGTTACTGTGTACTAATATCACGTGACTAATATAATGTTTCACTAGGTGCTAGGGTGTTGTGGGATATTCTATATATGAAAAGATGTGCTGGGGATTAAAAATTATTTTCCTCTAATACTTCTCGAGCAGGAATTATATATGTTTTTTTTATCAGATTTAATATTTTTACTGTAAAAGTCAAACAAAAAAACATTTAGTAAACTGAGTTTAGTCAGGTGCATATTATCAAAACGAATAATATTGAGGATATAGACCAAGTCGAATGCCAGGTCCATATCTTTTTTTCCGGTCCAACCATAGCCCGCGGGCTATTCGAGTTTCGTGCTTTTGCCATCAATTTCATTTTATATTATGTTTATTGCATTGAGAAACAGTTTCAACACCGTTTTAAAATTCCCGATAATGACCGATCCGATTTTCAGATATGACTGATAGCTCTTGACTTGGGGAGTTTTTACGTCCTACACCGACAACTTAATGCCCTTGGTAGGACAGTCCTTACGGACATGTCCTGATAGCTCTATCTGACCGCTTGACTTCATACCTTGCATTTCTTTATGTCAGCTGATCGGTTGTAAACCAATAAAAAATACAAATTTATAACTTACATGCAATAAATAAGAATTTAATTTTTTATACTGAATGATATTGACGTCCTGGTGAACGATTCAGCCCCAGTGCCGTTTATAATTGTAGCACTGTGATTTCTATTCTATTCTAGATTGACATACACCAAGTCTGCGCGAATATTAAATTCTTTGAAGGTATATAAATCGAAAATTATTCAGGACATCTTGGATCTCTTGCCGAACGCTTATTTACACCACTTCTACAACAAATATTGACCAATCTTCACACAAGGTTATTACACGTAGCCAGGCAATTTGGAGCCCACCTACACTGAATAACAAGCAAATGAAATGCACAAGATTGTTCTTCTTGAAATGCAAAGATTCATCTTGGCCGAATTTTACTGCCTTTATAATCCGATGTTTTGTAATTTGTCGGATTAACGACAGAACTTAATTCGACATCATGTCTTCTGAATGGACCAATTGACCTGTATCCCTTTAAAGAAAAAAGTCAAACAATATCCTGCGTTATTTTCTCCATTTTCAAATGCACATATCACGTGATTCAATCCAATTTGTTGAAGAACATATGATATTTCAGCCTGGGATTCTGCCATTTTGAATACCCATGATTCAAATCACTTCATGATAATAAAGACAAAATATCATAAAGACGATGTAAAATAAAGACAACGTATCGTCAAAGCAAAGTAGCATAAAGACGAAGTATTATAAGGAAAAAATATATGCATATAATGACAAAGTATATACATATAATGTTAAAGTAAATGTATATAATAAAAATAGCAAAGAAACCCGACCGAACAACAAGAGTCAAAAGTCAAGGGACAGTTACAAATCCGGACACAGACAAACACAACACAAAAACAGAAACAGAGTATAACCCGAACCCAATAAAAACCATGGGTGCACTCAGGTGCTCCGGACGAGTAAGCAGTGCCTGCCTCTAATTAGACACCCGTCGAGTTACTCATTGTCATGTCTAGGGAAAAGTCAAATCCAGGAATAGGAATCACTACCTATGACTCAGCGAAAATGTCAGAGATCGCATTTGAGACACCGATTTCCCATAACGATCAATTAAGTCATGGTGACGACCATAGAACGTCTGGAGAGATAACATCAGCCTAGGTGCAACAAACCCCTGCCCGAGTAGTCTAGCAGTCAACAGCAGTGATCGGTCTAGAAAATAGGAATACCGGTCGCAGGATCTAGAATAACGTATAAGAGTACAAGCACATTTGGCAGGAACGGCGTGCCATAGATATCAGGAGTTGACTTGGATTTATTCAGTGTTTTCCTTGTCCAAATTAGGTACACATACTAGGTAAATGTTTTTATTTTATTTCCGAACTATTTTATTAATTATGCCATTAACTAACTTAAATAGTTATCTTTTATAATTGTTTAAAGCCATTATACCACTTTCATATCTTATATCTGCTGCTGATTCACGTGTGCTGATTATTATACAGAATCTAAAAACAAATTACATGCTTTCTGTCAAAATAAAAAACATAACTAGTCTTTTTCTCAACCGTGAACGCAGCGGAACAAATATTGGTGTTTCACCATTCTGTTAGGTTTTTTTATTAATTTGGACGCGAAGCTCAACTCATATTTTCTTTTGACGAGTATGCATATATATTTGTAAACAGAAACATGATTGTTTCACCATCAATAATTTTATTTAACCAGTTAGTTTCCAAACAAGGTTTTCAATTTTGTCTCTCAAAACCTGTAAAAATTAGTTCTTCCTATTCCGTCAGTTGAATTTTTAGAATTTGTAATGAAAGTATGAAAAGGAATAAGAGGTCACCTCAAAACAATCGATGCTTTGAAACTGAGAAACCCATAGGTGCCAAGTGATGGTGCTAAGCTTGGTTTCAACATACCGATACCATATATGTCACTGTTACCATGCAGTGGGCGAAAGGCGCGCACACTATAAACAATTTGTCAGCGAACTTTATACCGCAGGTCGGGGGTTCTCTTCGGGTACTCCGGCTTCCTCCCCCAATAAAAACTGGACGCCATGAAATAGCTGAAAAATTGCTGAAAGTGGCGTTAAAACAGCATTCAAACAAACAAAAATCAGTGAACTTTCTTCAAACTTGCCCAGCGACCATATTTGGTTTGTTCCTAGTGCTCAACCCACAGAGCAGCCCAGTGCGTCCCCGATTGGCGAATAGGGATACCCTCTCGTTGTGGGGTTGTCAGGTAATAATACGGAAAGCCTGGCCGTGAACCGTAGTGGATGACGTGTTTAGAGAGTGTCACGATCCTTGCACGTTAAAGACCCCTCTTGTAGATTTCTAAAAAGAGAAGGTTCATTGCAGCTGCTCTAGAACACCAAATTTCCCACCCTTACCCAATACTTCTTACTTTTCCAGTAGCAGTCAAAATTGTATATAAATCGAAAATTATTCAGGACATTTTGGATCTCTTGCCGAACGCATATTTACACCACTTCTACAACGAATATTGACCAATCTTCACACAAGATTGTTACACGTAGCTAGGCAATTTGAAGCCCACCTACATTGAATAATAAGCAAGGGAAATGCACATGATTTTTCTTCTTGAAATGCAAAGATTCATCTAGGCCGAATTTTACTGCCGTTATATCCCGAAGTTTTGTGATTTGTCGGATTAACGACAGAACATTTACATCATGTCTTCTGAATGGACCAATTGACCTGTATCCCTTTAAAGAAAAAAGTCAAACAATATCCGGTGTTATTTTCTCCTTTTCAAATGCACATATCACGTGATTCAATCCAATTTGTTGAAGAACATTTGACATTTCAGCCTGGGATTCTGCCATTTTGAATACCCATGATTCAAATCACTTTAACATATAATGTTAAAGTATACGTGTATGTATATAATAAAAATAGCAAAGAAAACCGACCGAACAACAAGAGTCAAAAGTCAAGGGACAGTTACAAATCCGGACACAGACAAACACAACACAAAAACAGAAAGAGAGTATAACCCGAACCCAATAAAAACCATGGGTGCACTCAGGTGCTCCGGACGAGTAAGCAGTACCTGCCTCTAATTAGACACCTGTCGAGAAACTCATTGTCATGTCTAGGGAAAAGTCAAATCCAGGAATAGGAATCACTACCTATGACTCAGCGAAAATGTCAGATCGCATTTGAGACACCGATTTCCCATAACGATCAATTAAGTCATGGTGACGACCATAGAACTTCTGGAGAGATAACATCACCCTAGGTGCAACAAACCCCTGCCCGAGTAGTCGAGCAATCAACAGCAGTGATCGGTCTAGAAAGTCGGAATACCGATCGCAGGATCTAGAATAACGTATAAGAGTTCAAGCACATTTGGCAGGAACGGCGTGCCATAGATATCCAGGTAGTTGACCTGGATTTATTCAATGTTTTCCTTGTCAAAATTAGATCAAATTACAGAAGTACACATATTAGGTAAATGTTTTTATTTTATTTTCGAACTATTTTATTAATTATGCCATTAACTAACTTAAATAGTTATCTTTTATAATTGTTTAAAACCATTATACCACTTTCATATCTTACATTGTATATCTGCTGCTGATTCGCGTGTGCTGATTATTATACAGAATCTAAAAACAAATTACAAATTGTCAAAATAAAAAAAAACATAACTTGTCTTTTTCTCAATCGTGAACCCAGAGAACAAATATTGGTGTTTCACCATTCTGTTAGGTTTTTTTTTATTTGTACGTGAAGCTCAACTCATATTTTCTTTTGAAGAGTATGCATATATATTTTTGTAAACAGAAACATGATTTGTTTCACCATCAATAATTTTATTTAACCAGTTAGTTTCCAAACAAGGTTTTCAATTTTGTCTCTCAAAACCTGTAAAAATTAGTTCTTCATATTCCGTCAGGTGAATTTTTATAATTTGTAATGAAAGTGTGAAAAGGAAAAAGAGGTTACCTTAAAACAATCGATGCTTTGAAACTGAGAAGCCCATATGTGCCACGTGATTGTGATAAGCTTGGGTTCAACATACCGATACCATATATGTCACTGTTACCATGCAGTGGGCACACTATAAACAATTTGTTAGTGAACTTTCCTCAAACTTGCCCAGCGACCATATTTGGTTTGTTCTTAGTGCTCGACCCACAGAGCAGCCCAGTGCGTCCACGAGTGGTGTGATCGGTATTTCGGGTAGCCCGAACCCGAACCCGAGACAAAATCCCCGAGACAGAAATCGACTTTAATTATTTTCGTGGTTATTAGACAGAATTTGAACCAAATATTTGAAAGATATAACACGTCACTGATATTGAATTTTTACGTTTCAGTCAAAATGTAACAAAACGTGTATTTATGAAAATATTGCAATTTTTTGTCCCGTAGGTCGGTATTTCGGGTATGCCGAGATGTGAAGGGAGGTAACTCAGGTCCGGTAAATAATTATTATTATTATGTAAAAATAAATAAATAAAATAAATAATAAATAAACGCAATCATTGATCTATTAAAAGGACAGAGGGAAAAAGAATATCCCGTTCCTTATGCCACATGCCACTTTTTATAATTAAAAATATACATCAATTGTTCCAGCGCCAGACTCTGTCAAGCAAGAATTCCTTTATATTTTCGACCCCAACCTGTATAAATGCGGATGACATAACCCTAACTTCAATTATGAAAATACCAGCAAAACTTCACCGGTCTCCAAGACAAAAATTAAATTTGACACACCAAAAAATCTAACTCTCAGTAATTGCAGAAGAACGACCTTGCATTTCCTTTTCGTATCTTTCGTTTCCAGATAGCCCTGTAAGATCTGGTGTTCCGGAAACCAGACAATCAATACATGTTCCGCCTGAAACCAGCCCCGCCTAACTTTCGCCAAAAATCAAGAATTCTGACCCATTGAAAACTACCGAAAGTAAAAACTCGCAAATTGCCCCGCGCATTTGGATACAACACGGCAACATTTAAATTGAAAAAACGCGACATCCTAAATGACACTTTGTTCAAATACAACTAATTTTTCACAACAAACTCTCAAACAACAATTTAAAAATATCAATGGATTTCAAGATACAGGCTATGTTCCCTTCCTGTTGACCAAAGATGGAAAATGGGAATATGGAGTAAAGCTGGAAACTGATCCACCGCCATCTACCCAAATTTGTCATACCGGGAGCGATCATTGGGTGACATCAATCCAAAATACAAACAGTGACTGTGTTTTCATTCTGGACAGCTCAAATCGAATTCTGAATGATGTCACTAAAATTCAAGTTTCACGTGGACAGGGGAAAATATTATTAATATAAAAAAAACGAAAGTACAACAACAAGACAATGGAGTGGATTGCGGTGTGTTTGCTATAGCTTTCGCTACCGAGTTTTGCTTCTTTAGCTATAAGTGGGGTCGTCTTCGACACTCACAGCATGCGTATGCATTTGTTCGAATGCTTAGTAAATAACAAGTTTGTAAACACCATTTCCAAAAAAGAAAGTTCGTTTAACATCAAAATTAAAGTTAGCAGATATAACAATACCAATAGAGCTAGACTGCAAAGCTAATTGTCGACTACCGAATTTGTACGATGATATGGCAATTAATTGCGACACGTGCGAGGATTTTTTCCATTTGCGCTGTGTCAGCCTGCTTGAATTTTCCTTCAACAACAGTTACCCGTTTCTTTGCATCAACAAGTGTTAAAATATTAGTTACATTAATTAATAATTACACAGATCTGTTAAGGATGTATTTGTTTTAATTGTTAACATTTATTTATTGGAATAGTTAATGAATGTATTAAAAAACATAGTCCGAGAATCCTCTGCCGTCCAACGCTTTTAAAAAAAAAATTTTGCTTTGCACAAAAAGCGTTGGACAGCAGAGGATTCTCGATGACTACAAAGACCTATACTTTGCGGGTTTTTTTTCTTAGATTTACTTAAGACAAAAGACAAACAGCTTTTCTGATCGTCAGTCGCTATGTTTAAAGCAACAAACAAAGCTCTACCAACATATAAAATAAAAACTTGTAAAACTACAACAAAAATAATACTAAAATGAATTCAAGGTAATAATCATAAATGTATTATTATTATTATTATTATTATTATTATTATTATTATTATTATTATTATTATTATTATTATTATTATTATTATTATTATTATTATTATTATTCTGTTCGTTTAGTAATGACATATCACCATGAGTTACCGGACCTGAGTTACCTCCCTTCACATCTCGGCATACCCGAAATACCGACCTACGGGAAAAAAAATTGCAATATTTTCATAAATATACGTTTTGTTATATTTTTACTTAAACCTAATAATTCTATATCAGAAGCTTGTTATATCTTTAAAATATTTTGTGAAAAACTTGTCAAATAACTAAGTAATTCATTATTTCGAATTCTGTCTCGGGGATTTTGTCTCGGGTTCGGGTTCGGGCTACCCGAAATACCGACCACCCACGAGTGGCGGATAGGGATACCCTCTCGTTGTGGAGTTGTCAGGTAATAATACGGAAAGCCTGGTCGTGAACCGTAGTGGATGACGTGTTAAGAGAGTGTCACGATCCTTGTTAAAGACCCCTCTTGTAGATTTCTAAAAAGAGAAGGCCCATTGCAGCTGCTCTAGAACACCAAATTTCCCACCCTTACCCAATACTTCTTACTTTTCCAGTGGCAGTCAAAATTGTGTTCCCCGTGTCCCACCCCCATTTCACGTTGATTTATTGTTTGTTAACTTGTTCTCGTCTTGAAAATAGCTGAAATACTGCTAGCTGGACGTACAGCAAACATCAATAAATCAATCAATCAATCAATGAAACTTGTATGATTTATTTTTATACAAGTTATCATAATTTAAAAAAAAAACTAAGAAAAGAAACAAATTTGGACAGCTGGTAAGGATGTGATATCCAGATACTAATTAAGTTCATGTAGTTGTACAGTTGTAGTAGAAAACTAATGTAAAATATTACATATGGTTTATGATTCTTACATTTTCATTGGAATATTTAGTCCCCAAAATATTCTGTGTATATATTCTATTTCTAAAGCATATTTAAGGCTTGTTACTATTTTTTAAGCATATTTAAGGCATGTTACTATTTATAAAGCATATTTAAGGCTTGTTTCTAAAAATAGATCCGGATATGTTACTATTTATAAAGCATATTTAAGGCTTGTTTCTAAAAATAGATCCGGATATACTCTTCCGACTCATTATTCTAAATTTAAATAGAGAAAAATTCATTATGTAATATAACAGTTAAGGACTTTTTACTCTGTCAATACGTAGTTATATGGACCTGTAGAAAAATATTGACCTCGGCCTTCGTCCTCGGTCAATATTTTCCTCCACGGTCCATTTAACTACGTATTGACCTCGTAAAAAGTCCATATTTGATAATTATTTCATATCAGTTTAATAATGTTTGTTTCAATTGGATAAAACAAGATCAGCTGGTATGATTTAATCTGCAGTAATTTGACACGAGGGCATTGTCACGCCGTGATAATGCACGCGGGAGTATCACTTCGTGGTAATGCTCTGTCCAGTGATTTTGAGTTAAACAGCATTTGTCATCAAAGGAGACTATAATTGATTTACGCATAAAAATCGTACATACCAATCATAAATTTTGTTTTGTTTCAATATACTTGTAGATTAAATAAATATTGAGCAACAAAAACATGCAAAACTGAATTTTAAAACCAAAAACAAACCACACATTCAAACTTTTTAAAATTCTTCAATGAAATTAATATCATAGTTGCCTATATAGATGGCATTGTCATGATACTTGACAGCACTCTGGACAGTGGTATTGCCTTCAACATTGATAATGCCCTCGCATCGGCTCGGGCATTATCAATGTTTCAGACAATACCACTCTCCCTTGTGCAGTCAAGATATCATGACAATGCCCTCTATATAGGCAACTATTGTATAATTAACCAACAAGAGAATCATTACGATAACATGTGTGTTTGTTTAATCAGGTTTTCACTATCATGGCGTCCAGTGTGAAAGGGAAACCGGATATCAGGTGAAAATCTTGAACCTTGGCAGAATAACTTGCAATCTCTATTATGTATGTCTAAATTTGTCTAATCCTCTTAAGAGCCTCTAGTTCATTACATTATTATATGCGAGAAGCTTCCTCTTTGAAACATTTATTAATCTATATGGAATTCGGTTTACAGGTATTTTCAAAATGGAGTACTTTAGACCGAGCATCAACTCCAACAGTTGGTCCGATAGATTTAGTAGTGCCTGGACTTTCTTATTACTAATTTTATTGGCCCTCGTTACAGGCTGGAGACATCACGTAGGACCAAATGTTATTTGTGACACTCCACAAGAATTTGACTATCAGAAAAGTTTGTTTGTAGACCAATTATGTTGGATCGGAAATAAAAAAGTAGTTCGCGATCAAATACAAACGTCAATTAGCCATAAAGGTCCGCCGGTTATTTCGTGGAATGCTGGTGGGTATACACTGTATCAATGGTTGCCGCTCATTCTAGTGCTACAAGCCTTACTTTTTAGGTTGCCTGATGTAATTTTGAGAATATGCGAGTCAACTTTTGGATTTGGATGTCAGAATCTTATTGGACTAGTGAATGGTTACAACAAAATGTCAGCCACCGACAAAATGTCAATGGCTGGTGATATTTCAAAGTATCTTTATGAACGTTTCAATGGCCGTTTTTTGAAGTCCATTCCTTTTGGAACTGTTACCATAATTGTCACGTTCGTTAAACTCCTTTTTTTTCATTAATGCAGTCTTTCAGATGGCCATCTTGGAAGGTTACCTCTCACCACCAGACGTCGCTTCCTATGGACAACATGTGCTTGAAAGTATAATAAATACACATAATTCATCAAATGTTGTGTCACCTGCTTTCCCTAGAGAGATTTTTTGCGAGTTCCAACTTTATACATTCCAATGTCTACTACCTGTAAATGAATTCAATGAGCAAGTTTGCTTTTTTCTGTGGATCTGGTTACTCTTTGTATGTGTTGCTGCGGGAACCAGTGGCGCAATATTTTTTGTGAAGTCTATTCTGCCGATTATTAGACAAAGGTGAGTTTAAATATGATTAAAAATGACGATGTGAAGGGTCTGGTATATTCAGCTGACTTCCAATAAGACTAAATCTAAGGTTCTAGTCGTTTATTATACCAGATATATCAAAAATCTACAATAGCAAATGAATTAAAATAAATACTAGTACATAACATATTTAACTTAATGAAAATAACAATCAATTACGAGAATCATGTATCACAGATTATTATGTTTAAAAGTACAGGTTACGTTCTGCAAATTGACCTCAGTGACCTTAAGGTCAAGTTTACTACCATATATTGTAATGTGTATTGCCTTGTGCTGTTTTAAAATGAATGTGATCTGTTTCATGAAATTAACAATAAGCACAAAGGTATAAAATACTCATGGCGTGTACAAAATATTTGTATTCGGTACAATTGTTATCTTTTATAAATAACTTTATACTAATCTTTATGTTTTACTACATTTGTTCATGATCAAAAATAGATAATAACATTTTGACTTTGGCAGTACAACTAAAATACTTTTCTGCCAAGGGACGTAACTCCACAGGACTTCTAACTAAAACTACAATTAACAAGTGTGGACACAGAAAAACGTATCGCCTGCATTCCGCATCAGTAACGAAAATAAATTTCGTCATAAGCATTACGTAAATAGCATTAAATATCAGCAGCAACCTGTATACGAAATATGTCACCATACCATGCATAGTTACAGGTGAACAGCCGTAACCCAAAAACTTTAACGTAGTCGCTGGACCATGAAATTGAGGTCAAGGTCAGGTGACACCTACCAGACAGTCATGTACTATTCATCAGCAACCTATATACCAAATATTGTCATCCTACCATGCGTAGTTACAGAGGAACTATCGTAACCCAAAAACTTTAACGTAGTCGCTGGACCGTGAAATTGAGGTCAAGGTCAGGTGACACCTACCAGACAGTCATGTTCTAGTCTTCAGCAACCTATACACCAAATATTGTCATCCTACCATGCTTAGTTACAGAGGAATTGTCGTAACCCAAAAACTTTAACGTAGTCGCTGGACCGTGAAATTGAGGTCAAGGTCAGGTGACACCTACCAGACAGTCATGTACTAGTCATCAGCAACCTATACTCCAAATATTGTCATCCTACCATGCGTAGTTACAGAGGAACTGTCGTAACCCAAAAACTTTAACGTAGTCACTGGACCGTGAAATTGAGGTCAAGGTCAGGTGACACCTACCAGACAGTCATGTACTAGTCATCAGCAACCTATACACCAAATATTGTCATCCTACCATGCGTAGTTACAGAGGAACTGTCGTAACCCAAAAACTTTAACGTAGTCACTGGACCGTGAAATTGAGGTCAAGGTCAGGTGACAGGTGACTGACTGGCAAGTACTTATCATAAGCTACCTCTGGACCAAATTTGATGGACCTAGGACTTGGGCTTACAAATATATGAAGCAAGATGTCAAGTGTTTACGCCGCCGCCGGATTCCCATACATATGTCTCGCCTCCAGCGACTTTCGTCGCAGACGAGACAAAAACCTACCACTTGTGGAGTGAAATATTCTGTTGGGTAACTGATGATACTTTACATCAACAATACTCTCATACTGCTACACTGAAAACCATAAATAGAAACAATACTAAATATATCGTGTCAAAAATAGGTACGTTATGAATATAACATTGTATAAAAACCCTCCTAATAAAAACCAGATACTCATTTGTGAAAATCATTAGTTCCCTTACATTTACAATTATCGTACTTGTAAAGCACAAACAAATATTTATAAAACTTTAACTTCTTTTGTAAATCGTGTTGTAAAAAAAATAACGAGCTTGGATTGAGCTAAAAATCACTCATACTCGCATACATGTACATGGAGGTTACTCAAGCGTGCAGTTTAAATGTACAAAGGACGCGCGAAAATAATAGCATATAGAATTAAAGATCAACTGTTCGGTTGAACATTTGAGGGTCTTTCCATACTTATTTTCATTTTGTATTACGTGATGACATTCAAAATAATCAACTTTTTGCGAAATGTTATAATTTTGCTATAAATATTTAAAAAAGAAATTATTTTGTATTATTTGCTACATATTGGTATTCTAAGAGAGATAACTCTTATAAAATTTTGATACAACTTTTCACGACATGTCTTAAATTACTCGTAATTATTAATAGAACATTTTAGGAAGAAAATCATTTCAATATCTTTGAAAATAGCCAAGGTCAAAAACTAGAACGTGACCTTGACCCATGCAAGTTTTCAAGGTCAAAGGGCATGAGGGTCTATGGTGAAGACCCCGTGCCTCTATCATAAATGGTTAATGAGTTACAAGTGAAAAACAAATAAGTTACATATATAATGGGAGATAACTCCTATAAAATGAAGTCAAATCCTTTTCCTGTAAATGTGACAAAGTTGCTCCTTTAAGAGAGCAACATTTTGCACTCTTTAGTTTTCCTTTATCATTAATAGTTAATGAGTTACTTGTGAAAAACCAATAAGTTACATATATAATGGGAGATAACTCCTATAAAATGATGTCAAATCCGTTTACAGCCAATATAAAAAAGTTGCTCCTTTAAAAGACCAACATTTTGCACTCTTTAGTTTCCCTTTATCATTAATAGTAAATGAGTAACATGTGAAAAACCAAAAATTTACATATATAATGGGAGATAACTCCTATAAAATGAAGTCAAATCCTTTTCATGTAAATGTAACAAAGTTGCTCCTATAAGAGATCAACATTTTGCACTCTTTACTTTCCCTCTATCATTAATAGTTAATGAGTACCATGTGAAAAACCAATCAGTTACATATATAATGGGAGATAACTCCTATAAAATGAAGTCAAATCCTTTTTCTGTAAATGTAACAAAGTTGCTCCTTTAAGAGATCAACATTTTGGACTCTTTAGTTTCCCTCTGTCGTTAATAGTTAATGAGTAACATGTAAAAAAACCAATAAGTTACATATATAATGGGAGATAACTCCTATAAAATGAAGTCAAATCCTTTTCTTGTAAATGTAACAAAGTTGCTCCTTTAAGAGACCAACATTTTGCACTCTTTCGTTTCCCTCTATCGTTAATAGTTAATGAGTAACATGTAAAAAACCAATAAGTTACATATATAATGGGAGATAACTCGTATAAAATTAAGTCAAATCCTTTTCTTGTAAATGTAACAAAGTTGCTCCTTTAAGAGACCAACATTTTGCACTCTTTCGTTTCCCTTTATCATTAATAGTTAATGAGTAACATGTAAAAAACCAATAAGTTACATATATAATGGGAGATAACTCGTATAAAATGAAGTCAAATCCTTTACCTGTAAATGTAACAAAGTTGCTCCTTTAAGAGACCAACATTTTGCACTCTTTCGTTTCCCTTTATCAATAATAGTTAATGAGTACCATATGAAAAACCAATCAGTTACATATATAATGGGAGATAACTCCTATAAAATGAAGTCAAATTACTTCCTTCCAAATGTTACAAAGTTGCGCATTACTAAGGCAAATATTTTACCCTCAATAAGTGTTTATCTATCTTTTACCGTTTCAAAGGAGTAGCGGACACAAGCAAACGTCAAAATTTAGAACGTGACCTTTACCTTTGACCTTGTGTCCATTTTCAAGGTCAAAGGTCATGATGGTCTAAAGTGAAGACCCCAGGCCTCTATCTCTTTTAGTTGCAGAGATTTGTTTGAATATCACTTACTACTTTTATTTAAAGGGAGATAACTCCTATAACATGTCGTCAGAACCCTTCAATCAATCTGTCCCAAAGTTGCGCAAGGATATAGGACACATTTTGGTAAAGGTTTGGTATTGCTATCTTTTTTGGTTTCGGAGGAGTAGCAGACACAAGCTTTTTAGTAAAAGGGGAGATAACTCCGTAAAGGAAAAAGGTGCGGTCAGTCAGGGTGAACTGCGAAAGCGCAAAGGGTAACCGATATCAGATATAAAATATCAAAGCGACATGTCGCGAAGTAAAAAAACCAGACACCGAAATAAGTTGGCGGAAGAAAAGAGAAAATAATAATAATAATTAAAGATCAACTGTTCGGTTGAACATTTGAGGGTCTTTCCATATTAATTTTAATTTTGTATTACATGATGACATTTAAAATAATCATCTTTTTGCAAAATGTTATAACTTTGCTATAAATATTTAAAATAGAAATTATTTTATATTATTTGCTACAGATTGGCATTCTAAGAGAGATAACTCTTATTAAAGTTTTATACAACTTTTAACGCCATGTCTTTATTTACTCGTAATTATTAATAGAACATTTTAAGACGAAAATAATTTCAATATCTTTAAAAATAGCAAAGGTCAAAAACTAGTACGTGACCTTGACCCATACAAGTTTTCAAGGTCAAAGGGCATGAGGGTCTATGGTGAAGACCCCATGCCTCTATCATTAATAGTTAATGAGTTACAAGTGAAAAACCAATAAGTTACGTATATAATGGGAGATAACTCCTATAAAATGAAGTCAAATCCTTTGCCTGTAAATGTAACAAAGTTGCTCCTGTAAAAGATCAACATTATGCACTCTTTACTTTACCTTTATTATTAATAGGTAATGAGTTACATGTGAAACAACCAATAAATTACAAATATAATGGGAGATAACTCCTATAAAATGAAGTCAAATCCTTTCCCTGTAAATGTAACATAGTTGCTCCTTTAAGAGATCAACATTTTGCACTCTTTAGTTTCCCTCTATCATTAATAGTTAATGAGTACTATGTGAAAAACCAATCAGTTACATATATAATGGGAGATAATTCGTAGAAAATGAAGTCAAATCCTTTCCCTACAAATGTAACAAAGTTGCTCCTTTAAGAGACCAACATTTTGCACTCTTTCGTTTCCCTCTATCATTAATTGTTAATGAGTACCATGTAAAAACCCAATAAGTTACATATATAATGGGAGATAACTCCTATGAAATGAAGTCAAATCCTTTTCCTGTAAATGTGACAAAGTTGCTCCTTTAAGAGATCAACATTTTGCACTCTTTACTTTCCCTCTATCATTAATAGTTAATGAGTACTATGTGAAAAACCAATCAGTTACATATATAATGGGAGATAATTCGTAGAAAATGAAGTCAAATCCTTTCCCTACAAATGTAACAAAGTTGCTCCTTTAAGAGACCAACATTTTGCACTCTTTCGTTTCCCTCTATCATTAATTGTTAATGAGTACCATGTAAAAACCCAATAAGTTACATATATAATGGGAGATAACTCCTATGAAATGAAGTCAAATCCTTTTCCTGTAAATGTGACAAAGTTGCTCCTTTAAGAGATCAACATTTTGCACTCTTTACTTTCCCTCTATCATTAATAGTTAATGAGTACCATGTGAAAAACCAATCAGTTAAATATATAATCGGAGATAACTCTTATAAAATGAAGTCAAATCCTTTACCTGTAAATGTAACAAAGTTGCTCCTGTAAAAGACCAACATTATGCACTCTTTACTTTCCCTTTATTATTAATAGGTAATGAGTTACATGTGAAAAACCAATAAATTACAAATATAATGGGAGATAACTCCTATAAAATGAAGTCAAATCCTTTCCCTGTAAATGTAACATAGTTGCTCCTTTAAGAGATCAACATTTTGCACTCTTTAGTTTCCCTCTATCATTAATAGTTAATGAGAACCATGTGAAAAACCAATCAGTCACATATATAATGGGAGATAACTCCTATAAAATGAAGTCAAATCCTTTCCCTGTAAAAGTAACAAAGTTGCTCCTTTAAGAGGCCAACATTTTGCACTCTTTAGTTTCCCTTTATCAATAATAGTTAATGAGTAACATGTAAAAAACAAATAAGTTACATATATAATGGGAGATAACTCCTATAAAATGAAGTCAAATCCTGTACATATAAATGTAACAAAGTTGCTCCTTTAAGAGGCCAACATTTTGCACTCTTTACTTTCCCTTTATCATTAATAGTTAATGAGTAACCTGTAAAAACCAATCAGTTACATATATAATGGGAGATAACTCCTATAAAATAAAGTCAAATCCTTTACATGTAAATGTAACAAAGTTGCTCCTTTAAAAGTCCAACATTTTGCACTCCTCAGTTTCCCATTATCATTAATAGTTAATGAGTAACATGTAAAAAACCAATAAGTTACATATATAAAGGGAGATAACTCCTATAAAATGAAGTCAAATCCTTTTCCTGTAAATGTAACAAAGTTGCTCCTTTAAAAGACCAACATTTTGCAGTCTTTAGTTTTCCTCTATCATTTACAGTTATTGAGTAACATGTGAAAAACCAATCAGTTACATATATAATGGGAGATAACTCCTATAAAATGAAATCAAATTACTTCGCTTCAAATGTGACAAAGTTGCCTCTTAATAAGACGAACATTTTACTCTCAATAAGTGTTTATCTATCTTTTACCGTTTCAGAGGAGTAGCGGACACAAGCAAATGTCAAAATTTAGAACGTGACCTTGACCTTTGACCTTGTGTCCATTTTCAAGGTCAAAGGTCAAGATGATCAATGGTGAAGACCCCAGGCCTCTATCTCTTTTAGTTGTTGAGATTTATTTGAATATCACTTACTACTTTGTATTTAAAGGGAGATAACTCCTATAAGATGTCGTCAGAACCCTTCAATCAATCTGTCCCAAAGTTGCGCAAGGATATAGGACACATTTTGGTAAAGGTTTGGTATTGATATCTTTTTTGGTTTAGGAGGAGTAGCAGGAACAAGCTTTTTAGTAAAAGGGGAGATAACTCTGTAAAGAAAAAGGGTGCGGTCAGTCAGGGTGAACTGCGAAAGCGCAATGGGTCACCGATATCAGATATAAAATATCAAAGCGACATGTCGCGAAATGAAAAAACCCCACATAAGTTTGCGCAAGAAGTGGGAGAAGAATAATAATAATAATAATCAGAACAATAACTATAGGTCTTTCCACAGAAAGGTGGAAAGACCTAATAATAATAATAATAATAATCAGAACAATAACTATAGGTCTTTCCACAGAAAGGTGGAAAGACCTAATTAGTAAAGAATGAACTTACAGTCTGTCGTCAAAACGATGTCAGGAGTCGTATGGAAATGTATAGAATATCTAATACAGAAAGAATAAAATCCAAAGAGATATAATGTCCAACCTTCTCGAAATCTCGGGAACGACTCACATAGACCGCCAAAACGAACCAACCAATAGAATGAAAGAAGTAATCAAATACGTAACATACATATAGTGAATATGCAAATTAAGACTTTAAATATTGTAACTGTATTTCAAAGAAATCGTTTATTTTAGAGATAAATGAATATACACGGTACATTTTAACAAAATATATCAACATATATAAAATAGCAAAATAAACACTCTGCTACATTCTCCCCTGTGTCAGAAAATGACTTCCACGTCATCCAATCCAAATCTTCCCCCTCTTTGAAAACGTGTCGTCCTCGGCAAACATATTACGTCGTCTTTATGATGTAAAGAATAGTCCTTTCCAGCCCGTTCTCTAAACCTTTTAATCTTCCTTTTCTCGCTTCAGACTCGAGCCAAGTAATCTTCATTAACCATTCCGGTTGCTTTGCTGACTAACTGCTTGCTTCGACAAAACATAATCACTCAGGTATCCAGGAAGCTTCCAGTTCCTCTAAGGTCTCTATGATAGTGGCGAGTCTCGTGGTGGTGTTGGCAATACTCGTCTTCTCCGTTGTGTATCCGGTGTTCTAGGAGCATGTGTGGGTGACTCACCTGCCTCAATCTGTGACCGTTCTGTCAACGCACTCTCATCTCTTATCGAAGTGTCTTCTTCAATTTCCTGAGCAGTCGTCGGAACAAAAAAATTATATTTCAAACTGGGTTTTGGGCCGATTGTAGTTACATTGTTATCCGTCTAATGATTATAACCAGCGTGTCAACTTTAGTGTTATGTTCAAGCCTAACTTCTGGCATGGTGTGCTCGACTCTCACTGTAAGAATTGAATTTTTTCCAACAAAGCCGGCCTCATATTATCAATGGGTTCTCTGGCTTCCTTCATTAATGAAACCTGGACTCCATATTATAGCCATAAAATTGGTTGAAATAGGATTGAAACCAGATTTAAAACCTAAACAGTTATTTCGGGTTGGGTATTTATGTCTTTATAAACCTTTTTTTACAACGGATCACATTATATTTATAATAAAATGTATAAATGTATGGGTATGTGCATGGGATATTAGATCATTGGTGAGATATAAAACAAATAAATAATGCTGAAACCAAGAAGTCTTAAAATGAAATGATAAATTTTAGTACACATCCATTTATGTATTTTAGTACGTTTATTATGAAAATACATGGAATCTATCATAAATTGAACGTTTTCGGTAATTATTCAAAAACTTCTATCATAATAATGTCATTTATTTTAAATAAAGTTGGGTAATTATTTCTTGATTAAAATGATTATGGATGGAATAATAACTAGTAAATGAACATTAAGGCTACAACATATCTCCCCGCAAGTTAAGGTGCTTATTTATTTAGTAGGAAAGGACTTCTTTTAAGGTCGATACGCTATTTAGATATGGACACTGTAGATTTTTATTTCCCGACGACGAAATCGACGAAATCTACAAGGTCCATATAAACAGTATTGACCTAATTAAAAATCAGATCAGAGTAGAAGGCTGGTTGAAGATCCTGCTAGAGGCTAAATTCTCCGTTCCATACTTTTGCATTGTCATTTATAACTTTGTCCATTGGTCTATTTTTCTCAGTCGGATGTATTGTCAGTTTTCTTGTCCCCGTCCTTAATATAGCCGAAACCCTGCTGACTGGACCCCAGGCAACCATACAACCAATAGGCCAATAGTACTCGACATACCATTCCTTATTTCTTAATAGTAAAATTTAAGTCCCCTTTTGTGTGCTTCTTGAATGAAGATAATATTTTGCTTCTGCATCAATCAATCAATCAATCAATCAATCAATCAATCAATCAATCAATCAATCAATCAATCAATCAATCAATCAATCAATCAATCAATCAATCAATCAATCAATCAATCAATCAATCAATCAATCAATCAATCAATCAATCAATCAATCAATCTATGCACACAATATTTCATTGCGTAGCATTGCAGTTTTGTATATACGTTGACGTGGCGGGTTCTTTTTTACTTGTTTACATAATGCTGAAATAAAGTTACTGGTCAAATTTAAAGAGAGGTTTAATTATTGTTGAGAACAACCGTGTCTAATTGTTCTACAACTTGTGCAGTCTGTTGACTTGTTCTACAGGTATACTGAGAATTAGTATAGATGAGTTATCAGTGAGGGACATAGGTAAAATAGCTGTGTTTGAAATATGATTCTGTTGTTATAGTTAAGATAAGATCCTTTTTTGTCTTAATTTTACTTAACGCGAAATGAAAAATAGATTTTTTTAAACATCTGAAATGAAATGCTCTGACGCCGGCGGCTTTCTTTTACTTAATGACAAAAATAGTGAAAATAGAACAAAATTCCCTCACACTTTATTTTTGTTAATTAACCACATACATGTAGCTAAAATCTATAAACGGAACAGCCTTTTTTACCTGGGCCCCGGCGAAAGGTTGTATATATTTCTTGTTTGGACATGATTTATTTGAACGAATAATCGTACCCTCGCCTTTTTTTGGTTAATCCGACAAATCACAAAGCTAACTTCGGATTACAACGGCAGTAAAATTCTGCCTAATGATTTACTTGTTTCCACTGAGAATAAACATCTTCTTTTGCTGTAAATTTAAAGACTACAGAGGATAAAACAACGAATTGTAAGAAGTATATAACATTTTGTTGAAGCCTATCACGAAATATTCGATTAAGTATTCGGATCAATGAACACGGAATACGGATGGAGATGACGTAGTTGATAATGTGTGAATCTGAAATCCCTTTCTGTATAATTGAAAATACGGATTTTTTTTTACAGATATTTAATCTTAAAAAGCCCGGCACAAGTAACATATATATAAGCACATTTTGTTTTCACGAATTTCATTGCTACTCTGCTCGGTAAACAAAGAACACTTATTTTTTTTTTAAATATGATCAAATTCTTCAAGATATGATATAAAATCTCCGAGATTTTCCCTTATTAAACTTTGGCGAGTTTTTGGAAGCCATTTACTACTTATTGCTATAAATGTTAATATTTCTTTTATTCCTTGAGTGATTCCAGCTTTGTGTAAGATTTGTGCAGCTTTTAGGTAGTATTTGTCCAAAAGTTGTTTGACAGTCTCAACCTCTACCCAGTGATAATTAGAATTTCCAATAGAGTTAGTAGCCTAATGCTTCATTAAAACATTTTGCTTTAAAATTAAATACCATATATACCTAAGAAATCCAACACGTTGTCGTTAAGATATTTTTGAGCGAAGACAAGGTCTATACGCATGTGTGAACTAAGATGGTTGTTTGAATTTTCTGAGGGATGAAAAAAACTAAAGAAACTTGAAATCTCCATGTTTCATAGGACTCTAACTTGTGAATTATGTGATTTTTATGGACTAGTACACATATGAATTCAAAGAACAATGGAAAAATTGGAAGGAAAAGGAAAACCTCAAAAACACAAAATACTAGCAGTGAGAAACCCGGTAAACAGAACTGTGCTCAGAAAGGTAAACATGTAAACGACAACATAGGACAAGGTATGAATAGAATGAACAATAATTCAGTTAATCCAGTTAACACTTCTGTTCCCATCTACAATTCCCCTGTAGTACAAGGAGGTGGAAATTTTCATCAATACCAAAACACTTCAAACTTTAATTCTGGCTCTCCAATGGCAGGTTTCTACAACAGTTCATACACACCCCAAGGCCCTACTCCACAGCCAGTTTTCAGTTCTACTATATGTCAATCTACAGACACCATGAAACTCGACAATTTGATAGATAAAGTTGAACAAATGTATCAAAAATTTTCAATATTAGACTCTCTTTCCGACAAAATCAGCAAGTTTCAATCCACGATGAACACACTAGTATCAAACGTTGAAAATGTCACAAAGCGGGTAGCAGAAGTTGAGAACAGCATAGAATTCCTCAGCTCACAATACGAATCAAGCCGAAAAGAAAATGATGGTTTGAAAATTGACATTGCAGACATTAAAGCTAACAATAACGATATCAAAGGAAATATAACGCTTCTGGCTAACGAACTGGACGATCTCCGCGAACGACACTTAGATCTCCAAACGCGTTCAATGAGGGAAAATCTCATTTTCTCTGGGATACCAGAAACCAGTAAAAACGAGGAAAGCGAAGAGACCGGAATAATCATAAAACATTTCATGACAAATGAATTAAAATTAACAAATCCTGTCGATTTCGTACGTGCCCATAGATTCGGTAAAGCGGACAAAAACCCCAGACCTATTGTTTGTAGATTTAAAACATACAAGTGATAGAGAACTTGTAAGAAAATCTGCTACTGCTTTAAAGGGTACAAAATATGGAATAAGTGAACAATTTCCAAAAGAAATAATAGATAGACGGAAAGTATTATGGCCATACTATAAAGAAGCCAAAAACCAGAACAGAAAAGCATATTTCAAACGCGACCGACTATTTATTGAAGGGAAGGAATTTCATATAGACGAAAGAAATATTGATACCATGGATAATTCCAGAGAAAGATTTGAACAACAAGGAGCTCGACCTAAGCAAATTACCCGTAAACGCCCCCAAACAGTGAACAGCGATACACGTAAGAGATAGGTGAACCGTGGAGGATTAACGAACAATAGTGAACTTAACAACTCAAGTGGAACTGACGATCTTGTAGATCTTGTAGATGAATATTCAAAGTCAGAGACGAAAATAAATGATTTCTTACGCATATTGTCTTTAAATGTATGTGGTATAAAAACTAGACTTTGTTATCCAGAATTTAGAACTTTGTTAAATACCTTTGATATTATTTGCTTAACTGAAACAAAACTAGACGATTTTGACGATATTAATTTTGATGATTTTGTCTTCAGATACAAAAATCGAAAACATGTTACTAATAAATCGGGCGGTATAGCTTTGGGCTATAAAACCCACTTGAATGATTATATAAAACTTGTCGAAACGAATTGCCCATTTGTATTGTGGTTTAGTGTAGACAAAAATATTTTAAGAACTACCCAAAATGTTGTTTTTGGTATCGTCTATGTGCCCCCTGAAAATAGTATTTATGCATCCGAAGATGCATTTTCTGAAATTGAACTAGAATATCAAAGATTAAATAGAAATTTTGATTTTATTTGTCTGTTGGGAGATATGAATGCCCGGACAGGAAATTTACCCGACTTTATTGAAACAAATTTAAACGATGACTTTTTTGTACGTAATGTTGTAGATATTAATGAGTTCAGTGATGTCACAGTTTTAGATGAACTCAATTTGTCTCGAGTGAGAAACAGTCCAGATTCTTTTGTAAATGGGTACGGTAGAAAATTAATAGAATTTTGTAAGAATAACAATATGTTTATTTTTAATGGTAGAGTCGGTAAAGATATCATCGGTAAACTCACAAGTAAAAACTGTAGTGTTATTGATTACGTAATTAGTACTGCATTATTCTTATATTGTGTAAATGATTTTGAGGTTATTAATTTTAGTAAGCTTTTTTCCGATATACATTCACCAATTGCGCTCTCTTTAGCTGTAAATGAAAACCTTTCTAAGTCGAAAAATAAAGAACGTGTACATTTAGCTACAAATATCAGGAAATGGAAACCAGATAAGAAAAATATATTTGAACATAATCTAGACCGAGACAGAGTTGTAGTTTTACATTCGAGTCTGCTGAATGCTTCTCACGATAAAGGGGTTGTGACCAAAGATGATATAAATAAATATGTACAAGAAATTACTGATATTTTATTACTATCCGCTGAAAAAACACTTGGCAAATCAAACGTAAAAAGGAATGTAGAGAATAATACTATCGATTGTAAAAGAAAACAATTGTGGTTTAATGAAGACTGTAAAAAATCTAGAAAAGAGTATAGAAAAGCGAAGCGATTATTCAAAAAGTATGGTTCAAATCTGTTTAAGAGTAGATTAAAACTCACCGAAACGAACTATAAAAAAACTATGGATAAAAATATTATTAAGTTTAATAGGCAAATGCGAATAAAAATGAAAAAAATGAGATTTAGAAACCCAAAAGAATTCTGGAAAATTTTGAATACTGATAGAAAAAGAGTAAATCCAAATATTGCAATTAATGTTTTGTTTGATTTTTTCAAAGATTTGAATAGAAATAAATTTGATAGTGGCAATGATTTTGATATACAAAATAATGTCAATAATGAACAAAATGAAGGGTTAAATGGTGCAATAACAATAGAAGAAATTAGAAGAGCTATACAAACTGCAAAAAACAACAAATCACCCGGAGATGACGATATTATTAATGAATACATATCTTCATCGTTTAATGTAATGAGTGAACTATTTGTACTTTTGTTCAATTTAGTATTTGAAACGGGTATTTTGCCTGAAGCATGGCTTACTGGTATTATTGTACCGATTTATAAGAATAAAGGTGATAAATTAGAGCCGAAAAACTATAGGCCGATTACATTGTTGTCTTGTTTAGGTAAAATTTTTACCTCGGTATTGAACAGTAGACTTAACACTTTTATAGAGGAATCTTTGTTGTTACATCAAAATCAAGCAGGCTTTAGAAGTGGTTATTCCACGAATGATCATATCTTTTCATTGTATACTTTAGTTGAGTTTTTACGGGTCAAAAAGAAAAAACTTCACTGTGCTTTTATCGATTTTGAAAAAGCGTTTGACTCAGTCCACAGAAATTCACTGTTTTTTAAACTTTTTGAAAATAATATAAATGGTCGATTTTTAAGAATTTTGCAAAATATGTATGAAGAAGTGAAATCATACATTAAACATAATAATGAATGTTCTGGATATTTTAAATGTGAAATCGGAGTTAGACAAGGAGAAAACCTCTCCCCCGTATTATTTTCTTTGTATTTAAATGACTTACAATCGTATCTGGAACACAATTATGTAAAGGGTGTAGAATCTATTAGTTATGATGCAGAAAATGAATTAATGATCTTTGTTAAAATTTTGTTGTTTCTATATGCAGACGATACAATATTATTGTCAGAGTCTAGCGAAGATTTGCAGCGTATGTTAAACACATTTGGACAATATTGTGAAGATTGGAAACTTAACGTTAATATCGAAAAAACAAAAATCCTAATATTTTCTAGAGGTAAAATATCAAGAAATGAAAAATATTATTTAAATAATGCAGAAATTGAAATTGTCAAAGATTACAAATATCTAGGAGTATTTTTTGCAAAAAGTGGGTCCTTTTTAACCACTATAAAATTTTTAAAAGAACAGGGTACAAAAGCAATATATAGTTTATTGCAGAAATGTAGAAGGCACAATTTATCTATCGAATGTCAGTTAGATTTGTTTGATAGTGTTATCACGCCAATATTACTCTATGGCTCAGAAATCTGGGGTTTTGAAAGTCTTGATATACTAGAAAGAGTACATTTAAGGTTCTGTAAAATTATTTTAAACTTGAGACAGACAACACCAAATAGTATTATTTATGGCGAACTAGGAAGGTTTCCCATATCATTAACAGTAAAAGTACGAATGGTAAAGTTCTGGTGTCGATTAGTGAATGGAGATGAGAATAAAATTTCATCAATACTTTATAAATTACTTTTTGCGAATTTTGTTAATAACGGCATTGAATGCAAATGGTTAATGTTTATAAAGAATATATTTGATAACTGTGGTTTATCAAACGTTTGGGTACTCCAAAATTATTATTCTCCGGAATGGATAGAAAAATGTGTAGAATTAAGACTAAAAGACCAATTTATCCAAGACTGGTCTTCCGACATTTTCAACTCGCCAAAAACAACATGTTATAGAATGTTTAAAAATAGCTTTGGTTTTGAAAATTATTTATCACTATTACCTGCATATTTATTGTATAATATTTGTAAATTTAGATGTGGATCCCACCGTTTGCCCATTGAAACGGGTAGGTGGCGCAAAATACCGAGAAATGAACGACTGTGCAGTTTATGTAATCTTAATGAAATTGGTGATGAATACCATTACATTTTAGTATGTAACTTTTTTAGTATCGATAGGAAAAAACTTTTACCAAATTATTGCCATAAAAATGCAAATACGTTAAAATTTAATCAACTATTTTGTACAAGAGATGTTAGTGTACTAGAAAAATTATCGAAATTTATAAGAATTGTGTTATCAAAGGTCGTCCCTCCTGGTTAGTTAACTATTTATTGTTATTTGCTTACACATGTACTATTATATTAATATTGTTTTGATAATTTCTCTGTAACTTGTATGTTTATGAGAATAAAGTATTAGTATTAGTACATCCTTCAAAGTCAAGGGTTCCGACTCCACGTTCGCTCAGTGATGATATATGGAACGTGGAATCAGAACCGCTGACTTGGGAGGATTGGTATTGTGAGTCAATAAGCTTGTCATTTTTAGTATGCTAGAAAATGTTATCATAGTCAGCTATGTAAATTATTTAGTAAAAGTTAAATATAAACCTTTTAGAAAACAATCGACGCCATATTTACAATAGTGCAAAAGTCTTTCCTAGTAATATTTTTTGTTCGCAGGGTATCTTGGGTTTTTTTCCATTTACCGATACCGTTATTCCTTGGCAATTTAATTGTTCTATTACATGTAACATGCGTCTGTTCTAGTTCAATCAAAGTGTATTTATAACGTAAACATATTATAGCATGCGTTATTCCACCTATACTAGTCAAGATACTAAAAATGCTGTCGTGATCTGAATGGTTAGATGAATGGAATGTATCACATATGTACCTTGTTAATAAGGGACGGGGCTTTATACTTACAGACTCTTGTAAATTCGTACCGATGTTATGAAAAAAAAAGATATTTAAATTAATATATATTATTTTTAAATGTCTTTTATAGATACGTGGAGAAATATTTGAAGATGGCCAGCATAAAAGCAACGCCACAGGAAATAAGTTCTTTTAGTAGCACCACAATCGGTCAAGATGGCGTCTGGATTTTGCAGATGATTGGTGAAATATCCTCAAATATTCTTGTACGGGATATAATCGTAAACATATGGAATATTCATCGGAATCGAGGACCTGGTAATTACGTCTTCCCAGAGGAGCCAAGTACAACGGAAACTTCCCCAGATATGCTTGAGATGAAAACAAAACTAATTGAAAGGCATAAGTATGAGGAAAATATCTTATGATGTGTCATGAAAGCATAGTTTAAGAATCCGTAAAAGACTATCGTAGGACATTACTGCGGCAGTAAAACCGAGCTATCTTGGGATACTCTTCGCTCTGGTGATCATCTGAATGATCTAGGAAATAATATATAAATTTCAGAACGCAACCTATAATCAGATGTTTGCAGTATTTGCTTAAAACAATGTCTGTTTTAATTTCACTCATATAAGAAAGACATCTTTCCGCACCAAGGGATCAGAGTTCACGTACACTTCCTCTTGCAACTCACCGTTGGTAGGATCAAAAGGATGGAACTTTATAAACAATATTCAAAACTTGCCCGGATATGCCAACACAATGTATATACTATTAATTAAATTAATGTTAAAGGATAAAATCCAGATTTTTTGTATTAATCAACACGATTCTACTGTTCATATTTTTTCTTTATCGTAAATACTAGTATATACGTAACGCCCGAGGTTTAGAGAATCCGATGTTGTCACACTTCAAAAAAGGTTGAAGTACCTTTTCTTTTTGACAATGTAAGTATTATTTTTGAAAGTAATTTAAAATCACTAAACTTTAAATAATGGTTACTGACACATAAACGTTTAGAACCCGAGCAGAAAATGGAGTATCCCTGGATAAATAATACTTAACTGTGTCAGACAGTATAAGTTAAAAAATGTAAGCCTATTTTGAACTACTAACAGAAATTTGCATAAATGTTTTAATATTGTTTTATTGTAAGACATTTTATTCATTGTTAAAATATTACTGTTTCAATTAATTTTTGTATTTTGACAAATTTGCACATGCCTTAATCCTAAATGACTAAAATAAAATATTGCTCACATTTTGGATCGCGGGGTTGGGGTATTGGGAGGAAAGCGGTGTACGTTGTAGACGTTCGCTTGTTTTGCAACCCGACCCTTTTTTATTAGACAACTCTTTATCCACGTTTGGACCGTGCTTTTATTGTATTTTTGAAACAGTTCTGGAATAAAGTACATTTTTTTCAAATTATTGGCTGTCATTGTTCGTTATCAACAATTAGAAACACTATACGTTCTGTTAATGATGTTGTTCTTCTACGCTTGTCAATGTCTTTAATAGAACGGTATTTATGGCTTAAACACAGATCAAAACCATGGTGTTTTAAAATCAAAACATATCTTAAAGTAAACTTTTTTCATATGTAAAGATTGATAATTTTTATTAATAAACTGTATATTCTATATATATGTTGAATTTTTTCTTATCTTTCATTGTGGTGATGTATCCATAGCATTGTTGTCTATTTGTCTTAAATATTTTATTTGAGCGCACCTTGCATGCAGTGAAACTCGAACCCGCAATCTTAGTGTAGACTACCACGTGATTAATAGTAGACTAATTACCTTAACCACTCGTCCACCGATGCCCTTATGTTATTTTTAAAAAGCATTTTACAATGTATTACATTGCAGTATCAAGGGATATGAATTTTTTTTTAAATATTACAAAAAATATTTGTATTCTGAATTCGTGTCCTATTTTAAAGGAGATATAATGTACGGTTTATGTCCCTTTTTGGGCTTCGGAAAAATATATAAATGATGGGCCCATAAAACAATTGGTTATACAATTTTCAACCATTTTGTTCTGAAATAGCCCTGGTTGATCAAGTGTGTGAGTATGCATCAGAATTACAGTTTATAATGAAAAATGATTCCAGTCAAGAGAGGGATGTACAATATTGAACATTAATATAATATTGGCCACGATATTTTTCCAACATTATATGTTATTGCGGTCTTAGACAGGGTATATAATGTCACATTCACGGCTTAGGATTTATACGACCTAAGCCGTGAATGTGACATTATATACCCTGTCTAAGACCAGAATAACTGTTATATTATAGCTCACATCTTAAATTAGGAATATTTAACGGGAAAAGCAAATATTTATACATAATCTATGTATCGTAATTTAATTGGAAACGTGTTCAAGTAAACGTATTTCTGTGGAAAATATACGTTTTAAGTGAACGCATAATATTTTTTTTTTAAATGCATTTTTATTCATAGTTTTTATAAAACAAAATTACATTCGGGAATTGGTCAAATTACATTATTATTGATAAAATCAAAATATATTCAATAAATATTGTCCCTTGTGGCACCTTATAATTTACTTTTATGACGCTTCGACGATCGAATCCCATTCGGGATTTATAACCAAAGTTTACATAAAAACAAACAATATTTTTGTTGAACATTAAAATAATAAAAATAAAAAATTTTTTTTTATTTATTAAATAACAGCGAAAATTTCTCTTTTTTAAATGTCAATCGTCTTTTGTTCAATAAAAAACCTAATTGTATCATTAAAGTGGAAAGTGTCAAAGTAAGTTTGCGAAGCACCAAATTCAAAACGGTGGAAAACTGGGGCTTTTATTTGTTTTAATTGATGCGTGGATGTGGACGTTGATAAGTGAATTAAAATGAGAAAACTAGTAATTGACGGTAATGTCACTCTGATGCCATTAAAATGAACATCATTGGATTTTGGACGATGGAAATCAAGATGAATATCAACGGAATTTGGCGATGTCTTTACTTAAGAATCCACGATGATGCAGTTAGTGCAGGTATATGTTTACTAACTTTTAGTGCGCTTTAGATCACATTTCTCGTTTATTGTTTTCTACATTTACACATTTTGATAGAAGAGACAACAAAATCATGCAGTATTGTGACCTGTGACTGACAGACACCCCCCCCTTTTCCGTGCTTTCTATCGCTGATATTTTGAGTAGTTTTGTTTTTTTTAAATTTACTTCCCTTCTGTTATTCAACAAATATATTACACATCATTTGATTTACGTCGTTTAAAACATGTTCGGGTTAGACATTGTTGCACTTTGTTAGTTTTTCTATCGAAGCGAACGAAGGCGGCCATGATGATTTGTTTTCCCAGGGGCCCCATACGGTATAAAAATATACTTTATGTATACGGCTGTAGACGTATACATAGCCTGATGAATACGGCTTGCTAACCAATCATAATGCAAGGTTTTTATGTGAGCTATAATATAACTTTATGAACCAATTGTAAATCTCATGCAGGATAACATATGAACACCTGATACTGTAACAAGAATTTCCAGTGTTACAAGGCTTGAGTTATTTACCAAAGGAATGTAATAACAAAATACCGAACACAGAGGAACTGTCAAATCTACAAGTCCGAAAACCAGTAGAATATATAAATTTTCACTGAATTCTTTCTAGTAGCATTTAAATAGAGTGATCACTGTAATGACCTTAACAATGTCATCAGTTAGTTCTGGTAATGGTGCCAGTACTTAATAATCGCATGACAACGTTAAGTGTGCATACCTCTAAGCTACGTTCTTAATAAAGTTAATGAAATTTAAAATCTGAAATTTGAAAAACGACCATTGATTTGAACGACTATACTAAAAGAATGAAATTTACAAATTGAGGTGATAAAATATACTAATTAATAGTAGTCTAATGAACTAAAGGAAAAGTTCTTAAGTAGCGCTAAAGCAAATTCGACTATTATTATCGTCCGCCAATCACGCTAATGCCGACTGATGATGGCACCCGTCTGACGAAAGATCTACAAAAGATATAATTATTTATATAGTCATTTGGTCATTCGTGTGATATATTTCACACTCTCTCAACAGACTGACAACAAATGAAAAGTTTACGGATATAGACAGCAGTTTGCGACGAACTATCACAGGCTCATGAACTCCGAATTAATGAGCTAGAGGGTGTTGACGGCTACATTATACCGTCCCTGGTTAGGTGGAGGGATAAATACTGTGACCGACATGTTCATTGGAAGTGTTACAAATCAACTTGTTAAAGCGGAAGTTGTTCTGACTCGGAATATTGTTATTTTTAAACATGACACAGTAAACATTAGTGCTAAATTGAGGGGAGTATAGATTGCAAGGTTGCAGTTAAATGTGTTACAGCTTTATAAATGCGTTGTGATTATTATACAATCTTCAGCTCAGTGCTATAAGCTTATTAGCCAAGAGTATGGTCTGCCAAGTTGTAACAGTTAAAACATGGGCACATAAACGTTATTACAACTCGTTATTACGAGTCTATACTACAAGATATTAATGTCTAACATGATCAAGCAATTGTTGCTATCGACCAATATGTATGTTTATGTATTTCTTTATTTTGGTTTCGATTAAGCATGGTTGGGTTGAGTTTGCACACCTCAACATGGTTAATACAACCAACAAGCTGTTTTTGGTTCTAAATCCCTGAGAAAAACAGTAATTTCATGATCTAGTCATATGTTACGTTAAAGTATTTTAAGTCTTATTTTGCAGTAAGTGTAAATATTGTAAATATTATTGTACCTAGCTGAATGAACTACATGCCTAGCAAACGAGGTTAACAGCACTTGGATTATTTGGCATTGTGTATTTCAGCTTCTTTGCAATAATATGTGGCCTACTAAAAGACGAAAAAATAATGCTACTGACAAAACAACAGCAGCGTCGAACCAGTAAGAAGACATTTCAATAAATTCTACTTAACGACCTCACAACACCAGAATCTATGTCTATACATGTAGTATATTAACTGTTAAGCACAGTCATCAATCTACCGAACATGACTACGGATACATCAGTCACATCAAGAGGAGCGGCGCCAAGATCGGATCGACACATTAAAATGTCATTGTGGGAAGGTAGCTACATTACGATGTTGAAATTCTTAATATAAACTGTGTTACTCGTATGGTGCAGAAGCATCTTTGGACTGAGGGGAACGTCCATTGGAGCTGAAAAACTCATTGACCTTGTGATCGCATGTGACCCTACTGAACTTGAAATTAAGGAGAACACAGTGACAGCTAGGTCTGCCTCATATCTTGATCTACAGCTAAAAATTGACGATGAAGATTGGTTGAGATCAAAATGTACGACAAAGGGATGATTTAAATTTCATAATGTCAATTTTCCATTTTGCAACACTGCAGCAGCACCTTCATATAGTAATAGATAAAGTACTAAGACCCGGTATTTTCTATCTCGATTTTCTTGATAGGGGGTTTCTGCTGACAGAAAAGCTACTTAACCAGGGATTCAAAGTGACAAAAAAGGTCATTAATTAGAAAATTAGAAAATTCTACGGTCGCCATCATGACATAGTCCACTGTTACGGAATATCTTTGTCACGAATGACTATTGACTTGTTGCGTTTGTCGTAACCACTTGTCCTACCTTTTTACGTATTATGACTACCCCAATAAGATTAATTGCCAGATTCTAACATGATTTATACGACGGGTACCACGTATGGAGCAGGAGGTGCTTACCCTTGGAGCACCTGGGCTCGCCTCCGGTTTTTAGTGGGGTTTGTTTCACTCAGTTTTTTTTATGTTTATGTTTGCTTTATTGTTGTCTCCTCTTTTGTTTAACCATGTTTTTGTCTGTACATGACTTAATTTCTATGCAATACTATACAATTAATGTCTTTTGATGAGGTAAATGTGTGGAGTTATTGACTTTTGAAAAAACTGTTATTCACCGAGCCCAGCGGGAGTTTTTTCAAAAGTCAATAACTTTACACATTTACCGAATCAAAAGACAGTTATTGTTTTATTCAATAATGCAACAAAAATCAAATATCATATTTATGATTTTTACTGAAAAATTTGAATAAAAAAGGATATTCACTAAAAATAAAATGGTTATTCACCGCGGGAAAATGTTGCATTATTGAATAAATCGCATGCATTTTCCCGCGGTGAATAACCATTTTATTTTTAGTGAATATCCTTTTTTATTCAAATTTTTCAGTCACATTATTTTTATACAAAATGTTTTATATATTATTGAATAATCCGCGTTATCTTAGATTCCAATTCTTTGTTCCCCTTGTAATCACTTTCCCTTCTTCAGACTTGATTTTATCTTCCCGAATATTACAAATTACTGAATTTTTATCTGATGGCACCCTTGCTTTTTTGGTTAATCCGACAAATTACAAAACTAACTTCGGATTATAACGGCAGTAAATTCTGCCTATGAGTGCTTGGAACAGTTATGATACCTTTCCGGAAAACATGGACGCAACCTTGGTTTTAAAATTTGGGGGGTGTTTCGTGTTTTGTTACTGCTAGTTATTTTTGTTTTGGTTTTTTTTGTGTTCTTTTTTTGTATTTTTGTGTTTTTGTTTTGTTTTCCCTCTTGAGCTTTATCATGGTTTTGTCTTTCCTTGATTTGTGGTTTGGAATGTATCTCGGTATGTTCAATTCTTATTTCTGACTTCCAGTTTGGACATACAAATCAAATATTGTCAATTGCTCATGAATAATTCAATATCCTTGTGCTGAAAACTGTTGAAAAAATCCCAAAACAAAAACAAAACACACAAAAAATAGAACAGAACAACAGAAATATAACGATGCGAAGATCTTTAGTATGTAGTTAAACAATCAAATGTTAAACGAAGTGTTATTGAATATAAGAATAAAGTTCGAACGTAGTCTTCTGGTTGCTCATAAGAATTAAACGTGTCAACCGACTGTTACAAAATTTTGGCATGTATACACTGGCACATTAAAGCCCAATTGATGTTACCGTTTGTGCAATTAATAATATTAACCCAAGGACATCATATTCTGAAGGCATTTTGCTCATTTGAAGCATTAAAGTCTGTAAGAATTTATTACATTTTAACGACATGACACCATGTGTGAATTCCGACCAAAAACTTATCTTCGTTTATATCACGATAGCTTGTCCTGATGTTTTACTGTCTCCGTCGAACTGGACTTTATATCGTAGTATGATAAAATATACTTTTACTAGTGGCCACAGAAGGTAGTAAGACGTTTTTCCAACACGATGTAAAGAAAAGACCATGACAGTTACTAACCCCAACACAATCAAATATCACCCAATCACTTAAAGTTTACGTGAAACAAGTAACATATAAGTAATATTCATTAAAGTGCAATTATTATAACTATATATTTTCGTCCACAAGAACAATTATATAATGTCCATCATTTTAATCACCAAAACATGCAAAATATTCAGATACAAAAATGGTATGGTTGGTGAGAGAGAAATGCACTAGGCTTCCATGCAACGTTTTAAGTCTTTATAATTGCTGTAATATGATAAATACTATGATGAAACATCATACCGAAATACACGGCCTCCGTTATTACACACCAGCAATCTGTTTTTAACTATGTCATAGTGTAATGCCCACGGTTGGTCTAGTCCATGTTCTTTTCCGAGCAGCTTCCTTCCAAGCTTCCCGTCAGGTGATAAAACGAATACACTGTTAGTATTCGACGATGTAATATATATGTTATAATTATTATCGACTGTCACACCTGTAAGAATCCCCATAACTGTTTCGTCTTTATTTACATGTACCCATAATTGATTTCCATTTTTATTGAAGCAATTAACCATATTATTGAAACGCGTTTGATATATTTTGTCACCACTTGTAGTTAAATAGGACCAGCCACCTAATGTGTCTTGTTTAACTACTGTGGTGCTGGTAACACTCTGGTCAGTAAGCTGTAACAACTGTATACCTTTTGATACTTCACACCACAGTAATGATCCTTTATGGTGTGTTATTCCACAACACTCTTGATTAGTTTGTATGGTTCTTTCTGTTCGATTGGATTCAATGTTAATAATCTGTATTTCAGAGTCTGTTGTTACAGCTACAGTTTGTTCATCTATACTAGTTACATCACGGGGTTTACGAAGTCGCGATATTTCCTTGTCGAATGTACCATCATCATTCAAGATAACCAGTCTACCGTTGTAAAAATCTGCAAACACTATTTTCATATTTGGACAAACAGTGCATCCTCTTATTTTATTTCTTTCACTTTTACCCGTTCTTGGCACGTTGGTGGTAGAATGCAGAGTTAAAGTAATATCATTGATTGATTTTAGAGTTGGTTGTTGTAGGATCGCCATTATCTGAGCCTGTTTATTACTTTCTGTTTTCACTTCTACGCATGAAGGATTTTTTTCTACCGACACGGATCCAAATGTTGTTAAACTGGACACTATTTGTGATATTCTGTCATTAAGATTACATGTTAATTTCTGATGTTGCAGACTACCATCTTCTAATAGAGAATGAAGAAATTTCTCTGCCTTCTTTACTTCCGCTACAATCGCTTTACTACCAAGACAAGTCTGGAAATCTGATGCATATTCCTTAACAGCTAGAATGCTTTTCTGTAACGCGTCAACGTTTATAAATTCTGTAGACAGTTTTGTCAATAAAGCTTCAATTTGTAATTTAACTTCATTTTCAGCAGTAAGAAGTTCGGTTATAATGTCGTTTTCTAGTCTATCTAAATGAGTGTTAATTGTTACACGCAGCTGTTGAATTTCTGTCTGTATCCTTTCTCGCTGTTCCTGTATTTTAGATAAGTTTTGGTTTCGATCCCCACTAACTTTGTCAATATTACATTTCAGGTCTTCACAATATCTTTCTATATTCTCCAGCGTGGATGACCTTTCGAAAGCTTTTATCATTTCTGCAACTGATACCATACGCCCTCCAAGACAATTCGTGTGCAATGAAGATATACAAATTGGACAGCAGAGCGCATTGTGGTTTTGACAAAAGTTTGTAAATTTTAAATTGTGATCAGAACAGTTTTGAACGATTTCAGAAATTGAAGGTGGTAGTTTTTTGTAACTTTCTACTGAAATAACTGCATGATTTCTGGACGCCTTTGTAACCATGTGATGTGATTGACATTCAAAACACAACGCCTCCTCACATTCGGGACACCAATGCTTTGCCGATTTTGTAATGTGCATCGCGTTACATACTCCACATAAAATGTCACTAGTGGTAGCCATAACCAATGCTGTCAAAAAAGAAATATAACAAATTCACATTCTGAGTTTTTAAAAATTAAAACTGTTTATTCGCTTGATAACAGAATTTTTTTTCAGGAACGTGCAGTTTACCTACTAGAGCGAAATCATCTGAAACTGGACTTCCAAAGGTTATCAGGCTTTTATGGGTATGCATGCTAAGACAAATAACAAATTGAAAGATGGAAAAATAACAAATCACAATAGACGATACACAAAAAATAATGAAAAAGATAAAACAAATAATAAACATTGGGATCCGCCTATGGAGCACTTGATACGAAGAGAAAATAAGTGCAATCTTATAAAATATGGACCAAACAAAATGATTGATTTCTGTAATATGAAAAATAGCAAAGAACACCGCAGGTGTTCCGGACGAGTAACCAGTGCCTGCCCCTAATAAGACTCTGTCGAGTTACCCATTGTCAGGTCAACGAAATTCGGTAAACCAGGGAAAGTTATCTTAACATACAAAGTTGGGTCTTGTAAGGGAGAAGGCAAGACTTGCAAATTTCATAAAAATTGTCATTGAAGGGCAATATCTCTTATTAGGTGTGGTCCAACAATTTTGCGCCAAAAAATGTTTTCAAGTGACTTGTATATTTTAAAAAACCTAAAAATTTTCAAAAATCATTATTTAAAGGTAATAACTCCTTAAGGGAGCCATTACACATCTTATGATTAATAGCAACTATTGTAGAGCTTAATCTGCTGATCAATTTGAGGCAAGGTTTTATCTTTACCTATTATAATTTTTGAGATATTGACCAAGACCGTGTTTTGACGCCTATGTTCTATTTTAGTAACAGCGGCTATCTTTGTCCATTGATCAACAGCCTGGATATAAATTTAGAACGAAGTACTCGAAGTGTGATTGTAGCCAAGTTTGAAAAAAAATTGGCCTAGTGGTTTCGGAAAAGAAGTTTTAAACCCCACGCAACGAAGTTGCCGGGGGTATAAACTTTTTTAATCGTCCGGCAGTCCGTCCGTCAGTCCCGTCAGTCCGTGTGTCATGCTGTTGTCGCCTGGATAGCGCTCTCAATTCTGAATGGATTTTAATTAAACTTTGGGAAATTCTTACTTATAGTAGTTGCTTGGAAGGGACTGATTTTCAGGGAATTTCGTCAAGGTGGACCATATTTTTGGGAGGGGGACTTAGTCAACTTTCATGTAGATATATATATTCAATGTTGTCCCCTGGATAGCGCTTTCATTTCTTCGTGGATTTTCATGAAACTTTGGGAAATTGTTACTTATAGCAGGTGCTTGGATGGGATTGATTTTCTGGGAATTTCGTCAAGGGGGACCATATTTTTGGGATGGGACTTAGTCAACTTTCATGTACATGTATATTCAATGTTGTCGTCTGTAATAGCACTGTCATTTCTTCGTGGATTTTCATGAAATTTCAATATGCTAATTTATTACCAAACACCACTTTGATGTAATGGGAAGTCGTGGGGTATTGTGAGGGTGCTCACTAAGGTTCTTTAATTGAAAAAGTTTAAAACAGACGCCAAGTGATGGGTACAGCTCACAAGGACCTTCAATCAGGTGAGCTAAAAATAACAAAACGGTTGTCTGTCTGACAATTTGAACAAACGTTGGGAAGTTGACAGAACAGAATGTGTCGCCAAGAACATTTAAAATCGCAATGAATTTATAACTCCAACTAATGAGAAAAAAAGAATTTAAGATACCTAGGAGTGATCATAAAACGATAAGTCAAGAGTATACATAACCTTGGTTAAACAAAAGTGGGGACAAAACATACACATAACACAAAAATAATAATTTGAGTAACAACACCCACTTAATACAGTAACAACACACACTTAATACAGTAACAACACCCACTTAATACAGTAACAACACCCACTTAATACAGTAACAACACCCACTTAATACAGTAACAACACCCACTTAATACAGTAACAACACCCACTTAATACAGTAACAACACCCACTTAATACCGGGTTTGAACACATTTGATCCGAAAAGGTAAAGCGACTACGTCTTTGCGCGTGGCACCAGTCGTATCATGAAACCCTAGAGTTATTCTGTGAAAATTGTTTGATAAACGTTTTAGTTTTTGGTACACCTTTGTGAATCACATCTGGAAACGGAAAGCTTCATGCTGATAAGTGACTTTACATTATACAATCAACTGTAACATATAATGCATTTAGGATGCAATAATGTAGGTCCTTTGACGATTTTATTTATCTCAAATACTAGTAAAGATCAGTAACACATCCGATTGTTCAACTCTTTTCAAGGGTTTATAAATATACTCTCTAGCATTGTTCCCGTTTATTAGCGTCATTGCTTAACTCGATAGTTAACTATTCACATTGATCTTTACAAGAAAAAAATTTAACTATTGAGAAATCGTCTTGAAAGGATTCTCGTGACATCAATAAATAGTGCAGTGACAATTTCAAATAACGTGCTTATTTTCAGAGTTTAATCCACCGGGTGGACACACGGCTAATTCTTATTTTTTCGTTTAGAGTATACCCTAGGGCTACTTTTTTGCCTGGTCGTAAAGGTTTCCCATGGTGCAATTTTTTTATTGGTGAAAAAGAAACACCTTTTTTATTTTTGCTATTTTTTGCTTCAAACTTTGTTCAACTATAAATTATAGACGGAAATAATTTTCATAAAATTTGTTATTGAATTATAGAAATAAATATATAAGCAAGATTAAATTCAATTTTCAAGAAAATCCATTGACGGGTTTTAAAGATATAAATTGTTTTAGAAAATGCGTAGATTTTCCGTAGTTTTGACGCATTCCGTTTACGATATTTAGCGAAAGCCTGTGTGTAAAATATATATTTTGCTCTTTTAAGTTGTCTACCATCAAACAAAAAGGATACATATATTTTGTACGTTTTATTCTTATTCGCTTTTTAAAAATTTTCAAAATTTAGTTCGTAGTGATTTGAAACCCAAAACTGTTATTTACGGAAATATCACATATCATCACCGATAAGATTTCAAAGTTACAATTTTGTTTATATTTTTAGAAGTGTACTCTAGAAATGTGTTGATGAATTAAAGTGTTTAATTTGCTTTTTTGTAGTTGCGAGTGGTTTAGAAGGGGTTAAGATTTTTGTATAGTTGGTTCCGAATCATTTTTGTTATTGTTTGTTTTATCTGAAGGGAAAAATTAGGATTTTTTAGTTGTTATTAATTGGTGCAACCAAATACCGAACATGTCACAGTTGGTTGGAAGTCCCTTATAGTTGGAGGTTAAACGGAGTCGTTTAATGATTTGTTGGGACATGTGTGTTATTTGTCAAAAACATATACAAGAAAAACTTACGTCTTGTTCAGAAAAAGGTAAAGGTACCCTTTTTCATGCTGTAAATGTTAGACAGGATTGTGTATACCACAGGCTTTATGACGAAGTTATCTTTGGATGAAATATCAGTTGATCGCATCCGCTATCACAAATCCTGCTATAGATCATATATACTAGCAAAATTAACCTTACTAGGTATCATCCGGTAAATCCAATGACCGATGAAGGTAAACAAAACATGGCAACACCACAACATGCTCGGACCAGATCCCACTGTAGTATTCCTATAGAGTGGTCCATGTGCATTTTTTGTAACAAACAATCATGTAAGAAAGACATAAAATTGAAAAAGGTAGAATCCAAAAAAAAAGTTGACAGTGTACTTGTGGCATCGAGAAAGAACGTATACTTTCAACTACAGGTTTTATTGACAAAGCGTTATACCATTCCTCGTGTATTACAAACTATCTTCTAAAAAAGGAGAAAACTGTTGTTGAAAGTAACGATGATAATGCACATGATGTTGTTTTTAAACATCTCGTTTCTTCAATTCATGATGATCTTATAATAAGGAAAAAAGCATTTTTAATGAACATGTTACTTGAAAGATTTTGTACGTTTCTGTCTCCTGAATTAGCTCCTAAGTATACAAACCAGAAGTTGCTTGGACGAATTGAAAATTATTACGGAGACCAAATTGTTATTCAAAATGATAATGGTCACGGTAAAACAAATATGTTGTTTAGCAGTTCGATTACTGTTGCCGAGGCGATTCAAATAGCACGGCATTTAAAAGAAGAACTGCAAATGGCAGAGTTGGAGTTAAGTTTTGTAGATGCACAGGATTTGGACGAAGATCAGATTCTCCACAAGGCCCCATTAATCTTGCGCATTAAACTTAATGATGTAAATCTTACCGATGATTACTTTCCATATCCATGTGAGATTTCTTTGGAAGAATCGTTAAAATCCATCCTAGCTTCATTGGTAGTCTTCCTTTCAGGTAATTTGAGTGACTAGTTTATAAATAAGGAGCACCAATTCAGTGACCTTTCTCTCGAAAAGAAATGCAAGTGTGTCGCAAAAGACGAAGCACCCCATTTACTCTTGGTCTAGCACTACAACTACATCATGATTATGGCTAATAGAAACTATAAATGCTCATGGCTTTTGTGCATCTTAATCAGAGGTTCGCACCTTTCTGACCAGTGCAGCTAACCTTGAAATAGAAAAAAATCGAGATGGTTCATATGTACCCAGTGGTATCATTCCTCTTCCATCTGGGGGTTCTTTTATTCAAGAAGGTGCTGACATGTGGATTTGAACGCAGAGACCATCGATGGCAAGAACACCTTTCATTCCATGGCCAGAGCCGTCTTTCAGACCCGTATTGTTAGTGAAAATGGGGACTCGGATCTTCCATCATATAACGAAAAGGTCCTGCGTGGCTTTCAAAGATCTCTTGTTCTAGACGAAGATTCATCGAAAATGTTAGACTGTCTCCCGTTCCTGAAACCAAAGGAAAGATTTGGACCCCGACGTTTTACCGGTGCCTTTGAACAAGTACAGTCGTGTGGAAAGAACGCTATCAATGGTCCTGATGTTCCATGGGTTTTACTTCGTATGTTTAGCAGAGGCTTTGTTCAGGAAATACCTATTACAGTACCAAACACAAAACAAATTATACCGTTTTGGACTGGATTTAACAAACATTTTTCTGAACAAAGCAAATCATACGCCTTTGTTTCATATGCACCGGTAATAGACGCCAAACCCAGTGATATGGCAACTGTATATACTGCTATGATTAAATGTCTTGAAATGTCCAAACAAATGGGACATAACAAATCCGTTCAAACATTTGATCAACAGCTTTAAGCAGGTGCCAAACAAGTCAAATGGGCTATGCCGGACTCATTTACAGACCATGAACTTCGGTTAGGTGGATTCCACACCCTTTCATGTTTTATATCAGCTATCGGTAAAATTTGGACATCAGCTGGACTCCGTGATTTACATGTAGACTCGAGTGTCTATGCTGGTTGTACCATCGATCAGATGTTGCAAGGTAAAAAATTCAATCACGCTGTTTGAGGTTTTACTATTGTCTATGAAGTTCTGATGGCCACGTTCCTGGGATCCTTTTTTGTTTGTTCGACGTTGTGGGATAGTTTGGTAGATGTCCATTACTCATGGTCAACTTCAACCAAAGAAGACAAGGTAAAAGATTACATTCAATTGTTTCTTTGTGATCTTGGTCCTTTGATAAACGATTTTCGTGAATATGGTTGTCAGATTTCACCAACGTTTAAGTTTTGAGAAATGTTTCTTCGAAAAGTAGAGGTTATTCTTGCGAATGTAAGAGCAGAAAGATCAGGTGATTGGAACCTTCATTTACTGACAGCGTTTAAATGGAATCATGCAGCCTGTTTTCTTTGAGGGGCAAATGACATCCGACTTCTTGAAAGATTTGATATGTGCTTGCCGGGGAAAAATATTTGCAGTCAATCATTTTTTTTTGTTTTGAACAGAATCTTGGATGTACCAGTGTTTGTGTATGTCAGGGCAATGAAGACTGCAAAAATGCCAACACTCATAGGCCTGACGAATAATAAATAAGTGCAAAGTTGAACAGTATGACCTCAGTTGAACACTGTTTAGTGTTTGTTATCTTTTAACTTTTTGTGATTTAATATTTTTAAAATGTATTTTTGATTTTTTATTCTACTGTATATGACTTTTGTTAATGTTCGTCCTGTCGAGTGTTAATTTGTTTTTATCCATGCTACCTTCTTCCTTGGTATGTTGTGCGTTTTCAAACAAGGCATAAGATATCGGGAATTTTTCGCAGAATTTTCTTTTTAAAGGAAGAAAATGCTGCAATGTTCATAGCCAAATATTTTAGAAACTCTTGTTTTAATGCATAACGCACACCCTCTTACGTTTGCATAAGGAACTGTTTAAAATGTATTTTTTGTGGTGGGGTGGGGGGAGAGTGTGACCTTTTAAAGCAGATTTAGGTTTTTAGCAGACTTAGGCCAAACAAATATAGTTTAGAGGGATACAGGTCAATTGGTCCCAATTCCAATTCGTCTCAAGTCAATTGGTCCCAAATTTGGTCAATTGGTCCCATTTCCAATTTGTCGCAAGTCAATTGGTCCCAACTTGCATTTAAAATGTTTTATTTGTGTTTAAGAGAATATTTAAGGGATTATTTCAATATACTAAAAGATGTATATTAATGCTTCTGATATTGAATTTATTATAAAATGTGTGCTCTTAGTTAACGTGATATGTTAAAATAATAACAATAGAAGACAAAACAAGTGTAATTTCTTTATTGAGATTTACAGCACTATACTACTATTTTAGATGTATTTGAAGCACTAATAGCTACCAATTCATTCTTGCATACAAACTGTCTTTCTTACTTTTCTCACTTGCTACTTTCATACCTACTTTCACCATACAAAAATGATTTTTCACGCATTCGTTCTGACAATCATATTAACTTATAGAAAACATGTTATTCACTATTCATTAAAAACAAAAAAATGTTTAATATACAGGCTGGATATTGATCTTTTATTGCATTTTATTCGATTGTATATTGTACGTTATTTGTTGATCAATATGTGACACTTTAATAAAATAAAATATTATTAATATTACACAAACAAATCCATCAAATTAGCATTGAAAATCATAACAATAGGAATCTACTCAAATGCTATAAAATTGAGTTAATCAGGTAATCTAATTAGCCAATTAAACAGTGGCACATGCCATTGACAACTTTGTCAATTATGAATTATGATTATGACTTTGAAGACAAATATATAATTTTTACTGCTTCATGTTTGTATAAAGGCAATCAATTGCATTTATAGCTTCTTGAATATTTAATTAATACTAAAACCTTATGCTTTCAAAAGATAAAAAAGTAATAATTATATGCACAAGCGGCTAATGAAACTAATAAGACAAAATTATTATACTATTCTTTATATTTTAAAAAGAATGCACAATTCTCAAATTATTTTTAATAATATTTAACATTACTTTTATATATAAATGTGTATATTAAATAACAAATGTGAACAAATTATAATTTGTTTTGTATTGTGAGCTTCTTAAATTTCAATAACTTATTATGAATTGCTATACAAAACCAAAAATTGTTCTAAAATATACTTTTTAAAAGTGTTGGGACCAATTTTAAATGCGTTGGGACCAATTGTCCAAAAGTGGGACCAATTGGCAAAGACTTGGGACGAATTGGCTGGGACCAATTTGCATGTGGGACCAATTGACCAGACACCGTTTTAGAGTCTTAAGTCTTTGTTGTAAGGGAAGGGGGTGTTTTACATGGCTTCATTAAACAAATTTCGTTCCTATTGAGATGGGAACTTCCCAAAAATATCTTACAGCTGTCTTCTTTCTAAAACTGTGACTAACTTTAACAAAATAATCCTATTTAGCAAGAACTTCCGGTTTTACTTTATAATGTAGAAAAAATACACCCTAGGCAGAAAAGGGGCAATAATTTAGGTCAAAACAGAGTTATCTCCCTTGTTATTTTTGATTATATTTTTAATATAGCAATAATTTTTGGGAAGTTCCCATCTCAATAGGAACGAAATTTGTTGCAGTTAACAACAATGTCCATTTTTAAGAAAACAGATAACAGTTGGTTTAATTTCTAAAAACAGTTAACAGACGACATGTATAAATGCCCCCAAAAACACACTAACAGAAAAGCTCCCCCCCCCCCCGCGATGAACGTATGTAAAAAAAAACATAAGGTCCCTTTAGAAAAAAAGCTGACATTTATTGTAAACTTCCCATAGCAAAAGTGAATGACGATTTGTGACATGTAAACAAGAGAGTTATAATATTAATCATGGACAGGTTATCGTGACTAAATTTTTATCTACTGGATTTTCGAAATAAAAAAGGTAAAATATGTAATAATAAAATTCAAGAAAAAATGCACTGCTTGGGGGAGTGACATGTAGTTCACATATTTCAGACCATAATTCTGAGCTTTAGCTTGTAATTGGAGACTTGATGTATAAACAATCTCATAATAAATTGCAAAAATTAAAAGGTCCTATGCGGTTTAAATTTCAAACCAAATACATCCGTATTTAATATGATAACGTTTAAATTCTGTTTCGATATTTAACTCGATTCGTATGAATGTACTGATTAGGTTAATAGCAGTTTCATGTATACAATTTTTGTTTGTAAGCTCCTGCATGAATTCAGTCAGGATAACCTGTTTTAAAAAGTTTTTTTCAGATTTTGCAAGACTATGGTCAAAACATTTACTGCTGTTCTATCTCTGCCTGCAGTTCGCATGTGAAGAAAAACCGAAATGAAGATGTACTTCCCTAAGACCGAAACGGATGACGAAAAGGGCGTTTAACGCCACTTTAAACAATTTTCAGTTATATATAATGGCATCCAGTTTTAATTGAGCCGAGAAAACACACAACGTTCGATAGGACTGGCGATCCTTGTCAATAAAGATGGATTCGACCACACAAGATTTTTTTTGTTTTCATTCCTTTAACACCCCAAATAAGATATTCAAATTAGGTGGTAATCAACTACATTGGACCTTAAAGATAACAAGGTTACGAAATTTACCACGCCAGAGCGCATGTGTTGTTTAATCAAGACACGAGAATAGCGGCTCATAGGCTTGAAAATAAAACACTATGATAACTCAGAAAAAAGATACAGCCCCACATCAAAAGGAATCTAACAAAAAGTTTACTAGTGGCACAATCATAGCTATTTTATTTGCAGCTTGTAGACGTAGTTTTGTGTTATTTTCTGTTTTGAAAAAGGCACAATATACTTGGTTCGTCAGACCAATTGGGTGTCAAACTATTAGGGTCACGGACCAACAGAGTATCGGAAAATAGCGAGCTAAGAGCTATCAAAACGGACAGAGAAATATTCTGAAAAACTACTGAGACTACTTATCCCTAAAACAGTTAAATATAAAACAGTTTAGACCATTCCAAAGGCTTATTTAATGAGAAATTTAAGTTTTAAAAAAATCACATAAACATACCGCATTTGTCACATGTGTCTATTTTTCCCGTTAATTGTCGATAACTCTAAAAAAAGAAAGTGTCAATTTACACTGTAAAAAAGCTTAGTTAGCGAGAAATCCAATAGATTTTTAAAAATAAAGTTCTTTTGGATATTGATCGAAAAAAGAGGAATATATTGACATTATTGACCACAACAAAAATTCCTGCACTTTTGGCCAACATATTACCCTAATAGATCTATTTTTTTTTATTGCTAAACCCTTCTAACGGTCAGACATAAATCCGCTGAAAAAAAACACTGGCATATTCCACGTGGAATGTATTTTTTATAAATCAGAGCAATTTTAATTTCCAGCCCTACCAAATGTTTGGTCTATTTAATTCATTTTAAAACTTAATACATATATTATCAATATTTTATAAGTGTAAATGCGTATTCTTAGAAAAAAATATCCAATCATAATACATTAAAAATATAAACAGTTAGTTTCGGATTTTGCCTATTAACAAAAACAGTAACTGATACAGAGAATTTCTGATAGCATAGATCTACAAATTTGTGTTTTGAGGAAAAATTCAACAGACACGTAAGAAAAAATACATTGTAGCCCTTAGCAAAAACAAAGTTGGACCATCTTTTTCATAAAGGGTGAGGGACAGGATACCCATTATTAATCCGAACACTTTTGACCCAGATACATGTACACATTGGGCAAGTATGAAAATAATAGTTCAACTATATCAACATGAGTCTGGGAACAAAGCCGACATCGACAGATTAACCTATAATATTTAGGTCGAACTTATATTTCAAAAAGGTTTGAAACCAGTTGCTACTCAAAATTGGCAGAAAAAAAACAAATATTTTAGTATAAAGGTTAAATAAATGAAATTCTGTGGGGATAAAATTAGTTCAGATCTCACACTTTATAAAAAAATCCAAATTTTACCAAAAATGAAAGGAAGTTCGCATCTATCAAATCTAACAATTTTCCAAATGTTAAATAAAACAGATGAAAATGTTTACGTGTTATAGTCTGAAAATATAAAAGCCCCACCTTTTAACTCTTTAAAATAATATCACAATTTTACCAAAAACTAGAGGTAGCTAGCATCTATCAATGTAAACAATTCTCCAAACTTTAAAGAAATTCCATGAAAGTGTTTTTGATTTATGGTCTGAAAACAAAAAAATCCCCTATCCATTTTTTTCACGAACAAATAACAATAAATAATATAACAATAAATCAATAGTTAAAGGAAGCTCGATAAATAAGAGGCTATTATAAATAAGAACTGTGTGCAGTTTATAGAAAATCTCTAAACGCATTCGCAAGATACAGTACGACATGTGTACTACCGAATCTACAGACGGACGGACATTTGTGTACCATAATAAGTCAGTCATAGACGGGCATATAATACAAATAGTCACGACGACCTCAACTATACTTCCAAAGTTGAAGTCCAGTTGTCTTGACTACAGTATAAACAGTAGTGTGATAAAATTAAACTTACAGTACACACAAACGTTTTAAACTAAAAAAATCCCAACAATCCTGTCCTTTAGGAAAATAATCCTTATTAATTTTCCCTAGCCGGTGGAACAGTAACCTTTTCTAGGAGATTCCGATTTAACTTCGACCGCTTTTTGAAACAAAGAGTTTTAAGAATCTTACAGTATGATATTAGGTCTGTTTTGTAACATTGCGGCAATATAAAAAAAACAATATAAATTATATTTACCTGTAAAATAGTCGTCACTTGACAACCAGGAAGGTAAACAATGTTACGTCCTTGTAATAGTCAATGTTTAAAACAATGATAATCGCATAACGTATAAATTGCGTACCTTTAAAAATTAACTATTGTTATTGTTCAAGGGGGGTGGGGAGGGGGTAACTAAGGATACTTTTAGGTACTTACAGGTCTGCCACCCTATTCATATATTTTCAGACGTTATAAAAATGGGCCCTAATCATATATTGGACACATTAACATATTTTATTACTGCAAATCCCCATTGACAAAATAGTCCATTCACTACCAAAATGATCAAGTGATGTTTATGGAACTCTTTGTTTGTAAAATCAATGGGGTTTGCATAGGCTTAACATGTTTAAAATGAGAATTGAGGCATATTTAGATTATTTACAACTACCCAATGATATATTGTTCATTGAAAAAAGCTACCTTTTCATATATATTGGAGAGGTCAAATAGTGACCCAACTGGGCCGCACATCCGTATTACCCTATATATACCAAGTTACACCCCCTCCGTGTTATTGTTATGACAAATGTAAATAACGCACATGACGGATTTCTATTCACATGCATCATCGGCATCAATCATCATCTACAACTAAAGGCCTAAAGGCATTCATCCCCTACCCCCACCTCGGAAAAAAGGAAAACCATTTATCAATCAACCAAACAACAAACCGAAATATTTAGTTAACTGCTATAATCTACATATAAATATACGTTGGGTAATATGATTGATTAATTGATTGATTGATTGATTGGATGTTTGCTTTACGTCCAGCGAGCAGTATTTCAGCAAGAACGAATAATCGTACCTCGCTTTTTTTTTGTTAATCCGACAAATACAAAAAACTGACTTCGGGGTCTTACGGCAATAAAATTCGGCCTATATTTCACATATTTTCAGGACCAGAACAAATTAACAAACAATTTATCAAGAGAAAAGGGGAGTGGGATGGGACACAGGGAACACAATTTACACTTCAATTGGGAAAGGTATGGAGTTTTGGGTAGTTGTGGAGAATTTGTAGCGGCTACAATAAGCCTTTTTGTAATCTTCAAAAGGGGTCTTTATCGTGCATGGAGCGTGGCACTCTCCAAACACGTTAGCAACTACGGTCCACATCGCGTACTATAACCTGACGACCCCCAACAAAAGTCTTCCCTGTCCGCCAGCCGGGCACGCGCTGGGCTGCCCTGTGTGTCCAGCACTGGGAATCCTGCCAGTATGGTGCCAGCATTGGGTAATATGAAAAACCTTGATGCATGCCTAATATAATACGATCTATTCATGCCAAATCAATTTATATCCATTCAATATAGATCTAATTTGAAATAAATAAATCTCTATGTAAAACATTAGATTGCTATGTTTATATTTTAAATAAAAAAGTTATATCTATAGATTTAATGCAGATATCTTTATTATACAGATATTACTACATCTGAAATAAAAAAAAATACCTCCTGTTCTAATACAAATATCTATATTAATTCATTTTAAATGCAGATATATTTGCTTTGTTAATTACTGGATCCACATGACAGGACTATATTTTAAAACGGAATAGCTTGATAGACTTTACTTAAATGTTGATAGTCCTTTTATTGCAGGTTTGTATGTTTAAAATAGCTTTCTTGAAAAATACATAGATTGTCTTCAATGACAAATTAGCTTAAACCCTCACAAAACAGAGACCTTGACCATATCCCGAAGACTTCACAAAATAGACAATCCGCACATTTGTATTAATGATGTGCTGGTGAGTGAAGTATCAAGTCACAAACATATTGGAATCTAAAATGAAGGTACTTGAAATAACAAAATATCGGTTTATAACAGTAAGGCATATAGTGTAAGTGTATAAATGTTATACACAATTTTTAATTTATCCTCGATCAAATGACATTGGAAATAATATATCAAGGCTATATCAGAATATGCTAATGTAATAAGGGAAGCTAATGTAAAAAACACTTATAGACATAGTGGAAACGGTACAGGTAGAGGTCGCGAGGAAAGTAACCGGGGATTGAAAAAACTTCATATTCGAACAGGTGGGGCCTCGGTGGCCGAGTGGTCAAGGTAGTTCGTCTACTATTGATCACGTGGCCTGTCAACACTGAGATTGCGGGTTCGATTCTCACTGCAAGCAGGGTGTACTCGACTCCAATCTTAATTGACAAGGATTGCCAGTTTTCCTACCGCAGGTCGGGGGTTTTCTCCGGGTACTCCGGCCTCCTCCCCCAATAAAAACTGGACGCCATGATATAGCTGAAAAATTGCTGAAAGTGGCGTTAAACACAATCAAACAAACAAACAAACTATTCGAACAGGTTAGTTGGAGCGAAGAGAGTCTCATAGTCTGACTTCCTGATATAAAAAAACTCGTTTGACCGCTTCATACCTTTCATACTTAATACCGGACTAGCTCAGTGGTATCCACAACTTAGAACAACACTCCATTCCACTCATTTTCTGCCTTCATCTGTACGGTCTTGGAATTTTATACCTGAAGTCTGTGCAGAGGAAAGCCCAAATATTATTTTGTCGGAAAAAGAAATACTGAAATATTTCTCTCTCGACTTCAAATAGAGTGAAGTGTCCTAAAATAAAACGTGTTCACCAAAAATACAATTGAAACCTCCTAAAGGCACTAACATTTTTTCAGTGTTTCTAATATTAACAATTTATTGTAACTATCACTAATATTATACAATATACGTTTATGTTTCTCTTGTGTAACATAGTTTTGATCCTTTGAGTATTATTAATGTAATACCTTTGCCACCAAAAAATGAATTTAAAAAGAAACAGTCGATCACTTTAAATGTCTTATAGGGGCCTCTGTGGCCGAGTGGTCAAGGTAGTTCGTCTACTATTGATCACGTGGTCTGTCAACACTGAGATTGCGGGTTCGATTCTCACTGCAAGCAGGGTGTACTCGACTCCAATCTTAATTGACAAGGATTGCCAGTTTTCCTACCGCATGTCGGGGGTTCTCTCCGGGTACTCCGGCTTCCTCGCCCATTAAAGAATGGACGCCATGAAATAGCTGAAAAATTGCTGAAAGTGGCGTTAAAACACCATTCAAACACACAAACAAAAAAATGTCTTATACAAATGATTTCAGTGAAACACTAATTACAGCCCATAATAAAAATCAGAATGTGACTTTAAAGTTCATAAAGAAAAAATGATCACACGAAACAATTTAAATGAAATTTGCAACAGTCAATAACTGAAGTTTATTGTCATTTAATATTGTTGTCACCTTCATGAAGGTTTTATTCCAACAAATTGTTTTCTTCAGTGGGGCTTCTCGAGTCGTCGCCATTAAAAGTGAAGAATTCTATCCACTTATATAATTGCGCCTGCTCTGTGTCCTCTGTATGTAGAACTAGGATCGGTAAAAAAACATGTAATACTAGTATTGAATTTTATGTGGTTGATTGTTTCCAATTGTTTCTAAAAATACATGCGTTGAAATTCTAATGTCGGGGCCTTTTGTGAGTTTTAGAAGTGTTTTTCCCATTAAATGCCATGCTTTCATAGTTGTTGTATTAATATTCTTATTCAGAGTGTGGTAAGGCTGATTATTCTTGAGCAATTTGGACAACTAGCGCAGAACATCTCTTTCCGTAACATCCCGTGTTCCATCGGAATTCGTTATTTCACAAGATTTGTGTACGTCTATATGTCTACTTGCAAAATTCCATTTCATTCAATTAACATTAATGCTTTCAGTGTTGTCCATAACATTATCCATTCGATTCAATTTATCAAGTTTCGGACTATTAGATCTTTACGAGCGATGATTCAATAATGCATCAGTAAAAAGATGTCTTACTGTTTCGAAGTTACCCATCATTTGTTTTGGACAAAAAACTTGATATTGTCATTGTACAAATCATGCATTACCTCATTAGTCCAATTACATGTATTGTGTTTCAGGTGATTAAGAAGAATATAGTTCAGAATGAAAGAGGAAGCTAGTTGCTCCAAACAGTACGGATCAAAAACTCTAAGTCACAAGTAGACCAATTGGTATTGTTGGGTTTTGGAAACGTGCAAAGAAAAATCTAGTGAAATCTCTTTCTTCTTCTTTCTTGAGTTCTACTTTCAGAAACGCCTTCTTAATGTTTGTCGTTTACGTATATATTTTGTTTTAAATCTACATAGTATGGCTGTTTTGTCGTTTAAATCAGGTGATACATTGAATAATCAATAATCCAGCGAAGGGCTAGTTTTTACCTGCAACTACCAATGACTTCGAAGTCAATAGATATAACCCTTGTAGTCCAAACTTTACGGAACTTGGTATTTGTATGTCCTTGGATTGTCCGATTGGATTTGACTTTATTTTGGTGTGGGCAGTTTTAGTTAATCTTGCATGTATGTAGGATGTATTTTGTGGTTTTTTTCCGATGGGGTTGTTATGATCTTTTTGACTGGTTTAGACGAAGATTGTGTGTTCCATGTATTTGCTGTACATGTTGAAGCATCAGTCTGCGTACAAAAGCCACATCTAGTATCTCTGATTCCAAATCCTTCTGCTGTACATTATCTAGAATTTTTGCATCCAATTTAAAACAAAATAATGTTTTTCTTTTGAAATGTCTTTGTTACATTGTTTTAACTTTATTTTAATTTACAACCGTTTTACGTTACTTTTCCCGATTCGCGATACGGCACTTCTATATCCTGCCATTACAGATTTCAGCTTTGATGTCATTTTTTCGGTCACGGCAGCCATTTTTGCATTGTGGTAGTAGTGTTGCTGTGAAAATAACAAAAGACGTCTCAATGCTTTCAATCTATATTTGAAAATTTCCCTTCATTAATGCATTCAACGCATCTGGAAATAATGGAAGTATAACAGATTTGTTTATAGATGTTTTCCGTTTCATTAGTAAAAAAAGATGAAATAAAACATTTTGCAACATTTAACAGCCATTACAGGAAGCTAGCAATGTGTTAAGTCGCAGTAAAATCCTAAGGTTTCAGGCGGCTGTTGCATTATTTAATTTTCAATCATGTTGAATTACGATGAAACATTATACCGGAATACACGGCCTCCTTCAGTACACACTAGCAACATGTTTTTCGTAAGGTCATAGTGTAATACACATGGACATTGTATTCCATCTTCATGTCCGAGCAGCGTCCTTATCTGCTTCCCATCGGGAGATAAGACTATTAAACTGTTATAAGGGCAGGACGTAATATATACGTTATAGTCATTATCGACGGCTATACCTGTTGCCCCTTCCATAATTGATTCGTCTTTATATTCCCACAACTTGTCTCCCTTTGTAGTAAAGCAAGAGATGGTATAATCGAAATAATTTGTTTGATATATTCTTTCACCGCATGTAGTTAAATAGGACCAGCCACCCAATTCATGTTGTTTAACTACAGTAGTAGACTTCTTATTAGTGAGCTTGCACATCTTTATACCTATTGCTGCTTCACACCACATTATTGCTCCTTTGTGGTGTGTTATTCCAAAAGCCGAACAAAACGTTTTTACTGTTTTTTCGGTTTGTTTTGATTCTGTGTTAATGATCAATATTTCTCCGTCTGTTGTAACAGCTAAACATTTGTCATCTATACTTGTTACATCGCGTAGTATATGCCGTGTCGAAATTTCCTTGTCGATGGTACCGTCAACATTCAGTATAACCAGTCTACCGTTACCGCCGTCTGTAAAGGCCATTTTTCTATCAGGACGAACGGTAACTCCAGTAATATTATTTTCAGTTTTGCCCTGTTTTGGTATGTTGATCGTAGAATGTAACGTTAATGTAATATCTTTGATTGATTTTTTAGTTGGTTGTTGTGTGACCGCCGTTATCTGAGCCTGTTTGTCCCTTTCTGTTCTCATGTCAATACATGGCAAACTTGTGTCTGTAGACACAATTCCGAATGTTGTTATAGCGGACACGATTTGTGATATGTTGCCATTAAGATGACAAGTTAATTTTAGATGTTGCAGACTGCCATCTTCAAATAAAGAACGAATGAATTTCTCTGCTTTCTCTACCTCCGCTTCAATTGTTTTACAACTATAAAATGTCTGGATATCTGATGCATATTCTATAACAGCCAGTATGTTGCTGTGTAACACATCCACATTTAGAGATTCTGCAGACAGTTTTGTTAGTAAGTCTTCAATTCTTAACTTGATTGCATTTTCGGCCGCAAGAAGTTGTGTAATAATGTCTTCTTCCAATTTGTCTAAATGGGTGTTAATTTTAACACGCAGCTGTTGAATTTCTGTCTGAATCATTTGCCTCTGTTCCTTCACTTTGGTAAAGTTTTGTTTCCGATCTTCCTTAATCTTGTCAAGATTACACTTGAGATCTTTACAACATTGTTCTATATTCTCAAGCATAGCTGACGTTTTGGAAGCTTTTATTAGTTCTTCAACCGATATCATACGTCCTCCATAGCAATCTGTGTGTGATGTCGATATACAAACAGGACAGCAGAGAGAATTGTGGTGTTGACAAAAAGTTGTATATTTTAAATCGTGATCAGTACAGTATTGAACAATTTTGGAAACAGAAGGTGGTAGTTTTTTATAACTTTCCACTGGAATAACTTCATGATTTCTGGACGCCTTGGAAACAAAGTGATATGACTGACAGTCGGAACAAAACCCTTCCTCACACTCGGGACACCAATACTCTGCCGATTTTGTAATGTGCTGCGCGTCACATACTTCACATAGAACGCCACTAGAGGTAGCCATAACCACTATTGTTGCTGCCTGTAAAAAGTAAAATAAATATTGATTTTCATATTTAATATGAAAAACTGCAGTGTAATTGATTTTAAAGAACTCGATATTAAGGATGATGAACTTGTAACATCATTCTGATGCAGATTTTTAATTCTCTAGTGGTAAAAAACAGGCTAAGACCTTTGAATTGTGACCTATCCTCTTTTTCACTTCTATCATTTCCTTATCTTTGATATACATTTTTAGAGTAGGAATTTGTATGACTTTATTTACCGTTAATACAAATGTACTGCTTATAAAATTGTATTCTCAAAAAGTCTGCACAAATATTACTTTTGCTTCCGAATAGACACAAAGAAAAAAATAACTTGTGACTAATGGGAGGTTTCCAGTTCTAAACTCTAGGTGACTGATAGGCGCCATCCTGTTGTGGTTTTGTAGGTCATAATATGAAAATTCTGGCCGCGGTTCATTGTGAGTGTCTTGTTGTTAGAGTACCAAGCTCCTTGAGCTACAAAGATCCCTTTTGTAGATTTCTGAAAGGCTAATTAGTCGTTTGATTTCGTTCAGTGTTTCGGAGATGAAGAGCATGTGTTGCAGCAACCGAGAGACACATTCGATATTGGGTGTTGGAATTTTCAGTATAGATGCAATAAGACTGTTTCCACTAAGGCATATTTTCTTGACACTTTATTATTATTTTTTTCACATTATTTTTATTTATGGGTAGTGTAAGGGGGATGAGAGGGAACAACTCATTTCAAATTCATCTTTTATTTTAAACATAATATTCTTACATAACTCTATCCCTTAGACGAGCCCGAAGATTCAAATAGTGCAAAATATAGAAATATAAGTCGTATTTTTACACTTCATTAAATGTGTTCTATTAAATGAATACTGAATGTTTTCCATTCTGTTTAAGTTTCTTTTGTTTAACGAAACTCAATGATACTTCGTTTAGCGCAATCTTTAAGTAAGGAAAACAAATAATACAACTCAAAGAAATTTTAAACACATTAATTTGTTTGCTATGAAAGGGAGCCTAACAGGGATAGTAATTAGAGGCAGCTGGCTGTTTCGCTAAAAAAGGGAAACCCAATTCCCTAAATGCAATGTATTCAAAGGAGTCCAAACATTACAATAATTCCTTCGTAGTGTGCAAAATTGTCCCATAGTTGTGTCCTTCTATCTCATTTTACTTTTTCTACGTCTTAATATCGAGCAAACTGCTAACTTCACATCAGGTCCAAATTAAAATTTTAAAAATGGTAGAGACCAGAATACATATTGCCAATCTTTATTAATTTTGTTAAAATATGTAAAGTATTAAACTATATAATGTAGGCAATCCGTCAATATAAGTTTAAAATAAAGATCTGCAAGCACAAATGATGCCGCCAACAGACTAATACGAAGTTATGAAAATCCTATAAAAACAAGGCCTGAAACCAAGTGCTATTTAATACTGGTACCAAAGTGAAGAAGTTTAATACACAATAAAAATTTGTTCAGCTGCTCAGTTATTTACTTTTTGAAACCATATCAAAGAGTTGTAAATTGTGTTTTTAACATTGAAAACATGGAAACACTAATATATTTACATATTTACCTGTCAAATTATCGTCATTGACAACCAGGAAGTTAAACAATTATGACGTCGTTGTACTTTATTCTGAATGGTATTCAAAAGTTATTGTTGTTCTTATCACAAAATAACAATCACCTGACAGCCTGATTGTTATTTACTGACATATTGGCGTAATTAATAACGTTCATTTGCGCAGACACGGCCCTTGCCAAAATTTCACTGTTCCCACCACTACTCCCCCTTACCGCAAAAAACAAAAGCAAAAATTAAATACGAAAAAAACAAGACAAAATAAACCAAAAACAATAAACAGAAAAAAAAACATGAAACATCCCACCCATAGATGTCCTTGCTTAAATATAAATACAACTGAATCAAAATAAATCAAGAATCGTCTAGGGTAATTAAGTTCTAAATACCGGTCATGTGAATAGTACATTGTAAATTAACTCGTTTCCATTTAAATCACTCTATTGTTATATGTGCATGGTCCGTGTAAGATTATACAATTAATGACTTTGTATATGTTGCTATCAGGATTTATCAGCCAGAAAAAATGTAATCTTCAGCGAGTCGCTAACTTAATGGAAAATCTTTGGAAAGGCCTTACATACATCATTTGCACCATGTAACAAAACATTTAAGCTTGGGATTTTTTTTTCATTCCTTTAGAAACAGGCGGCAATATGACGATATACAAATAGGACAAACCGAGATTCACATTTGATTTAATCTAGGCTTATGACCAAATCGTCAGCTAACCATTAGATAGCTAATACATCTATGCATGTTAATCATAGATTAAAAATATATGAAGAGGGCTTACTATTTATTTTGAAATCACGATGCATCGAATTTTTAATATATAGTAAGTCAATTTACTATTAAAAACTGTCTCGAGACTACATATTTACTAGTCCAAATCATATACAAATGTACAGTATCGGCTATCATACGGTTACCTTGCCATAATCATAGATAATTTAGTCATTATCATAGAATGTGGATTAGATGTTACATCAGGTGCCAACTTGTAGTTCAACATTCCCTGCCAATAAAGCTTAAAATTAATAAGATTAAAAACCTTTTGCAAGCAAGCAATATTATCAAATCAATGTATACACAACTGATATTTTGCAGTAACGCATTCTTAAACCAGTAATGATTATATATTCAATTAAAACTAGCTACATAACGTGAATGAAGGTAATATGGAACAAGGAAACTCAAAAAGACAATCCAAAAATGTAGCAACTACAGCAATGGTCCTGGCATTTCAAACGAAATACTCAGTAGTGAGTTAAACCAGGTTTTGTGGAATACCAAACCTCCTGCTTCCTTTACTGTAGTATGTGAGTTGCTTTGTTGATGAAAAAGGATGGATATCATATACCACTAGTCATTAATAGGTGTATCATATAATCAGCGCAGCAGTACTGAACTCAAAACATTTTCAACAATAAATGGTATCTATAGTAAAACTTTTCAAAAGCGCGGACGAGTTGTTTTTCCTTCGAACTTTAGTTTATCAGTTAATCATAAAGAAATTAGTGGCGTTTGCAAATCTCAGCAAACTCACTGCAAGCTCTAGCAAACCTAATCAATTGAGGGATATATACACCGTATGCAGGAGAAACTGGAATATTAGCGAATAAGTGAGACAATTTTAAAATTTTGAAATTTGTGTCTCGTTTGTCGTAAATTCTTGTGCTAAGATAACCGTTGGTGTCATAATCGTAAGTTGTGAAATTAAAGGACCTAGCTTCTGCTATCTTCTTGTCTTTAATAATACGTTGAAGAAACTCTTTTTTATTAGAATACAGAAACAAATTGACAAGGAGTGAGGCAAGACCTTATTGCGTTTTTCAGCCGAAAACGCTATTGTTTTTTCCAGTTCGTATAAGGGTCTTAACATTTCCAATGGAACTGCCTTACTAATAGCAGATCGGTTTAAAAGTCTTGTCATCTCCGGGTATGACCGATTAATAGTACCAAGTATCAAAAGGGTATTTGGCGAAACCTTTTGGTAAACCTCCGCGAAAGAAGAACAAGCATAATAATTATCATATTTCATTTGAAAATATCAAGGTCAAAGTTCTTGTTAGCACTATATATCTAAAAAAAACCATTAAAGATAGAAGCATACAATAAATAGGAAAAATGCTCCTTTAATTGAGAACATCAATTAATAATACATTGGTCTGAAACTGTTCTACATTTAGATGATAACAGGAAATAACAAATGTTATTTTATTTGGATTGCATATAGTTATTTAGGTCTTTCCCATTTCATGGAAAAACCTTACTGTTTTTTCTGATTAAGGTATTTACCACTAAAGTGGAAAGGACATTTTTTTTCCTATGAATTTTTTCTTCCGTGAAGGTTCGCCAAAATTGTCGCGACATATCATTTCAAATTTTAGCAACGGATTTATCTATCCGTAAAACCTTTTTAGCAGAAACCGTAACCGATTCTCAAAATCTGAAGCGTACTAACTGTCAGTTGACATTTGACATACAATGGCTAAACACGTAAACAATTTTCAGTCACCTTCCTGTTTGTGCGTTTTTTACCCGAAATGTGTAGCAACTCTTTTTTTTTCTTGAAAACCGTACGTCCTAGAGACATTAGCTACAATAATGTAGCTCTTTTTATGGACGGAGCTACAAAGAGGTCCATTACTCGTAATGTTGCAAAAACACCCTTGGGATTTATTAATATTTTCCGCTATTCAACTGCTATCTTTGTTTAATTAATATTTTTTCTTTCTCCGCCGTTCAGCTGACATTTCTACAATGTCTAATTAAATTATTTTGACACTTTTTTGTCATCATGGCATTGTTGACAAAATGGAAACTGTTGAATAAAGAATTGTAGAATCGTATCGGTAAAAATTTGATTACAGTTAATGCAATAAATCCGGAAAACTTAATCCGGATGAACATTTTTTTTACCAAGTCGATTCAGAAATTAGGCACTTTCGGAATTCTAATTTTGACAACAATGCTATGATTACGAATAAATTGTAAAACTACTGTTCTGTAACAAATAAGGAGTTATAGAAATATCAGTTAAACGTCAAAGACAAGTATGTAGCAATGGAAACAGTTTAATAGCTGATTATATGCATAAAACCCCCGGGTGTGAATCAGTCCGGGTTTGCTCCATTACGAGTAATGTGACCTCTTTGTAGCTCCGTCCATAAAAAAGGGGCGGTTAGAGATAATATAGTAAATATAGGCTTCAAAAGAGCTCTAGGGTCAAAGATTTTAGTTCAAGGTCATGTAATATCAACAAGGTAACTGTTATGAAAAGTCCTTGCAACCATATATTTTTAGAATCTGGAAGACACGCTTACTGAACATAACTTTTCACGACCGGAAGTAGTATTTCGTTCGTAAGGTCGGGCATAAGAAACCTTAACAGTATATTGTTTCAATCGGGACCACTTGCTTTACTCAAATAACTAATGTATTATCATGACTGAAAGTGACATTTTGTCCTGAGCAACAAACAAAAAATCCATAGCAATCATAAATTATCAGACCTTATGGGAAAAGACCTTAACATTTTTTCTCACAACAAATGTCTATTTCATAATTATTATTTCTGTTCATCAAACCACAAAGCCTAAACAGTATGCAACAAGTATTTGTTACCTAAAGACTATTCGGAGTTGACACATAAAAAACCAAATAAATTTTCTTCGAGTAGTTTTCTCATGAAACACATGAAACCTTGTCTTCGGAACAACGTAGAAGCTAGAATATATAAAGAAAAACTTCAATGTATGAAATGTTTAGGGATTTGTGAAACAATTTTGTGACATACATTGGCTAAAATGTTTGACGAGCAGAGACCAGCGGTATACCTTGAATGTTACAAGGACTCCGTTTTTTAACAAAACATAAAAACCGAAAGTCGAAAACACACTGTGACATGCCCTTGAAGATGGTCTCAAGATCCAAGTGCAATAGTGACCTCGACCTTTAGCCTGCAATTTATTATCATTATAACTTGACGACCGTAAAAGTTAAATCATGAAAAATGTTCGTCTTATTAAGGCGCTTCTTTATTGTAATATGACTAAAGAGATTTTTCGATTCTGTAAGGGGCATAACCCTCACGGACAGTTAGTTCAAATCAGTTATTGGCCAAAACATCAAAACCAAAAGTTCAAGACCTGGGGTTGTCACCATTGGTCATCTTGAGTCCTAACCTTGAAAATAATCTCTAAGTAAAAGGTCACATATGACCTTGAACATTGTTATCATTAAAACTCGAAAACCGAAAAAGATAAATAAAAATGTTATAAAGATGTAACTTTGTTCTGTTTTGACCGAGCAGATTTTACAACACCTTAGGGACATAGCTCTCATAGACAGTTACAGAAAGACGTTATAGATTAAAACTTATAGTGACATAGGTTCTTTACAAATGGGCACCTTAATACATGACCTTGAAACTGGCTCAAAGATAAAAAATTCATTGATGACCTTTATCTTTGACCTTGAAATCATAACTCGGAAACTGTTAATGAGAGATTAAAATTCAAATAACTAAAACTATTTATCTCATAAAAATGCAACTTTTTGTTTTGACCGAACAGATTTGACGACTCAATATGTGACTTAATTTTCCTGGACAATTACGGTAAAATCTTATAGCTTTACCATTAAAACTATTAGCCGTAGAGACATAGGTCCTTCATTATTAGTTATCTTGAGACACAACTTTGAAAATAGTCTCAAGGTAAAAATGCATTGATGATCTTTGACCTTAATCTTTGGTTTGACAGTTTTCTTGATGTTCGGTACTTTGTTATTACCTTCCACTAAAGATCCATTAAGATTGTTTGTTTGAACAGCACCACTTTCAGCAATTTTACGGCTATATCATAGCGTAGTTATTATTTGGAGAAGAAACAGTGGAACCCGGAGAAAACATCGAACCTGCGGTAAAAAAACTGGCAATCTGTATCAACTGAGATTGGAGTACACTGCCCTGCACAAACATCCTCAGTGTTAATATTCTTATTCGACTGCTCAACCAAAAATAAATTATTAATTCAATAAAACTCAAATGATATGTTTGTCATGGGGTAGCAGCTTTAGAATGATAAAGACACTGGTTTGAAATTACTCACTACAACAAATTAAATACATAATTTTTTTATACAGAGAATTCATGATAAACTTTTCAGAAGCCCAACTCCCATGTTTCTTAAACAGCCGATCATCCACACCCGTATTTGCGGCAGGATAAAACGTCACCCGGTGTACAAATTATTATACGTGTCTGTAACCATAGTCCGTTTGTTTTGAGTTTACAATTTAAATTAACAGAAAGTTGAGAACCAAAATGTTAGTCTAAAGGGGAGATTTTAATTTTCATGTTCTTATTTGATAATGAGTATTCTCTGATTTTATTCATTATAACCTATATGATAATACGGGTGTCACGTATGGAGCAGGATTTTGTATTGTGCTTCTCTATGGTTGGTGTTATCCTCGCTTTGTTTAACTATGTTTTCGTCCGTTTTTGGCTTTTCTAATAGTTATATAAAAGTAATCTTATATTCTTAAATTACTTTTGAAATTCACACGGCATACAAATTATAATTTATACTTAATTTGATTTTTGGTTACATGAATCCATTCCTGAATTTCGTATTCTGTATGTTTGATACCTGTGAGCATATTTAACAGATGTCAATTAGCATATTAACTAACTGACATCGAAAATAGAAAACATAACACCTCAAATATTTTATACGTTAACAGAGGCATCCCGTTATGCCTAAAAAGTACTCTTCCAAGTCGGTGGTTCTGACATTACAGTTTAAATTTCCCACTCATTATCTAGTATGCACTCTATCATCATCCAGAACTGCTTAACACCAACTTTCCATTAAAGCAATAAAATTTCGAAAGAACGTGAAAAAAGGCCTGGCATAAAGGTTATAACAAAATGCCGAGAACCTAGGAAACTGTCAAAGGTTGCAAGAGTTAAAAAGTTGCAATAACCTCGGGGAAATACTTCCACCAGCAGAGAATACATAAAGATAACAAAATACCGAACACCAGTAAACTGTCGGCAAAATGCTTCCATCATTAGAAAAATGAACGTGGTTATTATAAATGAAGGTAATAACAAATTCAGGTTACTGAATTTACATAAATTTATTAGTATCAGAAATTTTAATGAAAGGTAACTTATACATTTAATATATTGATATAAGTTGTGAACAAACATTAAGGTCTATAGTAATAACATCATAAACAATTTTTCATCATACAAAAATTATCAACGCTTCGGGTAAAAGTTTTCGTCTTATTAAAGTATTCAGTGCACTTCTGTAAGTACATACAAACTCAAGAAATAATTTGTTCATAGTTAATATTGAAGCAAAAATAAAACATCTGCAACATTTAACAGTCCACAGGAAGCTAGCAATGTGCTTTGTTATCGTGAACAAAACTGTTTCCATGCTGATGATGCAGTCCTTATACTTTACAGTGATGTTAAATTAAGTGGAAACATCATAACGGAAAACACGGCCTTCATAATTACACGCCAGTAATTTGTTGTTACATTTGTCGTAGTGTAATGCCCAGGCACAGTACAGTCCATTTTTCTGTCCAAGCAGCTTCCTACTCTGCTTCCCGTCTGATGATAAGACTACTACAGTGTCGGTTCCTCGCGATGTAATATATACGTTATAGTTATTATCGACGGCAACACAAGTTGGATTCATCATGCCTGATTTATCTTTGTACACCCACAACTTATCTCCCTTAGTAGTAAAGCAAGTCACCTTATGATTGCAAAAGTCTGTTTGATATATTTTGTCACCCAGTGTAGTTATATAAGACCAGCAGTGTTTCAATGTATCTTGTTTAACTACAGTAGTAACGCTCTTGTCAGTGAGATGTAGCATCTGTATACCTTTAAATTGCTCACACCACAGCAATGCTCCTTCGTGGTGTGTTATTCCACAACAATAGCCCTTAGTTTCTATGGTTCTTTCGGTTCGTTTAGATTCAATGTTAATAATCTGTATTCCGGACTGTGTTGTTATAGCTACAATTTTGTCATCTATACTGGTAACATCATTAGGTCCACAACCCGGCAGACAGCAGGATATTTCATTGCTTAATTTACTATTAAGAGTCAGAATGACCAGTCTACCATTGTCATTATCTGCAAACATTATGTTCATATTCGGACAGACGGTGCATCCTCTAATACTATTCTCATTTTTACCCCTTAGTATATTGAAAGAAGAATCTAAAGTCAACGTAATATCATTGACTGATTTTCGAGTTGGTTGTACAATGGACATTATCTGAGCCTGCTTATCCCTTTTTGTTTTCAGATGTACGCATGGGGGACTTGTATCTATAGACACGGATCCAAATGTTGTTACAGTGGACACTATTTGTGATATTCTTTCATTAAGATGGCATGTCAACTTCAGATGTTGCAGACTTCCAACTTCTATTAAAGAATGGAGGCATTTCTCTGCTTTTTCTACTTCCGCTTCAATCGTTTTACTACCAAGAAATGTCTGGAGATCTGAAGCGTAGTCTTTAACAGCGCGTATGTTATTAAGTAACATATCAACGTTCACTGATACAGTATACAGTTTTGTAAGCAAAGCTTCTATTTTAAACTTGATTTTCTTTTCAGCCGCAAGTAATTCTGCAATAAAGTCTTTTTCTAGTCTGTCTAAATGGGAGTTAATTTTTACACGAAGCTGTAGAATATCTGTCTGTACCTTTCGTCGTTGTTCCTGTATTTTGGCTATGTTTTGTTTCCGATCCTCCATAACCTTGTCAATATTACACTTAAGATCGTTACAACATTGTTCTATACTCTCCAGCGTGGCTGACGTTTTAAAAGATTTTAACATTTCTTCGACCGATATCATACGTATTCCTGAGCAATCTGTGTGTGATGACGATATACAAACAGGACAGCAGAGAGCGTTGTGTCGTCGACAAAAGTTTGTATATTTTAAATCGTGATCAGTACAGTATTGAAGGATTTTGGAAATAAAAGCTGGTAGTTTTTTGTAACTGTCCACTGAAATAACTTCATGATTTCGGGACGCTTTGGAAACCATGTGATGTGCCTGACAGTCGAAACACAACCCTTCCTCACATTCGGGACACCAATGCTCCGCCGATTTAGTAATGTGTCGCGCGTCACAAACTCCACATAAAACACTAGTAGACGCAGTCATAACCAGTCCAATCAGTATCTGGAGAAAAAGTAATATTTTAAATTCGAACTGTCAATCACAATATAAAAACAATATAAATATCCCGCTGACTTTTTAATTGTGCTTTAAGACTTACTCTCTGTTATCATTTCGGGAATGGGAAAGGTTTATAGGGTTCAATCAACAGAGCCGCGCAGAAGTTATGTTTCTATACTTTAAGCACAAGCATTTCTGCTGTGTTATGAACAAATACAATATGCATCGATTTATATGATGTGTATATTATTTTTAAATACAGCTGATAGAGCCATGACTAGCATTTTATGTTAAGTTACGTTGCTATCTCGGTATAATACAGAAATATTTAAAAGGGGCTTCCTCGAATAATACCTACCAAGTTTACCAAGTGGGATATAAAAATAGATAAAAATAGATGTTGTGTCATCAGAGCCAATTATCTATGTAAACAACAAAGTACATATCACGAAAGTCAGCGAATATCATTTTGTAGCGGCCACAATGAGCTTATATTTTTAAGCTTATACTAGAACGACGGATTTTTTTACCCGTGGTATTGATTCTGCTGGTTACTTTTATGATAGCAATATAAGGAACACAACTGTAGGTTAATATGACAGGGATGGGTTGCTATGCATAAATTTTGGGTCGTTGTCGCTCAGAAATTTACCAAAATGTTTATCCTCTATACTATTAAAACTATAGACCCCTTTTTTAAGCGCGCATCACAAAACACAGAGAAATAATTTAATAATCGACTGTATCGATTTTCACCAGACATGTCTGGTAGGTCCTACAAATTTTGTTTTCACTGTGTTCGGGACTATGACGTTAAAAAAGTACTAAAGTTACGCTTTCACTGATCACAAATTTACCTCTTATTAATTATTACCCCTAATTAAACAGTTGCCAGTTGGGTAGGCTTACGTTTTTTGTACCCCTCACGGGTTTCTACGGAAATAAATTTTTAAATGTAAAGGGGGACCGTATTCGGTACAAATTTGCGGACGTAATTAATCGTTAACTGCTAATTATTTAAAGCAATAATTGATATAAAAATTAAATATTTTGCATATGGAACATTAACTGCATGTAACCTTATATGGGTTAATTCTGCGCTATTTCTCTGTGTTTTGTTATGCGCGCTACAAAAAAAAATGGGTCTATAATTTTAGTAGTAGATATTATTTTTAATCTACAAAACAGGTCTTGATCGTGCAAGGAGCATTGCAATCATCAAACTACAGACCGCGGTTATAGGCATCTGTATTATGACTTGACAACCTTACAACGAGAAGGTCAATTGCCATCCGGGTGCGGGCTGGGCAGCTGTGGTCATATATGGAAAATATGTTTAAAACATTACATGAGAAATTTATGTAAGACATCAATATCAAATAATACAAATACCATTTGACCAAATAGTGGGATAATCCATTTTGACCACTTTCATCTCGAAAAAATAGATACTATATTAAAGACTTATTCAATACGAAATCCTATAAAACAAATTCCATTTTGTAATGATTTCCAAAACAATTTCCAACCGTTGAGAAATATTCGGCCCGTTCTATGCCTCAATGTACTTAAATCATATTACAGAAAATAGAAATAACCTAATAAAATCCCCACGCCAAAATCGGATTAAAATATAAAAAGTAATATTTTAGAATTTGGTTTTTTGACCACTGTCAGTGTATCCTGATGGCATACTTCTTAAGGACACGTACTTTGAAACACGAGAAAACGTGTTAGATCAAATAAGATAAGAAAATCCGAAATCCATATTCAAACCCAAAGTTTGTCAAGCTTTTCTAATATGATATGCAAAAGGATAATCAATTTAAAAACCAAGCCAAAACCCAAAACTGTGTACAGACAGACGCATCTTTCCAAGTCAGTGTTCTGATTAACTTTAGCTCCACGTGATGATTTAGCGAGCGTGTAATCAGAACATCCGACGTGGGAGGATGAGACAGACGAAGACGACCACGACGACCCCAATACCTCAAAACACCTGCGGTCGCATAAAACACTATGCAAAGAAGTATAAAAGCAGATGCACCTAAACAAAATTCCAAATACAAATTACAAACTGTATAAATTAAATATACGAATTTCAACCGGGAAAAATTAGTTCTGGTACTGATTCATCAATTTGCAGAAGCCGCACTGCAAGCTTGAAAGGTCTAAGACTAAATTGGGCTACGTTATAAACCAGCAGCAAAGACATCAATGCATATATATATATATATACATTATATTTTAAATCATTAGTTAAAATACAATCATCGTAAGCCTCGACGTATCTAAATTTTTTTCTTATTATCGGCATTATTTAATTGGCCATATTGCCACACTGATGCATACAAAATATATTTAAGGCATATTTACCTGTCAAAGTCACTCCCTGCACATCCAGGAAGCTGTATGGCAACTCTGCTGCATGAAAAATATATTTAAAACAAATATTTACAAATAGTCATCTCCCTGATAACCAGACAGAATGTGACGTCATTGTAATGTGAACAGTTTATGTTGTAAATCCAATTACAATTCTAAATCTCATATCTACCGATGAATGAAACGGGAGAGATCAAAGATCGAATTTTAATTAGATTGATTATGATGTTTATTTTCAAAATATGATTTCCGAAATAACAAACATGACAAACATGACCAAGTACGCGTGTCTTTCAATTGAACATTAACTAACATGTTATAATGGCAAAACGAAAATATCGCATGAAAAATACGAAAAATAGCAAGGAAACCAACAGTAAGAGCTGAAAGAGACAATCACCAATCCGGAATTAGACAATCATATACAACACGAAACAAAAACCAACAATAGAAAAGTTGATCTATTGATTCCTGAAACCTTACATGTTTTTAAGGACAACAAAATGAATTCTCTTTAACTGACAGTTAATGTCTGGAAATGTCTATTGCAGAATTTTCGAACGTCTTTTGGTGACTGTGACCTTCATCTTTAACAGAATTTCTCGAAACTCAAAACAAGTTCTTACCCAACTGATATGTAAAAATGCCTTACAGGTTAGTAAATATCAGTTTCAAACTTTGTTTAGTTATCATCCAGAAAAGTCTATTTTGTGAAAGCATCTAAATATCTTTGGCGACTGCAACCTCAAAATGTAACGGAATTTCCCGAAAAGCGGTAGGCTTCTGATCACCAGATTTTAAACAATATCCCCAAGTTTCATTGAAATAAAATGCAATGTTGTCCGGAAACGTATTTTTATGAACATTTCCACAGCTTTTATTCGACTGTAACCTTGACCTTTGACTCAATTCCTCAGGTAACAATAGGCTTCTCACCCACCTGATACATAACAAAATCCCGGTTTCATTGAAATCGTATGCACGCTTTTTGAATTATCATTTGAAAACCAAATTTGGATGGAGGAGTGGATTAACGTACAGGATGAAATAAGGATTAGTAAATACTCCGTCTATCGGGCGGGGGTATAAAACACAAAAACAAAGAGAGTAACCCGACCCAATAAAAAAATGCATTGGTGCACTCAGATGCTCCCGGACGAGTAAGCAGCCCGTGTCCCTAATTAGACACAGTCGAGTTACTAATTGTCGTGTCCAGGAACAGAAAGACGACATACGACCAGCAAAAATGTCCTATCGAATCTGAGAGGTGGATTCCCATAACGATCAATTAAGTCACGGCTATATAACGTTATATGGATAATCAGTTATTTAATTTAATATCATTGAAGACGATGTATAAACACTTCACACACACAAGCTGGATCACATATGACAAGACAATAGTATTTTTACCGGTTTAAAGATCTACATGTACATCTTACGTTGCTCCATCAATGGATGATGACTAGCCGACGGCGCGAACAGACCAAACACAAAAAATATTTTTAAAATGTGTGCGTCTTGTAGCATAAGATGGATGAAGAGTTATGTATTGTGTCGGGTCTATAGCTACTGGGTTGTTAGTTATTTTGTACAACATGGTGGCTTATTTCTACGTGAATCAAGGGTTTTCCCACTGCAGATGGTCTAACATAGATGTTGCACTACAGGTGTGGTGACATCTTCCAGTTACATACCTAGAGGCACTTTTTTGTAACTATTCAATTTGATATATTGACTTTTGACAGAGATCTGTATTAAAAATTCAAGCTTTATAATGTAAGTAATTAACTAGACAACGTGTTGGCTCAGTACTTGATACCCACGCTTCCCATCCCAAATATCATTTCCGATCGAATGTTAAATATATGCACTAAATGGTGCACTACGTGACAAAGATATGTGTACCTCATTTATCAAAGAATGACAAGGTACATGTTGTGCTATAAGAAATTCCAAATATCATTCAGATCAAAATGTAAAAAATCAGATCATAATGGCACTATTTAACAAAAGTTCTGTGAAAGTTTCATCAAATTCCATTCAGTGGTGCAGGAGTAGTTAAAATTCATAGTGTAAAAACAAAAGATTAGATGATATCGCTATCACTACATGCACCCACTTTTGAAGCAGTTGGTTTCAATAGAGATAGCTCAAGCCCACTCAATACTAAATGCTAGTTAACCTAACCCCTTGTTAAGTATGGAAAACAAACATCTGTAGTTAAAATTCAGATATTTGTACTTACAGCTTTGCGATAGCTTTGGATGAAAAAACATCTGTCAGTTTTTTAAACTTTTTTTCTAGTATAGTTACCTCTACCTCTAATTGAAATAGATATCCTAGGAACATTTCCCCTTTTTGTGAAATAAAAAAACATTAAAAAAAAAGATGTAAATAATAATACGTTAGCTACAATAATGTAGCTCCTTTTTTATGGTCGGAGATACAAAGAGGTCCCATTACTCGTAATGGAGCAAAACACTCTTGGGATTTATACATATTTTCCACTATCTTTGTTTAATTTATATGTTGTCCTTTCTCCGCTGTCCAGCTGACATTTCTACAATGTCAAATTTAAAAATTGTAACACTTTTTTGTAATCATGGCATTGTTGACAAAATTAAAATTGTGGAGTGTAGAATTGTAGAATTGTATCGGTAAAAATTTGATCCCAGCTAACGCAATGAAAAACTTGATCCAGATGAACATTTTTACCATATCCATTCAGATTTATGCACTTCCGGTATTCAAATTTTGACAAACAATGAAATGATTACTAATAAGAAAATACCAAAGAAAAACGACCCAACAACAAGAGCCAAAAGCCAAGGGACAGTTACAAATCCGGATATAGACAAACACAACACAAAAACAAAACACAGAAAAAGAGTAACCCGAAACCAATAAAAACCATGGATGCACTCAGGTGCTCCGGACGAGTAAGCAGTGCCTGCCTCTAATTAGACACCCATCGAGTTAAAGTGTAAAAATACAATTCTGTACCAAATAGGTGTTGTAGAAATATCACTTAAACTTCGAAGACATTATTTAAAAGTATGTAGCAATTCAGGGAAACAGTTTAACAGCTTATTATATGCATAAAACCCCGGGTGTGATTCACTCCTCCATTATGAGTAAAGGAACCTGTTTGTAGATCCGTATATAAAAAAAAGAAGCTACATTATTGTAGCTAATATTAAGATAGAGCTTATATCAGGAAGGTTTCTCTGAGCTCGATAACCCCTTGTGTTTGAAATGTACAGAGCTCTCTGAAGTGTCGGATAAAGACCATTCCTGGGCTCGACACACAAAGAGCTGCTCAGATGTGCATGATTAGATCCCTTGACCTCTTTTGTAGATGCTAACGAAGAAGAAACACTGAGGCCACTAATATAGGCAAAATTCTTCCTGTCTACTCGGTGTCAGTAAAACCTTATGATTCATCTCATTTCCTTAATCCTCTTCAATATGGTGAAACACTGCCGACTGGACACAAAGCAAACAATTAATAGAACATGTTAAAATAATATGTTTCTTTATAAAGCTGACATTTCAAATTGGGACATATACAGCTTAACTTTATCGAACACATTTGTATAGCAAAATGTCTGATCTGTTTTTAAGATTCTAATTTGTCACAAGCATTTGATTTGATTAAATTCATTTGTAAGTTGATAATTTCTTAACCTACCTTCATAGATAAATGATACTGATTGATGGTAGTTTCTATGTTTAAAATTTTGTTTAGCTTTAAGAAATTAATGTTTTCATAATCTTTTTGCCTGAGCTAATGTTCTGTTGTACTGACAACTAGTTTTTGATCACCATATATTTGGTTTTAATACATATAAGCAGATCAAAGATATTTATTTGTATAGACACTTATTTATTCTAATACATCAATAACATAACAAACTTCACAGGAAGTATTAATGTTTTTGTCCATAACAGGTCCGAATGCAAGTCTTTTTGTCGATACCAAATATTAACAAAGATCAACCTCTGTATAATTACTCTTGAGCAATATTCAGATCTTTTAACTGTCAGCAATCAATTTTTCACTACATGTTCTGTTGACGTAATCAAAGCAAATGCCAGACTTTCCACTGCAAAAAAAAAATGCAAGTGTTAGCTTCTTACAAAAACACAGAAACTTGATGTTCCATCTTGATCGTAGTTACCAATCAAGAAACATTCATACGTAACTCCAACAACAACCCAATCCGAAGGGTTACTGCTATGCTCATCCCCCCCTAATCTAACACTGGCAATAACGACAAGGACATCTGTAATTTGTCTTCAGATTTTTCAGTCAAACTGACAAGTCTTGGACATCTGTGGATTTTTCAGTCTGATCTGTTCACTTATCATAATTTTCATAACATTCTTGATTGTCTTTAAAGAAGTAAAAACTACATAACATAAACCAATCTTCAAGTCTGCACAAATTAATCCACCAAGCAGTCACAATAACAGAGATCTTCATAAATACTTACAATGGGGGAAAGATCCTCTTTTAATGACATTATTAAGAAATGATGATAAGAACTGGATACATCTGGAAAATTCTGTTTCCATAACAACTATTGTCTTAATGCTGAAATTATACAACTTTTAATAAGAATGTGTATTAGAAGTTATCACAATGTTGTGACTCTATTATAACTTCATATTTTGTGCATTCACTTTGCTATATAATATATCACACAACCAATAAACACTTTTAAGTGGCTTATATTTCATTAGTACATTTTCCCCTTGATGTGTACACTAATAAGTCGGTCACAACGTACTGGCATTTATCACAGAATTTTTAGGTCAGTAGGTAAATCAAAATTATGGATACAAGAAGACACAGCACTAAATGTATCAAGTTTGCTCTGTCTGTAGAAAAATCATTTTGTAAAATATTCCATATTATTTAAATCATTTACCAAATATTTCTCAAAAGTTACATTTTAACATTCAGAAAAGTCTGATTATTGTTAATTTTGCATTTCAACAGAATATTTATAACTAACTTTTATGCAACATTTTCCAATTTCAGTATTATTTTCTAACAACATATACACTGAATGTTCGAAGAATGAAAAGAAAAACAAGTAACATGGAACCAGGATTAACTAGTAACCCGTGAGCGAACTTCTCACTCAGTATACCCCCGCTATTTACATTATTGAATTCACTAAGTCGGTGAACAGGAAGTAGATATGTGACAGACCTGAAATATATATGCAATAAAGGACCACATGGTAAGGTCACATATAAAATTTCAAGTGGATGTGATAAGTAGTTGCTTAAAGAAGGAGAAGCAGACAGGGGTAAAACAGTTTACCCACCTCTTCCTCGAAGCAGCGGTATAATTAAAATGTGAAGGATTCTACTGAATTGATACTTATAGGTTCCTATGACTATTATACATCATACATAAATTATTCCCCTTACCTGACTTCCTGTATACCCATATCCCATCTTGACTGGAAAGTTAATATAAGATTGAGTACTCTCATTACAGCTTCCTTTAAGAATGCCACTTTCTTGTGAAGAAGACATCTCTCATGAATCTTGTTGACATATCTGTTATGTACTGAGATAATCTGATCAAGATCTGAAGCTGTCTGTAACTCAGCTTTGAATTCTAAACCAGTACTGTGCAAAATCTATAAAGAATAAAACTTTATTGAAAATATTGTTTGGAATAAATATAGAATAAACCAGTACTAGTCGTAAGTCAACGAATAATTTATAACCATGTTAAATGCAAAATCTGCAAAGAAAAGCATAAACCAATACCCTGCAATTCAATAATAAAAATAATTTAAAACTGCACAAAAGCAGAGTAGCTATTAATTCAGCCTGAAATCTAAAACATATTTTTATATAAGAACTTTAACAGGGTTGCCACTCTTTTCTTGACACAAAATTCAAGGACTTTTCAAGGGTTTTCATAATTTTACCAGGATAACTTCAAATGAATTTCTAAGGTGATTTATAGATACCAATATTTTTTAAGCTATATAATTTTGTCACGTACACATTCACTCCATATGTCTATTCAATTTCCTATACACCCTTCCAGTGTGACATGATGCAGACTTTGTGTAAACTACAAGTGGTTTTCAATGCAGATTTACCTTATTAATTCACAACACTCGCCAATCTTCAGTCTGAAAACTGTGTGTCTTCATGATTTGACCAGAGACATGATATATATGTTTTCTATTTCTCTGATTTGACCAATAAATATGGAAATAGCTATGTGTTCATGTACACGTACGGGATGGAAGTCTTTGGTAGATCATATGATTTTGTTGCAGATTATGTTTAGGGCATGAAAGTAGATCTATATCTATACATAATTTAATGTTTGGATGATGAACACTGATGTCCCTCCAAGCTGACAAGTTCCTGATCCATCTTGGACTAAATTTTAAGACTTTTAAGTGTTCAAGTTCACAAATTAGGTACAAAGCTTGTGTGGGGTTAATATACAACACTCGCTCAAAGCATAACGACGTGAGGCATTTGCATTCTGCTAATTCAACCACAGCTTGAGCCGTTCTGGATTCTGAGTACTGATTTGCAATTGTCAAAGTTCTTGGAAGAAAATCCAGTTGTTTGATGCTTTTACCGGATACAGTTTTAATATATGGGATCAACAAATCGTCTTGTATGGTATTCGAGTTTATAGTGAAACGTAGGAGGGAATAAATTTGAGCCTTTCAACTGGTAATCAAAATATGATTTCATGAAACCCACCATATTATCTGGATCAATTTGACGACCGCATCATGCTCTACAAATTCCTTAGTGTCAAACGCTGGAAAGACTCAGAATCTAATAAATCTCGACCCATACATTTTCCCCCAAAAACTTCCATTATTTTCTATGTAAAGGACGATCTTCCGTATAGGGCAAACTGTTCTACTTAAGCAAGGGGAAGACAACTGGTGCCGAACTTACTAATCGCGATCAAAATTAAGGATTTTTCCCGGATTTATTCGTTTTTTCGCGTTTTCACTGATGTTTCCCGACCTGGAACGCAAATTTCGAAATTCAAGGACTCTTCCCGTTTTCCCGGGTGTGTGGCAACCCTGCTTTAAGTATGTGGATTAATATGCAAGCAAAGCTGGTTTAGAATTCAGAGGCAGTTAGTCATCACTATGACAACAGGGGTATGAACACTGACTGAGGCAGTTAGTCATCACTATTGACAACAGAGGTATGAACACTGAATGAGGCTGTTAGTCATCACTATTGACAACAGGGGTATGAACACTGAGTGAGGTTGCCAAAGTTACTGTTGGCAGGGTGTGCTTTACTAATAGACATGAATCTCCAATTTTACTGCTTAAGTTTGGAGGTTTTCCTACCCTCTCCCCTAGTTAAACAAAAAGTCAAAGATGACAAATAAACAAGCATACCTTAGAATATACAACGAATAAGCCAGTTTTTTGTTTAAACAATAATTCATGACTAAGGAAGTGTAAAAACTTTGTTTGGGAGACTAAACTAGTTCATGAAAAATCTCTTAATAAAGAGTGAACAAGTGTCAGACAAAATGTGGAACTTAATTAGTGCTAAAAAGTAAGAAAATCAGTTATACTTGACTGTCTTGTATTTAGATCAAAGCAAAATAGGTCAACAGAACACACAACTGTTATGAAAGTCCACTTTGAAACCTTGACTTACGATATCTTTGTCATTCCAATCTAATTGAACAAAACTTTTGTAGTGTATAGATATTTAATTTGGGGAAACCACAATGTGCAAAAGGTTAAAATAAAAATATTTTCTGTTGGTTTTAAGAAAACAAGCATAATGGAATGTAGAAGATAAGTGCTGATTATTTGACAAGTTGGAATCTGTGTATTTCCTGTCACTAATTCGGCCAAAGGTATATTAACTATAGTAAAATCTGGGACATCATAAATTTTCAAATACCAAACAATCAACACAAATTCAATGCAACCAATTAAAATTGTACTTTAATACTAGAAATAAATTATTACATTAACATAAGTTTTGGCAAGTCACCATGTGTGTATTAAGAAGTCCTTCATAAAAAATTCATGTTAAAAAATTTTTTCAAGTTTGTTTATTGTTTCCTTCATTAAATTGTTTTAGTTTTCTTTACTTATCTAATATTTATTTATAAGCAATGACACATATTTTTATTGGATTATAAAATAGAAAAAGTAATTCCTTAAATATCACTTTTTTTTATTACAATCAGTTAAAAACAACAATTGTTTTTAATTGATTAAATGAATTGCACAAGAATTAATTTTCAATTGAAATTGATTTGTATCTCATTTCAGTTGTACAACAGATGTAGATGTGGATTTAGCCACACTCTGCCACAGAGAACATAACTGGTTCATAGATATAACCTCTGCCACATGTCATCCCCCTTTACCCATGATGTTAGTAAAAAATGCACCCAAGATCTTATTTATTTTCACAAAGTCTATTATAAACTTTTGACACAATTTTACATTAAAAAGCCAAACTTATCAGCTTATTACTTAAAACAATTTTGTTGACAAGATGCAACTATCATACATACCCTGGTCATAATGTAATTGTGAAGACTGTTGACAAAGTACAGCAGCCTCATTCTGAGAATCTGCATGCGATGAATTCTAGCTGCTCTTGGTGAATTGTCATCAAATGACATAGACAGATCCTCACCTGACATGCTCTGTAAAATGTTCTCTTTTTCTAGATCTAAAATTAGTCATAACACAATCAAGGCATGAATCCATCAATACACATACGTCTAAATTAACATGGTAGACTACTTGAAATGTTCACATTATTCTTACAAAAATAATCATATTTTGAAACACTATGTGTCATTTAGCAGTGGAAATTAAAAATAAATCTTATTTTCATGTTGCTTCAGACAGATTTCATTGTGTGCATATAAAAACAAGAAACTTATTGTTTGTTTGAATATTGTCAGCAATATCTTGGGTACCAGTTTTTTTATGGGTACCAGAGTACCAGGTGAGATTTTTCTGTTATAATTTATAATTAAAGCATATGGAAAGCCTATTTTACCATTTGTTGTATAGCAAATGTAATCCTAAGGGCAGGTATAGAGTATGTATGGTTATAAGGTTTATCAGTCACAAAACAAAAATCTCTTCTCACCAAAAAATCGTAATTCATCCAAGCAGTATTTGGCCCTTTTGATTTGCAGCAGGAAACAAAATACTTCATTGTAAACTTGTTGACATTTGGAATCTATGACAACATTGACTGGCCACGGCACTTTAAATCTAAGTTTGATACAGTCTGTTATGTTAATTGGATTTATCTCCCTTCCTGGTTTCAATGACTCAACAGTTATATCCAGCCTGTCAATATACAAACATGTTTTTATCAATAAAACATGTATACAAGTTCTGTGGGTGATATTCATAAGTGTCCAGGTAATAGTGAATAAAAGAAAATAGAATGAATTTAACTAATATTCTAAAAGATGAAAAGTTGTTTACAAAATTTTAGGGATAATTCGATCAATATTTGGGCAAAACTGATAGTAAATGGTAGTGCTTAAAAATGGTTAAATGCAACAAGTTAGCTTATAATATTGGTCAATTTTTGCAGTTGATAAATTATATTGTGCATTCTTTTTCAATCCTGAAAGGCTATTTGGAATTTAACATTACAATTATTGACACAGTGTTACACACATGTACCTATTTATTTCTTCAGGAAATCGAGCTTGTAAAGCTTCATGTAGACATAAGTTAAGAACAGAAATGTCCCACCAATGTTCATTTAAACGTATCTAAAATAAAAAATATATAAATCATCATTCCTATCAGTACATACAACTTAAATGTAATAAACAACACAATTACACAAAAAATAAGTCATGAAAATATGTAGAAACAGTACTTTTCTTTGATGAAAATTTCATTGCTTTAGATTTAGATGTAAGTTGGGAGGAAACTTATCGGTTTGCAGTGCGTTTACATCACTATGCAAAGTATTCATAGACTAAAACAAACAAAAATGATTGCAGACACAATATTCTGCTTTTATACGTTCCATGTTCAAGTTTTAGTAGTTCTCGGTCAGTCTGCTTCTGAAAACTCCTTATATATATGGTTGCCATGCAGCAAATTTAATGTTTCTCCTACACCTCAGCCAGGATGATAAAAGAAAATATTACCAAAAATTTATGTAACAAACCATATCAAATATTTGTGTGTAGAAGTCAAACAGGGTGTCACCAGCCTCCATCAAAAAGAAATTCTAAAAATAGAAAAAATATACCAATCAAACAGGATGTCACCAGACTCCATCAAATAGAAATTCTAAAAACAGAAAAATATTTCTATTAAACAAAGTGTCACCAGCTTCCATCAAAAAGAAATGTTAAAAACAGAAAAAAATAACTAAATGTCTTGTAGAAAAGGCACTATACAGTTAATGTAAAAACATAATGGCATTAAATATTTACCAATTATTTAACAAACAAAAAATAATGCTGTAATATAAATAAACATGAAACACCATTCTACAGCATACTAATAAACACAATAGTAACTTTTACCAAGTCTAAGGATAAGAACACCATATCTATTTATAATCATGCTAATTCTATTTTCTTGTTTAATCAGCAACTTTTTCAGTTTTATTTATATTTGGCGTATAATTCCACTCATAATTTAATCTTATTGCTTCATTTATTTATCTCCATTTTAAAACAGTTCACTACTATTTCTTTAAAACTAGTACTATACCTAACAGTCATGCATTTGATTTTTATTTTGTAAATGTGCCTTACAAAGATCAGAAAAAAGGCATACCCTCATGGTGGCCAAGAATTCCATTAAATGATATTCTTCTTTCAGAATCTGCACCAGATTGGTACAAACATGGACATATTTCTGTTTGATGTGTGGATACAAGCACCGTTGTAACAGCTGGTCTATTGGTTGTAGCCCTTCTCTTTGTAACATTGATGTCAACCTAAACATCAATAGAACTCTACATATATGTTTACATTGAAAACCACTACAATAATTTAGCTTGGTAGCTTTAATGTTGACTTAAACTGTTAAATTTAACTTATGACTGAATTATATTGTTGTGTTCATCCTTGTGAAGGTTGGGGGTTTTTTCCGGATACCGACTTCCTCCCTGATAAAAACTGGAGGCGATGATATAGCTGAAAAATTGCTGAAAGTGGCATTAAACATTACTCAAACAAAAACATCCTTGTGAAAACATAAAACTGTTGTAAACTAGATCTTGTAACAGACCACATGAAATAGCTTCACATTCTACTTGACATTTGGTCAACCACAATGATAAGTTCTGTCTGCCAAACCAAAAAATGGTTACTTCGAACTTTTGAATTTTTTACATCTGGTCTTAAGCAGTCCTTACAATAGTTTTATTATTATATGAAAAGATATTGAATTGATTTCTTGTCAAGAGAAAATGAATATCCTATAATAATTTATAGGAATCATCATTCCCAACCGTAATACCAGAAACACAAATGGAACTATGTGTTTGTTAGACAACTTTAGAATGACTTCTGGAAGGTGGGCAGGTCTGGAAATCATTCAAATTTTGTCTGACCAAAAAAGACAAACATTGAACTTGGTCGTAGGACCAACAAATTTGGCTTATCTGTTTTAACTGAAATTATTTGATTTCTTGATCTTGGTACATAGCATTAACATTGGGCTACATGTTGTTAAAAGTCTGTATGATGGTATAGTGTATACATTCATATATAACTGGATTTGCTTTAATGACAAACAAAGTCATTTAATCTGCATGAACCACATACTTTGAAAACCCCATTGCCACAGATTTATCACAGAAGATTAAAATTAAAATCATTTATCGAGAGCTATCAAAAAGGAATGGTTATAGCATAACACTGACTTTTCAAAGAGGTACATGTAGTAAAATGATCACAACCAATTTTGCCTAATAAAACTATGTTTTATTCAGTTCTATAACTTAAAGATATAAATGTATACCTATCATTGGATGTATCTGTAACTATGGAACTTTTCTGCAAATTTTCTACACAAGTCTTAAATATGGCTTCAAAATTGATTCTTAGAAGTGGGTCATAGATGCCTTTGATCTTCATCTGCTGCTGTATTTGTGGGGTAAACAGTGAGAATGACTTAGTTGTCTCCTCTTTGTGGAACTCTTCTGAAGTTTCTGTTGTGCCTAACATGTTCTGCAGGGAATCCAGAAACATTTTATACAATGGTGTAGACCTATAAGCTATAAATAAATGCACAAAACTGAAAACATTACATCTTATTATACAGCATATTATATGTACATAGTAAAAACTTTGTCTAAAATTAATAAATTTATTACTTCCCTTCAATGTGGGCATTTTCATTCTAGCCTAATTTTTAAAAGAGCAATCCTTCATGTAATTTTGAAAGCAGGGGGTTGTATTTAACTATAATAGCACTAAATACTTAATTATAATATCATGCCTATTTCAGCTGCCAATGAACATGGGTAGAAAAAAAATACACAAAAAGCAGTCAATTTTAAATGGACATTCTGCTGTGCAATAAGCATGTATAGAAAAAGCAAAACCTATTTCAGCTTTAGTCTGCAAACGAAACATGAACAATATTACCAAATATATGACCAGTAGACTATGTTAATGAATAGAGTTCTACAGCAGACAAATGTCTTACATGTATCTCCTTTATGGCCAACTACTGCAGCTAGTTTTCCCAAGTCTTGTAGCAATTCCATAGATTTTCCTGCTAAAATGACCTCTAATAATACAGGCTGTAAAAACTGTGGTGCCCAATGACTGAAGAAACCTGTAATAAAACACGATGAAATAATATTAACAGAAAAGAAGAATACAAGTGTCTGTAAAGGGTCGCAGATACTTACGTAAAACACAATAAACTTTATTCCGGACGCTCACAAATGTAAAAATAGTTGGACCACAATGTAGAAGGGAACCTGACATAGACAATGATGAAAGTAGGTATATCTGTCTGCTCAAGCTTCATAAGTAATACACTCTTCTTACAAAAAGTTTTCAGTAAACAGGAAGTAGAAGACCAAGGAGCATAAAATCTTTATACACCATATGGTACTGCAGGATAAAGCAATATGCAAAATTTCAGGCTTCTGCATCCTAGAGTTGCTTAGAAAACTGTGACAGAACTTTTTTTTACGGACAGACAAAGGTAAAACAGTATACCCTTCTTCTTCAAAACGGAGGTATAATTAGACAGTGTCGATTGGCATTTATGCTAGACATCTTACATGTAGCCAAGTCTTAAGTGAGACCAACATGAAATAAGGAACAAACAGACTTCATATTCTTCAACCTTGAAATAAATAACAATATTGTAGGCATTATATAGTAGGTAATTTTAAAGGAGAATATTTTTCTTCAATTTTCAGCCAGAGAGGAATAATTGTCAAAAGACAAAATAAACAAGTATTTTTGTGATCTAGTGCTCTCTGATGAAACCCCCACTCTATTACTTTTTACACACATATGGGGAGTGGAGGTATTAAATATTTCTCCAAGTCACTAAAACCTTTGTGTTTGTTTGTTTGATGGTGTTTAATGCCACTTTTGGCAATTTTTCAGCTATATCGTGGCGTCCAGTTTTTATTGGGGGAGGAAGCCGAAGTACCTGGAGAAAACCCCCAACCAGCGGTAGGAAAACAGGCAATCCTTGTCAATTAAGATTGGAGTCGAGAACACCCTGCCTGCAGTGAGTATCGAACCCGCAATCTCAGTGTTGACAAACCACGTGATCAATAGTAGACGAACTACCTTAACCACTCGGCCACTAAGGCCCCCCTACAACCTTTGTGAGACAAGGACCAAAATGAATGTGAAATGTTAAAAGACAGATGGGCGGATGTAAAAAGTGTTGGTAACTTTCAGGGGAGTTAAGCAAATTTTTACTTTTTTATAACTACTTATTCCTAATTTTTTAACATACATAGGAAATTGACCATATGCACTTAACATAGGATAGAACAATGGATTTATCTGTATATCAACAAGACCAACACAGTCACAACCAAAAAAAGTTGGAAGGTGTTTAATCATTATAATTCTTTAAAATTGCATTAAGAAATTAATTTTCCTAAGCAGGGGTATAAAAATATACAGTTTAAAGCCTTTATACATAAATACATTTTAATTACCAGATTTTTCTTCGCTGACAGTTGTGTTGTCGGTAGTCTCAGATGCCTTCTGTGTATCATTTTCAGGAACATAAATAGTAAAGGCTGTCTCCCAAAACTTTTCATCTAAAGACTTTATATTTTCATTTCTAAAATAAGACAAGAAACGTATACATGTAGGTCGACACAGACTCACTCAAAAGGCCATACAAAAACAAAAAATTAAGAAATTAAATACTCATAAAAACCAAGAGTGAAACTAGTGCTTTGGAAAGAGGCACTGTACTCCCATCATTAGCAACACCCATCATATTTTGGTGGGTAATTTATAAAGGTAAGTCAAATTAATATTTAGTTTCCAGAAGAAAAATGCCAAAATATATTTTTTATATAAACAACACTGAAAACACCACTTGGTAAAAATGTAAAAATGTATAATCTAAGTAAACCTATTCATTTTGACATAATATTTACATACAGTAACTAGTCATGTTTTTTTTGCTAAATAAAGAACAGGGAAATATCATATCTACTGTTACACTTAACATTTGCACTTTGTACAATGAGACTATAATTTTTTCCACCAGTGAGCTCATCTCTGAGGTCAATAAATAAACCTACCTCATAACAATGAACTCCTGTCTGGGGTCATACAGTACACCTACCTCCTAACAATGAACTCCTGTCTGAGGTCATATAGTACACCTACCTCCTAACAATGAACTCCTGTCTGGGGTCATACAGTACACGGACCTCCTAACAATGAACTCCTGTCTGGGGTCATACAGTAAACCTACCTCCTAACAATGAACTCCTGTCTGAGGTCATACAGTACACCTACCTCATAACAATGAACTCCTGTCTGGGGTCATACATACACCTACCTCCTAACAATGAACTGTCATACAGTACACCTACCTCCTAACAATGAACTCCTGTCTGGGGTCATACAGTACACCTACCTCATAACAATGAACTCCTGTCTGGGGTCATACAGTACACCTACCTCTTAACAATGAACTCCTGTCTGGGGTCATACAGAACACCTACCTCCTAACAATGAACTCCTGTCTGGGGTCATAGAGCACACCTACCTCCTAACAATGAACTCCTGTCTGGAGTCATACAGTACACCTATCTCCTAACAATGAACTCATGTCTGGGGTCATACAGTACACCTACCTCCTAACAATGAACTCCTGTCTGAGGTCATACAGTACACCTACCTCCTAACAATGAACTCCTGCCTGGAGTCATACAGTACACCTACCTCCTAACAATGAACTCCTGTCTAGGGTCATACAGTACACCTACCTCTTAACAATGAACTCCTGTCTAGGGTCATACAGTACACCTACCTCCTAACAATGAACTCCTGTCTGAGGTCATACAGTACACCTACATCCTGACAATGAACTCCTGTCTGAGGTCATACAGTACACCTACCTCCTAATAATGAACTCCTGTCAGGGGTCATACAGTACACCTACCTCATAACAATGAACTCCTGTCTGGGGTCATATAGTACACCTACCTCCTAACAATGAACTCCTGTCTGAGGTCATACAGTACACCTACCTCCTAACAATGAACTCCTGCCTGGGGTCATATAGTACACCTACCTCCTAACAATGAACTCCTGTCTGAGGTCATACAGTACACCTACCTCCTAACAATAAACTCCTGCCTGGGGTCATAAAGTACACCTACCTCTTAACAATGAACTCCTGCCTGGGGTCATACAGTACACTACCTCCTAACAATGAACTCCTGTCTGGTGTCATACAGTACACCTACCTCCTAACAATGAACTCCTGTCTGGGTTCATAAAGTACACCTACCTCCTAATAATGAACTCCTGTCTGGGGTCATACAGTACACCTACCTCCTAATAATGAACTCCTGTCTGGGGTCATACAGTACACTAACCTCCTAATAATGAACTCCTGTCTGGGGTCATAAAGTACACTACCTCCTAATAATGAACTCCTGTCTGGGGTCATACAGTACACCTACCTCCTAACAATGAACTCCTGTCTGAGGTCATACAGTACACCTACCTCCTAACAATGAACTCCTGTCTGGGGTCATACAGTACACCTACCTCCTAACAATGAACTCCTGTCTGAGGTCATACAGTACACCTACCTCCTAACAATGAACTCCTGTCTGAGGTCATACAGTACACCTACCTCCTAACAATGAACTCCTGTCTGAGGTCATACAGTACACCTACCTCCTAACAATGAACTCCTGTCTGGGGTCATACAGTACACCTACCTCCTAACAATGAACTCCTGTCTAGGGTCATACAGTACACCTATCTCCTAACAATGAACTGTCGGGAGTCATACAAAACACCTACCTCCTAACAATGAACTCCTGTCTGAGGTCATACAATACACCTACCTCCTAACAATGAACTCCTGTCTGAGGTCATACAGTACACCTATCTCCTAACAATGAACTCCTGTCTAGGGTCATACAGTACACCTACCTCCTAACAATGAACTCCTGTCTGAGGTCATACAGTACACCTACCTCCTAACAATGAACTCCTGCCTGGGGTCATATAGTACACCTACCTCCTAACAATGAACTCCTGTCTGGGGTCATACAGTACACGGACCTCCTAACAATGAACTCCTGTCTAGGGTCATACAGTACACCTACCTCCTAACAATGAACTCCTGTCTGAGGTCATACAGTACACCTACCTCCTAACAATGAACTCCTGCCTGGGGTCATATAGTACACCTACCTCCTAACAATGAACTCCTGTCTGAGGTCATACAGTACACCTACCTCCTAACAATGAACTCCTGTCTGGAGTCATACAGTACACCTACCTCCTAGCAATGAACTCCTGTCTGAGGTCATACAGTACACCTACCTCCTAACAATGAACTCCTGTCTAGGGTCATACAGTACACCTACCTCCTAACAATGAACTCCTGTCTGAGGTCATACAGTACACCTACATCCTGACAATGAACTCCTGTCTAGGGTCATAAAGTACACCTACCTCCTAACAATGAACTCCTGTCTGAGGTCATACAGTACACCTACATCCTGACAATGAACTCCTGTCTGAGGTCATACAGTACACCTATCTCCTAACAATGAACTCCTGTCTGAGGTCATACAGTACACCTATCTCCTAACAATGAACTCCTGTCTGGGGTCATACAGTACACTAACCTCCTAATAATGAACTCCTGTCTGGGGTCATACAGTACACCTACCTCCTAACAATGAACTCCTGTCTGAGGTCATACAGTACACCTACCTCCTAACAATGAACTCCTGTCTGGGGTCATACAGTACACCTACCTCCTAACAATGAACTCCTGTCTGAGGTCATACAGTACACCTACCTCCTAACAATGAACTCCTGTCTGGGGTCATACAGTACACCTACCTCCTAATAATGAACTCCTGTCTGGGGTCATACAGTACACCTACCTTCTAATAATGAACTCCTGCCTGGGGTCATAAAGTACACTACCTCCTAATAATGAATTCCTGTCTGGGGTCATACAGTACACCTACCTCCTAACAATGAACTCCTGTCTGAGGTCATACAGTACACCTACCTCCTAACAATGAACTCCTGTCTGGGGTCATACAGTACACCTACCTCCTAACAATGAACTCCTGTCTAGGGTCATACAGTACACCTATCTCCTAACAATGAACTGTCGGGAGTCATACAAAACACCTACCTCCTAACAATGAACTCCTGTCTGAGGTCATACAATACACCTACCTCCTAACAATGAACTCCTGTCTGAGGTCATACAGTACACCTATCTCCTAACAATGAACTCCTGTCTGGAGTCATACAGTACACCTACCTCCTAACAATGAACTCCTGTCTGAGGTCATACAGTACACCTACCTCCTAACAATGAACTCCTGTCTGAGGTCATACAGTACACCTACCTCCTAACAATGAACTCCTGTCTGGAGTCATACAGTACACCTACCTCCTAGCAATGAACTCCTGTCTGGAGTCATACAGTACACCTACCTCCTAACAATGAACTCCTGTCTAGGGTCATACAGTACACCTACCTCCTAACAATGAACTCCTGTCTGAGGTCATACAGTACACCTACATCCTGACAATGAACTCCTGTCTAGGGTCATAAAGTACACCTACCTCCTAACAATGAACTCCTGTCTAATGTCATACAGTACACCTACATCCTGACAATGAACTCCTGTCTGAGGTCATACAGTACACCTATCTCCTAACAATGAACTCCTGTCTGAGGTCATACAGTACACCTACCTCCTAACAATGAACTCCTGTCTGAGGTCATACAGTACACCTACCTCCTAACAATGAACTCCTGTCTGTGGTCATACAGTACACCTACCTTCTAACAATGAACTCCTGTCTGGGGTCATACAGTACACCATTTGTTATCCAATTATCAATGATATCTATGTATGGCTTGGCTGTCTGAATCCATAACGGCAACAAAAGATCAACCTACATAAATATGTACATTTTTTTGTAGACTTCATGTCAGTGTATAATCTACATAATAATCTCTTTGAATCCACTGTCATCTAAATTCTAAGTTAAAAATCATTTTTAGAAATTATTATTGTTAATCTTGTTTTGATTTTACATCAGAGGTCAGTTTTTGTAACAATATATCCTGTGATACCATGTAATAGCTGATCTGTGACAAACAGCAATATTCAGAACACAAGAGTTAGTTAATGAATATAACAGTTGCAAAGTCTTCATGGTAAATAGAACTTTAATCCAGCTGACTGGACACTTAGCAATGATTGAATCTATTTATACGGATTATATTCATAACTGCTTTGGACTAGGTTTAAATATGGTAATAAGTGTAAGGTGCAATACACTGAGAGATAAATTAATAGGAAGCTGTATAGTTTTTCTTTAAAAGTGGATTTTAGAAGTTAGTGACTGCCTTTATTGATTAGCAAATATATGAGGTAACAATGTAGGCAGAATTAATCTACTTACTATATCTTTAGAAAATTCACCAAGAGCATCAAATTCTGCAATGGCTTCGTATAAAACACTTATGAGATGTGATGACTTCTGGTAATTTCTTAGCAGCCAATCAGCTTCTTTTACACCCTTGATGTATACAGAATGTAAAACATCAAGCTTGTGTAACCATGGTTTCAAGGTAGCATGAAGTGTTGACAAAGTGACTGTCTCTTCTACAGCATACAGAAATACATGTACAACATAAATAGTAGTTTATTGTCTTTTCCTTTTAATCTTATTTTGGAATGAAGGGTGCAGATAATATGTAACTAGAGACTCTGAAGAGCTTTTTCAATCCATTGACTGTTGTCACTTAGGGTCACCATGTTGTTGTTATTGATCTTAGTGTATGCAGTTATTTTTATTATAACCACATTCTTTTATAAATTCAGTAAGGATACTTTGTATTGATATTAATTTTTATTTAATATTTTTACTTATATGATTCTTATTATATACACATAGGACGATTAAAAAACAAGTACAAAAATAGCAAATGTTTACCTGTTTGTGAAAAATGCAATAGGGGTGTCACTTGATGCAGACAGGGCAGGTAATCTAAGATTGTTGAAGATCAATGTCTTCAGGGATTAAAATAAAACATGATCTTTTTTTGTTTTGTTTTCTTTCCTTACTAAATGAAAGTTGACAAATAGGATTGGCTATGATATGACTATCACTAAATTACCAGCAAAAGAAAAAAAAACCATAAACAAAATTGGTATTTCAAGAGAGTATAAATTACATATTACAGTTTAACCTTTTTTAAAAAGCAAAGAAGTCAGACTCAGACATCTACTTCATCTCGGAACTTATTGAATGTAAAAACTTGTACATATAATTTTGGACACCACATTCATTTAAGATTTTTTTGTGATTTTCTGGTTCAAGAAAGGGGGTGTGGACAATATGTAAATAAGGACTAAAAACTGCTTTTATACATGCAAGCCAGTTTCAACTTTTGACATTTTTTCACAATAAATTTAATTTGCAACCAACATGATCTAATACAGTTTTAATTTAACATAATTTAATAAAACTATAAGAATTCAGTTTTGGTGGAAAGGGATAACAACAGCAAACTTTAGTAGAATTCAATGTTCTTTATATGCAGTCATTTAAGCTTATATAAAAGGTAGAAAGTATATCATATAAAACATAAATTTACATATCAAAGATAGTAGTGAACATCAAACACATGTAAAAGGTTCTTCCTACCTTGTTTTACAATTAATTTCTCAATCCTGGTTATCTCCCCTCTAAAGGAATTTAGAAATCCAAGTGCAATTGCACTCTGAAAGGCCTGATAAGTCTGGCTCATAATGTTTGAATCAACACTGTCATTTATGCTACAAGAGATCACTTCCTGTTCAAAATCTTGTAGTGTCTGCATATATCCTCCATATTTAATGAAGTCATATAAAACACTGTCTACCATTTTCTGCAAACAGTCAACAAAATACAAATTTAATATTTAATTCTGTCAGCAAACTGTTTTCAATTTTCAAGCTGAGCATATGAGAAAAGCTGTTCAAATTTAGTTTTTGTTTTGTTTGTTTGAATGATGTTTAACACCACTTAATCTATATCTTGGTGTCCAGTTTATATTGGGGAGGGAAGCCGGAGTACCAGGACAAAACCCTAGATCTTCGGTAGGAAAACAGGAAATCCCTGTAAATTAATATTAGAGTTAAGAATACCATGCCCGAAGTGACAGTCGAACCCACAATCTCAGTGTTTACAAACCATGTAAACAATACTAGACGAACTACTTAAACCACTTGGTCACTGAGACCCCAAAATTAAGTAATCACAAAGAAAATTAAATGCATCAGAAACAACAATAATGGTAAGAATAAGGGCTTTGAAAACCATATCAAATATGTATGGTGGGCAACTTTTTTCTATTGTTTAATCTTTGTAAGTGAACTTCGTCATTAGGTACACACAACAACAAAATAATTTTTTTTCACTGAATTCAATAGTTACCAAGGTCATGTTTTTTATCTCTCGACTTATATTGTAGCATACGCACCTTATTTAGTATAGTGTAAATAATAAACATATGGTGTTTTCAAGATGATGCAGAACAAAAGAGTTTGAGGCCTTTTTTGGTGAAATACAGTAGAACTTCAATAACTCGATGGGGTTGCCAAAGCTATGGTGAAATACAGTAGAACTTCGATAACTCAATGGGGTTGCCAAAGCTATGGTGAAATACAGTAGAACTTGGATAACTCAATGGGGTTGCCAAAGCTATGGTGAAATACAGTAGAACTTCAATAACTCGATGGGGTTGCCAAAGCTATGGTGAAATACAGTAGAACTTCGATAACTCAATGGGGTTGCCAAAGCTATGGTGAAATACAGTAGAACTTGGATAACTCAATGGGGTTGCCAAAGCTATGGTGAAATACAGTAGAACTTCGATAACTCAATGGGGTTGCCAAAGCTATGGTGAAATACAGTAGAACTTGGATAACTCAATGGGGTTGCCAAAGCTATGGTGAAATACAGTAGAACTTCGAGTTCTCAATGGGGTTGCCAAAGCTATGGTGAAATACAGTAGAACTTGGATAACTCAATGGGGTTGCCAAAGCTATGGTGAAATACAGTAGAACTTGGATAACTCAATGGGGTTGCCAAAGCTATGGTGAAATACAGTAGAACTTGGATAACTCATTGGGGTTGCCAAAGCTATGGTGAAATACAGTAGAACTTGGATAACTCAATGGGGTTGCCAAAGCTATGGTGAAAAACAGTAGAACTTCGATAACTCAATGGGTTTGCCAAAGCTATGGTGAAATACAGTAGAACTTGGATAACTCATTGGGGTTGCCAAAGCTATGGTGAAATACAGTAGAACTTGGATAACTCATTGGGGTTGCCAAAGCTATGGTGAAATACAGTAGAACTTGGATAATTCAATGGGGTTGCCAAAGCTATGGTGAAATACAGTAGAACTTCGATAACTCAATGGGTTTGCCAAAGCTATGGTGAAATACAGTAGAACTTGGATAACTCAATGGGGTTGCCAAAGCTATGGTGAAATACAGTAGAACTTGGATAACTCAATGGGGTTGCCAAAACTATGGTGAAATACAGTAGAACTTGGATAACTCAATGGGGTTGCCAAAGCTATGGTGAAATACAGTAGAACTTGGATAACTCAATGGGGTTGCCAAAGCTATGGTGAAATACAGTAGAACTTGGATAACTCAATGGGGTTGCCAAAGCTATGGTGAAATACAGTAGAACTTGGATAACTCATTGGGGTTGCCAAAGCTATGGTGAAATACAGTAGAACTTGGATAACTCAATGGGGTTGCCAAAGCTATGGTGAAATACAGTAGAACTTCGATAACTCAATGGGGTTGCCAAAGCTATGGTGAAATACAGTAGAACTTCGAGTTCTCAATGGGGTTGCCAAAGCTATGGTGAAATACAGTAGAACTTGGATAACTCAATGGGGTTGCCAAAGCTATGGTGAAATACAGTAGAACTTCGATAACTCAATGGGGTTGCCAAAGCTATGGTGAAATACAGTAGAACTTGGATAACTCAATGGGGTTGCCAAAGCTATGGTGAAATACAGTAGAACTTGGATAACTCAATGGGGTTGCCAAAGCTATGGTGAAATACAGTAGAACTTCGATAACTCAATGGGGTTGCCAAAGCTATGGTGAAATACAGTAGAACTTGGATAACTCAATGGGGTTGCCAAAGCTATGGTGAAATACAGTAGAACTTCGAGTTCTCAATGGGGTTGCCAAAGCTATGGTGAAATACAGTAGAACTTGGATAACTCAATGGGGTTGCCAAAGCTATGGTGAAATACAGTAGAACTTCGATAACTCAATGGGTTTGCCAAAGCTATGGTGAAATACAGTAGAACTTGGATAACTCAATGGGGTTGCCAAAGCTATGGTGAAATACAGTAGAACTTCGATAACTCAATGGGGTTGCCAAAACTATGGTGAAATACAGTAGAACTTCGATAACTCAATGGGGTTGCCAAAGCTATGGTGAAATACAGTAGAACTTCAATAACTGGATGGGGTTGCCAAAGCTATGGTGAAATACAGTAGAACTTGGATAACTCAATGGGGTTGCCAAAGCTATGGTGAAATACAGTAGAACTTGGATAACTCATTGGGGTTGCCAAAGCTATGGTGAAATACAGTAGAACTTCGATAACTCAATGAAGTTGCCAAAGCTATGGTGAAATACAGTAGAACTTGGATAACTCAATGGGGTTGCCAAAGCTATGGTGAAATACAGTAGAACTTGGATAACTCAATGGGGTTGCCAAAGCTATGGTGAAATACAGTAGAACTTGGATAACTCAATGGGGTTGCCAAAGCTATGGTGAAATACAGTAGAACTTGGATAACTCAATGGGGTTGCCAAAGCTATGGTGAAATACAGTAGAACTTCAATAACTCAATGGGGTTGCCAAAGCTATGGTGAAATACAGTAGAACTTGGATAACTCATTGGGGTTGCCAAAGCTATGGTGAAATACAGTAGAACTTGGATAACTCAATGGGGTTGCCAAAGCTATGGTGAAATACAGTAGAACTTGGATAACTCAATGGGGTTGCCAAAGCTATGGTGAAATACAGTAGAACTTCGATAACTCAATGGGGTTGCCAAAGCTATGGTGAAATACAGTAGAACTTGGATAACTCAATGGGGTTGCCAAAGCTATGGTGAAATACAGTAGAACTTGGATAACTCAATGGGGTTGCCATAGCTATGGTGAAATACAGTAGAACTTGGATAACTCAATGGGGTTGCCAAAGCTATGGTGAAATACAGTAGAACTTCGATAACTCGATGGGGTTGCCAAAGCTATGGTGAAATACAGTAGAACTTCGATAACTCATTGGGGTTGCCAAAGCTATGGTGAAATACAGTAGAACTTCGATAACTCAATGGGGTTGCCAAAGCTATGGTGAAATACAGTAGAACTTGGATAACTCAATGGGGTTGCCAAAGCTATGGTGAAATACAGTAGAACTTGGATAACTCAATGGGGTTGCCAAAGCTATGGTGAAATACAGTAGAACTTGGATAACTCAATGGGGTTGCCAAAGCTATGGTGAAATACAGTAGAACTTGGATAACTCAATGGGGTTGCCAAAGCTATGGTGAAATACAGTAGAACTTCGATAACTCAATGGGGTTGCCAAAGCTATGGTGAAATACAGTAGAACTTGGATAACTCAATGGGGTTGCCAAAGCTATGGTGAAATACAGTAGAACTTGGATAACTCAATGGGGTTGCCAAAGCTATGGTGAAATACAGTAGAACTTGGATAACTCAATGGGGTTGCCAAAGCTATGGTGAAATACAGTAGAACTTGGATAACTCAATGGGGTTGCCAAAGCTATGGTGAAATACAGTAGAACTTTGATAACTCAATGGGGTTGCCAAAGCTATGGTGAAATACAGTAGAACTTGGATAACTCAATGGGGTTGCCAAAGCTATGGTGAAATACAGTAGAACTTCAATAACTCGATGGGGTTGCCAAAGCTATGGTGAAATACAGTAGAACTTGGATAACTCATTGGGGTTGCCAAAGCTATGGTGAAAAACAGTAGAACTTGGATAACTCAATGGGGTTGCCAAAGCTATGGTGAAATACAGTAGAACTTTGATAACTCAATGGGGTTGCCAAAGCTATGGTGAAATACAGTAGAACTTGGATAACTCAATGGGGTTGCCAAAGCTATGGTGAAATACAGTAGAACTTTGATAACTCAATGGGGTTGCCAAAGCTATGGTGAAATACAGTAGAACTTGGATAACTCAATGGGGTTGCCAAAGCTATGGTGAAATACAGTAGAACTTCAATAACTCGATGGGGTTGCCAAAGCTATGGTGAAATACAGTACAACTTCGATAACTCAATGGGGTTGCCATAGCTATCAGTACTTCGAGCCACTGAAGTTGGATATTTTCCAGAAATGTATCCGTTCCATCCAATGAATTTTTTGTTTTTATGGTTGCTTTGCATGTTTAGGGAGCTAAAATTTGTTTTCGAATGTATACATGTAGATGGTTATTTCATGAATTTTGACACAAATAAAGTTATTTTAGGTGAAATTTCTAAATCAATTATTATTTGCTTCTGTTGATTGCTCAAAAACCAGTTTGTACACGGTTTTATAAATTAATATACATTGTGTATCTGCAGTTATATTAAGAAATAATTGTCCACAGTATTTATTGCCAACACATTTTTCTTTCTTTGTGCTGTAAGATTTGGATTTTTACCATCAAATTAATCGCAAATTGTCAACAAAAGTCATAAATGAATGTCTGAAAAACGTTGAAAAAATACTATTAAGAGCCTCTTAAATTAAAAACAGCTAATGGCTATTTGGAATCTGGTAAACTTTTCTTGTGATTTTTTTAACAAAAATACCATCCCATATACTTTTCTTGTGATTTAAAAAAAAAAATACAAGCTGTCAAATTCCAAATGATAAATCTGAATGTTTTTGGTTATAATTTTACATATAAACATGGAAGTAGTAATGTGTGTGACAAGCAGAAATAAAAATAAACCATCGAAAACACCATATGAGACCATATACATACACATGTTGATAAATATTTTCAAACTTGATGATGTTACTCTAAGTTTATTTAAAAGTAATTAAAAAAAAATGATACAACTAATTAATGTCAACTGCTGCAACATAATTTTATTTTTACTTACTTCTGTTAAATGTGACAAAACGATAGTATCTCGGATAAGAAACTTCTCTCCATTGTAAACAAAGATAAATGAATTTCTAACACCAAACAACATCCTAAAACAAAGGTACAATGAAAAAGCATATATAATAACATCCTCACAAGTGAAGACCACTATATTCCCCCCCCCCCCAAGACTCTGTCAAGCGAGCTATAAAAAAACTTAATGTCAGACAAATGTCTTTTCTTTGCACATTGTTAAATTGAAAGATTTAGAATAATCAGGTACATTGTCAATGATGAGTTAGTTATATAGTTTTTGCTAAGAAAACAGAAATAAATGTATTAAATCATACAACATTTATGGTATATACCTAGAATTTAGAATCAATTCATGTAAAACAACAAATGAAAACTACAAAAATATATTCAAATTTAGCATAACATGTTAAATTTTTTAATAAATATATAAAAGTGTGTTCATCATTAACACAATCTACATAATAAAGCAACTACAAAGACTATAAATAAAGTCATAATATGGAGTAGGCATTGCCAAAATTCGAGCACAAACTATAAAGTCCTTTTAATCGATATTTAATGTGCATTTCATAATTGACATAACTTCTGAACACCCTAAAAGTACCTCTAAATTCCAGTGGTCACGCGACGTCTTTCTTTGTAACGGTAACGTCACATGAAATGTAATTTGATTGTCAGTTTTTAAAAAATCGATTTAGAGGTTGCAAAAAATAGTATGAAATTTTTGTTGTTAATTTTAATATAACATTTATTTTTTTATCGATGTCAACCCTATTTTCAAGTCTTTCTTAAAATTATTTTTAGTACTTTTCGCTATTCACTTTGTTACAGTTTTTTGACGATATCAACTTCCGGACGAAAAAAATCAATATCAGCATAAAGCAGATTTTGATCACGCGATTTCATTTTGATCACATGAGACATAATTGCCGTAGAGCTCACCGCTATAAACGTTATAAACAGAAAAAAGTCCTCCTAATCTTTATGTTCCTGCTGTGCTGTATACAACCTTGCTTTTCACTTTATGTATATTACTTTTTTCTACTCACCATAAAACTTCTCTGATCAGTATAGTTTCTGTGACAACAACTTGTCGCGGTTCACCATACAGTGGATTTGTGGACTTTTTGTATGCTTCCCTGTGACAGACATTAGAACACAATTTATTGATATTTTACTCTTCTATGGGTTTAACAAATTACCATACTATAACCGCTGTAAACACTGTCAAATGTTGGATACATAAAACTTCATCTCCCAAATTAAACTAGACGAAGTTATGCCCCTCTAATTTGACACAGCTTATTATAACTTATATTTAAATAGCACTTCCTTAGAAATAGTGTTGTGTCTGGGCGACATAAATGATGCCCCTACACTACACATGCGCAAAGTCCAAGGCCAGTGATTTCCGTAAAAATCAACAGAGCAGAAAAATGTAAACTTGATATTTGTTAAAACATATTTTTTAATTTTTAAAGACAAAAGAATGTTACATGATAATCTATTATAGATTAATTTAAGATCAAATAGCCAGATGAAAAAATAAGAAAAACGGTCATTACCCAACACAAATTCTGATATTTTAATAAATCATCTGAATTATTGGTCTCTATGAATAGTCGATAGACATGTAGATATCGCTTCAGATTTCTCCATCTATCATAAATATATTAGCTGTTAAAGTTATTTGGTAATTACTTTCATTTTACCCCTAATGTACTATTTTTAGTATTTAGTATGGAATTTGATTTATCTAAAAATAGAACAGGGACTTTCCAAGACTTATTTGACTGGTCTTCAGTCAATGAAATAATTCCAACAAACCATATGCCAACTTCCATTTTCCCATATTTATTTTCAGAGCCAAAAAAATATGTACTTGAACATAAATAAATAAATTTACACTGATAATTATAATATTCTGTGCCAAATGATAATGACGTCAACTCTCAAAATGAATACAGGGCTCACCACACTGGGCGAAGTGGGCGACAAAGTCGCCCTACTAGGACCTGAAGTCGCCCTAAGGCTCCTCAAAAGCGAAGTCGAAGTCGCCCTGTCATTTCCCTCAAGTCGCCCGATGGTTCACATAAGATACTTGTAAATCTGGTCCAAATACTTCACCCAGACTACAAATTTATCAGTTAATGTGTAATTCCAATAAAAAACGGAAAACAATATGCGTATTTAACATATTTTCAAACGATTTACCTCTTTCAAATGTATTACACGCCATTTGTTTATTTACTGGATGTGACTAATTACCGGAAGTGAACAACGAAGACAAGTAATGTACAACGGCCCATAATGAAAAATCGTGATATTTTTGATAAACAAACACTTTTAATTGGTTTCAAACTTCAGTTCTTTCAAAGAGTATTGTACTTTAACAATTTTCTTTGATAAGTATTTGAGCTTCACTTGAAAGAATAAAGATGTATAGTAATTATTGACATCATGATAAGTTCTGTAGATGAGTGTCCCATGAAGCAATTTGGATCAGTACAACTTTGATTAATGATAAAGGTTATGTGCTGTTTGATATTGCATACCATGAATAATAATGAAAAAGAAAGAAAAAAACAGAATCTAAGTGTGTTATGGTTTTAAAACACAAGAGAAATAATCCTGGAAATTGATGTAAATAATGAAAAATGTATGTAACTACTGCAAAATTAATTATTTTTACTGTCCCCCTGACTTCTCCCTAGTGTCTCCTGAAGTCTCCCTACCAGAGCCTGACTTCTCCCTGTTTGGCTGCCAGGGAGAAGTCACTTCTCCCTACTTTTTTAGAGTGTGGTGATCCTGGAATATTCTCCATTTTGTTTAGTTGATGAGTTCTGATAACAACCTAGTTCATTGTCAATAACTGTATAATATTAACTATTATTAATCTAATATTATATGGTTAAGTGTTATATATACCATGCCATTTAGGAGTTTACATATTAAACAAATAAAAGCATTATAACGAGTTTGTTTAAATATGTTTTTAGGTGTGGTATATATGTTTTGTAACATAATTCAATTAACAGAATTTGAATAATGTTATCAGACACATGCGGTCAGGTCAGTCTATACTAAGTGTTGACGTATTGTGGAGCATGTTTTTTGCGTGAGAAATGAAAACTGCTTACCGCGTATGGTTCAGCTTATGCTCCTTTTGTAGATCAAGAATTCTACTTTTTGAAATCAATAATTATTTCCTCGAGATATTCAGCGTTTTGAAATTTGGCAGTTTTTAAATTTTAAAAGGGCGATTTTCCATACTAAAATTTGACCTTAATTAGAACGGAAGTGTACGTTAGGAACAATCGATTGTTGTCTACTCGAAATCCTTCTGGTGATGTCGTCTGCAGTTTAGGCGGGAAAAGTCTCGCGGTTTGTCCGAATACCATTGAACGTCACGAAAGCAGACGAACATTTGTAAACATCGTAAGGTCCCTTTAGAAACAAAAATGGCTGACTTATTATGTAAAATTCCCGTAGCAAAAGTCAAGGACGATTTGTAACAACTTAACACCAGAGGCATACTATAAAACATGGACAGGTTATCGTATCTACATTTTTTCTACTGAATTTTCGTAATAAAAAGGTAAAATATAGAATAATGAAAAAATGCAAGCAAACAAATTTTTCGAAGTGGGGTTGGCATTTAGTATAGATGTTATCAGACACATGCGGTCAGGTCAATCTAGATGATCTATATATGCAGTTCCTTAAGTATTTTGAATGACATCAAGAGGGGTCTTAACACCATGGAATTACTTATAAGTTGGATTATTATACCATAGTTAAGCCCCACCTACTTCAATCTATTTGAATGGGGATTATCACATGACATGAAACCATGGTTTAACATGAAACGTCTCATGTTCAACAAAGATTTTGCACAACTCACAGATTAACTGTGATTACTCCATAAAAAGATCAAAATAAAATGCTGTGTTATGTTACAAGTTAAGCACAGGTGTACCAGACTTTACATTTTTAATATAGTGTTACTAACCAATCACGTGTAAGATTACAAGAATCATGGCCTCCAGTTATTTCTTCACTGTAACATTGCCCTGACCAATACTGAACAACCAGATTTTTCTGTAACCAAGCAAAACCTGTATCTGATGGTTGGACATCTTCAATCTCAAATAATGTTGTATTTTCTGCAGGTATGGTTGATAAAGTGACATTTTGATGGGTAACCTGGCTTGATAGTTCATGGGAATCTTGATCAGGTTTGTGTTTTTTTACATATTCTTCATCACTTTCTGTCAAAGTATCTTCCTCTGAATCTGTCTGTTGACAAAATAAACAAAGCTTAACATATCAGCATAACTAATTAGTTTACAGCTGAAACAAAGAATAAAACAAAAAGATTTTTAACAATGTACAAAAATGTGTTTGTGATCATCGACTAATAGTTCATTCTTAATCTGTTCATAATCTCTAAAATCTTGTTATTAAGTTATGTGGATCCAACCAAGCAAGTCTAAATTTGTTGTGGGCTAAAGAGGAAGTCTTAATTTGCAGGGCTTTCTTTGGTGTCTACATTATGTAGAGTTTTGAGTCTACAATAATGTGGCTAATTAATTTATTTTATATCATAAATACTTTTATGCTGTTGTCATGGTGTTTACCTCTAACTCATCTACAACATACAGTGGTTTGTTTTCCCCATCTAGTAAATATCCTGCCCAATCAAATGTCTCCTCTGGTTCTAAAAATACATACAAAATATTTATACTAACATAAGTTTTTATAATTTTTTAAGAACACTGTATAATGTGACTTGAAGTGGATTGAAGATGAGTGACATATCTCAAAAAAATGTTGTTTTTAAAGACTGCTGCAAAGAAAGACATTTTGAATTGAATATATGTACTTAGCTTTAAGTTACTTTAAATGGATCATAAACCACATGTAGAACTGTGCCAATCCTGTAACAGGATAAATATTGAGGAACTGCAAGGGTGGCTTAACATCTAATATACATGTATTTGCCCTTATTAGTTGGTTTATCACCATAATGCATAAAATATCATACAACTAGAAATACTGTGTGCAGTAGTTTATACCCCTTGGCTTCTCTATGTCAAAGAGTAGCTAAGTCCATGTTTGCCATGGAAAACCCCAAATATCATTCTGATCAAAATGTAAAGTATAAAGAGCACAATTGCATTATGTGACAAAGATTGTGTGCTGTATGAGTAGCATATAAGAGATAGTGTAACTGACAGATAGATGGAGTTATGCATGTTGTTTTTTGCCAAAGACAGGTTTTACCTTTAGTCTCTAATGTCAAGGCCACACCATCATATGTACTGTGTGTTGGTGAGTCAGCAAGGTTCAGCAGCAGACTTATCAAAGCATAGTGAGTGTCAGTCTGGAATAAGACTTTGAACATTTTACTTCATTTAAAATGTTTTAGCAGTACCACAGTAACTGTACAGAGAAATACCTATACAGCTACATGTACATTTAATGTGCTTCTTTGGTAATCAAGTAAATCAATTTCTATTTCCAATCTTGAAACATTATTATAAAAATCCATCCAAAATATCTGTGTGTATACTTGTGCACTCTACATCTCATGCCCAGTTGCTCATGCCATGTACTATAATTTTTACACAATAATTCAATTATAGAAATAAAAGGGCAGCAACATTTATTAATAGAATTCATACCTTTCCTTCTTTCTTGCCTTCGAACACAGGTGCACTTAAAAATTCATCTGTAAATGTCTTCAGAGACTCTGCTTTCTTCTGATCAGAATGTATTGTCAACTTTTCTATCACCCTGACAACAAAAATGTAGATGTCATGTTAAATAGTGTTAAAACAGTTGCACTGTAACTAGTTTAACTAGAGGCTACCAGGAGACTGTAGTCAATGATCTGGAAGACAAATGACTTTGAGCAATCTACACAAGATTATGAGATAAAACATTGAACTTAACAAATACATTATCAAATTATAAATTATTATCAACTTCACAAGCAATAGTATTTCAGATAAATACATCATTTTGTAGGCCTTGTTTTGCTGATCATTATAGCAATTTACAGTTTTACTCTAATATTAGAGCCCCGTGCAGGATCCGGGTGGCCAAAAGTATAGACCCGCAGTCGCGCTAGCTTGTCGTAAAAGGCGACTAAATAGCACCCAGTACCCTGACCGGCGTGTCAGGTCGGTTTGCCTAAAGACCGACTGGGATGTGTGCCCCAGGTGATTGAATGGGGTACCCCTAGCAAGCTGGGGTTGTCAGGCCATAATACGGAAAACCTGACCGCAAACCATATTAGTGCACCGTGTTGGGAAAAATGCCATGTTCCTCGCATGTTAAAGAACGCTGCTGTAGTATTCGCTATGAGTAGGGATTTCGATCCCGCTACAGGAGGCTGAATTGCCCGACCCTTTCCATCCTCCCATTTGCCAGTGGCAATCTAAAATCCATTACCCCTATTTTTCCTTGTGTCCCATCCCATTTTCATTCATCATCATTTCATGTTCATTTATCATCCATTTCATGTTTATCGCCTGAATACAGCTGAAATAATGCTGTGCGGGCGTTAAACACCATTAATCAATCAATCAATCTAATTTCAGTTACCAAGCAAATACAATGTAATGGAAACTTAATGAAAATATTTTAAGTCAAGGAAAAAACCTATATGGAATCTTTGGACAATTTTAATTTATAAGGCAAAAACAAATTATTTCATCATAAATTGTAATTCAAGGGCAACAACTTTGATAAAGAGTCACCAGACAATTTTTTACCAAAGAAGTGATTTAAAATCCATGTCTTGCTTAACAGTTTTTGCAATTTACAGTTTCACTCTAGCTGATATACATGTAGCTTTATGATACAGTGCCAAAACTGAAAAATTCATCAAAAACTGTCACACAATTTTTGACCAAGTGGTTTGTAGGCATTGCCTTAATGATCGTTTGACAATTTACAATATGAATCTGGCTCTTGTAGTTTTCAAGTTGCATTGTAAAAACTTACTATTTTGTCAAAAATCATAATCTAAGGCAATAAAACAACAGGTAGTCATCACACAACTTTAGGCAAATCGAAAAATTTTTAGAGCTTGGTTGGCTGATCAATTTGGAGACTAACTGTTCTTTCTATAGATATCATAATTTTTAGATATTGTCCAATATCATGTGTTGACACTTATGTTCTATTTAGTAAAAGCAGGCATGTTTGAGAATGGTTCAACACACAGATAAAAAATCTGAAACAAGGTTCCCTAAGTATGACTGGCCAAGTTTGGAAATAGTTTGCCTCATGGTTTCCTGGGACAGATAACGAAACACCTAGTGACAACAAAAGCTCATATATACTTGAAGTTGTGGTGTGCTAATAAAAGGGAAACTTTATACTCTGTGCATGATTCTTGGCCTTTGTATACCAAACGGTGGATTTTTAATGGAGTTTAACACCAGTTTCAGCAATTTTCAGCCATATCATTGCATTCAGTTTTAATTGGGGAACGAAGCCAGAGTACCCTGAAAAAAACTTAGTCCTTTCAGCAGAAAACCATTGGTCAACAACTATTGTGTAATTATGTACACATTAAAAGACTGTGTTGCTTTATGACCGTCAACAGTAAGGGTATGTAGAAAGTTTGTTTCTTTCCAAATTTTTATACCAAAGATACCTACCCATTGAGGGACTGTGTTACTTTGTGACTGTCAACACTAAGGAATTTGTGGTATTTTATGTTGGAATCAGCAAACTGTGCACATATCTTGAAATTATCTTCTTGCTCCTGAAAACAAAAATTTGAAAAAATGTAGAAAATGGTTGTTTGGTCAAACTGATATATTAGGATTAAGATAGATCTATTTTGAGCTCATCATTTTTTTTAATGACAACCATATCAGGTTTTTTCCTACACATGTTTTCATTAAGTGCCACCCCAAATAACAAAAGCATTCAAAGTACAAGATATGTTGACTGCTTCTTTCATTTGACTACAGTTAAAACTGATATTTATAGTTAAATAATGGTTGTTTTGGTTACATTCTTCGCACCATCTGAATGCTTAAGAAGATTGTATATTAAATCATATGACAAGCATTTATATGCCAATTTTATTTGCTTGAAATGCTGTTTTAATTTAGGATAGATCTTTTATGTACATGCAGTTTCAAAAACTAATATGGCCATTTAAATCGTCCTGTTAAGAGACAACTTACGATTCTGTTCTGGTTTATGACAAGCTGTGAAGTTGTGGAATACTACAGTTGTGTATATATATTTGTTAATGACCTCAGGTTTTAACAAGAAAACATGCCGAAAATTTCAAGTCAGAAAGCAACTTGCAGTACAGTATTTTAAAAATTTTTCTTTAGTCTTTAATGTATTTTATGGTTGCAGAATAAACACAATATTCAAACATTGTCAGAAAATACATGTATACACTTGAGTCCGGTAATTCCGCCCGTCCGGTAAATCCGCCCACTTTCAGTAACGTTAATTTCCGTATGAACTGTAAACTTCGTCTGCAACGTGTTGTCAACAGTCCGCTAAAAGACTGAAAATCTTCGAATTTCATTGCAAAGTATTAAGTAAATATAAAATTATGATTATGCAACTAGTATTGAAGAAAAAATTACCTCCTGTTGAAAGAAATATTCCAAACGACAAATAAAACCCGGCAGGAAGCACATGTTTCGATGTTTTAGGATCATCTCATTAATATGCATGAGCGGATTTACCGGACAAGGTCACACAAGATGTAAACACAGGTAAGTCACATGTTTCCTTAATTTGCATGGTGTTTAGCAATTATTTTCGTTAAAATAAGCTAACAGGCATACAGTTCAGTATCTATTTTAAATATTTATTTAAAAATATCGAAAAAATAATTTTTGTGTTACTGCAAATCGCAAACTTTATGCTTAGGTGGGCGGATTTACCGGACGGCATCGTATCCTTCATTTGTACTCTGCACAACACAGGCAAGAAGTGCTCAGCAGATTAACTAATTTCTTCCTGTATCTAAGGCCCGTACAAATAAATGATATTTTTTTATAATGTATGAATATATAATTATATGTCAATGTAATAAGTCCATATATGTCCAGAAATGTGTCCTAAATTTGACATATCCACATTTGTAACCCTGATGGGGATTAATTATTAGCGGCAGTCATCAGTGTTAATACACAATTCTCGATTCTAAGATATAATAAACGACGCAAAAGAACCCCTGAGTATAAATAATTACGTCGAAGCCGGATAGAAGGCTGATTAATATCTTCAGGTCGTGTTCAAAATTGTTTTTCCATCGCGCCATGCCATCGGAACTTCTCTAAACAAATTATTCGGAAGTAAAATATATCCAAATACCTACGGAGATAGAAGGCGACGGTACCCATTCAGTAACTGATTGTCGACGAGGAGTATCTTGTAGATGTTGTAGATGTACGTCATCTTTTATAATTTTCTAAATGACTGTAGATGGTCTTAGACGTTATATGTATGAATATTTAATATTTTTCTGGATTTGTCTATATGTTTGAAAAGTAAGGACTAAAATTTCACTAATAGAATCAATATTTTTTTTATTAGACCAAACAGGGACAGTCTATACTAACTTAGTATAGACTGTCCCTGGACCAAATCAAGGCCCAACACAGGCAAATGACATTACAATTATAATTTGACATAAATATATTTATATTACAATTGCACAAATCATTCACAAACAATAACAAGTAAACTTTTATTAAAATACAAGTTTCACCTTCTGTTATGTATCAGAAGTTATAGTTTATGCAAGTATTAATATATAACATCCTATAGGCCGAATTTTACTGCCGTTATAATCCGAAGTTGGTTTTGTGATTTGTCGGATTAACTCATTCCTCGCCAAAAAAGCAGCGAGGGTACGATTATTCGTTCTAATAACATCCATAATTTACTTTACAATTCCTCCAACTTTTTTCTGTGCATATTAACTTTTGTCACATCATTTCATCATATAATTTCGACCATGATAATAAGACTTGTGCCAAATATAAATAAAGATCAAAACAACTTACAGTAAATATTTTTAGTAATTTAAATAGAATTAGTAATAATTGGATAACGTGTTAATTTAGTGAGATTTACATTATAATAATTGACAAGGGTACCGTAGTTATGACCAAATGCTTGTATGGTGTTCACGATTTGTTTCTGCATGTCTGCTTTATCTTATGTAGTAAAATACTGGTAATAAACTCATTAGCCAAAGCAAATCCATTTGTAGCTGGGCTGCGAAACCGTAGCTCTTTAGGTCCGGCGCTTGATCGCATTCGAAGCTGTTCCATCCCATATTCAAGACAAAACAGATTGTCTGAAAATGCAGCCCCTAAATCCTTTACAAATAAAAACCACACGCAAATAGGCACTTGGTGTCAGGAAAGTTGATTATTGAATAAAATTTCAATAAATGTGCATGTGAACATTAGGTTTTTTGGTAACCAGTCTGATATGTCCCGTACAAAATATTGTCCTAAGAAAAAAGGTCAATCGACAATCGAAATGGACATTTTTATACCCCCGCTCGACAGAGTCGGTAGTATCTAGTGGTCTTCATGTCCGTCCTTCCGACCTTCCGTCCATCTGACCGTCCAGGCGTCCATTCGTCTGTCACCACATTTGGTTTCCGGATGATAATTCAAATAGTTTGCATCCGATTTGAATGCAACTTTGTGATATTGTTATATATCAGGTTGGTAAAAAGCGTATGGATTTTGGGGGAAAGCTGTCAAATTTCAAGGTCGCAGTCCACAAAAAACTTTAGAAATTTTTACAAAAATGTTGATTCCGGACAATAGCTCAAAAACTTTACATCCGATTTGAATGAAACTGTGGGATATTGTTACATGTCAGGTTGGTAAAAAGCCTATCGATTTTGGGGGAAATCCGTCAAATTTTAAGGTTGCAGTCCACGAAAAACGGGGGAATCAGTGATCGCTAGATCAACTTTGTCTAGTAAATAATTATCCGGACCCCGAGAGCATGTGTAGAACACATCCCTCGTTAGTATGGACTTTGTGCACAAACATAACACAAAACGAAGGAATTGCTTGCTATGAATATGCAACATCCCGACAGGACAAAAATCCCCCAACCGAATGTCATGGTAAATTTTTCCCTCTTTTAACTGAGAACAATTGTTTTTAATGACGAGCTTTACAACCAAGTAAGTGGTACCGGTCTGGAAACTAAAATGGTTCCTCCTTATGCCTTTATGTGTCTTCTTAAAAAAAAGCTTCTGCACTATATAAACCAGTGACAATTAATAGACGGAATGATAGTGAAGATCACCTTTTTGATTCGGTAACCACCGCAACAACTTTCATCCCACTATCAAATTTCCTTTTGAATTTTGCAAAATTATCCTTTCTCGACACGCTAACCTCCATCCTAAACGGATAACAATGTTACTTACATACAGCTGTGATGATACTGCTGCTACACCATCAACGTCCTCAGCCGAGGCCATCCCTCATTGCGTGTTTCGACCCCTAGCTCGGTACACTCTCAGGATGGGGGGTCCACAGTGATGATCAGTCACTGCGCGTTGGTGGTGGGTATCCAGCTACTAATGTCTCTCTTTATCCAAACCCAGCATGATGATCTTTCTGCTGCTTGGGCCATCCTTTGGACTGCTGTTCTCCTGCTTCTCCCTGTCACCCCTAGTCCAGAAAACATCCTCCAAACTGACTGTGCCGGGAAGCCTCTGCATCCAACCTCTACTGGATAATTCCAGGTCTGCCAACCTTTCTCTCTACATTCTGCCAGCAGTGGATCGTATTTTGCCTTCTTCTTTTCATGGGCTTCATCACATCTTTCTTCCCAGGGAACTGTTAGCTCTCTGACAATGATCTTCCTTGTATTTGATGACCACAATACCATATCAGGTCTGAGATTAGTTGGAATTATCTCTGGGAATGTCAGTTTCTGACCTAGATCTACAGCCAGCTTCCAATCGTCTGCCTGGTTCAGTATTCCAGATATCTTCTCTTCTCTCTTCTTTGCTGTTTCACCTTCCTTTACAAAGCAAATCTGTTTATGTTTCACTGTTGTCTGTTTGCTTTTATTCTTCCGCTCTTTCTCAATAGTGTCTGCCATCTCTTTTAGCACCTGATTATGACGCCATGTGTACCTTCCTTGTGATAATGCCACCTGGCAGGAGGATAGAATGTGCTGTAGGGTTCCTCTTTTTCCACATAGGGGACAGTCTGGTGTTTCTATGAGATCCCATCTGTGGAGATTTGCCGGTGATGGTAGCAAATCATACACTGAACGTAGTAAAAATTGTAATTGGAACTGCGGGTATTCCCAGATGTCTGCCCATGATAGTGTCCGTTGTTCTGTTTCCCATCTTGTCCAAGCCCCCTGGACTCCCATCTCCACTGCCTTCGCTTGTCGGTTTTCTTCCTCTCTGGTTTGAATCTCTTTCTGCACCATTCTACGTCTCTCTGTAGTGTCAGCCTTATTCCAAAAACTGCTTTTTGCCGTCCCTAAACCTTGCCTTCCCACCGCTACCATTCCTACAATGTCTTTGTGTCTCAATCTGCTCTCAGCCTCTTCTACTGCCTTTGTTGCTGACCATTTCCGCCCTGTCCGTACCTCTACTCCAGATAATCGGACCTTATCATCTCTTGAGCCCTTCAAAGTCATGACAAGTCTTGCTTTGCTGGTTTTAAACTCTTCTACTATTGATGTCACAGGAAGTTGTAGTTTGGCTGATCTGCTGTACAAGCCGATTGATGTAAAACTTGGTGGTACACCAAACCATTTCCTGAGGTGTTTATTGATGGTTCTCTCCAATTTCTCTACTGTTGAAGTTGGTATCTCGTACAACATCAATGGCCATGCTAAGCGTGGTAAGAGGCCATGTTGGTAAATCCATGCCTTGAATTTCCCTGGTAACCCTGTTTTATCTATGTTCCTCATCCCTTCTCTTACTTGTTGTTCTGTTTTTTGAATATTGGCTTTATCTCCAAGTGTTTCGTCAAACCATTTGCCTAGGCACTTTATTGGGTTTCCGATGATAGTTGGAATATTCTCCCCCTGGATTGTTAACTCGAACTTCTGTGTTACTTTCCCTTTCTTTATTATCAAGGATCTTGACTTCTTAGGCTTAAAGGTCATTTTTGCCCATGATGCTGTTTCTTCTAGAGCCTTTAGTATCCATCTTGCTTGAATATGGGTATCGGTTGTTATTGTGAGATCATCCATGAAACCTCTGTTTGGTGGTTGCCTGATGTTGCTTGATGTCTTGGGACCTCTGGTTTCTCTCTCTCCAGCCTTGATGATCATATTCATATCCATTACAAACAGGATCACTGAGATGGTACAACCTGTAACAATTCCCTTCTGCAGTTTCTGCCAAGATGTTGTAAAGTTGGCCGTTGTGAAGCGTAAATGTATTCCACTGAAGTAACTTACGATCATTAACCGAAAATGTTCTGGTATATGGTAATGAACAAGGGCCTCATCTATGAGAGCATGTGGGATTGTTCCGTATGCATTTGCTAAATCTAACCAAACAACCGTGAGGTCCTTCTTGTTGACTTTTGCTTCATGGATTAGTTGTGATATGATGCTGGTATGTTCAATACACCCAGAGAACCCAGGTACTCCTCCTTTCTGTACAGATGTATCCACATACTGATTCTTGGACATGTAAGCCGTCAACCTTCTCGCCAGGATTGAGAAGAAGATTTTCCCTTCTACGTTTAGCAGTGAGATTGTCCTGAACTGATTTATCCCCTCAGAATTCTCCTCTTTTGGTATAAAGCACCCTTCAGCTTTCTGCCAACAAGATGGAATCTTTCCTTTCCTCCATACCACTCTCAATAGTTTCCATAGGTGTCTAAGAATCTTTGGGCATCTCTTATATACTTTATAGGGGATACCATTGGGGCCTGGTGCTGATGATGTTCTAGCTTTCTTTACAATATCTTGCACTTCTTTCAGTGATGGTTCATTTTCATTCATTGGCTCCTCTGGTTCTGGTACCTCTTCTATTCGATCACATGATCCTAAGTGTTTCCACTGCTCTTTGTCTCCATGTGTTTCTTCCAAATACTTCTGAACCTCCTCCTTAGAGCTCTTCAGTGCCCCTGTCTTTGCACCTTCTAGGGTTGATTTTGTAAATCTGTATGGGTCTGCTATAAACTTTGCCCTCTTCTTTCCTCTCTCTTGTCTAGCTTTCCTTATCCTCTCTGCTCTTTGAAGGTTGTTCCTCTTACCTCTCAAAGTTGCTCTAAGCTCACTGAGCCCTATTTTCCGATCTTCACTTGCTTTTCTATACTGTTTGGTTATTGCATTGATCTCTCCTCTTAGTTTTTCTATCTCCTGATGGCGTCTGTTTGGTTTTCCTTTTGATTCCTCCCTGTGCTTTCTATCTTTGGTTCCAAAGCGTTCAGCTCCTACAGTGTATACTATCGTTGTCAATGATGTTATCTTCCTCTGCACATCACCTACCAGTGTGCTATGTAGAATCATATCTAGGTCATTGTCAAATGATTCCCATCTCTTGTCGTCTGATGATGGCCACTGTACTGCTGGTTTCCTATTGTCACTAGATGGTTCTGGGGTTGTAGGGTGTCCGCTTGACCTCACTGGTTCTGGCTGCATGCTGTCCTGAGTAGCCTCAGTTGGTAAAAGAGACCATAAAACAAAAGAAACAGAAAAATACCAATTTATATCTTCCAAAGACTGGCATACAAGACGTGTAAACCACAAACATGCCACATTTATCAAAAGGATTTTAATTGCTCAACAGGAAATATCCCAATAAGCTTCGTAAACATCTAATCAAGGCAACAAAAACAAAAACATCACCGAGGCATTTGGGAAAGATACTAGCGTAAAAAGAGATTTGTGCTGAATTACAAGACACAAATATAACAAACAGCAGAATCCCTTTAGTCGTCATTTACCACCATAACTTGAAAAACAATAGAACCTAATTGAAAACGATCCTTTCCAGGGGCGGATCCAGGAATTTGTTTTAGAAGGTTTAAAAGTTCGGCGAGGGGTCTTGTAGCGGGTCCGGGGTGCGAAGTCCCCCGGAAGCTCAGGGAATCTAAGCTATGACTATAAATAATGAATTTTCTTTAATGAAATATTCGTTTTCTCATTCCTCCTTTTCATTTTCTCTCGTTTTACCCCCTCGTTCTCTCGCTCTCTCTCTTGTTGTAAATGCTGTAATACTGAAGACGTTGAAAACACATTTCAAAATACAACTACAGAAAGGTTTAATGTTCCATTTAATCTAGCACTTATTTTACATATTGATCTGTAGAACCCGTATGTTAGAGAAAGAGCAACAGCTTTCTATTCTGCTATCTGCGATTTAACTACCATCGCTCCTATTTAAAAAAGGAAACATAAACTCGTCATAGTATAAAATTCCGAATTAACGAACAAACCCAAAGTGAGATACACCAACCATAATACTCCGAGAAGCATTTAGGATACAATTAACATGATAAATTGCAACTGTAGAACCTCTCGCATCGGGCGAACGTAATCCATACTGGACTACAGAAATATTTAAGGTAAATGGGAATCGCAGTAAAGTAAACAACACAAATAAATTCTAATCTTTCAATTTTTTATTCTATCAGCGTACATGTAATTCTGATATATCAAACTATACACGGGTTTAACGCTGCTAGAATTAGATATTTGATAATGTGCCCCATCGGGATTCGAACTTCCACTGCAAAGACACTGTGGCACCCTACTCAGACTGCAATCATTTAAATTTACTGGACTAACGCTTTGTTTTATATAATATAAGTATTCAGACAGCCATGTACTGTTTAAGAATCGAATCGCGAGATTTGGTAGGTTTATCGGTGTGTAAAACCATGGACCATTGTACATTTTCTATGAAGAGCAGTACAGTCATTCCCATATAATATGACCACTTTGGAAGTAGGACTTTATAAAAATGAACTTTAAAATAAAGTTGCTCTGATATTTTCAAAGTAAAGTAGAACTATTTGTTGTCACAAATATAGATTTTCATATATTAAATATTTAAAATAATTTTTTTTCAGCCGTTTAAGTCAACACAGGATGATATCATTGTTACGGAGAATATCTTGTTAAGAGACACAGCTGTTATAAAATAATCCTACATTTAAACCCAATTTATCACAGAAATTAGAAAGATCTATTACCAAACTACACATTCACTCATACAACTTCTTGGGTCAAACTATTATTTCAAGCTCTACAGAACAACTTATATTTCTCATTGGACCCAAAATCTGTTTGTAAAAATAAATGTCGATTTCTAAAGAATTGTGTCAACTCAAATTCTCATACAGATCCCCCCCCCCCCGGTTTTCTTCTTGAATTTGTTCATTGATATTCCTACTTGCATACACAAAAACTTTTATTAACAGTATTGTCATGGTCTTTTCAACGCAAACGTATTATTGAGATACACCAGTTAGTTACGGAGGTTATGATTTTCAAATTTTGTATTACAAAATTTTCGCACTTATGCAACATTTAAATTTATTACCTTAAACATATAATTAAGATCAGAGAATATTAAAACTTGAACACAAACGTTACTCGATAATGAAAATGCCACTGAAATTTATAACGTTACGGAGGTTATAATATTCATCTGAAAGGTCGTAAAATTGAATAAAAAATAAATAAAACTGGATCCGGCATCTTTAAAATTGCGATATTAGCGATATTAATGACATTATTGGTTAATTTATCAAGAATACTATACTAAAGATAAATTGTGTCCTGAAAACTGATTTGTTACGGAGGACATTATTTTTGAAGATGAGAATCCACTAATACAGAATACTACTCAAACACCTTATTTATTTTAACATTTAACTCTGAAACGAATCACTCTTTAAGTCATGTTATTGTTATTAAATATACAACTGTAAATTTTTTTTAAATAGTTTTAAGTTCAACTGCTCATATGGTTGTGTTGCTACTTCTTGCACATATTTTCAATTGTCTTTACTTGTTCTTCGGGAATTTTTAAATACTCTTCCAGTTTTCCTGAAGGTTCGGGTGGGTTTATTTTTCAGCATTCGTCAGTGCTATATCCTACAAAAAAGCTGTAAGCTTTTAAAAAAAGTTCTATCCCCCGTTATATAATGCATATCCTCCGTAACGATCAAATTCGAATCTTGTTTCGACGCGACTCATGTTTGAACTAAAATGATTTACTATAAATATTGAGACTACATAATCGCAGTAGTTAAAACTTGTAAAAGCTCAAAGACATAGTCCTTTTTGTTAAAATGATAGATGTAAAATTTTGGGGATATCTGCTATCCTCCATAACGCAGAAATCGAATAACAACGGCCATGGGTAGACACTTTACACACACGCTTTACAAATGTTAATGTAAAAAAATAAATTGAAAATATAGCATTTCTTAAATAAAAAATGACTTTTATTTTTTTTTCCTGTCCTCCGTTACTTTTACTATATTCATTTTTTGCGTGGGCGCTTTAGCGACCACGCAATATATAATTAGAGATGTTGAGAAATTGCTATGGAGGGGCACGTGACTTTAAAGAATTTTGGGTAAGTGCCTCAATGAAGGAGAATAGATAAAGTATGCTGTCAGTGTAAAGCCATGGCGCCCCAAGGGGAAACGGAAAACATCTTCAGGTGCATTTTGTTCAGTTTACATTTATGATAATTTATTAGCCAGTTTATAGTAACATAATTTAATTAGGTTAACAGACTGTGCTAGCGGGTAATCAATTTTGACAACCTGTAATGCAGACGAATTTACAATGTTTTACCGTAAAAACGAATAAATCTTGTTAATATATTTTATCAAGACTAACTTTAATATATTTCTTTTTCTTTGGAATATACCGTAATCCCAGCCCGTAATCAACGCTTTGCTGAGACAAAATTATCTTGACCTCCTGACCGAATCGGCGATCGGTTTTATTTTAAAATTTGTGCCATCAAAAACATCAAACGATGAACGTGTTGACCAATGCATTATGTAAGAAATATCGGTCTGTACGGCTTCACAGTGATCTTGCAAGAAATTGGGTTATTTCTATGGCGACGGACTGCAGATATATAGGACAGTAATCGAGGACGTTTGAGAGATTGAGGTTCATAAAGGGAAATTTAAAAACAATGTTTATTGCGTAGTTGACAATTTCTACTAATAAAATAAATGGAACTTTTAAAATATATATTTCCAATACAATAATATTTTTGTATGATTGTCGTTTAAGTATTTTGATATAAAGAAGAAGAGCATTAAAAAGTTTTATAGTTTTATACCGGGTTTTTATAATGGACTGGCCCTGCCGACGACCTTACCTTAATGGAAAGGACTCTTTTAATTGAACCACAAAATCTTAAATATTGTACTTATTAAAAATAATATGCGCCCACGATTGCTTTTTAGAAGAAAAGCAACTTGTTTTTCATTTTACACCGGGCAATTTGTCTGCTAAACCTATGCGATGTGCAGTTCAAATGAAAATTCAAATGTTTCACTTATACAAGAGAAGATATGGTTGAACCATATCGGGGAAACTCAATTAAAGTAAATGGAGGATTAAAACAGGAACCCATTTTGCTTTTCAATGTATTTTAAGAGGGCCTCGGTGGCCGAGTGGTCAAGGTAGTTCGTCTACTATTGATCACGTGGTCTGTCAACACTGAGATTGCGGGTTCGATTCTCACTGCAGGCAGGGTGTACTCGACTCCAATCTTAATTGATAAGGATTGCCAGTTTTCCTACCGCAGGTCGGGGGTTTTCTCCGGGTACTCCGGCTTCCTCCCCCAATAAAAACTGGACGCCATGATATAGCTGAAAAATTGCTGAAAGTGGCGTTAAACACCATCAAACAAACAATGTATTTTAGCAGTTATGACACATTATTTAAATGTCTTTAAGTGTTTTAGCGCTCACAAACGGTGTTACGGACCTTAATTTCTTAAACGTGACGCAATAAATTTCGCTGTTTTATTCGTTGCTGACAACAATTTAAATGAAACATAGATAAGCATTTGTTATGATGATAATTGGATTCAACTTGATCTAAAACCAATAAAAGAACGTCAATAAACGTGTATTGGTCATGCTTTATAGAGAAAATAGATTGATTGTTTGATAAAGGTCATCAACAGTTTATATTGTTGAAAATAATTGTAGAAGTTAATAATCTCATCAATTGTTTTGCAAAATAAGACTCTTCTTCTAATTGTTTTTTTTTTATTTTAAATTCTGAAAATTTTATAAAGTTCTTAGCAATCGGTTTATGCACATGAATGCTAGTTTGACATTTAAAATACATTTAATTGCAAATCTTTTGAAACAATTGTAATTACAGTAAAATTAAATCAATAAAAATTGTAACTTGTCGGTATGTTTTCTTTGATTTTCCGAGGAAGCGATAACTGCCGATCTTACATTCACATTTTCCCCCACAGAACCACTTGACTATGGTCAATGTATTTTTATTGGTAAACAATATATATATGTTCTTCGAAAACTTTGCTTTTTTTATTACAGTACTCTTCTCAAAGTTGAGATATTATAATCAAGATGATTATTTCTTGCCTTTCACAATCGTCTATATTTGCATCCCTTTCAGGGGCGTAGCTGCCTATACGCGAGTACGCGGCTGAATCCACATTATTTTAAGAACAAAATTGCAATCTATCCCTGTAATCAATAAACTGTCCATTTCAGTTCTAAATAAACCACTTTAGAATTCTCCAAATTGCACCATTGTTTTCAAAAATATTCCGGGGTGCATACCCGGACCCCACTAGTTCTTTGTGAATCCACATTGTAACTAGTCTAGCTACGCCCATGCCTTTACAGCATATGATAAAATTTTTAATAAAACAAATTGAAAAAAAACTATTAAACCAAATCGAACATCTCTGGATATGGGTTTAACGCATACTTTTTCTTGTTATATAATTAAATTCAGATGAGAGCAGATTTAATGTGCATTTATGAAAATAGTACGAAATGTTTATTTGTTCAACACATTTACAACACGTGATTTACAATAAATGGTTATGACACATAATCACGTGCACATAATGTAATGAATACAACACTAGCCAGCTTGATCGCGTACGAATATATGAACAGAATTATATTTTTATTCAAATGCAAAGACCAAAATTATTACATTTCGCACTACAAAACATACTGTTTTTCACCTGAAAAATAGTCAAAACAATATTACAGATAGAAAGTACTTACTTCGGTAAATGCAAACATCGAACTAATTATCGCGCAATAGCTCGAGTAAACCGTACCTGAAATTAGTTATAACGCCACGTGTGATACAATGCAATGATTTGAGTTATGAAAATATATATATATATATATATATATATATATATATATATATATATATATATGCAGTGCCATTTAACCTCTTTCCAAGAAGGAACAATCATGGTAGTAAAATATTGATGACTTAACTTTCAAAAGACAAAAATACCATGGATAGAACATCTATTATTGTATATCTGTTTGAAACGAATATCAGACGGTGCTAGGTGAATAATAATATCCTCAAAATAGACCAAGGAAAATGTTGATTTGAAATTCTATAACGGAGGGTAGAATAACGGAGGTTATTGACCATCATTCTATCCTTAATTTAGAGTAAAATGTAGTAAAAAGTTAAGACTTTAAACATTCGTTTACTTCTTTCCACGTTCTTTTTATAGAATTTTAAGTACTTTTTGACACGTTATTTGGCGTTTTACATATATATCCGTTATGTAGGAGAGGTTCTTATATGACACACGGCAAAATTTGATTTAAAACAATTTTTGCAAAAAAAGAAGTTGCAAATTTATATTAAAAGAGGTTGTGTTGGTATTTCAGAATAAAAAGATATTCCATTCCTTCTTAAATGCTCCAAAAAGACGTTTTTGGTATAAACATATTATCTGTTATTTAGCGTTATGGTAGGTTAGATGTAGTTCTGCGACAAGACGAAAATCGCGGTAGATTAAACAAAAATGTATATTTACTGATTTTGTTTTTTTTACCATAAACCTGTAATTTTTACCGTTCATTTAACATTTGAAAAGTTATATTTCAGTGCATATTTATAAACGTATTTAGATTGCGAAATGCGGAAATCGCTCAGCGACATCAATTTTATCCTAAATTTTACACTTTCAGGAGCCATTTTTTGTTTAAATACATCATGGTAAGCATATAAAGTTATACTAATCAGTCAGAATGTTGTATACAGTTTAAAAAAAACCAGTTTTTTCATCAATCAAAACTTTGGATTCGTATCTACACCTGCGGCAGGTCATATGTCTATTTGTGCCTATTATATGGGAATGACTGAGTAGACTTATTAAGAATTAAAACATAAATCTCCTAAACGCGTAAGATATCATTAACATTACAGGATAAATATTTTTTTAAAGTTCACAGGTTCACAGTACTTATACTTACATTTAAAAATGAGATTTTTTTTTGGGGGGGGGGGGGGGGAGGTTAAATATTGAATTTACATTTTAAAATATATTAAAAATACTAAAAACCAATCAATGAATTGAAACACGTACATGACAGATATAAGGGCCTTAACAAGTGTTGTTACAATGGTGCCGAACGGATATTTAGAATAGCTGAAGAAACCCTCTGTGAAATTACATTAAGTATTCTTTTCAAGACCCTCTCGTCGAAGGGGGCGTCAGGTCATAATATGTAAAGCCTGACGACGGAAGTATTGGGTGACGTATATACGTATTTGGAGAGTGCCACGCTCCTTGCACGATAAGACCCCTATTGTACATTTCGAAAAAGAGTAGGCTCATTGTAGCCGCTGCAAAAGGCCAAATTACAAGTCCCTTCCCAATACTGCATACTTTTCCAGTGGCAGTAAAATTGTGGTCTTTTTTACCGTCCCACCCTTTTCGTTGATTTATTGTTTGTTAACTTGGTTCTCGTCCTGAACATAGATGAAATACTGCTCGCTGGACAAACATTCAATCAAGCAATCTTTTCAAGCATATATCATCTATGCTGAAAGTAGTTGTCCAAATCTGTTGTAACATTTAACAAATGATGCATATAGTTGTCTATTAAGTTTTCTCATTTAGCATTGATCGCATGAGAAAAATGACCGCCTTGGCTGAAATTACTCATCTGACGTTAATTCACAAATCTGTTGTTACTTGGTACTAATGATTTATGTGAGGTCCTCTACAAATATTCGGGGCCTCGGTGACCGAGTGGTCAAGGTAGTTCGTCTACTATTGATCACGTGGTCTGTCAACACTGACATTGCGGGTTCGATTCTCACTGCAGGCAGGGTGTACTCTACTTCAATCTGAATTGACAAGGATTGTCAGTTTTCCTACCAAAGGTCGGGGGATTTCTCCGAGTACTCCGGCTTACTCCCCAATAAAAAATGGACACCATGATATAGCTGAAAAATTGCTGAAAGTGGCGTTAAGTACCATCACACAAACAAACAAACAAGCGTATACAAATATTCCTTGTGTTTGGTATTTATTACATGTTCACCATTGGCAATCCATGTTTCTGACTGTACGAAATTTAACAAAATTTTTCCAGCTTTTTTGTAGCTCTATACAAATGATTTATATGAGATCCTTAATGCAAAGTTTGTATGATGTTTTAGCTGCAAAAATGTCGTTATTGACTAAAACTCAAAACAAATTTTCTGACAATACAAAGTATAAAGTGTAATTTGTATGAGTAAAACATGTAAAATGCATGGCAGAAAAAAGTTTGTGTAAGCTGTTGTATTATGAGCAACATTTTAATAAATTTCAATTTATTTATTGCAGATTTCACCCATAAGGGTCAAGCAATACACATGTATAATTACAACAATACAAACATTAACAAAAACAATAGAACATTTTTACAGTAGCTAGAAAAAGTCTCTGACTTCATGGACAGAAAAAGTCTCTGACTTCATCGACATTTTGTGCCTCAATTGTATACTGTTTATAATAGAAAAGTTTTTTTAGATTAAAATGATAGTGAACATGTATATGATATAGAGTAGGCCGAATTTTACTGCCGTTGTAATCCGGTGTTAGTTTTGTGATTTGTCGGATAACCTCGCAAAAAAAGCGAGGGTTCGATTTTTCGTTTTAAATACGAAATCAGTTATTTCAAAATACAAGATTTAAAGTAACTTGTATTATGTCATAAAGTATATTTTCTGGAATGTCTTGGCAATATAGAAGAATTTGTCTCTGGAACCGTAAAGTTAATTTGTAGTGATAATTCTTGTGTTTAAGCTCAAACCAAACATTGGAAAACAGTATTGCCTAACAATAAAAAACTATTTGAGGTTGATAAATTACATGCATAAGAGTTCAGGAAGCTTGTGAACTCCATTGATCAAATGAGTTATTTTGTTTATATATTGTTTCCGTATGTTATTACATCTATATACACAAGAACACATGGATGTGCACACAATTACAAATGTTTAAAGCTCATTCCAATGTACAAAACGTGACGCGAATAAAGAGTATGTACACCATTTTAATCACATCAAACGATATCAAAAATTAAAAAAAAAAAACAAAAATTCACTATTGATAACTTTAAGAAATATACAAGTTAGTGGATTTCCAACTGATTTGAGTGGAGATCAGTGGAATAAAATGAAGAATAGATAAAGGAGACAAGCAGATAAGTTAACCATGTTGCTATGGATTCTCTCCCTTGTACCACGTAGTGTATATAATTATTCGGATTTCCATATAATAATTGATCGAAAACAATTTACAACGTTTTATTAGTTGATTTTTCTAAAAAATTTAACACTTAAATATTGTTCTGGTTTTTTGCAAGTGATGTTATGACAGATATATAAGAAGAGAGTAAAATGAGCATTTGACCAGGTACAAGTATCGTACATCAATACAAAAAATGTAGATTCGTGTTGATAAACATTTTGTGGCATACATTATTTTAGCGGCAATTAAACAGCGCATAATCAGAAACATACAATACAAACATAAGACACGGTGTTTGTATGTTTGAATACGTGATTTTTAATTATTGTTTCATTGTTAACTTCAACATCGTCTCAGTCAAATGAGGACGTATACTGTCACAGAAATTGAAGTCTCTCAGTCTCTAAATTATTCACAACTTCATATACACATGTTCTCGTTATTTCATCGCAGATTATTCCATTTGAAGAACTCGTATGAAGTCAATACAATATGAACAATTTTTATTCTAAGTTTGCGAAGAACACGTGTGACAGCAGACCTTCCGGTAGCCCTCATTAGAACAGTATCCTGCTTGTAAAACTAGCGGACAGTATGGATATGTATCTCTGCACGATTCTGAAAAGGACAGATTAAATAATTCGATTACATTATTACGTTACGTGTCATAAAAAATATGTACCAAATGTAAGTCACTGGGTATAACAGAGCATAACATATCTACATATACAAAGCAACTTTGAGATTTGATACCTGACAACGTAAACGTCTATAGTCCTTATTACCATATCACAGGCAAGCCTATTAAGAACAGCTTATAAATTAATATGTGAGACTTCATCTGATACTATGTTAAAATAATTTCAAATACAGAGTAAAAGGAATAATTGCACAAAATGCCCAATGAAGTTCCTTTTTTGCATATTTAAGTCTTTCCGAGTTAAAGAGAAAACTAAAATCCACAGCCAGCTTTCAAGCTGATAGTACTAAACAATCTTACCAGAAGGTCTGTAACCATTACAGGGTGCCGTTCCACACTCTTCTATGCTGCTAGGTTTATCTGACGTATCACAATCATTCGCTTCCCTATTATCTGTGTTTATACACAACACCTCTCGTGACCTTTGTCCTTTGTCACAGGTAGCGGAGCACTATAATGATAAAAATATTATAGCAAGTATTGTCACTGCTGGAAGGCATTATGAAATATAACCATTATCATCGACGAACAAACGAAGCAATATGTCCTAAAATATATAGTCATTTCTGAAAAAAGACTCGTAGACACCGAGGTGTATTCATTAAAGAATAAGTCAGCCAAACCCATAGATAAACAAACGAGGAGACACCAACCCACACAACACACGAACCATATTATAACGGCCGAGTCCAGATGGTCCGGAAGGGTAAGCAATTCCTGCTCCATGAAATATACTCTAATATAAGTATAAACCTATTTTTTAATAGTTCGAAAACAAAACAAAAAAAAACAGCGGAAACAACAAGGTTTCTGGGTTGTGAATACTAAGACTGTTCTTAGAGTTGTTAATGTATTAGGTGTTTGTGGGTTACTGTCTCAGCAGTTTTAATCAATTCAATCTCTCATTTAAACGTGTCAACAAATTATGTCGACAACTTATACCTAGTATATATGCAGTTGTAGAGGCATTTTATATAGATATAAACATGCTAAAGGTACCACGCGTCTGTTAAACAAGCCTTTCTAACTAACCCGTCCTGGTCTATATAAATCCCATAAAGTACACAAGAATAACGATACCTCACTCCAGTCTGTTGTAAACCATTCAGCAGGACACGGTGAAGACCGACATATTTCATAATCTAACGGTTTTTCTGCTAGATTACAATATTCATCGGGTATAACTTCATAAGCGGTATTGCCATTCGGTCGTAAACACATAATGTCACGTTTTCGTACACCTTCTCCACACGTGGCATTGCACTGGAACAAAAATAAATGTTACTTGACTTTGCTTGAAAAAAGTTATCATAAGTTGAATACACTATACTGTATAACAATCAATTTCAGCAATTAATATAACGCCAATAATCGTCAAATCAATAATTAGTATAAAAGTTTGAACATTAATATTTAGAACTTTATTTTAAGACGTCGGTTTAATATAGAGCACGATGTAAACATTGAGAACGCACCTCTTGCCATGGGCCACTAAACCAGTAGCCATTACAAGTTTCACGAGCTTGACAAGGACGCTCCTCCTCCGGCTTCCCACGTTCCTGACAGTCTGGACCATACGGGTTTTCACTGACACAAGCAACTCTTCGTCTTTGTTTACCAGACCCACAAGATACAGGACACTGAAATAAATAATATATACCAAATTAATACAATAAAGGAAACTGAATTTCAAAAGGCAAAGAATTCGTTGACTTCCTGCTATTTAATAACGGAGGAAGTCAACATTCTTTATTCGGGTTGACCGTAAATACAGCCGTATAACCGTATTAGATATGAAAAAAGTGTAAAGTTTACAATAGAAGAAGAGTACAAGGACAGCATTTCGTGTCTCATGGATATCCATGTGTAAATACCAATAATCTTGGTATAATGCCTATACAATATTACTAGTAGTGAAATAAGAAAGACTATGTTCAAGTTCTTTTTTCGAACTCCTAGCCTTTTCATTTCGTAAACATTATTAACCTCCTTTTGCCAATCCGTGAAGTACCAAGCGGCGCTGTATCTGTTTTGACAACTTGAATAGCAGGCTTCTTGATCCACTGGTACGTCTGTACTGTTACAGTAGAAATCAGGAACATTATAACCATCTATGGAAGTGCAGTTAACCGTTCTCGTCCTGACACCTTTCCCACAGTTTGCTGAACACTGAAAGTATAACATACAGTCTTGTTGTAATCCATGTATTTCGTTTCTAAATTTAAAATCGGTTACAATAATGGTTGTTAGAGGGTCGGTAGGACCTTTTACGGGACAGCGGGAAAGGCTGATTAATTCGCCGGGAATTCGGGATTTAACAAATAAAACTGCGGGAATTCGGGATTTTTAAATAGCGGGATCCGGGAATGATCGCTTTATTTCAACAGGAATCCGGGATTCTCTACTTAGCGGGATACGGGAAATTCATTTTATTTTATCGGAAATCGGGGAAACTCATGTATCTACAAACTTTCACTTTGGTAAGTCTTCGGGTAAGTCTAAAATATATAAATTATCCTAAATGCGATATACATGCTATAAAGTCACAATACGTTGCAATTTACAGCATCATCCTTGTTCATCTACAGATCTGACGTAAGTCGTCTGATTTTTGAACGGGAAAACGGGATTGATCCATTATTTCACTGGTAAAACGGGATTTTGTATTTATTTTTACGGGAGTATGGGATGAGACCCCCTCCTACCCACCCCCTTGTTATTGTCGTTAAAAACATTCAATTCAAAAAATTATAGAATAAATTCAGAATAAAACGTACTTAGTTTTAAAATACTAGTTTATTTTCTTTCTGTAGTAGAGATTTTCCGTATGATACAAAAAGCTTGTTATGCTGCTTTATTCAGTATGAAGTGAAACGGCTTAAATACAGAATGTCATAATATAATAACAGTACCTCACTCCAACTTCCTGTAGACCACGTAAAACAGTCTCTAAGTTTACACTTCTGAGATGTGGCAGGTGCAGTAAGATGAGAACAATCTTCTAACGAAGTCTCCAGGAACAGTGATTCCGATGCCTGTTGTAAACAAGAAATGTTCCTTATTTGGATTCCCTCGTCACAAGTCGCACTACAAGCAGTCCAAGCGGAAGCTTCCCAACTGAAGTTAAGAAAAAGTTTGTTTAGGCCAACACGTGATTTTTATTAAATGCTCGCAAAAACCATAACGATATCGCCATCGTAAAGTTTCAATAATTTTTTATTTATTATTTCATTACAACAAGCTTCTGACTAATGAGTAGACGCTACATGTTTATCGATATAGATGTATTTTACACATTTTTGTCGCACAGTTTAGTGCGGCCGCTAGATCTTGCAACCATTTTCATACAACGTCTTAAATGATTTTTTTCAACTAATATTCCCGTTCATCGACATCAACATTCCAGCAGCTCAATTTCACAACTTATACGTTATTCTAGATCATGCGATCGATTATTCCGATTTCTAGACCGATCACTGCTGTTGACTACTAAACTACTCAGACAAGGCTTTGTTGTACCTAGGCTGATGTTATCACTCCTGAAGTTCTATGGTTGTCACCAAGACATAATTGTTCGTTATAGGAAATCATTCTCTCAAATACGATTGGACATTTTCGATGAGTCATATAGGTAGTGTTTCCTATTCCAGGATTAGACTTTGGATTTAGCGGGTGTCTAATTAGAGGCAGACACTGCTTACTCGTCCGGAGCACCTGAGTGCACCCATGGTTTTATTGGATTATGATTACAATCTTTCTGTTTTTGTGTTTTTGGTCTTTGTGTAGCTACAATAATGTAGCTCCTTTTTTGATGGACGGAAAAAAGGAGCTACATTATTGTAGCTAGTCTTTGTGTTGCGCGGTATATGTTTGTCTAAATCCGGATTTATAATTGTCCCTTTACTTTCGGCTTTTGTTTCCGGTCGGGTTTCTATACTATTTTTTCTTATTATTTACCAACAATCTGTTATCCTTAAATTCAGTGCTTTCTGAAACTGAACCCATTCAAACATTGTGCTTTAAAATTGCCAATATTGTGTCTTAACATTACCAGTGTTTTGACTTAAGTGTGAACACTTTGAAGTTGGCAAAATGAGTTCACCCGGAGCGATCCCCACACAAGTTAATCCATTTCTTTCAAGAATTACTGCAAACATACTTTATCAGGAAATCAAATAATTTATCAAGCAAAAGAAATTAGAACTCAGTATTCAAAACAATAATACACCAGATGTTTAATAAATAAATACACATAAAGTACTGTAATCAAATAAAAGAACCCGAAGCTGACTTTCAATAAAATATTGTGCATAGAAAGTAAAAAATTTTTTATAAGTAGTGTATCTTTAATACTCTCGTTTCAGAAGATCAATTATCACAGACGAACGATATTTGCAGTCATATTTCATTATCAATCAGAACACTGTACCATAGCACGAACGTTGATATTTTAGGGGCCTTCAACTGTATACAATTTCATATGTGTTATTTTTATATCTCTTAAGTAATGTCACCTAAAAAATTAAACACTTTTAAGACCTATCTTATTTTATCATGAGGTCATTTTCTGTAGTTTTCTACAATACAAAAGTTCCAACTTCTTATTTTTACATTTTGTGCCGTGAGATATCGGCCACCATAAATAAAAAATCATAAATGTAAGTTTCCGATATGCGATATTAGCCATCATAAAATGCAAGTTTCGCAAAGAACAATTCACTAGAAGAAAATATTTTCAAAAATAAATAAAGTAAACATTGTTTTCATTTAATTAAAAACGACACTGCCTTTGATATCCACCCATGCTTATAATAGTAACATAAAGTGAAAGAAACAATCAAGACTATGATCAGTTGAGTGCACAGATAAAGTTAAATGTCGTTACATAATTCTATTTTTGTGAAGGAGAAATTCGATATTTCAAGGACATACATTATCTTCAATAACACCCACAAGTAATTGTAAAGTTGATTTATCCTGTATTACGTATTTACAGCCACGGAAGATAACGCTTCGAGAGAATAAAATCATGACCGATACACGTATAATTCAAGAGGTCTGGGTATGATTGGACTTTCTATCTACGTTTCATTTAAGTGAAAATGATGCAATTAGTAGTTTAGGTTTAAAAACTTAGGTAGGAAGTAAAATGTGCGGGAAAGGAGTGTAAACGATGTATATATTTCAAACTAAAACATTTAAAATGTTGTTACAACTCCGAAATGCGCAGCTTAACCGTGCTATATGTGTTTAAAGAAATAGCTATTTAAAGGACCTTGATAAATAAATAAATAGTACTTAAACAAGTATGAACAAAATTAATGATCTAACCTTGCTGGACATGATTGTGTATTGCATTCAACTGAAGAGTCTGCTGGTAAGGACAGCTTCGCACAATATTGGTCCGGGACTTCTTTGGCTTCACGTAGACATCGGATAATTGGTTTCTTTATTCCTATAAACGGTATAACTGACCAATGAAATTCCCATATATGGTATAACTGACCAATCAAATTTCCATAAATGGTATAACTGACCAATAAAATAAACCAATTATGCAAAATAATATACTTTGTTAATTAAAATGAAGTCAGACTCCATTTATTTTAATTTTTTCTTCGACTATATTTTTTTTTAAATATACGGTTTAATACTAATTTTTCATGTGATTATTCCTTGCGAGACAACATAGGACAACTATGTTTCCCGTGTGTGAAGTCTATTACATAATATTCGAATAGTATTTAGTCTCAATATTATATAGTTACTCCTTTATCAACAAGAAAAACTTTTGATGCAAAGCATCAGTTCGCCGCCGATTTGTTCTGCATTCTGCACCCGTTTGTCAAAATGATTTGAAAAAAAAAATTATGTAATGCATTTTAAAGCATGTTTATACCTACGTTACAGAGGTTATTGTTATGTTCTTTGCAATTATATTGTAATGTGTCAAAGCTTAAAGTTAATATTTTGTTCAAATTATACATTAACAGCATATACTTTGGACCCAATAGTGTGTTTTTTCTTAGAGGCTGTATTATGTATAATCAAACGTTTCGAACCTTGAATATGTGTTTTTCTATCTGTTTGCATTTGCTTAAATGCAAAATACATATCATCTCGACAATATGGCAATTAGAGAAAATAGTCTTAATTTTTAGATTGGATTAAAAAATTGTACGTGTATAGGACCAGAAGAATAAATAATAACAGTCAAGTTGTTTTATTTAATATAAAAGCTTGTGTAGCAGACATCCCAGATTTTCAATCGAACTAAAAGCACACAATTTCTAAGGACTTTCTAATGAATATTCGCTTAGAAAGAATTGCAATTTCAAAACAGAAGGCATTTTAACTTTTTCCCCCATAAGGTTAGATGTACAGCTAAGTCCTGCTGTTGTGGCTAATTTGAATTGCCGATGTCTAAATTTGCGCACATGTAATCTTTTGTCATATATTAAATCACAAATCATATACTTGAATTAAAACTAATATTTAAGTTGTTCAATTAAATTATTGACATAACATTTATATATTGAATCTTACAAATGCGGCATACTCCGGAATTGTATAAACAAAATTGCCTTTTATTCTGGTTTCCGATTTTTCAAACCTACGCTCTTCGATAGAACTATCACCGAATTATACAATACCAGGATAAAAATGGTCTCCCTCAATTATTAACTTCCGTAAATAGAATACCAACAAAATTTATTATTACATGAAACTTTGATATTACCCAAGCATTTTTGCAGTCGAAACTTAGCTATCATCTTATTTTTTCACTCAAGTTAAATGATTGACATTCTTGTAGCAAATTTCTGTTCATTTATGGTAACTAAGTGTCCTTAGAAATATTTTCTCCTCTATCCATCGTTAGCAACGAAAGTGAATACAAATATATCGCCGCCCAGGCGGCGATAATGAAAGGAATTTGGTATTAAAAGTATTACCCGTTCCACATGTTCGGTTACAGTCAGTGTACCCAATAACCTTCCAACTGTAGATAACTGCAACGGTCTCTGGATCTATAGGGTTTGACACAATAATTGGGAGTCTGCCATTTCTATCAACATTTCCTTTATTCCTATCAGAATCAGGATACATAGGATCATTCTGTCCATTTACTCCATTTTTATGCATCTTTTCTTTCATTTTATCCATGAAAGTAAAACTCTGAGTATATCCTGGTAATTTTGACTGACCCGATATTGAAGATATATAGTAGCTTTTTTCCATTTTATCCGTTGGAGTCAGTCTGTTTGGTTTACGTTCGCTTTCTTCTATTACAACTGTTGCATCATACCGACTTGTTGGAAAGTCTCTATTGTTTGTATTTATTTGATTATTTCTATCTGTCTGTCTATCTAAATTACTGTTGATATTTGTATTCGTTTTTCTATCTCCTAAAACCACATTGAAGTGATCATAATCGTCTCCAATTTGTCGATTATGGTTGATATTACCTCTATTTATGTGATTATTTGTGGAGATTTGAATATTTTGTTCGTTTCCAATGCGAATAGTACCCTCCGAGTTTCCACTGACTGACAGATCTTGATATTTTAATATGCCATTTTGATCAATAGGGTAACCAAACTGATACAGCACGCCGGTGTTTCGTCCAAAATACAGCAACTGAAAATATTTATATATTACTACTACTCAATATAAATACCATTTATAGATGTTTCCGACATCTATTAATCTTTTAACTTCTTTTATTTACCTTATAAAACTAAGCATAGCTTTTGTCTATCTTTATATGAACAGCCTTCTAGTTTCGCATTGAATTCATTCACTGAGTTTAGAGTTTTTTTTACTTTTGCTGTGACCGTTGATATTCTCAGCAATTTATGCTGTGTCAAGCATTATATGTTCTAAGCCTCTTGGATTGAAATGCTTCTAAAGACAGACATTGATCGTAGTTTAATTCTTACGTATAGTGTCATGTTGCTGATTAAACTATAAGCTTGCTGCATTATTGACAAAAGTATAGCGTGAGTAAAAATTGATAAAAATGACAATACAATTTTTTCAAGGTTAATTTTTTGACTTTAAAAAATGTGGCTACCTGTAAAATAGAGATTCGGTATTTAAAATGAGTTCAGTTGGCCTTATAATCACAGTAAATAAACTAGTGAAAATTATATTAACGACCTCTACGGAGATTAGTATTAATAAAATGTGTACTGTATTGAAATGCCTAAAACTATAAAACTTGATACCTATTAAACGTTAATACCTAAAGAAATAAATTACTTTTAAAACGATAAAATTGCAATTAACAAGACATACCCTTAAAAATTATAATAATATGAATAATTTATTTAATATTATAAGACTCATAATGGAGATATTTTATGCTTACGTTGAAAAATAAATATATAAAATTTCTTATCTTCATCTGCGACCTATAATGTATCAAACATTTTAAAAATAAAAGATAAGATGATGGTTTTATGACGGTAATTTGGTAGGTTAAAGTAGCAATATTTATATGTTAATTCAGATATTGATAGATACCAAGATATCAGAAAATATCAGAAATCTGTCTATAGTTATAATGTAATGTCATAATTATGAAACAGTTAACTTATCGGGTGACAAATTAGTTATAACACATAAATAAACATACTAAATAAGATCCACATTCAGAACTAAGATAATGTTTCTTACCATTATTTCAAGGTCCTTGTTTGTTGGTCCGTCTGCCAGGAAACACTCCCCAGGACAATCGTCAGAAGCACGATTCTTGTATGTAAATGTTGCGCCAGCAGCCTCATACTGACTAGCCGGTGACAGCCGTCGATGACCATTGATAATGTATTTCCCATCCTTATACTTAAGTGCTGCAAGTATAATATTATAAAATGCCTCAAAATGGTATTTTAGATTTAGTTTACTTTGGTTGTATGAAATAAAAAAAAATCAGAAACTGCAATGATGAAAAGATACTGATACACTAGTACCTTACTACTAGTCCTGAGCATAAAAGTGCACCAATGTTGTTTGTTGGTTTACGGTTCCCACGCTTTGGTTTCGTTTTTTTTATGATTTGTTTTGGCCTGAATATAGATTTGTAATTTACCTTTGATTTTTTTGTTAGTTGATGGGATTTCCTGCGACTTTTCATGCAACTTGTTATAAAAAGGAATTAAACATCTGTTAGAAAACGTACCTATATTTTTGATGAATTTTAACTTTTTTGTAAGTACATGCAAAATCATTCATCGCAACGTTTAAAACCTTAAATAAAATAACAAAAAGACAGCTTTCTTGTATCTGTATTAATTATTTGTAAATTTAATTTCTTTTATACAAACTTTAATAAACACATCACATTTATGGGTATAAAGCTTACGACTTATAAAGTTATAAGTTTTACATAATGTTTTTTTTAATAAGTTAAATATGTTTCATGCAAGAAATACAACATTCATACAAAAAGATATGATCAAATATATACCCAAATAATTTCGACCAGCCCGTAGCTGAGTAACATTTATAGAAGTAGCTCCGGCGGGAATGATGGTAACCAAATTATAACCGTGTTCTAGGTTGTCCTCTTCAAAAACATCATGGACCATTCTACATGTTGAACCGTCGCCACCACATATGCCACAACTGTCTTTCTTTTCATGTGATTCCACAATACCATCACATCCAAATGACTACAATGATTAAAGACTTAAATCATCGGAAGTAATTATTATTGATTCAACAGCAAGAAAGAGGAAATGTTATCAAAATCGAAAACCATAAGACAGAGACAAAAACTCAACATTTAGAAATTTAGACACACAACAGACAAGCACACGACACAAAGAAAAGGAAAAATATAATACCTTCCAGAAAGAACGAAGGACGTTAAATATGATCGCCTAACAAATTAATAAAATAAGGTAAATAAATTTTATGATAAATGATAAAATACAACGATACGTCAGTTATAACGTAATACCGAACACCAAGAAAACTGCTTCAAACACAATTCACAAATCAAATTCAAGAAACTGACCAACTCGAGAAGCAACATCAATACATGACCAATACTATAGTTATTGCCATGCCTTGGTGCGGGAATTTCAAAAAGAAATGAATGGTTAAACCAGGTTTTATTGCATGCTAAACCAAACAGCTCCATTGCTATTGTAAGTGAATTTGTGTGTTGATGGACAAAGTAGAGTATAATACAATACTGATCAATGATAGGTATTCAATGATCATCGAAGAAAGCACAATGCTTATGTACTAAATTCAAAAACTTTCTTAAATCATATATTCACAGGAGATATTTATCTACAAAGAAATGGTATCGATATTAAAAGTTATTGAATGAGCGGACGAGACATGTTTGTTGTTAACTTTGTTGGTAAGACATATAAGTATTTCAAAATATTAAAAAAACTACAAAGATGGAAATATGAATGTTAAAGTCATTTGATAACACAAATTCAATACATAGATTTTAATTAAATATTCATGACATGTTGTGTTTTTCGTCACCAAAGATTAAGATTATATAGCAATACTTTAAAACTGTTAAGATATTTTTATTATTTTACTGCGTGCTGTACTGACAATGCAAAATGAATTATAGTACTTAGCTCAAGTAAGTGACATTCAGTTTAATACGGCTTTGTCTGTCCTTGGTTAATCGTTTATGATTATTTCTAGGTTTCTGTCTTTTTTTCATTGCGCACAATATACTCATGAAAGTCAATATTTATCCTGACTTTTACCTTGCACACTCCCTCTACACATACGGACGAACCATCTTTAGTACAAACTGTTCCATTTACTATAGGATCTGGAAAACTATTATAAAAGCCTTGCCCGTCTGCTCTACACGTGAGCTCACATCTTGCGGAATCTGTAAATGAAGTAAAAAGATAATATTAATAGATTTCATAAGATTTCAATGAAAAGTGTAATCAAACCACGTTTCTCCACCTAAATTGCATAAAAATGTAACAAGTAAGTTTATGCAAAATATTGGTAGTTTTATCACATATTATTAGTAATGACTCCATAATATTGACTGCAGATAGACTTACAGAATAGAATGCACATCAATATATTTAAAATATAATGCCAATGTAACAGCCTTACATTAAAAGGGAAATTTTAACGCAACATTAATGGTCTAGCCACTGAGTGATAATCAACGATGTGTAAACACTTGGTTTGTAAGTTCGAACCTGATTTGGGTAATGACTTCTTGAATCCACCCGCAATTTACAAAGATTCAGTTGCCCTGTCAAACTTCGAGGGTTCCCTTCGGGCACTTTACATCGCCGTACAAATAAAACGCTATGATGTCATTGAAATATTGTTGGAAGAAAAAAATCAGACCATTTCTTTTGAAATACTTGTACCAAGTCAGGAACCTTTTCTGTATTAAACAAAATTAACAAAACTTTTAATTTAAATTAAAATCCGAAGGTGCTTTTGAACCAATTTCACAGAAAACTCAGTTGCTAGTACATGATAAATACAGTTGAACTTGTTTACAGCGATGCATTTTATTACCTACATTTTGTGATAAGTTGAAAACAACATGTTCGGCATATGATTTTGTAGACTTAAAAACCAGTATTATGATCATGATCGTGGAAAAACACTATAATAAAATATTATAAAATATTCGTTAATGTTTTGAACACGAACGCACGTATCAACCTTGGTACCAAGATGAACTTTTTACGATCAAAGGTAATATTTAGTTAATATTAAGTTCTCGTGAAGTCAATTCATATAAAATTATGTAATATGCCATAATGAGGAAAGAAGTGCAAGTTATTTCAAAATTAATTAAATTACCTACGTAAAAGATAAGGAATCCATCGATATCGTCTTCCACCTATGACGTCCTCGTTGTGCTTTGAACATAATTGTTCTCTTAGAGGTTCTTGTCCTTGATTGCATTCCTGAGAACAGAACATAGACGATGAACGTACAGATAGGCGCTTTAAACTATAAATACGTGAATACTATTTATAATTCTTCTTTTAGTGGAAACCGCTTTGTAATTCGTGATTTTTAACATTTTTGTTATCTATTTGTATCAATTGTTCATTTTGCGATTTAAGTTTGAAACGAATAGGGTAACTGCCTTGTATTACGTATTATATAATAATAATTATGTCCTCAAGAACTCAAAACAGTTTGCGAAATACCTGTACCCATTTATATAAAAAAACATTGAAACAGATAGGCGACAATAAACAATGATCGATAAAGATGGGTTAAATTGAAACAGGTTTGCAAAAAGCTATTACATTGTTCATACCAGAAATGCAAAAGTATTGTAAAACTGTTTATTTAACGAATCAATTAACGTCTACTGTCAAATAACAAATCGATGTATAGTAATATAGAAAAATAGCAAAGAAAACCGACCGAACAAAAAGAGCAAAAAGTCAAGGGACATTTACAAATCCGGATATAGGCAACACAAAAACCAAAAACACAAAAAACAGAAAGAGAGTAACCCGAACCCAATAAAAACCATGGGTGCACTCAGGTGCTCCGGACGAGTAAGCAGTGCCTGCCTCTAATTAGACACCCGTCGATAATAGATAATATAGATGTGATGTTAAAACGAGCCACAATTTGACGGTAATAACGACCTTAAGCTTATTTACAAAAGAATACATGTTATACATCAATCATTCTTCTGTGTATACACTTTTTATTAATCAGTTTTATTCTCATATTCTCTAATAATAAATTATGTGATTTAATTCAATTTCCAAAAGGACAAAAACTTACTTAAAAACATTTGGAAACGTTCTATGTATAAATGAAAATAGACATGTCGAATTTCAACGTAATTTCGTAGACAGGTATACATGCAATTAATGGTGCATGCTCACATCAATCATAATAAAGTACCCATTAAATATTTAATTATCCATGAACATAAAGAAAGTAATTACCTGTGTATTGCATATCTTAAATTGATGCTTCGTTCCATGGCATTTATTGGAATAAGCTCTGAAATATAAATAAGGAAACGGCCTTTAACACTATTTATTTTTTCAAGTGCACTTGAAAAATTTGCATGTTCCAATTAACCAATTTTTAAATTGACCAATTACGTTCCTTTTAGATGACGTAACCAGACAGCAAAATATTTTCAATGTTATGTAGTGTAGACAGCTCAAGAAAGACTCTATTAATGTTTTAAAGTCTTAAATTTTACATGTAACAACCTGACATATGTGCACGCTGTGGCCTTCCATTTACCTGGATAATAAAACAAATATGTTTAAAGGCATTTAGAAATACTACAATATCTATAATTAGAAGAATGAATTGACAAAACGTCGAAGAACCATGTATCGCATATTTCAGATACATATTCGAGAATATATGTAAAATATAGGATAATTAAGATACCCATTTAAGCCATTAAATTGTGAAAATTTTACTACGATATGTATAATATCGTTTACATAACAATACGGTAAAATTCATATCAGAATATTACAACGATAGATTATTTAAATTCAAGATAATTATACTTAATTGGTGGAACATGTTTTCTTAGACTGTATTAACTTTCTCCGACGTATAAAACCTATTGGGTTTTCTTTTGCAAAAAGTGGTTTTATTTATTCTTTTATTTATTCAGAAAATTGTTTATACAGTTATTTTGAAACTACTGAACAATCAATTAAACATTAAGTTATGTTTTTCTTATGACATGTCACTATCTATTTCTCACCATAATGTATATAATATATATATATTGTAATATTCAAATTGCAGTACCGCACTGACGTTACCGAACTTCAGAGTTATCAAACACATATTGAAGAAATCAAATGTTTGATCATTTACAATTTCATAATAACTAACGTTCAATAAGGCGAAATCTATAGTTATATTTCCAGTATACGTCATAGGAATAGCAGCTTAAACTAGCTAAAGGAACTATTTTCAACGTAATTCAAATAGCATTACGCTGCCACTACACTTAAAATGCCATAGAATATTAGAATCGCAAAATACTTCCTTTTTTGTTGTTGTAAATTTGTAAACTTTCTGTAGTTTGAAATTTGCTGTTCTGACTTTATATGCCTCCATGACGTGCTAAGCGGATATCTATATACAAATAAATATTGTCTATGCTTTCATTGCTGTCGTTTACCTGTCAGGTACTACTGTTCTACTCATATATCTGATTGTTTATTATATAACAATATTGTTGTTGATATTCAACTGTTGTCAAAAGGCTTTTATCATCGTCTGATATGATGCTTTATGTCCGTCATTTTCTTTTTGTCCGACGTCGCTTTTTGTCCGATAATTTTGCTTTTCGTCCGAACTTTTGCTTTTTGTCCGTCAACCTTTTATCCGATTAGCTTTTTGTCCGATATTTTTGCTTTTTGTCCGATTTTTTGCCTTTTGTCCGAAATTTTGTATCCGATTAGCTTTTTGTCCGACTTTTTTGCTTTTTGTCCGATATAAGTACTATCATTCGTCAGATTTTCTTACACTGAATTTATTTTTATGTGAAAGAAAAAAAAAGGCCTAGCATCACGGGGCCTGTGTTCCACGAGAATGGGCCAAGTCTGTCGAAATTGTGTATGTGGGTTTATATGAGTTAGGCCTGTGACCCCCAATTTTTTAGGCATTTTTTCAATGTTCATTTATGCAATTTTAATTCTGAATTTTTTTTAAAAATCTGATGGAATTTGCTAATATCCCCGAACCACCTTAAATGCGCTGTGAAACAAAACAACAAAATACGTGTAAATCCCTAATTCAAATGAGTACATTTGTAGCTCAGGTAGGGGCATATTTAAGGCTAAAAATATTTCGATTTTGAAAAATTAGACTGAGTTGAAGATTATGTATTTTAATATGAAACCAAAATGTTTGCATTGAAGCCCGTTTTAACATGTCTGCATATAATCCACAAATTACACCATCTAAATATACAAAATTGGTCATTATTCAACACGCGTGTGGCCACTGCTAAATCAGCACAAGATATGTGAATATTAAACGTTTTTGATTTATTTTGACTAATTAATTCAAGTGTGTGTATTCATTTGGAATTAGGCACAAAACTTTATCGTTCATGGATGTACGAACGGATATCTCGGACCTTACAAAGTGAATGAAAAGCCGAAGGCTGAAATATCTTATTTTATATCAGTAAAAAAACGTAACTAAGAAAAGAAAACCCAGAGATTATACGTAATTATTAGATTCCAGGCATTTCATGTATTGACCAAAGATTACGTTTTATTTCTTTAAAAATATGTCTACGCAAATTTTTTGTCGCATAATTATGCCATAAATAACAACAATCCGATGACAAATTAGATAAAAAATAGCATACAGTCGTAAAGTTTTCGTCATCATTTTTTTTTCAATACCATTTCTATCACTAAGTTGATCGCAAATTCCCTCAAGAGGTTTTGAGATTTCAACAAAACTTTTGTGTTTCTCTTCCTTTATCCATTCAAACCCATGCTACTCTATTATATCATGTACCCTTTATTTTCTGTTCAAAATTTCGTAAAACATGTCAAAAGAAGACCATATACAAATTTTAGTCGAAGTTTAATTGCTATTGCTATGTTTTTGGAAAAGAAAATGAAAGTATTGATAAACCTATGAAAAAAGGCAGAGAAATTTCATTTTCTGCAAAACCTTCAACTGCTTATATATAATCATGTACCTATGGATATTTTTCGCTTTATGTACTTATTTTAGTGATCCTTCCAAATATACAAATTTTCACGAAGATACAATTATATGACTTTCAGGTGTGTATCTCATTTAGTGTTGCAAGACGAGGAGCATATACCTTCGAATTACTGATCATGAATCCTTGCGACATGAACATTTTATTGCAAAACGGGCTTTAGTAGTCAACCCGTTTTTAGCTCACCTGACCCGAAGGGTCATGTGAGCTATTGCCATCACTTGGCGTCCGTCGTCGTCGTCGTCATCGTTAACTTTTCTTCAAAAATCTTCTCCTCCAAAACCACTGAAGGGATTGCTTTAAAACTTTGCATACATCATCAGTAAAATGCCCTCTACCAAGTTTGCCCAAATCATGGCCTCAGACCAACCAACATGGCCACCATGGCTAAAAATAGAACAGAGGGGTCAAAATACAGTTTTTTGCTTATAGTTCAAAAAGTATAACAGATACAGGAAAACCGAAGAGAACTTCCTTCTTCAGCATCTAAAGCTCTACAAAACACTCCATTGGGTCAAAGTTGTATGATGGCTCCTTGTAGGAGTTATTGCTCTTAATTGTCAAAATTGATGATTTTTGCCATTTTTGCCTCAAAATCTTGAAAATTATTAGAACTAGAGAAAAAGTTAGCATTGCTTAATTGTTCTGCTCTATGAGTGCTACAAAAATGACTCAAGGGTCAAGATTGTCTGATTAACCGTTTAAGAGTTATTCCCCTTGAACTGTTTTTTTTAATCGGTTTTAATTGATTTTTTAAAATCTTCTCCTCTGAAACAACTGAAAGTACTGCTTTAAAACTTTGTACACATCATCCGTCAAATGTCCTCAACCAAGTTTGCACCAACCATGGCTGCAGATTAACCAACATGGCCACCATGGCTAAAAATAGGACGGAAAGGGGGGGGGGGTAAAATACAGTTTTTGGCTTATATTTAAAAAAGTGTAACAGATACAGGAAAACCGAAGAGACATGCCTTCATCTGCATCAAAAGCTCTACGAAACACTCCATTGGGTTGAAGTTGTATGATGACTCCTTATAGGAGTTATTGCCCTTTAATTGTCGAAATTGATTATTTTTGACATTTTTGCCTCAAAATCTTGAAAATTATTAGAACTAGAGAAAAAGTTAGCATTGCTTAATTGTTCTGCTCTATGAGGGCTACAAAAATGACTTAGTGTCAAGATTGTCTGATGAACCGTTTAGGAATTATTCTCCTTGAACATTTTTTAATCAATTTTACTTTTTAAAAAATCTTCTCCTCTTAAACCAATGAAAGGACTGCTTTAAAACATTGCACACATCATCTTTAGGATGTCCTCTACCAAAATTGTGCAAATCATGACACCTGACTACCTACATAGCTACTTTGGATTAAAATAGAAAAAATGAAAAAAAAGGGGGGGGGGGTCGAGAGAGTTGTCGACTGATAGTTAAAAAAGTATAACAGGTTCAGCAAATTTGAAGTGAACCTCCCTTCTCCCTCTAACCATCAAAAGATCCTCCTTATAGGAGTTATTTCCATTAAAAGGTCAAAATTAATGATTTTTGCAGAAGTGTTGGGCAATTCCTTATAGCAAAGAAAAGCTGGATAAAAAGGGGTTGTTTGGTTTCAGGTTCAGGTGAGTGATACAGGCTCCTGGGAGCCTCTAATTGTAATAATGCGTTTTTGGGACGGAAATTTAACTGATGAAACTACAGAATGTTTCTTATAATGATTGGTTTATCTATGAACTATTGTGAATATAAATATATATCAGCACAAACAGATACCATCGGATTACTGATACATGCCGACATAAAAAGTTTATTTGCAAAATGGGTTGGCGCAGTCAACCCGTTTTGAAATAAAATCGCATTTGGCAATAACCAGTTTTGCAATACAGGAAACCAAAACCAAGAACACATTAACGGAATGGGAGTAATTGAACGCCTGTCAAGTTAAGCATGGTCTTGTCCAAGTAGAGATGGATTAACCACATACAACTATCAATTAATTTAAATCAACGGACATAAAACTGAAGCAATGCCATCAACATATTTACAAGTGCCTGTTTGAGAGGTTCAATTGTCAACTTAGCACTCCGGTTTAGCAAATAGCAAAATCTAGTATGACGTATAAGTTGTGAAATGTAATCACCATACCTGACTGCTGGAATATTTCAATCTCTAAACGGGAAGTTAACATTTCGAAAGTTGAAGTCATCACGTTTGTCTACAGTCTATTTTGTAGTTCTGTCTTTATTTCCAGAAGGTTTAAGTTTCAAATCTGAAGGATTACACTAAATACGAAAATATTGGATCGAATTTGATCATCTAAAAGGGGAAGATAAGTAAAAGGAAAAAATCGCTTCAATTATCATGCTCGTATACTTCTTACTTTCAACTTTTGTAGACCTACGGTACAGAACAGGACTGGCCTTTCAATGACTTCGTATTGTGTGTGTTTCTTATAGATATATACACAATGTAACTGTTATACTAATTTACTATACTGGCCATTATGACTAACTCAGTTAGTTTCACAAAATGTTTTAGTTACAAAGCGTCAATACAATAAAGTAAATTAACTATAAAATGTGGCCAAACCTAAGTATATTTTCAGAAGCATTCGTAATAGGGTTTAAGAGTAGGCTGAAAAGGGTTGGAAGCTGCGCTGCTTATAAAGAAAAAATACGACGCTATTTCCATCACTTGCAGCTAGGTCGTGCGATGTTACAGTCATAGAGCCACAATGTCTGGCTCAGCACCTGCAGTCTCAGATAAACAAAAGCATGTTACTATTTTGAGAGGTAACACAATTATATCGATTGGTTGGATGTTTGCTCTATGTCCAGCGAGCAATAGTTTAGCTATATCCAGGACGAGAACCAAGTTAAAAAAATAATTCAATGTGAAAAAGGGATGGCAAACGTTTCACTGCAAAAATATGGAGTATGGGTAGGGACGGAGAATTTACCCTTTTGTAGCGGCTACAATGACCGTACTCTTTTTCAAATCTATAAAAGGAGTCTCTATCGTTCATGGAGCATGGCACTCTCCAAACACATCAACTACCACGGTCCGCGACCAGGCTTTTCGTATTATGACCAGACAACCCCCAAACGACAGGGTCTCCCCTATCCGCCAACCGAGGCTGCTGTGTCTAATTGTTTACATTACTAAATGTGACAAAATTAACACTAGCATATATGACCAAAGTGAGTGACATTATTTGTCAATCAATTGAATCATTGGACAAACACTCTCATTAAATATGGCAATAGCACTGTTCATACCTTAACCAACCTACCACATCGATGGTTGACGCTATTTATATTAAGTAGAGTATAATTAAAACTTGTCAACAAAGCACTAATTTGATCATTTGTTCAAAATACCATCAGGCCCGACTCGTATTTAATAAAGTACACACGTTTTACGCAATAAACTTTAAAGATACACTTTATAAAATTACAGACAAATGCAAAAATATACTTAAAATATAAATATAATACGTGAATTAAATATTGAAAAATATGTTAAAATGTAACCGTGGTTAGGGATTTTTGTTTGTTTTTTTGTTTGTTTTTAGTTTTCAATAATAAGTATTAAATTATCTTTTTTCTTTTTTATTTCTTATTCTGTTTGTTAAAAAGAAAGTACCACCCAGAAAATAATATTATAATAGTACATCGTTATCTTTGTACTTGTGTATAGATAATCCACAATTTACCCACAATACCATAAAGAACGATTTTAACATGTTTGACAATTTATTGCAAAACTTGTTATTGCAGAATGCGTTCTTTTTGCAAAACGGGTTGACTACTTCAACCCGTTTGGCAATAAACTTCTGATGTTGAAAAAATATGATGAAACATAATATATACTTATAATAGTATATCTTTATATTTGTACTTTTGGATAGATAATCCACAACATAATAAAGTACGATTTGTACATGTTTGACAAGTTTTATTGTAAAACGGGTTATTGCAAAACGGGTTGGCTACTCCAACAAGTTTGGCAATAAATTTCTGATGTTGAAAAATATGATGAAACAGAGGATATATACTTATAATAGTACATCGTTATATTTGTACTTGTGGATAGATAATCCACAATTTACCCACAATACCATAAAGAACGATTTAAACATGTTTGACAATTTATTGCAAAACTTGTTATTGCAGAATGCGTTCTTTTTGCAAAACGGGTTGACTACTTCAACCCGTTTGGCAATAAACTTCTGATGTTGAAAAATATGATGAAACATAATATATACTTATAATAGTATATCTTTATATTTGTACTTTTGGATAGATAATCCACAACATAATAAAGTACGATTTGTACATGTTTGACAAGTTTTATTGCAAAACGGGTTATTGCAAAACGGGTTGACTACTCCAACCAGTTTGGCAATAAATTTCTGATGTTGAAAAATAAGATGAAACAGAGGATATATACTTATAATAGTACATCGTTATTTTGTATTTGTGGATAGATAATCCACAATCTATCCACAATACCATAAAGAACGATTTAAACATGTTTGACAATTTATTGCAAAACTTGTTATTGCAGAATGCGTTCTTTTTGCAAAACGGGTTGACTACTTCAACCCGTTTGGCAATAAACTTCTGATGTTGAAAAATATGATGAAACATAATATATACTTATAATAGTATATCTTTATATTTGTACTTTGGATAGATAATCCACAACATAATAAAGTACGATTTGTACATGTTTGACAAGTTTTATTGCAAAACGGGTTATTGCAAAACGGGTTGACTACTCCAACCAGTTTGGCAATAAATTTCTGATGTTGAAAAATATGATGAAACAGAGGATATATACTTATAATAGTACATCGTTATATTTGTACTTGTGGATAGATAATCCACAATCTATCCACAACATCATAAAGAACGATTTAAACATGTTTGACAATTTTTTTGCAAAACTTGTTATTGCAAAATGCGTTTTTTTGCAAAACGGGTTGACTACTCCAACCGGTTTGGCAATAAACTTCTGATGTTGAAAAAAATTGATGAAACATTATATATACTTATAATAGTATATCGTTATATTTGTACTTGTGAATAGATAATCCACAAACTATCCACAACATCATAAAGAACGATTTATACATGTTTGACAATTTTATTGTAAAATGCGTTCTTATTGCAAAATGTGCTGATTACTCCAACCCGTTAGGCAATAAACTTCTAATGTTGAAAAAACTTGAGGCTCTTAAGAGCCTGTATCGCTCGACTGACTTACACAAAAATTTTTTAAGAGACATTACTTTTCTATTAATTTTGATATTAAATGCTAAAGAGTTTACATGATGATGCTGTTTCTATTAATGTTGCCATGTTTCAAATCAATCTGCATGCGGTTTGTAAAAAGAAGATTTTAGAAATTTCAGCCAATCAGAACCCATTAGATGCCCTAGAAGCCATGTTTAATTTGCGATTGGCTCGAAAAACTAAAATAATAAGATAAATATACAGCCATCATTTCTTCATATTTTGGCCTCATTGTGTGGAACAGTTTCTGAGAAGTTGTTTGTATGTTTTTCACGTAGGGTCCTATGTTATACTAAGTCCTGCAATGGCGGCCATCATGGATTTTGGATCGGCACTAAAATCTCAAACTTTGTAGAGGATCATCTAAAGTACATATCTGAATATTTCAAATCAATCTGCCAAACGGTTTACGAGAAGAAGAATTTTGAAATTCAGCCAATCAGAACGCATTTGTGGCCCTGGAAGCCATGTTGAATTTGCAATTGTCTCGAAAAACTCAAAATATTAAGATAAGTATCCAACCTTCTTTTCTTCATAATTTGGCTTCATTGTGTGGAACTATTTCCGAAAAGAAGTTGTTTGTATGTTTTTTTCCATAGGGTCCGATGTTAAACAAAGTTCTGCGATGGTAGCCATCTTGGATTTTGGATCGGCACTAAGAACTTAAACTTTATAGAGGACCATCTAAGGTACATATCATCGATATTTCAAATCAATCAGCCAAATGGTTTATGAGAAGAAGAATTTTGAAATTCAGCCAATCAGAACGCATTATTTGGCCTGGAAGCCATGTTGAATTTGAAATTCGAAAAACTCAAATTATTAAGATAACTATCCAACCTTCATTTCTTCATAATTTGGCTTCATTGTGTGGAACAATTTCTGAAAAGAAGTTGTTTGTTTGTTTTTCCCATAGGGTCCTATGTTAAACTATGTCCTGCCATGGCGGCCATCTTGGATTTTGGATTGGCACAAAAAAATCAAACTTTGTAGAGGAGCATCTAAGGTACATTTCTGCAATGTTGCAAATCAAACTGACAAGCGGTTTATGAGAAGCAGATTTTTAAAATTCAACCAATCAGAACGCTTTTAAGGCTCTGGCAGCCATGTTTTACTATTTGATCAGCACCAAAAACTCAAACTTTGTAAAGAACCACCCAATATATATTCCTGTTAAGTTTGGTTTCCATTTGGCTAAGTGGTTTTGGAGAAGAAGATTGAAATGTGACAACGACCACGACAACGACAACGACGACGACGACGGACGCAAAGTGATGAGAATAGCTCACACTGACCCTACGGGTCGGGTGAGCTAAAAAAATGAAACATAATATATATTTATAATAGTATAACGTTATATTTGTACTTGTGGATATGATAATCCACAATCTATCCACAAACATCATACAGAACAATTTAAACATGTTTGACAATTTTATTGCAAAACGGGTTATTGAAAATGCATTCTTATTACAAAACGGGTTGACTACTCCAACCCGTTTTGCAATAAACTTCTGATGTTGAAAATATATGATGAAACATAAAATATATTTATAATAGATTATTATATAGATAGAGATGGAATATCGAATTTTCCGAGTGACAGAAATCACGTTAAATCACATGGGAAAATTATCGTTTATTTTCACTCTCGAATTTTTTCTCGCCAACTTTTTTGCTACACAGATATTCATCCGCCGTTCATACCATTTAGGATTAAGCATTAAAATTTTACGAAAACAATTTTGATCTATATAATAAATAGGATAATCAATTGGGCATAGTGAATGTCCAAAATATGATAGCTCATAAATATGATAAAGCATCAGATTAAACTCGTGCGCGGAACAAGTTCCGCGCACTCGTTTAATCAGATGCATTATGCGGCACACGTGATCATATTTTGGATATTCACTCCGCCCAAAAAATTATCCTATAAATATCGTTATATTTGTACTTGTGGATAGATAATGCTTAAATTATCCACAACATCATAAAGAATGACCAGACAATTTTATTGCAAAACGGGTTATTGCAAAATGCGTTCTTATTGCAAAACGGGTTGACTACTCCAACCCGTTTTGCAATAAATTGCTAATGTAGAAAAATATGATAAAAAAGATATATACTTATAATAGTATATCGTTATATTTGTACTTTTGCATAGAAAACTAACAACATCATAACAAACAATTCGTACATCTTTAAAAATTTTATTGCAAAACGGGTTGTTACAATTGTATTATATTTAATTTGATCCCTATCATTTAGCATTCATCGTATATTGCCTTTATCACAAGGACTGCAAAAAGAAGATTCTGGTACAACAGAAGAAAATGAGATATGGAATAAAAGTATACGCGATATACAATGAAATTACAAACTCAACGGAAAAGAGCCAGCAGCCTTAATTGTCACTAAGGGTATGGTTATGTGCTGTATTATAGATAATGTTAACGATTAGGAGTATGGAAGAAAATGTACGCGACTTAACCCACATAAACAATGAAATTACAAACTCCACAACGGGAAAGAGACAGTAGCCTTTAATGTCACTCATGGGCGCTGCTTGCTGGAACAAAATATCATGCATACTATTCAAATCCAATCCAAAAATTGTCAAACAATGATCCCCTGCTGAACATATAACATTTAACATGAAAAAGACAAATACAAAATGTTCCGAGGTGGGGTAACTACCTATATATTGGTATATACAGACGTGCGGCAAGAATGGGTCTACTTTTTCAGGTCTAAAGGTATATGATTAGGTGTACTTTTTTAGGTTAAAGTAAATTTTTTGGTAGAAAATTAAAAATGAAAGTACTGTATTTGCATAGGTACATTTCCACAGAATTGACACTGGAGTCAGTCTTCCTTGATTATCGTAGCATACTGACAGTCATTTATTCAATTTAAGTAATGTTTATACTAAAAAATTCCAGGTACATGAATAGGTGGGGTTTCCCAAACTCCAGCCGCAAGTATAGTAACAGCCCGGACAAGAATTGGTTACAGACGGACAACTGTAATGAGACAGCCACATACTGTGGTGGGGAAATAGTTAGCCATTTACGAGTTAGGATTTTGAAAATAAGAATTATTGATGAGCCTCGTCATGTGTTTCTCCTCCTTCTTGATTACTCGATTACCACTTTTTGAAGATTTGTTTTAACTGATGTAATATTCAGTAAACAATAAATGATTACCAAAGCAAAAACTTAATGATTACTTTATTCCCAGATACCCCCACGAGGAGCCCCATTGATACAAAGCCATGACTATAAATACATATATAAAATGGCCAATGTTCAGGTTAGTTTTAAAAAGAATGGACATTACTTTTGAAGAGTATTATAACAGCCAAACGCAATCAGTGAACAAAAATATCATGATCACCAAATACAACTGATATCGGACAAAAAGCAAAGGAATCGGGCAAAAAGCTAATCGGATACAAAATTTCGGACAAAAGGCAAAAAATCGGACAAAAAGCAAAACTATCGGACAAAAAGCTAATCGGATAAAAGGTGGACGGACAAAAAGCAAAAGTTCGGACGAAAAGCAAAATTATCGGACAAAAAGCGACGACGGACAAAAAGAAAATATCGGACATAAAGCATCGTATCAATCGTCAATTTAAATTAACGTTACGACTACGAAACAGTTATCCAAACTTTGTGGAATCTGCCAGAGTAAGAATTTTGAATTGTTGAAGTTCTACCAGTGACATATTTAGTAAAAAGTGTGTATTATATTATAGGTCCTTTATAATAATTGACGAGGCGTTGCTAAATTGTTCGAATGCAATTAGATTAGGAATGTATTTAAGTGAATTGGTAATGTTGAAGACATTATCTCACATATGTGGAAATAGTCTCGACGAAGTATCGCGTTGTCGAGGCGGAAACCCTGTTCTTTGTCTTCGTTTTATTTGATTACAAAACAGTGCACCATTCTTTATGTATTATGTAATATTTTTCTAATGGATATTTAACTAGATTTTAATTTCGTTTTATTTATTTTCATTATAATTATTGCTGTTGAAAAGTCGACTTTTAACTGAAAGTTAATGTTAATTAACAAAGAACATTTGAGTTGCGTAAGTAAAGTTTATTTTAACTAATTGAAGAAGGATTACGCACAAGAGGATGACTTCAATATTGCGTTCATTGTGAATTGCTTTTCATGTTTGCAATTGCTTGTTTTTGATGATATGATGTTGAAGTTATTTTACAGCTTCAAATACCTCTATTATTTTCTGAGCTTTAACTGTTCTCGAGTTAGTAATTTTAAGTGTCGTAATAGCGTTGGATGTTAATAAATTATGTTTCTAAGGAATATCTTTCCACGTGAACTCTGGGTTATAAATTCTGTTTGGGTCTATCTGACATTCGAGTTTAAATCTTTTATAATTTGACATCTTCTTGCCTTTTTACCCACAGAACGGATTTGTTTTCTAAACAACTTGGTATTTCCTAAAAATAATTGATATATTAGTTTCTTGTGTATAAACTAAGGTTGTTAGGTGCCCTCGATTCCAATTAGGAACTGGCGTGGATTTGAATATTTTATGGTATAAGCGTTTTCCTGTCCAAAAAAGTCCATATTTTCACTTAATCGTACCTTAACTTGGACATGTATTGTCATTGCAAATGAAAATGCAGCAAGAATACATTATAACTTATGCTTCGGAAAATACGGTATATAATAATGGTCAGTTGATAAATTGAAATAAAGTTTTTCACAAGTGTTGGAATGTACTGAAAATCTCTTTTTAGTCAAAGAATTTATTGTTAAATACATTATTGATAGATTATTCTCCCGCATAAAGCTAAAATCGTGTCCACTTTTCATACCGTAAACATAAGAATATGACATGCTCATTTACATTCTGCTAAATACGCATGATAAATTTAATATCACATTTATGTGATTTTTTACGAAAGATAAACCACTTATAGTTTTATGGTCAGATGAATTATCGTGGTAAAGAATATTGACAAGAGTTTGAATTAAGTTAAGTTTAGCTTTAAACGAAATTTTAGAATAGGGAACATATACCGTATACTATAAGTCATCTAACATTTAACACGCGGAAGTATTATGTGAGCCAATGAAATTCACTAAGAAAATTAATTACACTAAAAATCAATTACTAACAAATAAAAGAAATATAAATGCCCAAATTCTTGTACAGAAATTTGATAATGTTTATGTTTTAATACTATGCAGTCAACAAACTTTTATGTCACGGATTCTTTTAATGAAAAGTTAATTCAAATATGAAACGACTTTGATATAATTATGTTTTTGTGATGTACTACTTAGATACTAGAAAGAACAATCTTCAAAAAACGTAGTGCATTTAACCTTAATACCTCGCTCTACGATCTATACACATTCTTTCCCTATATGCTGCTCCAGTCCCACAAGGTGCAGTACACGAGGACCACTCTGTCCATGCTGTCCATTCCAATTGATTATTACGGCGATGTCTCACCTTCTGAAAGCAAATATGATTTGATAAAAAAATGCTATATTGTGTTTTCTAGCAGAATCAATCATTTCAAAAGCTTTTGAATAGTTTATTTAACTAGTTGATTGTGAAGTTTGTATTGGCCTTTGATAATGATGAAACAAGAAAAACTACAAACATAAAAATAGAAATTTTTTAAAACGAACTACCGCAAAGTCGGTTCATAAAATTAGAACATGCTTTAATATATACTTTTTTATAACGGAAACGAAATCCAATACAGCCTTGTATATCAAAGAAGTTCTAATTTCCCGTTTTTTTTTCCGTTCACTTCATCTACGTTGTATATTGATATTTTGGTGGACAACTTAAACAATTTGTTTCTAATAAGCGGTTCACGGTAAGAGAGGAGTCAAGAGAGAAATTTATGCTTCCTCTTTTATTGACAGCAAGGTTATTTTACATACATAAATATTATGCGTGGGAAATCTTGTTTGGCCTGACTTTAAATTGAGGTTTAATTACATAATATGTAGAATAATTTTTACATCATGAACGTTAATTATGTGGATGTGTAGTTATTTTACATGTCAAAAACAGCACCATTACAAACACATAAAACACATTTTTGTGTTCAAATGTAAATTGTCTCTTTTTCCATTTAGTACTTCATATATGATATAATAAAAAACAACAGAATCTAATATTTAATTATAAAAAGATTCCTTTCACAAACAACTATTCAAATAGTCAGTTATCGCGATGATCTAATATGTGTTCGAACATTACAATCTTGTACAGTTAAAATATATCGTTAACAAACCACTGTCTTCATTAATCATTTTACAAGGATGTAAGATTAGACTTATTATTTCGCCTTCTGTTACTTACAAAGTAAAGTGCGTTCACAGGTCATTTGAGAATGATTAATGATAATTTAATCATGTACCAATTTGTAAACACCTTCTTTTGTACAATGTTATGTTCCCTTCGGATAACAATTAAAGGGCCTGAGTCAAGAGAGTTGTCGACATGGGAAAATAACTTGATACAAATGTTGACACGTATATTTAAAAGCTGTGATTAATTTGTAGTAAAAGGAGAAATGCAAAATTTACATTTTTATTGAACAATCAACGATTTTAATTTCAAGTAGTTCACTGACAGTTTACAACATATCAACCACATGTAATCGTGAAGCTTAATTAATATACATTTATTATATTTTTAACACACCTAAAGGACAAGAAAAGCATCAATAGAATAATAAAGATTATCACATGAAACGGCTCCCATTTAGTACATCATATTATTTGATAACAAATGTAGATCTATTTCTACGGATAAAGTAACATTAAAAGAAAAATATGAGATTTGTATACTTGTTAGATTTGTAAATACTTCATTATTATATTTATATTGACAAACCATTGATTATTTCAAAATTACTAAGAAAACAGCAAAGAAACCCGAACGAACAACAAGAGCGAAAAGCTAAGGGACCTTTACATATCCGGATATAGACAAACACAACATAAAAACAAAAAAGAAACATAAAAAACAGAAAGAGAGTAACCCGAACCAAATAATAACCATTGGTGCACTCAGGTGTTCCAGACGAGTAAGCAGTGCCTGCATCTAATTAGACACTAGTCAAGTTGTTCATTGTCATGTATAAGGAAAATGTAATTTCAGGAATAGGAAACACTACATATGACTCAGCGAAAATGTCAGATCGTATTTGAGACACTCAACTATGTCATTGTGACGACCATATAATTTCTGGAGAGATTACATCGACCTAGGTGCAACCAACCCTTGTTTGAGAAGTTTAGCAATCAACAGCAGTGATCGGTCTAGAAAATCGGAATACCGATCGCACTATCTATAAAAACGTATAAGTTGTGAAATGTAAACAAGATAAGCTATAGCTGCTGGAATGTTGCTGTCGATGAAGGGGAAGTTGACAAGTGGAAAGTTTAAGTCATCAAGTTTGTAATAGAGGCTAGATTGTAGTTTTCTTGAGTCTATTTCTAGACGTAGGTCTTAGTAGGAGGCTGACGTTAATGTATTGGTGGTGTTTTTAATTTTAAGCTCGCTAGGGTAAATTGAATATAAATAGTCACCAAATTTAGCATTATTGAGGGACAAACATCATCAATATAGCGGAATGTTCAATTGAAGGTATGGGCCAGTGTCTTTTCTTTCTTCTTCAGTAGGCCTTCTAGGTACTCAGTCTCATAAGAGTACAAGAAAAGGTCGACGAGGAGAGGAGAACAATTAGTACCTATTGGAATTCCAACAGTGTGTTGAAAAACATGCCCTCCAAATAGGACGAATATGTTGTCAATCAGAAAATCTAACATGTGACAGATTTGGTCTTCAGTATATTTAGTATTAGATTTAGAGTCATTGATGACGAAGTAAGTTCTGTCATGACTAATTACCAGGTATTTATAGCGTCTCTTTCCGTTTTTCTTGAAACAGCAGCGTTTTATAAAATCTTTAAGAGTGGGTTTAAGTTGCGTATGAGGGATGGAAGTATAGAGTGTCGAAAAATCAAATGTTTTAATTTGTTACAATGGGAAAGAGATCCAGACCTTACGATGTCTACCAAATCTTTTGAATTTTTTCAAATCCACATTTCGTTTATTCCACTTCTAAAGTAAAAAGGTAATAAACGAAAATCAGTTATTTGGGATTACAAATTTGAACGAAACAATGAGAGGAATAAAATGGAGTTTATCGTGATAAAAAAGTGACAGATATAACTTTAAAAAAAATTGAAGAGTGTGTCCATGGGACACGGATGCCCCCGCTAAATAAGTCCCAAACAGGAAGTAGTTGTCCGACAGGTCTGAAAGTCGCTTAGGACGTACAACTTGTGATACTGAACCACCCTGCCAAATTTCAAATTGTACTGATGTACGGTTTCTGAGAAAAGCTTGACGGAAATTTTCATACTCATGTTAACACATTTTCATATCGGCCCAGTCGCAAACAGGAAGTAGTTGTCCGAAAGGTCTGAAAGTCGTTTAGGACGTACAACTTGTGATACTGAACCACCCTGCCAAATTTCAAATTGTGCTGATGTACGGTTTCTGAGAAAAGCTTGACGGAAATTTTCATACTCATGTTAACACATTTTCATATCGGCCCAGTCGCAAACAGGAAGTAGTTGTCCGACAGGTCTGAAAGTCGCTTAGGACGTACAACTTGTGATACTGAACCACCCTGCCAAATTTCAAATTGTTCTGATGTACTGTTTCTGAGAAAAGCTTGACGGAAATTTTCATACTCATGTTAACACATTTTCATATCGGCCCAGTCGCAAACAGGAAGTAGTTGTCCGACAGGTCTGAAAGTCGCTTAGGACGTACAACTTGTGATACTGAACCACCCTGCCAAATTTCAAATTGTTCTGATGTACGGTTTCTGAGAAAAGCTTGACGGAAATTTTCATACTCATGTTAACACATTTTCATATCGGCCCAGTCGCAAACAGGAAGTAGTTGTCCGACAGGTCTGAAAGTCGCTTAGGACGTACAACTTGTGATACTGAACCACCCTGCCAAATTTCAAATTGTTCTGATGTACGGTTTCTGAGAAAAGCTTGACGGAAATTTTCATACTCATGTTAACACATTTTCATATCGGCCCAGTCGCAAACAGGAAGTAGTTGTCCGACAGGTCTGAAAGTCGCTTAGGACGTACAACTTGTGATACTGAACCACACTGCCAAATTTCAAATTGTTCTGATGTACGGTTTCTGAGAAAAGCTTGACGGAAATTTTCATACTCATGTTAACACATTTTCATATCGGCCCAGTCGCAAACAGGAAGTAGTTGTGCGACAGGTCTGAAAGTCGCTTAGGACGTACAACTTGTGATACTGAACCACACTGCCAAATTTCAAATTGTTCTAATGTACAGTTTCTGAGAAAAGCTTGACGGAAATTTGTACATACAGACGGACGTATTTACGTACAAATGAAGTCCCAAACAGGAAGTAGTTGTCCGACAGGTCTGAAATTCGCTTAGGACGTACAACTTGTGATACTGAACCACTCTGCCAAATTTAAAATTGTTCTCATGTACGGTTTCTGAGAAAAGCTTGACGGAAATTTGTTCGTACGTACGTACGTACGTACGGACGGACGGACATGAGTAAAACTTAATGCCCCCCGACATGTCGTCGCGGGGCATAAAAACAGAAAGAAAGTACTTGATATATTTTCGGTTACAGAATATGTTTATAAAATAGCATTAAACATGTAAACATTCGTACGGAACTGCATTAAAAACACTCTATTTGTTTTTGGCAAGTTTGCCTAATCTACACACGAGGATTGACAATAGAAAACAATAGAAACTTTGCCATAGTTTTAGAAATTGCCAAATTATTGATGTATTATGTTTCTTGTATATTTATCAATAATTCTTTCATTTAGTTGTATAGACATGAGCTCAAAACATCATTATAAATCCATTGCCAATGCGTGCAAACTTAACATTCCATGAATTTAACAAGCAATATTAAAAACTCTAATTATTTGGTATATTATAGTAAAATATATTCTTTAGATGTCTGTTAAGCACTTGACCCCTGATTAACCGTAAATAATATCACCTAGGTTATCGCCCGTGTTATCACCAACGGCAATACTATGTCAATACTATGAGACATGATACTACGATTAAGTTTTTTAGTGTTCTAATTATGTTCAAGCAACTTATAAAAATGTGTAAAATCAAGCTGACTAAGCCGCATAAACAACTGACCACGGACAGGTTAATGGGAAAATTAATTACACGATTACTTCATTTCCAATAAACAATCAACTTCAAATAGAAATAACATCAGAGCTGTAATGAACAATGAACTGCACGGTTGAATTGAAGTTTGGCTAGAAAAGTATATTTACTTATGCTTCATAGTTCGAAAGCAAAATACATTTAATTGCATCATATTACATGAAGCTACAATACATTTTCGTTTATAAATGTATTAAAAGCAAAGTCATCCGCTCTTTCCCAACCAGATACAAGAAACATAAAGACACTAAAATAGAAACGACTTCACATATTACAACACACTTTGTTTATATTTCTGTAGTATTGTCAATAATACGTTTCTCAGTTTGAAGTCGCATCATATATGTCAAGACTTCAATGCAGGTACAATAAGTTCTTTATACCTTTTCAAAAGCCAATATGATTAAATTTGTTGGAAACACTAGGTATAAGATTTTATAATACAGATCTTAAAAGTATCTTTTAATTTCTTTAAAGCTCTGACAAAATGTCAACTGTAAATTGATGAGGGAATTAATCCGAATTCTTAAGGATACTTTAACATAAGTTTGGACAATACACATGTCTTACGTAACAAATTTTTATTATCTTTTAACTACACAACAGAATGAATGATTTTCATCAACTATTTATACGACGCCTTATTTAACAATCGTCAAAATTGTCCCACTTTAACCACAGACACATAAATTGAAAAAATTCAAGTCTTACAATACTAACCTTAAAATTAATTTGTTGTGGAAAAGGCTGCGAGAACCTCAAAAAATGTTATAAAGCCAAGCATTTTTATTACCAGCTATACTTTAATGGCGAACCTATTTGTAGTTGGCAGCCAAATACGAAATTCGTGACAAAAATCTTTTCTAGGGTAAACCTAATAAATAATTATGTTTCCTATAAATTAATGAATATGTAATTTAACGTATTCTAAAAGGAGAATACTTATTTTCAAAAGACATGCGCTTGTTAAAAAATTAGGTTAATGAATTCAGCAAGTAATAAATTTCTGTCAAAATGCATAATGTCGATGTTAGCAAACATTTTTATATGTAACTAAAATTACAGTAGCAATAATTAGCAAAACACGTGTATATCTAAGGATTTAACCGGGTAAATAAACATATATCCCTATCCGGGGCACTTAATTGAGTCATCGTATTGTCAGTTGGTTTTTTTATTTACTTTATAATCTTTAGTTTCGTATTGATCTACGTCTCATAAATTTTATGGTTTAGACAGAAAAAGTTATTTTGCTATGAGAGTGTTATCACGTAACTTTCATGCGTTTCCTATACATGTGTGTAAAAAGTTATCTGTCTCATAGCAAATTCAAGGGACGTATGAAATAAATTAAATGAGGGACTGGTCTCATGGCAATTTTTTGCAAATGCATTTTTTAAATAAAAAAAGTTCATCTTTAGCTTTTTTGTCTTACATTACAATGCGTTCCATTTTTATAACCAAGGACCACTAAATATAATTACTTTTATTTATGCACCTCGGCATCCTGTTTTTTAACGTTGGTGAGAGTGTTGTTTTGTTCCATATATTTTTCAAATTGATATTACTTGATATCTTGGCTAAGTACTCTTCATTCTGACAAAGTACAAGCATAATATTACAACAAAATATGCTCATAATATTTAGAACCACGTGTTAAGGTTATATTTTGGTTCAGTTGCAATGACATAACTTTTTGGCAAGTGATTTTATTAGACATTACTTGCAACAATGGACTATGTTTGTGTCAAAACTGTTTATTTCAGATATTGCTTCTGTATTATTGTAATTAAAAAATTACTGCGGCAACATATATTTTGGCCGAGTAATAAAAATATATTCTTCGTAATAATAAAAGTATTATTGTAATACATGAATCCTTTAAATGTTTTTTTTAAAATGCAAAAGTACTATATATTTAAAGGCACAATGAAATAATTACTTTTGATTTGAAGTGATCAAAGGAATATAAATATAACACATGCATTATTCTAAACATTTAGTCATATAACACAAAGTCGCGTAAATTGTATACATCTGTTTGACCTGCATTTTATGTTCAGCCTTTTGGTGGTCTGCTTATGTACTACATAATGTTTCAAATATTGTCGCAGTATCATCACGATTCTGACATGTTTCCCAAAAATATTTTTGTTATGTTGCACGAATATGCATGTTTTCATACGAATCAGATGTCTTTCGCATTCAAAAGCATGTTAGTAATGTATGTAAGTTAACTAGAGAACTTTTTCTGATTACCAGTTAAATACTATGCAAAGATAAATCTTCTATAAATAATTCCAAATCCAGATCACACATTTTTTTATTTAGATCTATATGATCAATTTCATTTGACGGAGTTTAACGTTACCTCCAAAGTTCCACAAGGTACTTACACCACTTTTTGTCTGATCATCGGAACTCGCAAATGAATAAAACTGGTGTAAGACGATAGCATTTTTACATGGGCATGAGGATGGTTTAAGAAAAGGTTACCAAAGTGTGCTTTCTGAAAACTTTTCAATATTTATGTGACATTTGACATGAATCCACATGTACAAAATCAGTTAAATTCTTTAAAGTTTCAAATGTGTTATTTGACCTTAATCAGAAAGTAATACGAAGCAGAATTTAGTAGATATCAGATAAAACTACAATTTGTAATGCATACGTGTTTTCATATGTTTTAAATGATATTTATATATTTAATACCAAAAGGTAACATTTTCTTCATTTATTGAAAGTATCATGCTTCGGTTTTGCATAAAGCTGCTTGGTTTATCCCGATGCTCCAACTTTTAAACATTTTCAGTTAAAGCCTAATGACAAAGTATTAAATTGCGCGTTATACATTCCAGCAATTCTGCCAATATCTAGAAAATAACGACGTTAATAAGAAGAGCTATCCGCGTAGAAACATTTGCGTATAAATGAACTTTTATATAACTTGCAGTAGGTATCATACGAACTACGAGAATATTTAACCTAAATACTGTCATTATTTATACACTCTCATAAAATATGTTGTTTTATCTTTTGAGAATTCTTATTATTTATGAGTAAATCTTGTTTAATTTGATTATGTGTTAAGCATTACAATCTGAACCGAATACAAACAATATTATTTAGAGGGTTATTGCTTACTTTTTGATAGTAATTTTGTTTTTATTGACATTCCTATTTCTATCAACAAGACAAAGTACATTCAGTACAAGACTAAATTGACGAGAAACTGTCAATTCACTAGAGTGTGTTTTTTGGACAAGGGGTCTCGGTGGCCGAGTGGTTTAGGGAATAAGGCCTTTTTTTATCACAAGCCTGTCAACACCGACCTTGCGAGTTCGTTTCTCACTGCAAGCATCATGTGCTCAACGCAAGTCTTAACTGACAAAGATTACCAATTTTACTACCGAATGTCGGTGTTTTATTCGGGCACTCTGCTTACAATAAAAAATGTATGACATTTTATACTACCTGAATATTGCTGAAAGTTGGCTGCTAAAAATTCAAATAAACAAAAACAATATTTTGGGCATTTATTGTATAAAACAATCACGGAGACCTAACATTTTCGTAAAACAGCCTTTAAATTATATCTTCGCAATTTTTTTGATAACTTATACATATGGCTTTATTGTGTTTGTTGCGACGTGTGTTGTTCTTGTAAATTCTCTTAAAGTATGTCCTAATACTAGTAAATGACTAAAGACGGCATGTGTCAAGTTGTAATGTATAACGTTCGTGACTTAGACGCAGTTAGGTAATATGTCACACATAGGTTACGTAACATTTTACAAACAAGTTATAAAATATACAACATTACAGGCTGCCGGCCAACCTGTTATCGATCACGCAGAAGACATTCAACTCTGAGCGTCTTTTTTTAAGATGGGGATGAAAAAGACAAGGAAATCCCTTAGCCCGTACAGAGTGATACAAAAATCATAGGACACACAAGAACAAACGCAGAACAAAACAACAACCAAACAAAAGCCTAATAAAATATCACAGATTTGTGATTGTCAATCATTTCATCCTTGGACAGTGTAGTTGCCATATATTTTGAATTGCTGCTTGTACAACATACGCCCAATTCTTTCGTGAAACAATCCCGTCGTGTTTTGTTAGTTTACATATGTTTCTGCGCTAGCACCATAGCTGTGTTTAATTTGTCTTGTTCTTCATTTTAAAATAGTAGTCAAGAACATAAACAGGTCATTCCTGCATTTGGATGGAGATTTTGGATCAGAACGATTGATAATTTTTTATGTGTGTCATAATATTCGAGACACATACAAAGCGTTTAATACGATCCTACGTCTGTTTTAAGCTTCATAATGGGACGGCCGTGTAGACTGTCGCACAATCAAAGTTTTTTTTGCTGTCCGTGTGGGGAAGAGATTCAAAACTAAAAATGTCTATCAGGTCTTATAGGATCCACATTACTTCTTGAGTATCAAATGTCATCGCTTTTTTGAAACCACGTTTTTATTTCTGTTAAAATAGTGTTCAGGAATTTTGATAAAGGTCTTGTGGTACATTTAGACTATACTGCTATTAAACGATATTTTCATGGCTTTTTGTGATACAGGAAGGGAAGATCACAATCTTCGACTCTGATATGGAGACACCGATTTGTGATTTTCAAGAAACTCCTTTTTTTGAAAACGTAGAGGATGTGTAAGTCGGATTGCCAAATGAACTCCCCATGACTAATTCAATACTATAAGTAATGTTTCTTGCAGATAAAAATAATTTTGTTAGGGGCCTTATCCGCGATCACAACAACATATTTGTCAGAAATGTCGGACACAAAGTTTGAGTCGCATCAAGATTTTTGAAGACTAATGATGCTTTAGTACTCATAGACGTTCTGAACATTCTTGACAATTTTAGCGAAAAGTTAATACAGAATGGAATGAGGTTCTGGTTCATCTTTGTGTGTGTTAGCCGGTTTGAACAATCTATGATATACAAAGTGTAAAATAAGTGCTAATAATCTATATATAGCGGACTAAGGGTGTGTTAAATATGATTGAAGAAACCTTCTAAAGAGGATGTATTCTTTTGAGTGGAAAAAAGTACAACTTAGTGCGAATGGGGGGAAGTCTAACGGCAATAGGCCATTTATAGATAGATTATGTAACAGAGAAGATGTGTTGTGACGATGACCACGTTTTCACTTGTGTTTATGTTTGAAAAGGCCCCTCACATTCACCCTGCTGCAACTTCAAAGTCTATTTATACTGTCGATTTTGTAATTTCACACAAAGTATTGCAGTGTCTAATTTTCTAATCTAGTATTTTTGTCTACGTAGTTGTGTACTTAATTTTAGGATTGTTAGAGTAATGGTATATTTTTATTAGACTTCATGGACAGAACAATTCAACCCACAATAGTCCAATCTACTGATGGGTACTATTTTAATTTATCTTATGCCGAATATTGTACCGTCTGCGAATAAAACAATTTATCACATTTTATTATTGTAATACAGTTTAAGAAGTAAAGAGGAACAGTTGTCAAACGAGATTCAACATCTCAAAGATTTGTCATAAATAAGGCAAACGACAGGCACAATTTTATTTTTGAAACAAAACAAGGAACCGACCGAACGTCAAGTTACGATGAACAATCTGGATTCAAGCAAACATTTTCAACACGAAACAAAACACACAAAAAACACAAGTAACTAGAACACAATAAAACTACGTGCGTAAAACCTATTAAGCATCACATTAATTTTGTAAGATATGTGACAAAATTTGGTGAAATGCATATTTCAGTTACATATGAAAAACGGGCGTTTTCCTTTGATCGATCTATATAATCAATCAAACACATGGCATTGCTTTATTGTTTCCAGTTGTTGATACAATAAACACTGCAGAAAGGCTAAGAATCTTTCACAATCTTATCTTTTCAACAATATGCATTTTATTGTATTATATTGTGAAATGTTATCTTCATTGTTACATGGAATTATCCGGATCGAGACAGATCATAAACAATTGCCTAGCATATGTACAGATAAAAAAATGCAAGATGGCATTCTTATTGCCATAATTATCAAACTTAAAAATCTTCTCTTCAGAACAATTAAAGATAATCTGCACGCAACGTTGAAATAGATAAATTGTTCAATCGTTCCTTAATAACTTAAACTCTTGCTCTTTTTTATTAAACGGTTGGACGGAAAGATGCAATCAACATATCAGTTTCTTCCGTATCCTTGAAACATATTATAGCATACGTCACTCAGGTGCAGTGGATATGAATAAACCATACTACAGTTTAAAAAGTTATAGAACACGTGGAAGCAGGAATAGAAGAATATCACATTTTGACATCTAGGTAGAAATTTAAAATTTGTCAAAAACAATATGAACAGCTTGCAACGTTATAAAAATTAATTACTGGCAATTGTAACATTTTAAGCGTTTTGTTTATCGAACGTATTCCTTCATATACGTTTTCAGCTAACAACTCTTTTTGCGATTCAATCCTTATTTATTGACAACCTAGTTTTATTAATGACTATTTATTATTGTTTCATTTTGGCTTCGAATAAACTAATTAACATTCTAATGTCATTTCCCCACATTTGAGAGTTATTGTACCTTATAAAATTTATAAAAAACTAACCGATTCATAAGAGCAATTTTCCTGTCTTTGTTGTTCTTTTTTGGTGTTCGTGTTCTTTTCTCAACCTACATTTTGTTAGGGTGCTATGGTATTTTTTCTGTCCTTAGGTTTCCTTATATTTTACTTTAAAATAGCGCAGAGAAGATAAATTAACAGGCTTAGATATGTTGGTTACCCTTTTGCATGCCTGAGTTCTAGTCGTGTTTCAAATAAAATATTATAATTTAGGTTCATCTGAAAATGTCTTACTTAAATAAATACACGTATCTAGCGCAAAGTGGGTGTAGATAGTTTGTTATTTACAAAGCTTTTCATTGGTCGTCCAACTTTGTCAAGACCATATAAAATGTCCGCTAACAGTAAATTTTTCCGTGGGTTGAACAAATTTCTGTATTTCAAATTTAGTTCAGTTTTTAAAATATAATAAAGATTTAACCCAAACAATATTGAAACTTCATCCGAAAAGAAAACAGAAACATCTATTCTTAATCGTTAGATCAAATCAAATGATTAGAATGATAAACTAAGAAATGACATTAATTAATTTTTAACAAAGTCGAATATTATTTATGTCTTTTTTGCCTTTAGTCTTCTAGAACGATTATATAGAATGCATAACTGGTACATTCAAGAGTACAGCTTATTTTATCACGTTCAATGTTGGACTCCAGAAACACATTAAAGATATATAAAAAGTTATATTCGGGTAAAATGACCAAGCTGAAATTTGATCAGTTGTTTTGATAGATCACATATTATAATGTTAATATGTTGTAACAAGTAAACGAGATGTGTATCTCCTTAAATATTCCTGTCAGAGGTGGTAATAAATTTATCACTATCACGGGTCTTTAAAGATATAGTTTGCATCGTTAGATATTTTCAATTACTTGCAAACAGCATATTTTACATTTTGTGATAATGTATATAAATTTAGATGATATAAAAGAAAGTATGGTTTGACGGTCTTTTTATATATACTAAATATACCACATTTCATGCATAAAATCAACGATAATGGTAGTAAACTTTATATCAGCATGTCTTCTTCACCATTCTAACAGATTTGTGTCTGTATTAAATGATATTGTTCAAGACGTAAGAAAAGCGATAGACCAGATCTGCTAAGCATAACATAGAAACTAAAAAGGCGTGTATCCTTGTAACGATCATCATGTACTAGCTATAGTTCAACCCCAATGCAAAAGTCAACAACTTGAGAATCATGCGTTCTACGCCATATTCTTAGACAATCGTTTTAGGTTGATTAAAATTATCACTGCGTTAAGGTAGAAATATAAGTACATGTATGTTACAATGTACATTATGTTAAAAATATTCAATTTTAAATTGTTCTTTGTATTACCTCGAAAAGTGGATGCTTTAGATGTATTTTCTTATATCACTATTCAAAATCTTTAAGGGGATAATCTATTACACATTAAACTTCCAATATATGCACTTTAGATGTTACATTGTATTGTATTTACCTTCTCTGCATCAGTATATCCGATATGCAACAAAGATAGACATCCAAGTAATAAGAACATTAAACTATATCTGAAATAGAAACATAATTGTTCTTAGTTTTGTTAGTCCATCAAAATATTCAGTTAATGTGTAACGTAACGGTTACGACTTCTTCACCCTACAGCTGCCCAACTCGTCCACGAGTGTTGAAAGCGGATGTCTTCGATGCGGGAGATGTAGTTGTCATGTTATAATGCGACGTATGTGGTGAGTGTCAACGTCACTGCACGAAAGTTTCTATTTTATGATGTTGACAATGAGTACCCAGACGTCATCTGTCACTTACGCTAGCTTATAAGAATCAACCATAGCATATTGGTTTAATAAGAATAGTATGCTCTAAATTGTGTCTATCACTTGCTTTTATAAAGCATTATTTATTCATTAAACTATTTAGTATTATTGATTGATTGATGTGTATTAAATGCAAATTAAGAATAATTAGATTTATCTTCAGAAAAAGCTAATAATAAATTACTTCGTTGGTATTAAGATGGCGAATTGGATATATCTACAGGAGAAAAAGATTTTGGTGACTGGGCGTGAGGGCAAGGAAGTTGCCATTTGCATCGACCACTCATAACAAGCTTGCAGCGTTTGATTTTTATTTGTCGATGATGGACTTTCTCGTTTGCGTTGTATGTACATCCCTATAATCACGAAGTCGGAGGAAATAGTGTACATTAAATTAAATAAGTTTGATGTCATTTCTGCAACCCTTCATAATGTCTATCTGTAGCTTTATGTGTAGAATAAAGTCATATTCCTTCCTGGCTTCAATCTGTTTAACCATTAGATTGTAGAAACATTACATGAACAATTTCTGCACATTGTATATAGTTATTTCTTCAACGATTGCTTTGAATTTACTATTTTGTTATTTTAAGAAGGCATAAAATCTTATTTCAAAAGTTAATGATTTTTTATATCAATGCGAAAAAAACAGTGTTCCGCCTTTCTACCTGTGTTACGTAATTTCCAATACTTAAAATGATCTTATCGGCAACTCAAATTACTGAATTAATTAGTGTGATAGTATACGATTGCTATTTAACTCATTTCAAAGTACTTATGCACTGTAAGTCTGTTTTTCTTATATAGTTCCTGACAAAAATTCATAAAAATCTGTATCATTACCAGACAAAGTTTACCACGTAAATCAAAATAGATCAAATATTTTATATTTGAAAGTAAAGGTACCTGCCTATTGCACGAATTGAAAAACTTACTCAAAAGACAAGATATAAAAGTATATGAAACTGAGAGTCCTATGGTTTTTATTTGGTTCGTGTTACCAATTTGTTTTTTGGTTTTTTGGTGTTTTTTTTATTTTGTTGGTTTTTGCTTTGTGTTGTATATAAATTTCTAAAAATGTAAATGTACCTTGACTTACAATTTGATTATTTACAATGAACCAATGTTCCACCTATAAATGGCATTTTTAAGATACAAAATCAAACCCTACGAATGACAATTCTCCGCTTGGTCATATAATAACAGCATACACAAGCTGAACTTAACTAAAATGTTTAAATAAATTGATTTCACCAATACAGTTTATAATTAGGCATGATTACCTCTAGTAGGCAGAAAAGTTTAATTTCGAATAGTCTGAAATCAAAGTGAACCTTTGTTTGCCTTCTAATTAGTAAACAATTCCCTTCAGACATATAATAATAATATAACATTGTATTTACAAAACAAAAGTTGTTTTATTATATAAATTAAAATGCAGTTATTAAATAAAACACAAGTAAAGTGAAGCTATGAAAAAACTCAGTTTTGTAATAAATTAAATAACGAATATGATCAAATTACAAAATATTATTATCGCTTCTATCAGAGTTTGTATACACCGTATCTTAAAAGTAACACCTATAGAGGAATCTTTACGGTTGATTCGAGTATTATTGTCGCGTCTACAGTATTCTGTGTATTTTACCCCAATTATTTATGCAGACGTGTCATATCAAGGTTAAAACTGGTTAAATATTTCCGCTTTGACATTTCTTTCACAGATCTACACAGAATCCGTAATTAAATGTAATCGCTATTATTACGTGCGTCACGATGATGTTGCTATTTTACATTCAGTGCCACGCATGTAGAGTGTCTACCTACCTAACATGCATTTACTGTAGCTATTTTAATGAAATAATCGCAACTATTTAATTAAGACTTATTTAAACAAAAAGATCGCGAAACAATTCGACCAAAGTTATAGTTGGAGTGAAAACATTTAATTATTTTGTTTGCAGTCAACCACGTGTCTAGACATTCTAAATTTTAATGCATTGCTACACGGATGTTAACTTTAGTTCCTTTATATTAAATTTAAGAAAAATGAATCGAAGATACAGAGGAACACTCAGGAACCGATAAGTCAAGCAAAGACAAACCATGGTGTTAACTGAATGACGTTTTACCATTATTTGTTCTTGTTCACGTGGTATTAAATTAAACAGGTTGGGGCTCCTTTTGTTATATTCAGTATAAGATGTGCGTTAAATAACACTAATACGAGGAATTGAAACATTAATTGACTTTGGGACTTGGCGTTTAATATAACAACGCAGCTGGACAGTACATTTTTGCGTCTCGTTTACATTGGCCTATAATTGACTTTTCACCTAATGAATTTAGTGGTCAATTGAAGGCAACGTTTAAACTTTTCAAACAAACTCGGAACGCCCATTGTCACTACTGGCAGTTGAACTGATCATTAAAGAAGTGTTTAATCGTCAATTATTTCATTGTATTGTCGCAGAAGATAAAATATGTGTGCCGTTGGTATGAAAAAGAATGTCCCTTTATAACTTCGACTTTCAAAACAACATTTTAATGTTTAAAAAATTAGGCAATTAATATGCAATAATAGATTAAATCTGTGAGAATTTCTGCTTTCCCGTGTAAATAACACATAGGGTAACAAATTTAGTTTAAATCTATATAGTTGAAATGATCATATTGGAAAAACGACTGTGTTTAAAGCTCCGAATTAATAAAAAAAGAGCAATGTCCTTTTAAAGATGGGTAATAATTAAACATAAATATAGCTCCCGGTCTAGCACATATAGATCTCGTATCAGTATATTGATTGCTTACATTAGATCAATGACTTAATATTGCCGTAATAGTGCAGACAGCTGACAGAATAAGTAAGCTAGATACCAAGTAGCCAAAATACCCGACATTGCCTAAACTTAACTTGCAACATTTACTTAAAAGTATGGAACAGGTCAGGTAATTTTGCTCTTAGCCTTAGTCAATAACACCTCTTACAGATACTAACTTTGATAAGGAACTGGTCAGGTAATTTTGCTCTTAGCCTTAGTCAATAACACCTCTTACAGAAACTGACTTTGATAAGGAACTGGTCAGGTAATTTTACTCTTAGCCTTAGTCAATAACACCTGTTACAGATACTGACTTTGATAAGGAACTGGTATGACTTTAGTATGTTTCAGACAAAACAATTAATACGCATGTCTTATGATGAGTTTACAAATACATGAATATTAAAAATATTATTTGGTTGTTAATAAATCAGCACCTTACAATGTGTTTGTATTTCGTGCTTTATAGAGTATCCGGTAAATTATTACTGTTGTCTGATGACCCATTTAAGACCGACCGGAATTCCAGCAAGAAAATGCCAAAAACAATAATGTTATTCATAAAACAACAAAGTTCATCGACGTGTTTAATGCAAATGACTTGACATATTTATTTCCGCATTTTGTGTTATGTTATTTAATAATTCGTAGATTTGAAAAGGGTTATCACAAATTACTGATGGATAACGACAGTTGCCCTTTTTTTTCATTTTGTTCTTCAATACTATGGTAACAACCCGATCCTTCTATTTATATCACCTGTTTCAGGAACATTTCTCTTAAAAAACAACAAGGCATAACCGATTTTATCTATCTAAGTAATCTTTTAACTTTGTGTAAGCACTTTGATAGATTGTCTAAATACCAGGAATACACATTGTAGGCGTTAATGTTTTTGTTTGTCCCAGTAGACACATTTTCATTTCAAACGTTTTTTGCTACTGACATCAATCTGTTTAGCATTTCTGGGGAGACATGTACTTCAATATTTTCATTTCATACTTGCGCCAAAGAAATATTTGGAGTTTTACATACACACAAAAACGACCATTTGTATTGATCGCGTATTTTGCACAGGTTTAGAAACGTTCGTGCTGATCAATTGACGTCATTCAATTTCTTGTATGTAAAGATAGATTAGAATTATTTATCATTTATAAATAAAATAAACTTTTATGGATACATAAAAATATTAGTTTAATTACTTCTGTTGCTTGTTCATTTCCTTTCAAATTAAACTGATATGCTCTGGCTTTTTTGAGGGACCTGTCAATATTAATTGGGGGGTTGAGACTGGAGCATTGTAAATTTTCATGTTTTAAAAAGACTATTTAAGTACAAAAAGTTGCTGACCTGTACATCAGATGTGGTTGTCCTATCTAAAGAATCATTTTATGGTTACAATTCAGTATTATATGTTTGTTAAACAAATTGTGCGATTTCAGTATGTTAATTGGTTTTGAATTAAAACATCCGGGAATATTTTTATGATATTGTTATGAAAAAAGGTGCCATATCAGTGCTGAAAAAAAACAAAACTTGGAGTCCCATATATATGCTAGCATTAAAAAGTATGTCCTATTGCAGTTTGCACCGTTCCCAACACCCTAATAAATATTGATAGTCCCTTAAACCATACATCGCTTTTACTTTTAAATATTTACTTTGTTCTTTAACAAATGTGTATAGCTAATATATAAATATGTTGTGTCTGAGTTGATTTGGGTTGATACATAAAGAAAAACGGAAATAAAATGTGTCGATAATCAGTTATCACTGGAGCGCCATACAACAAAGCCAGGAGCTATTCTTATATAGTTTCAAGAATGCAATATAAAAAATTTCACATTTGAATAAAATTGAATTGGAAATAAACTTGATATTTATTTGTAGATTCTCGGCACGTTTCAGTTATTTATGATAGATTATCACCTGCGATATTTAGACATTGAGTGTAAAGTATGTCGTAAGGCTTAAAGATCAAAATTTTAATTTTTTAGTGTGTGTTAAGATTTTAAATAAATAATGTATTATATAATTTATCCGCGATCATACAGGTGTGTGCTATTCCTTTTTAATTTATGCTTAATTGGTTTATTAAGAAATTGCTTATCTACGTAGTATGTGTTATTTTTGTCTTATTTTCGCCGAACCGAAAACTTAAAATTGTGAACATTTGTATATTTTACCTTAGTACCGTTCTAATAAACACAGACGACACTAATATAGATTTTGAATTAACTGTGCACAATTGACACAAATAAATCGGTGTACAAATAGTTGCAAAAAAAATGTTTAAACTGTACGAAAATAGTATATGGACATTTATTTAATATTACATGTATATGCACAAAATGGGTCCACGTAAAAACAAAATTAAGGTTATGTAATTGATCTTATAAGAGAGCAGTGTATTTTAATCATGTACGAAATAATAATAATAATAATAATAATAATAATAATAATAATAATAATAATAATAATAATAATAATAATAATAATAATAATTAAGGGTCCTCCTGTTCGACCATAAAATCACAGAATTTTGCTTCGTAATTTGTTATTATTTGGTTGATTTTAGATAAATAATGAGATGTGAAATCATGTATATTAACAAAAATTTCGAGGAAAATAATCGTTAAAATGTCGCATTACACAAATTATTTTATTAACGTCTTTTTTAAAATAAAAAGATTCCTTCTATTATATACTTGTGAACAACTGAACGACGTGCTATCGTAGTCACTAGGACGCTGCAATCATTGTCACGCAGAGGCTGCAATCAGTTACTAGCTTTAATTATTGTCCATGCAATAGAGTGAACCGAAAGCAACAGTCTCTAAAACGATACATAAGCGTCACTGTTACATGTAGTCCAATCTGGCAGTGTTGTAAAATACCGGCGTGTCGATATAGTACGATGCAGAAGAACGTGTTCATACAATATGTTTCTATTATGCAGCAAAGTGAAAAGTTACTCATATGACTTTACACATTAAACATTAACTCACTTCGTTTATTGTCTATCGTTCAAATCACCAGTATATATGAACTCTTACGGTGTGACCAATCAACGAAAATTATTTTTATTATTATTTATTTTAAAGTTCATATAAGTACGTTTTGGTGTAAACAGGTTTTTATGCGTACTTCTAAACAAGAAATTACTGCATATGTATTGGTATTGAAGTGTATTTGTTTGCTTGTATGGTGTTTTTCAGATAAATCTTGGCGTCCAATATTTATTGGGGGCGTAAAGCCGAAGTACCCGGAGAAAACCCCGGACCTTTCGAGGGAAAAGTGGTAGTCCTTGTCAATTAAGATTGGAGTCGAGTACACCAGGCCTGCAGTGAAAATCGAACCCCCAAACTCAGTGTTAACAAGACCACGTTATTAATAGTAGACGACTTACTACTTTAACCCCTCGGCCACCTATGGGCCCCGTGTTGGAGTCTATCCTTTTTACATGTACTGCCATGACAGAATGACAGCGCCACCTGGGAAAAGACAACTATCTAATAATTTGTCTAGGTAATTACATGGCTTCTTAACAATCTACGCCAGTTAAAACTAAATAGGCGTAAAATATGCAATCTACATCAGACTTGTCTATTTCTAGTTCATCTCATTAGAAACAAAATTAATAGGATAATATGCATTTTCCTTTTAAGATGCCAAGATAGATTCTTTTCATTGCTTTTAACATCGGTATTTACAAAATCAGTGAATTAAAATATTTTACCATAAGTCACTTTGAAACGCATTAAAATGAAATGAAGTAAATAACTTATCAGTTTCCAAGTCTATTTATATGAAATACGAATAAATGAACAGCATTTATATATAGACACAATAACTGAATGTAATCTTCATACGGCAATTTCATATTTCGATTTGGGCGTTGGTGGCCTAGTGGTTAAGGTAGTTCATCTACTATTAATCAAGTGGTCTGTCAACACTGAGGTTGCGGGCAGGTTGCGCTCGACGACTCCAGTCTAAATTGACAAGAATTGCTAATTATCCCACCAAAGGTAGGGGGTTTTCTCCGGGTACTCCGGCTTCCTTTCCCAATAAAAACTGGATGCCATGATATAGCTGAAATATTGCTGAAAGAGGCGTTAAACAACAATCAAACAAACATATTTTGATTAATCCCTATATTAGACTTTTAAATTTAAACAAAGAGAGGTGAATTATTTATATAACAAGCTTTAACCGTATATATTAATGCAGGAAGACTGAAAGTTGACGCAAAATTATAAATTCCTGACAATATCGTTGCCCGTTCAGCCAATCACAACTCGTGTATCACACACAAAAGCTGGAATTCAAACCCCTTTAAATGCTATTTCATCTTATCATCTCAATTTGGAATAGTTTAAAAGTGTTTTCATCTGCTTTCTTCATTACTCAAATTCTGTTTATTACGAAGAGTGAGTTCTGTTATTTCTCTTATTGAATCGGACTTAAAAGCCTAAAAATTGAGAAATATGCGACTTTTAAATACATTGCTGCGTGTATTTTATATAATATAGGTGAATTACGCTTTAAATAAACGCATAAATCATGATGTTTTTGTGAGGTCTACAAAATTTACACCCAAACATATACCTTACATGAAAATAAAATCCCGTTTAAGGAAATATATTTCTTAAAAGGTCAGACATGCAAAGATATGCATGTCTTACATAATATCTGCATTAAATGACGCAATCATGTATGCATACAACTCGACATTCGACACGTTTGTCAATTGCTCCGTGCATATAAATTGAATTATCAAAGTATATAGACATGCATCGGTACTTACTTTGTTTCAAATACAAATATAACTGATTGACTGATTGATCACAGTATTGAGCAGATTACACACGTAGTTATAATTAAACTTACCTAAAATACTTCATTTTGAATTGAAACTAAAATACATCCGAAATTCGAAATTAAAAAATGTACACTGATCCAATTATTTAAGTTGTTTTTTAATAAAGAATTTTATCTTAATCATTTCATTAAGCAGTATCTAGGAATCAAAGTAAATAATAAACACACAAGTTCGCCTCCTGTCTACCACATCAAAGCGAAATTTCTGTCCATGAAATAAATTCGCCCATCCAGTTAGCTACATCTTATTAATCCAATCGCTGGGAGAAATTATAGATTCACTCTACGCCTGCTGCAATACTTAATGTAACGGTTGAACTGACGCTTCAACACACACGACGGATGAGGAAATTCGCCTCTTAAAAGAAATAAACTTCAGTATCACATACTGTACAATAGGAAAAAAGGTTACGAAGTCGCTCTTTGTCACAAAGGTTACTTTCAGAAGTTTTAACATCTAAGGCAAAGCGTAACCTTTACCTATACGAGTATATTAATAAATGAACAATACAGGTATTTCAAAGGTGTGCCTTACTGCAGTAAAATATACAAATTAATTTGACGGTAGACTGGAGAGGATTGAAACGATATAAATATATCAAAGGGTTCAATTATATAAATAACGTGTTTCAAATTATACCTACAAGGGGTAATGTAACCTTAATTCCTGTAAATCGAAAAATCATATAATATTGAATCTTTACCAGGTGTTGTACAGGTTAAAAGAATATTATCAGTTAAAATTTTACTTATATAAAGCCTGTAAGTAAGGAATTGAGAGTGATTTATTTTGTAAAAATTGTTTGTATTTTCGGACGACTTCCGACAAACAAATTTTCATTCGATTTAAATTTAAACATGTGAAATATACATAGACCTCATTTGTATATAAAATAAATATTTTACTTTTTTTTTTCTAAAGAGTTTTTTTAAATGTTTCTTGTTTTTCGATCATAGGGTGTTACCCCTTGTCATACTTAACACATTGCAGTGTCACTTGGTACAAGTTTCTAACTTACATCATAATGACTGTATCTGAAGGTTGTACCGTGTCTCTTGCTTATCACCCAGTGCTTCGGATATATCGTTGTGAGTAGAAAGTCTTCCGAATGTTAACTTTACTTAGACTTTGAACTTTGTATAGTGATATAACCCATCAGTAATGCTCCATTGTTTGAGTTGTGACTCCACCATAGCACAATATTTCTACTGGTAACCTAGTTGTACATTCTGGTTCTTAAAGAAGCATAATGTCTGATAAACTGACACACAAGTTTATCACTATCGTAAATCACATTGTCTGCTTCATGGCTTACTCGACCGCATTGCATCCATGGATTTTATTGGATTCGGATTACTCAATTTCTGTTTTTGTGTTTTTGTTTTCGTGCTGTTTATGTTTGTGTCAATCCAAATTTATACTCATCGCTTGACTTTCGGATCTTGTTGTTCGGTCGGTTCTCTTGCTATTTTCCGTCTCAATTAAAACGCATCTATGTTGTGCCTGTTTTAGTAAACCTGTTCCTAAAACATTGGAGAAAGGGATTTTCAACTACTTCGAAGAGGATTTTCAAAACCTGTCCATTGATTTATATATTTTTATTGAATACAAATATGAACGTTGAACTGTATCTTGATATCGTATATTTTTTTAAAATTTATAGGGATTGGCTATGTACTCTACCATAACGTTAATATCATTAAAATTTACTAACAAAAAATAGATTGGGAAACACATAAAATTGCTGCTTAATATGTTCTGTAAAATGATTTTGTTTAACATTCGGTGAGCAGTATATACGAGTAGTGTTAGTAAGTACCACATTCGGTGTTTATATTTTGTATTCTGCAGATTACTGGACTGCGGCCACTTTACAGTAATCTGTTAAATATTTTGTATGATAAACAGTTAACTGTAATAATGAGCAAAAACTTTCATTCTAAAAATAAGAAATTATTTTGTGTGGGATGTTTAGATTTAAATGGAATCGACAAGTTAACGACTAGGATCAATAATAGGTTTGCACTCATTATTTCAAGGATAATGAAAATATATTTACATCTAGAAACCGATTTTGATCAAGTTCTTTTGTAATGAAACATAAATATTTTTTCCAATTATATTTTCTGTTGTTACTGTATACCTCAATACCTTTTTTCTTTAACAGAGTCTGTGTGTCAAATGTGTAGACTATAATTTCTGTGTTATTTTTACAGATATCTATCCAAGTGCGAATAACTATCTCATAAAAATGATTGTAAGTGACTGCTTTTTGTCATCAAAAGAATGTAATCGCCTTAAACCGCATATAACACATAAGCAGACTTTAATAATCTGTTATGGAGTAAAGAGATTTTGACAGTACCTCCGGCTAAGGCGACAAGGTCATCTATGATCGTCAAATTAGTAAAAATTGTACACGTATCACAAAATGCTGAAGATTTATTAAGTTATGAAATGAATCGACAAAGCATTTAAATAAAACAGCCGAAATGCATATTACTAATAGATATTAATAAGAAGAAATGCAGAGGATTAAAGACTTCCTGTCACATAATCCATTTAATAGATTGTCCATAGACGCTTTTATGTATGTAATACGTGCAATCTTTTTGTGGTTAATTGAAATGCTAGGTTTGTGTTTGGTTATTCCCATTGTGTTAGGTTTGTGTTTGGTTATTCCCATTGTGGTAGGTTTGTGTTTGGTTATTCCCCTTGTGTTAGGTTTGTGTTTGGTTATTCCCCTTTTGTGGGGTTTGTGTTTGGTTATTCCCCTTTAGGGAACTTTGTGTTTGGTTATTCCCCTTGTGGTAGGTTTGTGTTTGGTTATTCCCCTTGTGTGAGGTTTGTGTTTGGTTATTCCCCTTGTGGTAGGTTTGTGTTTGGTTATTCCCCTTGTGTGAGGTTTGTGTTTGGTTATTCCCCTTGTGGTAGGTTTGTGTTTGGTTATTCCCCTTGTGTGAGGTTTGTGTTTGGTTATTCCCCTTGTGGTAGGTTTGTGTTTGGTTTGTCCTATCTTTATATAACAAAAGCAGTGGGTGAAAAAATAACTTGCATTGTTATCATTAAAACTTTGATTGATTGATTGATTGATTGATTGATTGATTGATTGATTGATTGATTGATTGATTGATTGATTGATTGATTGATTGATTGATTGATTGATTGATTGAGCAAACAGGCTGCTACCCTTTAATTTTCGAGTGGTTTAGGACAAATTTTTGGTCAAACAGTTATTTATGCCGATAATTAATATTTATTTTCGTTTTTATCTTAAAGATAACAATACTTTCAATCCTGGATTTATTTGAATAAGAACGTAAAAATAATTTAAATTCAGCCATTTTTGTGTGAAACTGAACACCTACGTTATCAGATTAAAACAGATTTAATTGATATGTATTAATAGGCGGTTTGTAATGCGACACTTAGATGGACATATATGATGGTCAGCGTTTTGGCCATAGAACATTATTATAAAAGCCATTAAAACGAAACACTTCATTGTCGTCAATTTCCGCTTGGTTTCATTAAGAAAATATAGGTACAATAGATTTATAACCAATACTACAGAAGGGTACAAAATATTTTAATAACATATTTATATCAGATTTTAAGCGAAATCGTAGTTTATAGATGTAGCGTGTTTTTAATTTTTAACAGATTCTGTTGTTGACAGAAAATGAGAATTGTAACAATCTGTGATAAATTTTATTTATTTATTTATTTATTTATCTATTTATTTATTTAATTTATTTATCCCGTGAAGGATTGATACATATTTATCGTCAACGTCATTTATAAATAAACAAATGCTAGATAACTAAAAAACAACAAATTATGATAGACATAATTATTTATAGTATAATCATGCAGTCTTCAAGCCCACTTTCATCAGTTTTTAATATTTTTTAATTGAACAACAAACTGCTATCGGACAATGGGGAATGACTCTGTTCTTTCTTGTGTACTGTAAAGTACAGTTTAAAGGATACAGTGTAGTATAGGTTCTCGCCTAACTATGAACATGTACATCTGGTTACAAGAACTGGCTTAATTGTAGTCGTTCCGTGTGCCATGAACGCCTGCAATTCACTATTGCCAAATATGGGTTAACTCACAAAACATGTCCACTAGGTTGCCAGGAAATAGTTTGGTTGGGGTTTAATTCCAATTTCGGCAGTTTTGCAATATAGTGGGGAGGAAGCCTGCGTAACCTTTGCAAACCACCAACCGGGGGGCTGAGTAACCTTTGTAAACCACCACCAAGGGGGGAGGAAGCTTAGGTAACCTTTGTAAACCACCAACCGGGGGGCTGAGTAACCTTTGTAAACCACCACCAAGGGGGGAGAAAGCTTGGGTAACCTTTGTAAACCACCAACCGGGGGGGCTGAGTAACCTTTGTAAACCACCACCAAGGGGGGAGAAAGCTTGGGTAACCTTTGTAAACCACCACCCGGAGGAAGGAAGACTGAGTTACCTTTGTAAACCACCAACCGGGGGGGGGGGCTGAGTAACCTTTGTAAACCACCAACCGGGGGGGCTGAGTAACCTTTGTAAACCATCACCAAGGGGGAAGAAAGACTGAGTAAACTTTGTAAACCACCACCCTTCGGTAGAAAGACCGACAATCTTTGTGAACGAACAGAGAGAGAGAGAGAGAGAGAGAGAGAGAGAGAGAGAGAGATATGCTTTAGTTGCACCTATTTATGCCTCCATCTGATAGTGGTACACATCAAAACAAACATGCAACATGCTACACTGGAGATTACGTCCAGGTTAGATATCTCTATTTGTTGACAACTTCAAACAAAATCACCGGATTTTTTATCGAATTACTAAGAAATTAAATCAAACACCGTTGGTTGGACAAAACGGAAAAATCTCAACCACCCGCGTGAAAGATTTCGTTTGGTCTCCAACTGGGCAGAGCCTCGTTGGAGATCAGAAATCTTTTCACTCGGGGGTCTGAGATGTTCGACGAGAATATTTCTGTGGCGCACTTTCTATATTTCTAATATAAACGTTCCGGAGCAAATGGCAAATGCGTTCTAAACGGTATGCTCTGGTCAAGTATCCGTTGGCATAGGTTTCTCTTTCGAATTTAATCTTAAATCGTTTGTAAGTCTTTAACTTCGCCATAGTGTTCATCAGTCCACTTGAATCTAAAATAATTTTCGAATTGTCTTTGACTGGTGGTGAAACGAAGCTAGTTGAAATATTTCCCAAAATTCCAACGTACAAGACAGGTGTTCTAGGTTACATTTAATCAGGGTCGATTTTACACTGTTCAAGCAAAGGTTTCTAAATTGTAGCGAATTTGCAATGTTTAATATGAATAATTTAAGGCACAGTCGATTAGTTTGTATGTTCTGTATGCCAAAACCACAAATATAAATGTACCAGTGTATTACACTGTAAATGAATATATAATAGAAGTCACCAACGATAGGTGTGTATTTGTCAACGTAAGAAAAGTCCTAAGGGCTCTCTAAAGTGTAAAACTGTTTAGTTCCCCACCCACCAGAAGCAGAAGGAAGCGTGAGTCATAACTAGGATGACCTCACCATTAACGCGATGACCTCACCTTTAACGGGATGACCTCACCATTAACGGGATGACCGTACCGTTAAAGATTTTAGTGTATGTTTCAAAATTCACGTTTTCCGTGTGTAAGAATTTTTGACGACGCAGAAGTTTAAACATATTTTATTTGCAACAAATCTGAAAAGAAGGATAAGACACAATTTAAACAAACTTGTGAAGTCTTCTCCAACAATAGCAAATATTTTACAGGAATATATAAGATATGTTAAGCATGCTAAAAAGTATCGGTACAGTTTGAAAAGGTATGAATTAAGTAACGAAAATATATTGCGTTTGTTCGTGGATTATACTATTAAGAATCATTTTTCCGTTTTATATTTAGTTTTTTAACGCCCATGCTCACTGTAGACTTTGCTTGTGCTAGCAAATTCTGGTAGTCCTGTAACAATTATTGCAGCCTCGAGTTGTAATTGTTCTATCTTCGAGGCGTTAAAAGTTCCACAGACGACACAGAACCTGATGATATGCAAGCCGCTGTCAATAATTTATTAACAGAGACATTGAAGTCATATGTAATTTGAGATATTGAGACCTAAATAGAGATTTTTTTTAATGAAATCTATAGTATGACACATTGGTATAGTATGAGCACATTGGTATAGTATGGGACATCTTTCAACTGAAGATTTGCGTACTTGCATTAAATTGGTTTTTCCGTGTACACATTCAAAAGGTTGCAAACACTAATTGTCGAGCATAACTGCGTTTATTGACTTAAATAGCTTTTAGTTAAATTCAGCGTGGTTTTGGTGGAGGTTTTTTTTGCCCGACAAATGAAAACAGCTTTCTGCGTATAGTCGAGCTCATACTTCTTCGGTAGATCCAAAAAGTTATATTTTGCAATCAACAATTATTTCCTCAAATATTAAGCGTTTTGAAATACAGCGGTTTTCTTTCATTTGGGAGTGTAACCTTAGTGCAGTAGAATTTGTGTATTTAAAACCCTTCAGGCTTTGTCGTGTGCGGTTGACGCGGGTTTACCATTGTGCGTCACGAAAGCAGACGAACGTTTGCATTTTGTGGAGTTGTTTGTTTTCTTTGCATCTGAGTATTTATAGAGTGGTATTTTGTGAAGTTTTTTCGTCTGCCTCTGAGTATTTATATAGTAGTGGTATTTTGTGGAGTTTTTTGTATTGACTTTTTCTGAATATTTATAGAGTGGCATTTTATTGAGTTTTTTTTATACAGTAGTGGCATTTTCTGGAGTTTTTCGTTTTGACCGACTCTGAGTTTTTATAGAATGGCGTTTTGTGGTGTTTTTTGTTATATGTCTGACTCTGAGTTTTTATAGAGCAGCATTTTGTTGAGTGTTTTGCTTGTGTGGATTGTTCTGGCTGCAATATTACAACACTAGTTTATTGTTACCGACAGATCCTCACTTACCTGTTTGTATAATATTTCTTTAAACACAGAACTCTTCAAATTGGCGATCAAAGTAAAAGCAACTGTGTAAATACCAATAACTTGGCACACACGAGTTCTAAATAAACACTATTATATAACTCGGGATTTTGTTTTTCTCATCAAGTGGCTGATTCAGTGCGATCAAATGAAATAATTATTGGAATAAGATTGATTTAGTTATGACATTTACAAAGGTTATTTTTGTGAAAACTTTGGCAGCATTGCACACGCCATTAAAAAGTACATTACGGGACAGTTATCCACATCAATCAAACTGAAAGAAACAATAGACTGGGAATTTTGATTATGTTCTGTTTCTTGTGTTATAAATGCGATAATTTCAACACGAATTTGCATGTTATTGGCACACGTATCACTTTCCTTAATTTCTTACATTATTTCTACTATAAACGATAGATCCGAGCATAATCAGGAAATCTTCTAATGTCGCCGTACTATGGAAATATAACTAACAGAATCAAAATAACTTTGAATATCTTGTGCAGAAGATTAAGGCAGCAGGAATTATCTAAATTGTTTTTCCTCTTTCCCCTTTTCATTCTCTGATAAGGTGATTTTGTATTTTCTCCCCTTTATTAATTTTGAGAGTTTTGGCTGCTCAGCTTTAGAAAAAAACTTTATTGCTTTTGCGAAACGCTAATGTTTAATTTAATGAGTTTTCGGAACAATTGTTGTTTATGATGACACAATAACATGACTGAAAAATGAAGTACCTTGTACATGTATTTCTACTCGTCACGGAGCAGTCTTCGCCTCCCAGGTTTTTTTAAATAGGCATTATAAAAGTGATAAACTTAACTTGTTTTGGATGGAATATTGTGAAATCTATCAAATGAATCATTTGCCATCACTTTTAATGGAATAAATAACGACACTCAGCGTCAATCCACCTACCCGTGTCTGCATGCATGTCGATCTACTTTGCAAACACTGCGACAATCAGGTAACCTGTGTCCTGCGTGTATATCTACTCCGTGAACACTAGGAAAAAGAAAGCCAGGCATTGAATTACTTGGAGGCAAATTGTAGTTTCAGAGTTAAAGAGATTGATTACACATGGGCAAGATTAGCATACCTGATCAATTGAGAAAATGGAAACCGTGTGCAAAAGAAGCTGGAATATTGCTGTTTGATAATGTTTAAATTTAAATCGTCTTATTTGTCGTACATTCTTGTGGTGAGATGACCGTTTGCATCTATAAAGATAAAGCTGTTTCTGTGGTATTTTTAATTTCCAGTTCTTAAGGATAAAATAACGGAAGCAACTCAGCAAATTTGCTGGTTGTTAATTGAACGTACATCAGCAATATATCTAAACGTGAAATTAAAAGACATAGCTTCCGCTATCTTCTTGTATTTAATAAGACGATGAAGAAATTCAGTTTCATAAGAATACACGAACAAATCGGCTAGGGGTCGGGTGTAGTTTGTACCTATTGGAATTCCGATTAGCTGCTGATAAACACGTCCTCCGAAAGTTACAAATATGTTGTCGATCCGAAAATCTAGCATAGTATAAACATGTTCCTCTTTAAGCGTAATTTCTCTTTCGTTCTTTAGTAGAAAAATACATATTATTGAAATATGAAATTACATATGTGTAGGCATATGTGGGTTTCTGTATAATTACTTTAGGACAGGATTTTAGTTTATCGTGAGGCAATGCTGTATAAAGAGTTGAAAAATTCAAGGTTCTGATTAATGACATTTAAAATAGCGATCTTGATTGCAAATTGTCTAAAGGATCTTTAGGATTTTTTTTTCAATCCAAATATAATTGACATTACTTCGCAAAAACAGTTACACCGTATTTGTGTTGTCCTTCTTGCACTCCAGGAAACAAAATCTTTTTATGTAATGTTTGAATCAAGCAGAAGTATGGTAAGTCTGCAGACTCTTTAACACATGTGTTGTCCTTCTTGCACTTCAGGAAACAAAATCTTTTTATGTAATGTCGGAATCAAGCACAAGTATGGTAAGTCAGCAGACTCTTTAACACAATGTTGTAGAAGTATTGTCTAAATTTTATGTTAGGTTATACCCAAGAGGTCAATTTAATTGTAGGTCCTCACTTTCTTCAGATAATTAAAATAGATACACGTAGTACTGGGAACACCCCGAGTTTATTTTTTAAAACCGATTGAGTTTCTACACAAAATGAACATATAATAATATGATAAATAATTGTTATTATACAGCTTTGTTAGGTGACATTTCCATAGTGTCAACTAAAGAAATGCACGTAACTTTATAGTCATACATGCATGATAACGAGTCTTATTAACTTAGATGATGCCACGTGGTTTACTGCGGTTGCTCTGTAAATACAGGCAAAAGCACCCTCAATAAAGTAATTCACGAGAGCATTCTTCACTCAGTACATTAATTGATCATATTACTCAGGTCAGAATATCTGGTATTAATTACTGTTTGGACCTCCTCGGTGTTTGGTAGGCTGTTTTTTTATTATTATGGTTTCATTGATGAGCATTGGGTTTGCTTAATCAGATAGATCAGGACTGTTCACTGCTTCCCTTAATTACTACTTTTTATCTCTTGATCGTTCTTCTGCCTTTGTTATGATCCTTTTTGTTTTTGTTTATTTTTGACATGGGTTGTATGTCCGTTTTTTGACCCACAAAGTTACAGTGTTGATCAGCGGCTTGTTCCATTAGTGTGCAAGGCTTTTCACACACCAACGTCTATCTTTTGGTAGATTTCGCATTACTTCATTGTCGTTAGCTTTGTAACCTGGTTACTTGGATTTTAACACGATTTGGTTAATTGTCTTTCGATCATTGACAATTTTTAACAAGATAGATTTGTCAATCGCTCCTTTCTTTTTCTCTTTAATATATTTTCTGCTGTCTAAGAGTCAATCTTCTTAATGACATCCTGTTTTCATTACTAGCGACGACTTATTTTAGACTTTGTAGGTCTTATATATTAAGAAATTCACACAATTTTTTCCAAAGTATGGAGGTCCTGAGAAGTATCACTTAACTCTCTATGCTGTAATCAGCACATGTATAGGAGCGGTGGCAGGTACATTTCTCAGAAGAATAACCAGATATTTAAAGGATCACACTTGTGTCTATTTTTAAAGTTCATCAATTCAATTTAGATTTTGCTGTAATTGTTTACATAGTTTTAAGGTGCTTTATTAATAAATGCACATCGGCTACTAATAATTTTACTAGATTAAGTTAATCAAATAGTTAACCAGAACCAATTAACATCAAATAGTCCAAATAACTGTCTTTTGTTTGTAGTTTGTAAGAAAATGATGGTTGCTTTCTTCATTAAATGGATTGCGACAACGTTTATGTAAATATATTTATCAAAGGTATACATAATCGAATATTGTTTGTAAACAAACAGTAACACGTGTATAAATATTTATAGATATTGGTTTTCATTGGTTAAAAGCTTGCACGGGTATTTGGGGTTTGTTCGACTTGAAAGTTTTAAACGGGTGCGTGAATTTAGTCATTCGAGCCATTGCGATTCAAGTGTACACAGGCTTTTTTATTTACTTCAAAATTTGTATACTAAACATGGGAGATTCCGACCGTGAAGACACTACCAGTCAAACCTGTATCGAATCCAATATTCCTGCCCCGAATAAGCAAGTACAAGATTCAAGTGATAAATCTTTAGCTGATTCCAGTGCTTTTGCCGCTTTAGATCTTTTTAGAGATTACTTTGAAGATAGGTTAGGTTCGTTGAAGCGAGAACTCAGAAATGATGCCAACCAGAAGACTGAAATGGTGGTTAAAAAACTCAAAACAGAACAATCGTACAAATTTAAATTCAATGGCAATAGACAGCAGTTTGAATTCAATGACGACATTAATGTTGATATTGCCAGGATTAAGCGTGCAGCAGAGTCGAGGGATTACGGTAAAATCAAGGATATTTGCAATGACGTCCGAGATAAAATTCATAAACGCAATAAATGTATTAAGCTTGCCGACAAATCTCCATCCGGATGGGATACGGTTAAGGAGTATTTATCTGATGAACTCGCCTCAGACTCAGATGACGAAAAACGGATTAGACACGCAGAAAATAGAGCCATCCGCGCCAGAAAACAACGCAAACAGGAAAATGCAAGTCGTAGGAGACAGGACAACAACTATACTAACAAACAGAAGTTGTTCCCCGTGCTACTCCTTCTGCTACTGTTACTGGTCCTGAGCGCAGTTTTCGTGACTTCAACAGATTCCAAACAAGACCGAGCCCCACTGACATCTGTTTTGGTTGTAACGAGCAGGGACACTGGAGAAGAAACTGCCCCAGGATTGCTAAACCAGTCACCAGACAGTAATAATAAAGACATAAATGATAAGTATTCATCTGACTTTTATTTACCTAACTATGACGAACATGTTATGTTTCATAATGAAAATTTTGAATATGAACAGTCAGAGAAATCTACAAGTGTGAAGGGTAGACTTAAAAATTGTGTTTCGTTTTGGAAAGACATTGGCTGTAATGATTTTATCTTAGATATAATAGAAAATGGATACTCCATCCCTTTTGCTACTACACCTTGTTCTACGTTTAGAAACAATAACCGGTCTGCAATAGAAAATTCTGAATTTGTTTCTGAAGCCGTTTCAGATCTTTTATTGAATTATTGTATTGAAGAGGTTACAAGTAAGCCTACTGTTGTAAATCCGTTAACGGTATCAGTTCAAAAATCAGGCAAGAAAAGATTAATTTTAGATTTGAGAGAGGTAAATAAACATGTATATAAAACAAAAATCAAATTTGAAGATCGGAGAATAGCTCTCGAATATTTTGATAAAAACAGTTATTTATACAAATTTGATTTAAAGTCTGGGTATCATCATTTAGATATAAATAGTAAATTCAAAACCTATCTAGGATTTTGTTGGAGAGAAAAGTATTATGTGTTTACAGTTTTACCTTTTGGCCTGACCTCAGCACCTTACATTTTTACAAAAACATTAAGACCTCTCGTTAAATATTGGCGCAAAAATGGTAAACGTATTGTGTTATACTTAGATGACGGATGGGGTACGAATTCAGATGTTCAAAGTTGTTCTGACGATTCGAGTTTCGTTCTAGAATCTTTAACGAAAGCAGGATTTCTTGTAAATAATTCTAAGTCTGTTTGGTATCCATGTAGGTCTATAATTTGGCTTGGATTATTGTGGAATTCTGTTAATCACTCGTTACAAATACCACATGAGAGATTAAGTGATTTAGTACTTTATATTGATCACATTTTTTCTGAATTACCATTTGTTAGTGCTCGAATTTTAGCAAAGGGTACAGGTCGCATAATATCGCTCTCGCCAGTCGTTGGTAATGTTACCAGATTTATGACCAGACATTTATATAGATTGATCGAGTCGAGTGCATCTTGGGATAGTGTATTTAGATTATCCGACCAAAATGTTATAAATGAATTACATTTCTGGAAAACAAACGTACATAGGTTAAATGTAAAAACTTTTTCAGATTATAAGGTGCCTTCTACTGTTGTTTATTCAGATGCTAGTAATTTTGCTTGTGGAGCATTTTCCTGTCAACTCGACAACAGTATATTTCATAAAATGTGGACTGATTCTGAAAGGTTGCAGAGTTCTACATGGAGAGAACTTCGTGCAGTCGAGTTATGCTTAGATACATTTAAGAATGAATTAGCTGGAAAATGTGTTAAATGGTACACCGACAGTCAAAATTGTGAGCGGATTGTACAGTGTGGTAGTACAAAAATGCATTTACATGAAATAGCTATGTCTATTTTTTCAATTTGTGTTAAAAAATGTATCAGTATTGATATACAATGGATACCAAGAGAGTTGAATGCAAAATCAGATGCAATTAGTAAAATTTTTGACTTTGATGATTGGGGTGTGACAACACAATTTTTTAATTTTATTGACGGTATGTTTGGTCCACATACATTCGATCGTTTTGCGGATTCACAGAATAAAAAAGTTGAGAAATTTAATTCGAGGTTTAGTACTCCGGGCTCAAATGGTGTAGATGCTTTTGCATTTAATTGGTCAGCGGATAATAATTGGCTTGTGCCGCCTATTAATTTAGTAAACAAAGTCATTAAGCATTGTTTAGCATGTAAGGCTGTAGGCACATTAGTTGTTCCAAAGTGGGAGTCTGCTCCCTTTTGGCCATTGATTTTTCATAGCAGCTTACATTGTATGTCATATATATCAGATGTATTGGAATTTAAAGATCCCAAGGACATTTACATTCAGGGATCTAACAAAAATTCATTGTTTGGATCTGAACGCTTTAAAGGTAGCATTTTAGTTGTACGTATAGTACCTTCATTATTATAGTATGTATTGCGTTTTAAAATAAACTTTTTCTTTTTGATCATAAATTTGTTTTAACTATTCAAAAGGATTGATTGTGGTAAACGTTCTTGCACAATCTATGAAATACTAATATGAAATCTCGAGTAACCAGAGGAAATCAGTGATGCTTGATTAAACGTATATTTGGATTGAGAAAATGCACCCACTTGGGTACACATGTATATACGTATTTATACATATATAGTCTACTTAATTGGTTTATTAGAATTATTATGCCGATTTGGCAAGTATATTTATTATTAATACGCCCATTTGGGTAGGTTGTTCTGATTATATGGACGGTCCATTTGGGCTTGAAATAGCATTACCACTTGGCTTAAGATGAACAGTGTCGAGTGTTTTATCATGTACACAATATATACACAAAAATACGCATGTTTACTTAACTCTTCCAAACGGGTAGTTAATTAATTTTGTTTTTAATTTTACATATTTCAGGTGTATTCAAAATTGGTAGATGGGAGGATATTAATTTTGAAAATGATGCCCGTTTGAAGGAGTTAAGTGCTAAATTACAAAACGCAATTTATAATTCCAAGGCCGAAAATACGTTGAAAAACTATAATTACGGATTTAAAGCTTGGTGTAGTTGGTGTAAAATGTTCTCAATCGAAGTAATTCCAGCTAGTGATTATCATGTGAGCCTGTACATTGTTTACTTGATGCAAACATCGTGTTCAATATCTAAAGTAGAAGCTGCTGTATATTCTATTGTTTGGGCTCATGAGATAGCCGGATTCGCTAATCCTTGTGATTCGTTTCTCGTGAAAAGTGTAACAGAAGGAGCGAGGAGACAGTTGTCTCACCCTTGCAAGAAAAAAGAACCTATTACACCAGAAATACTTGGTAAACTTGTGGTAAAATTCGGATCTACTTCTAATCTGTACGATAAACGTATAGTTACTATGTGTTTAATAGGTTTTGCAGGATTTCTAAGGTTTGCCGAAATTGTTCAGATTAGAGCTTGTGACATTCAGTTTTTTAATCTCTATGTATCAATTTTTATTGAAAAAAGTAAAACAGACAAGTATCGACAAGGTAATTATGTAATAATTGCAAAGACTAACACACCGACATGCCCAGTAGCCATGTTGCTAGATTATATCAATTGTGCCAAGATTGAAATGAGTGATGACAACTTTATTTTCCGTCAAATAACTTACTGTAAGAAGTCAAATTCGTATAAGCTTCGAAATTCAGGACATATTTCTTATACAAGGGCAAGAGAGATCCTGTTAGAAAAATTGGAGTGTTTGGGATTAGAAAAATCAAAATTCGGATTGCATTCTTTGAGGTCAGGAGGCTAATGCAGGCGTTTCAGACAGATTGTTTAAAAAACATGGCAGATGGAAAACTGACAAAGCAAAAGATGGCTACGTCAGAGAGGACCTAAAATCTCAGTTGTCTGTTTCTTTGAATTTGGGTATATAATAATAAAAGTATTTTCATTTCTGTTTCCCTTTCTTTGTTTTCGAAACGTTGCACTTGATGTCCGCAAGTGGCACCTCCAATATGAGAGTTGTTGTTTATTTGATAAATATTTTATGTTCGTTTGAGTTTGACGAATTAGGACATAAATATATTTATCAAAGGTATACATAATCGAATATTGTTTGTAAACAAACAGTAACACGTGTATAAATATTTATAGATATTGGTTTTCATTGGTTAAAAGCTTGCACGGGTATTTGGGGTTTGTTCGACTTGAAAGTTTTAAACGGGTGCGTGAATTTAGTCATTCGAGCCATTGCGATTCAAGTGTACACAGGCTTTTTTATTTTTTTTTTGTTTTGTTTTGTAGATTATTAAAGCCAAGAGAAGAAGAAAAACGCACATCAAAGTAAATGTTTTTCCTGGTTCATCCTTGCTGGGGAGTTGTTCTGAACAATTTGTTTTGTTTTTGTTTTTTGACAATAAAGCCGTTGCACTTGATGTCCGCAAGTGGCACCTCCAATATGAGAGTTGTTGTTTATTTGATAAATATTTTATGTTCGTTTGAGTTTGACGAATAAGGACATAAATCTGTTTAATGAAGGTAGACATTATAATGTTCTTACATAACTTCGTTTATTACATACTGTATATTATGAATTAGGATAGTGATACGTCATGATGAGAGTAATTTAAACGCTTGATGATTAAAACGCGATGAAATAATTAACCAATTACATGAAAAACAATTTTCTGAAGACAACCCATCATAGCTTACATGCAGTTAATAAAACCATACCTCGAGCTACATAACGACTGGAAACATACCGGGAGAAGGGACCCAGTGCGTGCCTAGGTGGGGAATATGTGAGGCCCTCTCGTAGCGGGGTTGTCAGGTCCGCAGCCGGTAGTGGTTGAGAGTGTTTAAAATGTCACGCTCCTTACAAAATAAAGACCTCTTTTGTAGATTACGAAACAAGAGTAGGCACATTTTACCAGCTACAAAAGATTATAAAGCTCATACCTAAATACTCTATACTTTTCCAGTAGCAGTCAAAATCTGTTCCCGTTGCCCCAACCCTTATCCCGCTTCATTAATAGTATGTTAACTGGTTGTCGTCCTGAGTAAAATCTTGCAAACAATTATTCAACCTAAAAACGAAACTTATGGAGAATTTCAACCATTTTACTGTAACGGTTAGTTCTCAACATACGCGTATCTGCGGATTAAATGTTTCCAACAATCGTTATTGGTAAAGATATCAATCAAAACATTTGGCAGATGAATTATTGTCAGGCTAACCAAAACGATACAATATCAAGCCATTCATATTCGGACTACGGTTAAGATCATTTCGGCACTGGTGACATGCATTAGTTCTTTAATTAATAAGTTACAGTTGCGTCTCTTACATCACACACCGTCTTCTTGCGTTAATATAATAGCTGAAAAATGGCTGAAATTGGTGTAAAGCCTCAAACAAGACTACATCACACTGGCATTTGCCCCATTCCGGACATCATCTTCGAAAAAAACTAAGATGCATAATGAGTTAGACTGTATATATTGGATAGTTGTTTTTTCTAAACACTGATATACATTCATCCTGAAGCATATTCTTCAAGTCAATAAATGTCACACAACTGCGATTAAATGAAAAGGTAATTTGGCATTATATATTTATTTGATGTATTAATGAACAATCTACAAATTTCCAATTCCTACTATAAACTCAAAGGATATCTAATTTGCTACACGGTCTGGCACAATCGTCGCAATTATTTGTTGTTTTGAAAATGTACTTGTGTCAATATACAACAAATTTTAAATGTTTTTTTGTGTGTTCCATGCTAAACGTCCAGTGAGTATTAAGGACATAGGGAAGAAACACAGAGTTGGTAAATACGTTATCGATCGTAGTAGGAAAGTTTAGATCTAAGAGCAATAACCCAAAACGATAGAATGAAAAATTCTACTGAACAAGAAAGATAAATCAACAGTTTATTTGAAAGTAAATGTACAGTAGTTACAGATCTTTGGTTAGATTGTGAAAATAACATAACGAAAATATGTAAATGTACAGTAGTTACAGATCTTTGGTTAGATTGTGAAAATAACATAACGAAAATATGTAAATGTACAGTAGTTACAGATCTTTGGTTAGATTGTGAGAATAACATAACGAAAATATGTAAATATACAGTAGTTACAGATCTTTGGTTAGATTGTGAAAATAACATAACGAAAATATGTAAATGTACAGTAGTTACAGATCTTTGGTTAGATTGTGAGAATAACATAACGAAAATATGTAAATATACAGTAGTTATAGATCTTTGGTTATATTGTGAGAATAACATAACGGAAATATGTAAATGTACAGTAGTTATAGATCTTTGGTTAGATTGTGAGAAAAACATAACGAAAATATATAAATGTACAGTAGTTATAGATCTTTGGTAGATTGTGAGAATTACTTAACGAAAATATGTAAATGTACAGTAGTTTTAGATCTTTGGTTAGACTATGAGAATAACATAATGTTAATATGTTAATGTACAGTAGTTATAGATCTTTGGCTAGACTATGAGAATAACATAACGAAAATATGTACATGTACAGAAGTTATAGATCTTTAGTAAGATTGTGAGAATAACATAATGAAAATATGTAATCGTACAGTAGTTACAGATCTTTGGTTAGCCTGTGAGAATAACATAACGGAAATATGTAAATGTACAGTAGTTACAAATCTTTGGTTAGATTGTGAGAATAACATAACGAAAATATGTACATGTATAGTAGTTACAGATCTTTGGTTAGACTTTAAGAATAACATAACGAAAATATGTAAATGTACAGTAGTTACAGATCTTTGGTTAGATTGTGAGAATAGCATAACGAAAATATGTAATCGTACAGTAGTTACAGATCTTTGGTTAGCCTGTGAGAATAACATAACGGAAATATGTAAATGTACAGTAGTTACAAATCTTTGGTTAGATTGTGAGAATAACATAACGAAAATATGTAAATGTACAGTAGTTACAGATCTTTGGTTAGATTATGAGAATAACATAACGAAATTATGTAAATGTATAGTAGTTACAGATCATTGGTTAGACTGTGAGAATAACATAACGAAAATGTACAGTAGTTACAGATCTTTGGTTAGATTCTGAGAATAACATAACGAAAGTATGTAAATGTACAGTAGTTACAGATCTTTGGTTAGATTGTGAGAATAACATAACGGAAATATGTAAATGTACAGTAGTAACACATCTATGGTTAGATTATGAGAATAACATAACGAAAATATGTAAATGTATAATAGTTACAGATCATTGGTTAGACTGTGAGAATAACATAACGAAAACATGTAAATGTATAATAGTTACAAATCATTGGTTAGACTGTGAGAATAACATAACGAAAATATGTAAATGTACAGTAGTTACAGATCTTTGGTTAGATTGTGAGAATAACATAACGAAAATATGTAATCGTTCAGTAGTTACAGATCTTTGGTTAGCCTGTGAGAATAACATAACGGAAATATGTAAATGTACAGTAGTTACAGATCTATGGTTAGATTATGAGAATAACATAACGAAAGTATGTAAATGTACAGTAGTTACAGATCTTTGGTTAGATTGTGAGAATAACATAACGGAAATATGTAAATGTACAGTAGTTACAGATCTATGGTTAGATTATGAGAAAAACATAACGAAAGTATTTAAATGTATAATAGTTACAGATCATTGGTTAGACTGTGAGAATAACATAACGGAATATGTAAATGTACAGAAGTTACAGATCTTTGGTTAGATTGTGAGAATAACATAACGGAAATATGTAAATGTACAGTAGTTACAGATCTTTGGTTAGATTCTGAGAATAACATAACGAAAATATGTAATCGTTCAGTAGTTACAGATCTTTGGTTAGATTCTGAGAATAACATAACGAAAGTATGTAAATGTACAGTAGTTACAGATCTTTGGTTAGACTGTGAGAATAACATAACGAAAATATGTAAATGTACAGTAGTTACAGATCTTTTGGTTAGATTGATAGAATAACATAACGGAAATATGTAAATGTACAGTAGTTACAGATCTTTTGGTTATATTGATAGAATAACATATCGGAAATATGTAAATGTACAGTAGTTACAGATCTTTTGGTTAGATTGATAGAATAACATAACGGAAATATGTAAATGTACAGTAGTTACAGATCTTTGGTTAGATTGTAAGAATAACATAATGGAAATATGTAAATGTACAGTAGTTACAGATCTTTTGGTTAGATTGATAGAATAACATAACGGAAATATGTAAATGTACAGTAGTTACAGATCTTTGGTTAGATTGTAAGAATAACATAGCGAAAATATGTAAATGTACAGTAGTTATAGATCTTTGGTTAGATTGTGAGAATAACATAACGGAAAATGTAAATGTACAGTAGTTATAGATCTTTGGTAAGATTGTGAGAATAACATAACGAAAATGTGTAAATGTTTAGTAGTTACAGATCTTTGGTTAGATTGTGAGAATAACATAACGAAAATATGTAAATGTACAGTAGTTACAGATCTTTGGTTAGATTGTAAGAATAACATAACGAAAATATGTAAATGTACAGTAGATATAGATCTTTTGTTAAATTGTGAGAATAACATAACGGAAATATGTAAATGTACAGTAGTTACAGATCATTGGTTAGATTGATAGAATAACATAACGGAAAATGTAAATGTACAGTAGTTATAGATCTTTGGTAAGATTGTGAGAATAACATAACGAAAATGTGTAAATGTTTAGTAGTTACAGATCTTTGGTTAGATTGTGAGAATAACATAACGAAAATATGTAAATGTACAGTAGTTACAGATCATTGGTTAGACTGTGAGAATAACATAACGAAAATATGTAAATGTACAGTAGTTACAGATCTTTGGTTAGATTGTAAGAATAACATAACGGAAATATGTAAATGTACAGTAGTTACAGATCTTTGGTTAGATTGTGAGAATAACATTACGAAAATATGTAAATGTACAGTAGTTACAGATCTTCGGTTAGATTGTGAGAATAACATAACGGAAATATGTAAATGTACAGTAGTTATAGATCTTTGGTAAGATTGTGAGAATAACATAACGAAAATAAGTAAATGTACAGTAGTTACAGATCTTTGGTTAGATTGTGAGAATAACCGACAACATGTCAAACAAACGGTTATTTTTCCGTCTCAAAATAATATATAAAGAATTTAGTTTATTCAATCCACAAAGGGACGAGATAATGGGGCATGGTCTCACCAGGCCCCTCTAACAGAGGTGTCCTATGTTCTGTGTGATGAATTGGTCTCTCCGGACCCCTCTTACAGAAGTGTCCTTGGTTCTGTATGATGTATAATTTAACAGTCAAGGTCCGTCGAATAGGTAAGTAGACCACAATGTCAAAGGTAACACTTTCGTAAATAGGGTTTGTGGTGAGATTAAAATTTCTGAAATTACATGCTATGGCAGTTATTAGGTCAGTAGCGTATCTCATCGAGGTAACTATCCATTGACTTTAATTTTGTTAAAAGTTAGCTGAAATGTCGAAGACAAATTAATTGACATCCATAAAAAGATGGCGGCAACAGTGTATGTGTAGTTTTTGCCAGTTAAGAAAACTCTGTGAAGAAATATATTGTGTGTTGTAAATGTGTTCTATTTGTGTTTAAAGTCAACAGTTTAGATAGTATACAGCAAAACTCGCAAAAAAGATTTTCTGATGTCTATAATTTTATAGATTTTTAGAGGATTTTCTAAGTAATTTAAGTGAATAGACATTGTTGACATATGTGAACACTATTCGTACAGTACATATTATAATTGGACTATGGAATATGGAAACACCTATTAAACCAGGAGAGAAACGTAAATTAACAGACACAGTAAGTCCTTTATCTCTTCATCAACCAGAACCCTTTCCCATACGTAGAAGAGGCTCGCTTCCCGATCTACCCCACCGAATTAATATGGAGTCTGTAGACACCTGTATTACTGATAATAAGGGTAATATTGTAAATCTGACTAAACTGATAGAGGACACAATAAAAAGCCCGTCACTTCCAGAAATAATTGCACCTCATATTATACAAGCCATGAAACCTATAATTGACAATATGGTACAATTAGTAGTGAGACCCATACACGAAACAATCGCAAAATACGAAAAAGAGTTCGAATTACTTCAGTCTGAAAATGTCAAACTCAGATCTATACTCGGACCCCTACTATTTAATATCTTCCTAAACGACATTTTCTTTTTTGTCAAGAACAGCTCACTTTACAATTACGCAGATGATAACACACTATCATTTTGCAGTCCTGACTTTGATAAACTTATCTCCACTCTGGAAACAGACTCAAACAGGTTTATAGAATGGTTTAAAATTAATAAAATGCAGGCTAATCCAGATAAATTTCAGGTTCTGGCAGTGGGTAAGAAAACAAATGAAAAGAAGCCAATTCTTCATATTCAGGACTTTGATCTTTCCTGTGAAAATACTGTAAGATTACTTGGTATTGATGTGGATTACCAACTTAACTTTGATATGCATATAAGTACAATCTGTAGGAAGGCTTCCCAGCAACTAAATATCCTTAAACGTTTGGGTTCATATTTAAACAGGTTAAGTAAACTTACTATTTTCCATACTTTTATTTTAAGTAATTTTAATTTCTGCCCTTTGGTATGGCATTTCTGTACAGAAAAGAATTCAAGAAAAATTGAAAAAGTGCAAGAAAGAGCACTCCGTTTTATTTATAATGACTTCAGTAGTTCCTATAATGAACTGTTATTAAAAGCTAACGTACCTTCCTTTCAGATTAGAAGAATGCGAACTATGGCTTTAGAAACGTTTAAAATTTTTAATAAGTTATCTCCCTCTTGTCTTCATAACCTTGTTAATTTAAAAAACTCAAAATATTCTTTCAGATATAGCAACATTTTGGATATCCCCATGGTAAAAACCACAAGGTATGGTAAAAAATCATTCAAATTTTCTGCTGTTATGCTTTGGAATAATCTTCCTGATCACTTCAGGACTGAAAACAGTTTCTCTCAATTTAAAAGTTTAATTCAGTCCTGGAGTGGTAAAGAATGTCGCTGCTCCATTTGCAAATAACCATATATGCTTTCTGAATTTTGACAATATCCTCCTTTTAATCACAAATTCATCTGATTGTTGCCATTGCTTTTATATTTTAAGTAAATGCTTTGTACTTTGTGTTGCTTTACATATCACATGTTAACATGTAAAAAATCATTTTAATTATGTACTTTGATTTTTTATGCATGCCAGTGCTTATATGGTAATCAGCTGATTTTACATATTGCATATTATGTGCAAATCAGTTTTACTACTTTTAATTCTATATCCTTTTTAATTGTGCTTATATGTAAACCAGCTGATTTTTATGTAACTTTATACTGTGAATGTATCTTGTAACTTGTGTTTAGTCCTCATATCTTAACCTGCTTATTTTATGTCATAGTGCTTATAACCACTAACTTGCTTGTTTTATTCTGCTGATTGTATCTTAATTGCTGTTTGTATTGTTGTAATGTCTTATAATGTATTTATTCGGTCAAAAGCTCTGTAGAGCTTATGTTGTTTGTTAGTAATGCCATGCCGAATTCAAATAAAGTTTTCTTATCTTATCTTATCTTATCTTAGATGCGAATTGAATGATATTATTAATTAGTGTGAGACTCGATTTGTTGAAACTAGTACAAATCTAGCTGGCATTGGAACTGTTGTTCGCGATAACACAAATCGAATTAAAGAAGCAGAGGGCGAGATCAAACGAGCTAAATGCGAAATAGAAGAACTGGAACAATATGGCAGACGAAACTCGCTTCGTTTCCACAAAGTTCCTATGAGTGAGATCGACAAACCTAACACAGACAAAAAGATCGTTGAAATTTGCCAATCAAAGTTAAAAATAAATATAAATGAAGACGACATTCAACGCTCACATATAATTGGCGAGGTCGGCTCACAAAACACTGCGCAAATAATATGTCGTTTTAGAAATTGGAAGATAAAAAAATGCTATATACAAATCAAAATGAAATCTGAAAAACACCAATAGTAATATTTTTATTACCGAAGACCTCACACGTAAACGAAAGACAATTATTAAAGAACTAACAACTGCTAAGCGTGAGGGTCGCGTCCACTCTTTTTGGACGAATGATGGTAGGATATTCTTAAAATTGCGCAACGAATCTAGGAAAATTTTGATCCACGACTTGGATAAGTATCGTGACTACTTCTGATTGTTACAAAACACTAATTTATATATTATTTCTTAAACAAACTTTCAAAGGGTTAAACATGTTAATGTTACTTGATTTGTTTACATTTTGAAATAATATTTAGTTACGCAAAAATTTGGAATATCTTAAACATTGAATAGAAATCATATTACATTACAAGTTATATATTATGTTTATAATACAAACTACTTATTGACAAATTTCACCTTATATTTATTTATGTGTATCTCATTATTGTTTTGTTATTGTTTTGACCCGACAGCGTTTCATGAATTACGAGTGAACAGTAATCGCTAAGTGAAAACTATTAGTCACTTATATACTCAATTTCTTCCATTTTGGCTACGAAAATACAATTGACACTATTCAATGACCATTGCATTTTATTACAGATAAAACTGTTCACTTCTTTAATTGTATAACATTCAAAGTTATAAAACACGCGTGTAACTATTGTTTCCGAATTTCTCGATTTCTTTTCTCATTCCCATTTGATTTTTGTAGCAAAACCTGGAGCCGATATTTTTATCACACATTTCTTTTTCATCACCACCTAAATTATTGAACGTTGCTGTATTGCTTATTTTATGTTTAGGATAAACTTATTGACAGAGTTTTTTTTACCATTGTTTTTGTGTGCGGTACTATTGCAATGATACATGTATCGTGTATGTTTATTGTGTACATATGTTTCTTTTTGTATGTAGTTTACTTGTCTTTACCTGTATTTATCATAATAACCTGCAGAAGTTATCGAGCGGTCGGTGGATTGTCCAGTCGAGTATTTTTATCTTATTCAGCTATGAATATTTTTGATAATGGGTGATGTTATGACATACAGAATTTCGATTGGACTTTTTTACGTAAAATGTCATAGTTGTTTGTGTCGGCATAAGCTCATCATATCTTTCCTAAAATGTTATTTAGGATTTATATTGAAAATGCTTGATGACATGAGTGTAACCGTAACTGCGTTCGCTGCAACAGTTATTCTCTGTTTCTTGCATGCATACTCTAAAAATACTAGTTTTCTTTTGTTGATGATGATATTGTTAGTAATTTGCCAAGATGTCGAAAGTAACCCGGGTCCCTCATCTGTAAGTTCGTACTCCGATTTATCAATTTTTCATCTTAACATTAGAAGTATTAGAAACAAACTGCATTTATTAGAGAACTTAGCATCTGAATACCATATTATATGTGTAATTGAAACACACCTAGATGATAAAATTGACACAAAAGATATTGGCATTCAAGGGTTTTTAGAACCTTTTAGAGCAGATCGTAATTTTGCAGGGGGTGGTATTCTTATATATGCTTCTACATGTCTAAGTGTGAAAAGAAAACCACAGCTTGAATTTGTGGGAGGGGAAAATGTTTGGATAGGAATAGAATTACCAAATTTTCTTTTACACATTTGTACAACGTATAGACCAGAAGGCTGTGTAGAACCTTATTGGACAAATGAAAAACGCGATAAATGAAGCACTTGACATATCACCATACTTATGCATTATTGGGGACTTAAACGTTGATTTGGCAGTAGAAAGACGTCATATTCTTAATGATATCATTTTAAATTTTAATCTAGTCAATGTTATTAATGAACCCACTAGAGTATGTAACACGAGGCAAAGTATCATTGACGTTATACTGCTTAGCGATTCGTGTACTTGCCTCGACTCATCGGTTATTGTTACCGAAAGCTCACTGAGTGATCATTACGCTATTGTTGCAGGTATAGATATTCCGGTTTTTTTATCGAATACATATACCCGCGAGGTATGGCTTTATAAACAAGCCGATTTCGTCAAGATGAACAATTTAACAGAACAGTACGATTGGGATACTGCTTTCACAAATTATACAGATATATCTGAAATCTGTATTTATTTTACAAATAAATTTCTTGAATACGCAAAATTCTGTATTCCAACAAAAACCGTAACTATTCGTCCAAATGATAAACCGTACGTGGTTTGACTCAGAATTACGTAGAGAAATACGTATACGTGACCGGCTTCACAAAAAAGCTAGACGGACGAAAAGACCCACTGACCTTGCAAAATTTAAACATCAACGAAATAAAGTAAACAATATGAAAAAACATGCGCGACTATCTTTTTTCGATAATGTTAATGACGTAATTGACCGTATTTCTAAACATAGTTCCAAGGAATACTGGAAACGCATAAAAAAATAATGGGCACTACAAAAAGTAGTACAATATCGCCTGTTTTGAATCCTTGTAATAATATGTTAGCTTGTAACGACAACGATAAGGCGGAAGTTCTGAATGACTACTTTTGTTCAATATCCGACATCGACGACAACGAAATAGACACCCCCCAATTTCAATCACGTACTAATAATAGACTCTTGAATATAACAATAAACGAAAATGAAGTTTTAGACATTTTACAGATACTAAAACTCGGTAAAGCCTCTGGGCTCGATAAAGTTAGTCACCATATGCTACGTTACACTGCGAAGTCTGTGAAAAAGCCTTTATTGGTGATTTTTAATTTGTCTTTACAACAAGGAAGGTTTCCAACCAATTGGAAAAGATCTGTTGTTATACCTTTATTTAAGTCCGGATAGAAACAACTACCATCTAACTATAGACCTGTTGCTCTATTATCGTCTATAGGGAAAGTTTTTGAAAGAATTGTTTTCAAACATGTTTTTAATTATTTATTGTCTAATAATCTGTTATACAAATACCAGTCTGGATTCACCACTGGCCATTCCACAACTCATCAATTAATCGAAATTTACCACAATATTCTTCTTAACTTTGAGGAAAAAAACTTCATGTGTTTAGTTTTCTTTGACATTTCCAAAGCATTCGATCGAGTATGGCATAAGGGTCTTATACGTAAACTTAAAGCGTATGTAATTGATGGTCAATTACTTGTATGGTTTAAAGATTATGTTTCTGATAGAAGACAATGTGTCACAATAAATAACAAATGCTCAAGTTTTAGAAATGTTAAGGCAGGTGTTCCGCAGGGTTCTGTATTAGGGCCTCTCTTGTTTTTAATATATATTAATGATATAGCTGATTCTATTGAGTCAATCACAAGACTCTTTGCAGATGACACGTCTCTTATGTACAGTTCCGACTCAAGTGAAACTTTAGAAAGTGTAGTAAACAGAGATCTATACAGAATTGATATATGGTCAAAAAAATGGTTGATAAAGTTCAATCCAACTAAAACTGATGTTTTATTATTCGGAAATGCTGTTGATAAAGGAGATATAAGTTTAATGTTTCAAAATAACCAACTTGGTATTCGTGAGCAGCACAAACACTTGGGAATTACTCTAAGTGACGACTGTAAGTGGCATTGTCACATTGATAATGTATGCAAAAGTGTTTCTCCTAAGATATCTATGCTTAGAAAATTAAAATATATACTAAAGCGTGACTCTCTAAGTAAGATCTATCTAACATTCATTAGACCGATTATGGAGTATAGTTGTGAGTTGTGGAATGGTTGCGGGAATGAACTTTCAGAAAAACTAGAAAAAATACAGTTAGAAGCAGCCAGAATAGTAACCGGTCTCCCATGTTATGCAAGTCGCGAATCGCTATATTTAGAAACAGGATGGGAGAAGTTGATAGACAGACGAAATAGACGATGCCTATGTTTGATGTATAATGTTGTAAATGAAAATTGTCCTCCATACCTAACCGATATCTTACCACCGAAAATTTCGGAAATTTCACACTATTCTCTTAGAAATAATGATAACTTCAGTATTCCACGATATAGACTTACAAAAACTAATAATTCTTTTTTTCCGTCGACACTTAGAATGTGGAATAAACTGAACATTGATTTACGAAATATTCTTACGTTTTCACAATTTAAAAGAGCACTTACAGCTCAGACATATTCTATACCTAAATGGTTTCATACTGGAACTAGGAAAATGAATATACTTCATACAAGACTGCGACACAATTTTAGCGCATTAAATTTTGATCTTTTTCGATGTAACTTAAGAAATGATGCGACGTGTTTATGCGGTTATCCATGTGAGAATGCATATCATTTTTTCATGGAATGTCCTCTTTATAATTCAATCAGACATAATTTATTCATAATACTTCAAATATACGGAGAAATTTCATTACATATTATATTATATGGTAGAGATAGTTTAAATGTAGATCAAAACGTTGATATTTTCAGTGCCGTCCATAACTATATTAAAAGTACCCACCGTTTCGACTAACTTCAGCAGGCCTTATTACGGCTCTTATTCCTTGCATGTTTTTTTCTCTATTAGTTCTTATTGTTGTAAGCTTAATTTGTTTTATTATTGCTATACAAGAAATAATACAAACCTAAATGTTTCACTTAAACTAACTGAACATTTAACATCGAAATTGTTTGTATTAGGTCATTTGTCATTTTGTCACTTTGTTTCTATTTACAATTATGTTGCTGTCATCTTAATGTTTGTTGTAAATTGTAGAGAAAGGGCTTTTATAATGTTCTAATAACTTGTGCCCAATCTCATCTTGCTTTGATAGTATGCAAATAAAATATGTTTAATATAATATAAATACCAATTAATCAATTTTCCGTCACTGTCGCGATGGCAATATTTTCATTTTGATATTTCGGTATAAATGCATTACAGATATTTTGTTTACCTTATGCTCCTTGTTTTTTACCACCAAACGTTAATAGGAAAGCAAATTTGCAGCGTTTATGCCTGTCTAAATAGAATACACAACGTTTATGCCTGTCTAAATAGAATACACAACGTTTATGTCTGTCTAAATAGAATACACAACGTTTATGCCTGTCTAAATAGAATACACAACGTTTATGCCTGTCTAAATGAAATACACAACGTTTATGCCTGTCTAAATAGAATACACAACGTTTATGCCTGTCTAAATAGAATACACAACGTTTATGCCTGTCTAAATAGAATACACAACGTTTATGCCTGTCTAAATAGAATACACAACGTTTATGCCTGTCTAAATAGAATACACAACGTTTATGTCTCTCTAAATAGAATACACAACGTTTATGTCTGTCTAAATAGAATACACAACGTTTATGTCTGTCTAAATAGAATACACAACGTTTATGTCTGTCTAAATAGAATACACAAGGTTTATGCCTGTCTAAATAGAATACACAACGTTTATGTCTGTCTAAATAGAATACACAACGTTTATGCCTGTCTAAATAGAATACACAACGTTTATGTCTGTCTAAATAGAATACACAACGTTTATGCCTGTCTAATTAGAATACACAACGTTTATGCCTGTCTAAATAGAATACACAACGTTTATGCCTGTCTAAATAGAATACACAACGTTTATGTCTGTCTAAATAGAATACACAACGTTTATGCCTGTCTAAATAGAATACACAACGTTTATGTCTGTCTAAATAGAATGCACAACGTTTATGCCTGTCTAAATAGAATGCACAACGTTTATGCCTGTCTAAATAGAATACACAACGTTTATGCCAGTCTAAATAGAATACACAACGTTTATGTCTGTCTAAATAGAATACACAACGTTTATGTCTGTCTAAATAGAATACACAACGTTTATGCCTGTCTAAATAGAATACACAACGTTTATGCCTGTCTAAATAGAATACACAACGTTTATGTCTGTCTAAATAGAATACACAACGTTTATGCCTGTCTAAATAGAATACACAACGTTTATGCCTGTCTAAATAGAATACACAACGTTTATGTCTGTCTAAATAGAATACACAACGTTTATGCCTGTCTAAATAGAATACACAACGTTTATGCCTGTCTAAATAGAATACACAACGTTTATGTCTGTCTAAATAAAATACACAACGTTTATGCCTGTCTAGATAGAATACACAACGTTTATGCCTGTCTAAATAGAATACACAACGTTTATGCATGTCTAAATAGAATACACAACGTTTGTGTCTGTCTAAATAGAAGACACAACGTTTATGTCTCTCTAAATAGAATACACAACGTTTATGCATGTCTAAATAGAATACACAACGTTTATGCCTGTCTAAATAGAATACACAACGTTTATGCCTGTCTAAATAGAATACACAACGTTTATGTCTGTCTAAATAAAATACACAACGTTTATGCCTGTCTAAATAGAATACACAACGTTTATGCCTGTCTAAATAGAATACACAACGTTTATGCCTGTCTAAATAGAATACACAACGTTTATGTCTGTCTAAATAGAATACACAACGTTCATGCCTGTCTAAATGGAATACACAACGTTTATGCCTGTCTAAATAGAATACACAACGTTTATGCCTGTCTAAATAGAATACACAACGTTTATGTCTGTCTAAATAGAATACACAACGTTTATGCCTGTCTATGCTTCAAGTTGTTGCCTTTTACTAGTATATGCTTAAGATCTACTAAAATCTATTTCAACTATGTCCCGGAGATACACAGTTAATTGATAGTTATTCCTGGTCGTGGCAATGGGATTATCTCAATGCGCAGAATGTTTGTTTCGACTACCACCGGAATTAATAGGATCAACAATAAGTCTTGTCAATTATGGATCACTCTTAATTAACGACATTTGACCCCAAATAAAGCTGTTAGTTTCTTATGGTTTACTGGGTTGTTCGAAGGGAGATGTAATAATAACACATACTTTTATATTGCACGTGACAAAATGTTTTACCGTATTTGTATCTGTAACACAAAACTCTTGTTTTAAACGAATTTTGTTTCAATATACTTCATCTATAACAAAACGAAATGAAAAACTTAAATACCCATATAGCAGAGCCAACAATGGTACCTATATACCATATACCAGAGTCAACACTCGTACCTATATACCATATACCAGAGTCAACACTGGTACCTATATACCATATACCAGAGTGAACACTGGTACCTATATACCATATACCAGAGTGAACACTGGTACCTATATACCATATACCAGAGCCAACACTGGTTCCTATATACCATATACCAGAGTCAACACTGGTACCTATATACCATATACCAGAGCCAACACTGGTACCTATATACCATATAACAGAGCCAACACTGGTACCTATATACCATATAACAGAGCCAACACTGGTACCTATATACCATATAACAGAGCCAACACTGGTACCAATATACCATATAACACAATCAACACTGGTACCTATATACCCATATAACACAGTCAACACTGGTACCTATATACCATATAACAGAGTCAACACTGGTACCTATATACCATATAACAGAGTCAACACTGGTACCTATATACCATATAACAGTCAACACTGGTACCGATATATAGCAGAGCCAACACTGGTACCTATATATAGCAGAGCCAACACTGGTACCTATATATAGCAGAGCCAACACTGGTACCTATATATAACAGAGCCAACACTGGTACCTATATATAGCAGAGCCAACACTGGTACCTATATATAGCAGAGCCAAGACTGGTACCTATATATAGCAGAGCCAACACTGGTACCTATATATAGCAGAGCCAACACTGGTACCTATATACCATATAACAGAGCCAACACTGGTACCTATATACCACATCACAGAGCCAACACTGGTACCTATATACCATATAACAGAGCCAACACTGGTACCTATATACCATATAGCAGAGCCAACATTGGTACCTATATACCATATAACAGAGCCAACACTGGTACCTATATACCACATAACAGAGCCAACACTGGTACCTATATACCATATAACAGAGCCAACACTGGTACCTATATACCATATAACTAGACCAACACTGGTACCTATATACCATATAACACAGTCAACACTGGTACCACTATACCATATAACTAGACCAACACTGGTACCTATATACCATATAACACAGTCAACACTGGTACCACTATACCATATAACAGAGTCAACACTGGTACCTATATACCATATAACTAGAACAACACTGGTACCTATATACCATATAACTAGACCAACACTGGTACCTATATACCATATAACAGAGTCAACACTGGTACCTATATACCATATAACACAGTCAACACTGGTACCACTATACCATATAACACAGTCAACACTGGTACCAATATACCATATAACTAGACCAACACTGGTACCTATATACCATATAACACAGTCAACACTGGTACCTATATACCATATAACTAGACCAACACTGGTACCTATATACCATATAACAGAGTCAACACTGGTACCTATATACAATATAACAGAGTCAACACTGGTACCTATATACCATATAACAGAGTCAACACTGGTACCTATATACCATATAACTAGACCAACACTGGTACCTATATACCATATAACACAGTCAACACTGGTACCTATATACCATATAACTAGACCAACACTGGTACCAATATACCATATAACTAAACCAACACTGGTACCTATATACCATATAACACAGTCAACACTGGTACCAATATACCATATAACTAGACCAACACTGGTACCTATATACCATATAACAGAGCCAGTACTGGTATCTATACACCATGTAACAGAGCTAATACTGATACCTATATACCATATAACATCTAGACCCAACACTGATATCGAAACAGTAATCAGTTTGGGTTTAGAAAATAAAATAAAGGTTTTTATTACATATTTATATTTAAAACATCTTTTTGGATAATAAAAAAACATTGTTTCTTTGTAAAGTCAAATTTCTACTATAGGAAAAACCAGATTGCTTTGACAATTGTAAGAATACTCTAATTATTCTGTTTAAAAAACGATTTTCTGCTTAAGCATGATACATCGTAAACTATTGTAAAATTCATAAATTTATTGAAAAAATATAGTCAGACATTTTGGTCGTATTTCCAACATGAATGTTTTACTCGATAAGATCTTATTTGTGGAAGATTTTATGATTTCTTTAAAAGACAAAAATGGAATAAAAGACATTTTAACTTGATTTTATTTGAAATATTAAAACAAAAATGGCAAAATTTAGATTGAATTTGTACAGCTGTCAATATCTTGGCTAAATATTTTAAAATTACATCATCTTAGTACCATCATTTTAAGTTTCGTGACAAAATGATTGACATGAAAATTGTATTAATTAAATAGTTTAATTTATTTTAAATTTTATAATGTTTAATGTATCTCATTCCCTGACGCCTAGCAGTTTTAGTTTTTTTACAATAGGGACAAAAAGAAAAACACAATATGCAAATTGAAATTAAGTAAGTATACATAGCAGTTTAGGTTGAATGACTTAGACAATACCAACAAACGATTTCATGTTATTTATACTGTATTTATAGACTTTAATGTTGTAGACTGTGGACAAAACAACGCCCAGCCATGAAACGAAAGGAATGCAGCCGTGTATTTTATTTTTTCTATGATAATGTCTCATCGTGTGCAAACCACGTTCTCTAATTTTTACGTAATGTTCAAACCGTCTGACCTGTGTGGAAAAAATAGTAAGTTTGTGGTTCTCATCTGTTGATTGGGTGAAATTGTTGAGAAGATTAAACTATCTAATCTATAGCAATCTTGTATAATAGTCAAATCCCATAACGGGAATTGGTGCCCGAGTGGTTAACGGAGTTTGTCACATCTATAGACGTGGCCTGTCAACTGGGGCTGGAGCTTCGAGTCTCACTGTAGTCAGGGTGTTGTCGACTCTAATAATCTTTATTGACAAGGATTGCTAGTTTTCCTACCGAAGTTCGGGAGTTATCTCCGGGTATTCCGGCTTCCACCCCATATAAAAACTGGACGCCACGATAGAGCTGTAAAATTGCTGATAGTGGCGTTAACACATTCAAAGAAACACAAAAAACAATATCCCATGACTGCACTTAAGCGATCAAGTGATCGGTTCTTCTCAATAAAACATGAAAATAATGCAATCTGTTGATTTAAAGAAAGACTTGCGAGCTAAACGATGTTTATGATGTTCAATTCCGAGGAAATATACGCAAAACCAAGCAATGCAATTAAGCATTTATATGAAGTATGAATAGCGGAAGCAATACCCCTGTCTGGCACATAATCATGATCCCTAAAGACCCAGTTCAAAGATTTGGCCCAGAAAATTTGAATTACGCTTTCGTATAAATAAAGACAATGTTGCTAATGTATCATCAGCTGACAAAAATCACGTATTCCTTTCGAGTTTTTGGGTGTTCTTTCTCATTTAATGACTTGGATACCATCAGATTGTCATGTGGTTGGTATGTTTGTAACAGGCGGGAAATGCTTACTCGTTAAGAGCACATGAATTTCAGGTTATCTAAGGCTTTCATCTTTCCCTGATTTGTACGGTGTCAATGATCACCCTCAATATTTTATCAGCCATCGTTTTACATGCACAAATAAGGCCAGGATAGACAGGAATACAAGAACAAAAGAATGGTCTATACAGAAAAAACAAAACACATGTAACATTGTTTACAGTGAGCAAATTTCGTTACGCTGGGGACATCTCATCAGAAGAAATAATAGCAATAAGGGTTAGTTACACGACCTTTGATTAAAATGGATACTCTAGGCACCACAATTTTGATCATAGGGTACTGACCATATACCTCGCAAAAAGAGGGGGTTATGGGATTTTTTAGACTAAAATTTTCGCTTTACGTTGCGGGACTTTTTCCAATTCAACATTACGTTCATACTTAAGATTATTATTTTTCTGTCCCTTCTGGGCCAAATCATTTTCTACTCAATATTGGGCATCAATTTGTTTTAAACAAAAATAAAACAAACAAAAACCCTATAGACCTTCCTTTTTATCCTGCGAGTTAAATGACTTTAGGTTATGATAAAATCAGTTGACGACATTACATGTCGACTTTAAGACAATGGTGTCCTGGAGCCTTCAGAACAACCCGTCTCTGTATTTTTGTCTATTCAATCATATAAGATAAACACCAAAAATTTCGAGTGATGTGTTATTTAAAGGATAAAGGTTTTTTTCGTATTTTGCAATACAAAAGTGCACGCCTAAATGTCGTCACTAGTTAAAGAGATACAATTAACTTAAGAACTGATGACTTAATGTCGATTAAAGTTATGGACAAAGATTTTTTTCCATTCGACACTAAACTAAACAATAAATAAAAACACTTTCATACAATCTGACCAAATTTAAAAACAAACATGTTTACTTTCAAGTTAATGAAAATTTTGGTGTTTTGAGAAAATGCTATTAAAACATCTTTTCAACTTTGTTCTTTATCTTTCGATTTTTTGGGCAAAAGTTGTTAATTTTGAAATTTCCATACATATCTTTCTAAATTGTCTTTTATTACGTAGATAAAGGCTCAAAAAGTGTATTTGTTCATAAATAACATATTTTTCCTCTTTCCATTTTTTTTGCATTACTGTAAGTTATATTAAATTTAGTTAAATGTTCATTACAATACACGTACAAGTGAAATATATATATATATATATATATATATATATATATATATATATATATATATGATGAAGGTCTTGTTCTGAAAAGTCCTAACTATCTGCTTTATTTATTTAGAATGCTTACCACTTTCGATTTGAAATTGTCAAGTTCTCTGATGCTAGACTATGCCGACTTAAACCGGTAAATATGTTCCTATCCATTTTGGAAATTTATTAAATTTAATAAATAAATAAAATAAACAGAAAAGAACCAATTGTTTTGTTGAAATATTGATTAGCGACTAGTAGAGCGTTACCTTTATAATTACATGTACTAACTATAGACATTTAAATCAAAAACAATGTTTACACAGCATGTAAACGTTGGTGTGTCCTATATCTCTACTGCGATCTGTTTAGTTTAGTTTTTTTATTAGAGTTTAAGCCAACAATCTCTCGTGTTTTATAATTTCTGAATCAAACTAAAATTCGGTATGTCTTTTTTCTCATTTAGTATCGATTTGTCAAAATCAGGATGTGTATTTTAATTAAACAACATTATGATTAAAATCGAGCATAAATAAGGTATAACACATTTTATGTCAAGAGGTATTTAAACGTGAACGCAATTTAAAATTCTTTGGTCGTACGTCATAATTTACTCTTCCAAGAAAACGAAATATTTTACCACGTATAGAATGTGATAACACATCAGGTTGGTTTTAGTTGTTAGTTTTCTATTCGGGTAAGCTTTTAATAATTCTTATAAACATTTGTTGTAGGCGCATTTGTAAGCATTATAAAACATCTCTACATTTCATTTTGAGCCAAACACGTGTGTATGATTTCCGTTATTTCTTCATTACAACTTATTTTATATCCTACACAAAGTTAATATTAATATATCGTTGAAACAGGATGGACTTCTTATCACCCAATTTGCGGACAAAACAGTATTATTATAGTTAATGAAGGCTTTAACAAAATACCGAACACCAAGGACACTGTCAAAAGTCTAAGAAACCGGCAAACTTGAGAACCAACAACCAAACATATAGCAACTGCAGAAATGGTCCTGACTTGGTACAGGCATGTCAAAAGAAATGGTGGGTTAAACAAGGTTTTATGGTAGGCTTAACCTTTCCGCTTTCATAACTGCAGTGTGGGATTTGGTGTATCGATTAAAATGGTTGGGTATCATGCACCACTAGTCAGTAATAGGTGTATTCAATAATCACAATCACTTTGTACTGATTTAAAAAATTATTTGGAAAACTATCTACAATAATAACTTCAAATGAGATAGAGTATTTTTCAACAAGGAAATAAAATCATGGTTTACAATTCTATCCCGAAGAAACGGCAAAAGTCAGTATACTGGCTGCAAGCTTTTGTATACCTGATTCATTGAGACATATAAATACCATATGCAGGAGAAGCTGGATATTGCTCCATAAGTGAGAGAAATTCATAATTTTGAAATTAACATCGTCTCGTTTGAAGCAAGTTCTTGTGTTGAGATGAGCATTGGTGCCATACTCGAGATGGAAGTCTAAATATGTGTAGATGCATGAAGCTGTTTCAATCTGTGGTTTCGTGAATTTCTAGGTCTGGAGGTTATATTAACGGAAGCCACTAAGCAAATCGAGGGTTGTTAATTGAAAGGACATCATCAATAAATTTATACGTGAAATTACATGACCTAGCTTTTGCTCTCTAGACGTTGAAGAAATTCAGTTTGATAAGAATACAGGAATAAATCGCCAAGGAGTTTGGCATAGTTTGTATTTGTTGAAATTCCGATTACCTGCTGAAAAACACATCACCCAAAAGTTATAAATATGTCGTCGATAAGAAAATTTAGGATATGATAAACATGTTCCTCGCTCTAGCATTAGTGCATTTGTAGTTCTTTATTTGTAAAATACCTATTGTTGTAACCCAAAACTACATATTTCCAGACATATGTGGTAGCGAAGGCTTTATATATGAATTCTTTAAAATAAAGATGCCTTTAGAACCATTTATAACCATGATATCTGCCTACAATTAATGATATTGGGTGTATAGTACTAAAGTTCGCCAATTATACACACTTTACTTTTTCTCACAAAAACAACAATATATGCGCTTAATTTTAATATACGTACCTTAAAGTCCAAACAATGATAAAAGTTAGAATATCGAAAGTTTCAGAAGTGCCAACATAAACATAAACAATGAAAACTAAAGTTTTGAAACTCAAATTAAGAAATTTAATGGATTATTTGCATTGTGCACTGGTAAATGATACGATGGAACAATGTCAAACATCATATATTACAGTTTACATTTAATTATAATACATCAAAGAGTTATGAGAATAATGGAAAGACTATTGGAAATATTTGTTTAGTTGTTGTTCTTAACAAATCAAAAACGAAAAGCATAATATTGAGACACATGTTATCCAGCCATTACTTGCATGTTAGTTGTCCTCAGTTATCACATAAACATTTCAAAAAATACAAAAAGGTAGGTTACAATTAAGTTTGTACATACAGTAAAAACAATAATTTATATAAATGTTAACGATATGATGTATCCGAGATCTTTTATTTAATAGGCTGTATATTGTGGTTTGAAAGATTAAGATCCAATATCATCCGAAATATCTTCCAGTAGTAACGTGAACGAGAATAAGATACCTAGTTTTGTTGTCTGTTATGTGGTATTCATGGGCAGCTGTGTTGGGAGAAATGTAAGTCTATAGAATAGTTGTTGTTGCTTTGAAGGAATTAAATCGTCTCAAAATAAAATAAACATTCTTCTTCTCGTGTAAATCGAGTAAGTTAAAATTAGACTCGACTGGTTGTCCGTTGTGCGGTATGTATTCTAGAATTTCAAATATGACGTACGATATATTTAACGTTATCAATTTCACACAACCTATATACGTTTTTTATGAAAATATCCCTTGTTCCTGTTTTATAAATTGGAAACGCTATTGTATATCGTGTTTCTATAGCATTTGCAGAAGGAGTGGATGTTTTTTACCAGATTTTTTTTACTGTGGTAAGTAAATTCTTTATTCGTTATAAGACCAAATCCGGTCGGGAGTGCAACACTATATCAACCATAAACTATTTTAACTATTGATTTATTGGCTGTTTATTTTACGTCCATCGAGCAGTATTTTAGCGAGGAATTTGTCAAAAAAGACAATCCACAAATCAGAGTCCGGGAAACCGGGAAACTCATGAACTAACAACAAAAAATATAGCAATGGTGTTGACTTGTACCAGCATTTCAAAAGAACTAGTGGGTTAAACCAGGTTTTATGGCATGTCAAACCTCCCGCTTCCATTACTTAGCATGTGAGTTGGTTAGTTGATTAAAATGGACGGGTATCATAAACCACCAGTCAGTATAACCAACAATCATCGCAGCAAATTTACTGTAAACTGAATTCAAAAATTGGGAAAAATTTCTGCAACCATATTTTCAAACGTGATAGAATATTTTTGACAAGGAAGTGGTATCTATAGTAAAACATATTAAAGGCGCGAACGAGTAGTTTTTCTTGTCATGTCGTAATTGCACAAAATGCTCGTTTGGCATTAAAGCACTTTTAAAAACTTTATTTCAATACACAGAAAGTATACCTTCTTTCATGTTCATCTATATACCAGCGGACTTCTGTCTATATTGTTAATTCAATAAATTTCGCAATTTATAAATCATGCATGTACATAATTTGAGCAGAACAAAACAGTAATAAAAACAAAAATCAGCATGTGTAGTGGCACACCTGTAATAAGTAGTTAATGAGCTCAATTTTCTGCAATCTTTACAAATACACTTTATATTACTACATGTACTTGTAAATACTTTTACTTGTACGAATCAATAATGTTAATTTAGATAGCAAACCTTTTAAATAAACGATATTTTGTTCAAGTAAAATATTCTTTTTTTATCACAAGATGTACTTGCTGATTTTGTTTTTGGTTCCCGAAAAAAACTTGTTAAATGCCAAGCTGCTTTCCAACCATGAATTTCAAAAATGTTCATTCAAAATATATAACCATTTAAGACCCTAAAAGGATATACAATTTGGTCGTAGTTTCACTTCTTTATATGGGCATCGGTTGCCGAGTGGTCAAGCTAGTTCGTCTACCATTGATCATGTGGTCTGTCAACACTGAGATTGCGGTTTCGATTCTCACTGCAGGCAGGGTGTACTCGACTCCAATCCTAATTGACAAGGATTGCCAGTTTTCCTACCGCAGGTCGGGGGTTTTCTCCGGGTACTCCGGCTTCCTCCCCAATAAAAAGTGGACGCCATGATATAGCTGAAAAATTGCTGAAAGTGGCGTTAAACAAACAAACAAACATTTCTATATCTCTTATTAATGTCTTTCTAGCTACAATGGAACGACATTACTGTATTTCTTATGTTCATTATTCTTAATTGTCTTTTCTATTTGATGGAAAGAATATTTTGTATTTCTTATGATTATTTTTTTCTTCTGCCGCGAAGGTTTGCCTTAAATATTGTAATAAAAAAAACCTAAGAAACCGTAACCCATTCTCAAAATATGAAGTGTACAAAAATGTCTATTGACAAATGACCTTGATTTAAAATGCATAATTGTTTTTTCGATTGACGTCTCGTTCTGACGCGAAAGGTGTCGCAAATATATATTTTTTCTTGAAAACATTACATCCTAGTACTAGGGACAACCAACATTGATCATAATTAATATATATTACATTTGAAAATGTCAAGGTCATTGTCACCTTTAGTATTATTAGCACTATATTTCAAAACCCCGAAACCAGACCAAAAAAAATGGCAAAGTACACTTCTTATTAAGACCTTCATTTGGTACATTAGTTCGAAACTATTTGCTGCACTGTATCCGAGTTCAGACCATAACGGGAAAGACCTGAACATTTATTCTCAGAATTAAAAATTTTTTCTTTCTTCTTCTGCGGAGGTTTGCCAAAACGTGTCACGACATATCATTTTAATACTTGGTAAATTAATCGAGAAAACCTGGCTGATCCTGTGAAACTATTCAACTTTCTGGTTGCAAGTTTTTGCCCTGAGCAGTGTAATAACTTGTAAAAATTGTTTCTCAAAAACTATATGTACTAGAAAAGATATTGTAGTTTATATGAAGAAAAACGCACCCTTTCTTCTCCCATTTCAGAATTTGCACATTTTTCATAAATATTTTCCCCCTGATTCGGTGACAATTTTTTCAATTTGGAAAGTAAGTTATCATTTATCTTCGGTCAAAATGTACTTTTATTATTTTACGTCACTTTTTGCGATCTGCGATATTGTGTATTCCTAGTACTAAACAAAAATGGCGAGAATGTGTTAATTCCACGTTTTTTTAGACTTATTAAAAGATTTTGATATAAAGAAAGATAGGATAATTATTAAGAGAATATCAGAGATCGAATAGTAGTATATGTCAAATAAAACAAAACATTTTAAGATTTCTACAAGTTTCCCACTTTTCCATGTTGTTTAATTATTATGCTAATGCTTTAAAGTTGGAAGAATATCATTTTAGTGTTTTTCTCTATACGCAATGAGTAAAAAGCAATTTGTGAATAGTAGTAATAATATCGAGACAATCAATTAAAAATACGAAGAAGAATGACAAAAGAGTTTGCACACAATTGTGACATAGTTTGTGTAACATAGTTAGGGCTATTTCGTTGCGTACTTTTTCAATTTACAAACTGATATGCTCATCATATTCATAATTTATTTTGTATGTTTACAAATAGATGCAGTTCAATTGCAAGTTAATCAATAAATCCTTTTTTATAATGTTTATATGACCATAACACCAATTTTATAAACTCACTTTGTGAGCTACCGTAGTCTAGCACATTGACGATGCCTGGGGAGTGTAGGATATAAGCGAATGAAATTTCGTTTTCGTTTTCATCTGTGTATCATGGATAGGTGTTATATTCTATGTTATTTTTTTATATCGGATATTGATAATTTAGCTCATCGATGTGCTTGATTATTATTAAGAAAAACCTTCACATTTGTTTTTTTCTGGTTTTTCTGTTTAATTTCTTTTAGTTTTTTAATCACGATGGATTTAAAAATGTACATTCATTTGACATCACTAATAGGTGTGGTAATTTTACAAACACATATAAACGAACTATATTTCGAATGTTATTTGAAACATACAAATGTCAATCTCTTTTTAATAAAGATAACTTAAAACAGAACCTTTGTTTTAAAATAAGTGGAATACATGTAGTCACAAGAAGTCTAATATGCGCTTTACTGTCTAAACCTAAAAATTTCTTGAATAAATATAATATATTTTAAAAATCAATAAATAATGGACAGATATCAAATATTTTCTAACATTAAAATTAAAAAAATCAACTTCCAGGGCTACAGCGGTATAATTAAAGATCTGTTTTTTTAGACATTTGATTTTGTTGTTTTCAAATTATAGATATTGTCTAAAACTGGTAACATAAATGTAAGAAATGTGCGTATAAGAAATATACACAAGCAGGACGATATTTTATTGATATTTAAATATGGTTATGTTTCCAGTTTCTGAAGTGTATTTAAGTTTGTTCAGAATACATGTACTAATTTTTAAGAAAACCTTATAAAAAATTACCTATTTCACTGTTGAATAATGGTCCAATCTAAGATCCACATGCAGCATTTCTCAAACAAACAAAAATGAACTCTATTCATGGAAATTCAAATTATAATGCACAAATTATTTTTAACTAACTTGGAAATACAATCATCCTTATGGTACCTTGTTTCAAATTTGTATGCGGAGTGTTTATCAATGGACAGACGGACGCTGTTATAGAAACTAGAACATAAGAATTAACACGTGTTTTGTTCAATATCTCAAAAATTATGATAGCTTAAGAAAATACCGATACCTAAAATTGATGAGCACATTAAGGTCTACATTTTTCAACTTTTGGTCAGAAGTTGTGTAATGACTTACTATAGGAGTAAATGCTTTTAGATTACGACTTTTGATACAATTTCATTTTTTACAATATAAACTGAAAATAATAAGAGCTAGACTGACACTGTAAATTGGTAGTTCGTCCCAAATTATCTGACTACTCCTTAAAATAAAATTTGTTAGTTTTTGCCTAGTAACTTATATCAGCCTGTGTGAAGCTGTACATTGCAAAAATGATCAGTAATACATTTCATACAATACACTCTGTCTGTAAATGTCTAATGACGCCTTAAAATAGCAATTGCCCTTTAAGTACAATTTTAGACATAATTACAAGTTTTTGCCTTTTCAAATAAAAACTGGAATACAAAATTGGGTTTAGCAGAATAATATGAATGACATGGCCTACTGATCATTTGTCTGATGACTCCTTATAGAAGTTATTACCCTTTGTACTATATATTAAAATCTATAAGCTAAGAGTAAAACTGAAATTTACTTAATAAACCTGAAGGATAAGGCATTCAAATCATTTAAGTTTGAACAATTGTCTGATAACTATTTATAAAAGTTATTGCCTCTTAAATGAGAATTTTTAAATCTTGTTTTACTTTTTGTAACTAAATAGCTATAATAGTTACATGTAAGTGACTCTGTTAATTACAAAAATTAAGAAATCTCTAAATTATTTGTGTTCCATGTGAGTGATTGCAGTTTCCCGAATCCACTGTTATGATATGTATACATCAAGGTTTTCTATTTTAATCATAAAATACAAATTTGCGGCAGAACTATACTTGCAGGTCATTGATTTAAAACTATTTAAAGGGATAAAACCAACTAAAATAGAATAACTCTTCCTTATTTAGCTGATTAATTACTGTCATAATTGTCAGGATATCCAAAAGTCCCAGAAATATTGACATTCAAGGACGTTGTATGAATAGTTTTGGTGATATATTGTTCGAAATGTTGGTATTCTAGAATTAGATAAAACACTATTCCTTAAGCATCTAGTATCCTGCCAATTATTGTTGTTAATGGCAATAGTATTGCAGAGATTTCCTAATGTAATAGTGCTTTGTGCAGGGAAATTCAAGCAATCTACATGAATGTGGAACCTGTGTTCCAGTAATTGGACTTTCTTGGGCTTACATGTAGGATAATTTGTAAATACATTGACATACATATGTTCTCAATAGAATTTTGTAGGAAAAATGTCACTTTGTATAGCCTTGAGGAAAGTGTCATGAAAATATAAAGTTTGATGTAATATTATTTACATGTATTTCATTCTTACTGATTTATTAAAATATACGTAATTGGTGGTATCCAATATCACTTATAATCTGTACAGTAAGCAATAAGATATGTTCAACTACTAGAAGTAAGCTCTTGGATATTTAACACTTGTGATATTGCTGTTGTATGATATTCACATGAGGAGATGTTAAATGAATCAAATAATATATTTAACAATTTAGTTAAAAACTGTACATTTTCTAGGCACCTACAAAGATTCTGGGAAGCTTCAGGAAACTTCTGGCAGAGTTTATGGGATAATGTGTATTCTTTGTTTGGAGGGAATGACCTGATTGTTGGAGTTTTAGGTAATCACAAACAGGAGTGAGTGGTCACTGTTGCAATTATACAACTTCTTAACCATTTTTATACCCCCGTGATGAAAAGTAGTGCATATTAATTTACTCTTATCTGTCAATTCATGCAGATTGGGTTGAATGGCTCGACTATCATCTCCTTCAGTTTAAGGGCTTCAGCATTTATTTTTGTAAAATGTTTGTTAATGGATTTGTTACACATGTTTACCTTTAATATGCACAGTGTAAATATAAGTCTATCATAGTTTGAATATCTTTAAACATCATGCATAGAAACTGTGAAAACATCTTTGACATGTTTTAATTTCGCTTGTCAGGCATTAGAGCATTATATGTGACTGACAGAAGACACACTTCACTTTCTAAAAAAAATGCCACTAACTAGTCATCACTAACTTCTTATTTAGTTTTCAATTAAGATAGATTTAAGTTAGACTTTAGCAGACAGAGATGGCACCATTTGATTTCAATATCCCATTGAACAGGAATTTTAAAACTTAAACTTTATACAGATAAAATACACATGTACAAGATCAGATACATTTTGTTTCTGTGTAGGGTTATTGGAGATGATACAAAATTAAGTTCTAACACGAGTTGAAATTGAAACTACAGATAAATACAAATGAAGTTTGAGTTTGAGAAACCAGCAGTTGGGGATTTGGGATTTTTATTTTCAGCACACTTCTTAAACCAGAGTACCTTTTTAGTTAACCTGAGCCCAAGGGTCAGGTCAGCTATTCTCATTACTTTGTGACCATCGTTGTCTTCAGCGTCTTCGTAGTCATCACTAAACTGCAACCTCTTTTCCAATTGAAACTAACAGTAGGTCACAATGTTCATTGGATGGACATTTACAATGTTTGAATTCTGATCGGAAAACAAAAATGACCACCATTGAATGGCTAAGTTTAACGTAGGACGCTATGGGAAAAAAGTTTTAAAAGGCTTCTTGTCTTCTTAATAGATTTAAACAAAACTTACTCGACATATTATTTGTATTGTCCTCTATAAAGAATTTGTTTTTTCACTCAATGGGAAATTAAATGGCCACTTAGTTTAGGAAAAAAATTAAAAGACTTTTTCTCGGAAGCCGGTTACCGGTATCAGCAATATATTTATCGTATGGTCTGTACAAACAAATGTCTGTGCCATTCGAAAATTGAACATTGCAGGAATAAGTTTAATTGAAAGTAAATGCCATCTTTATTGCCTATACAAATCAGGTGGGAGATGCATGCTCTTAATATCAACAGGTTTTTGGAATCAAATACTTTTATTGGTACTTTGTAAATTTTTCTCTTTGATGTGTATCACGTACAAGTCAGAAACAATGTAATGGCATTTATCACTAAATCTATAGGGTTTACCGATAAAATCTATAAATAAGCAACATAATAAGAGGAATCTTTTATAGGCGTTTCTGCCATTTAATGACTTTTTTATGCAATTGTCTTGAAACTATAATAGATATTGTAAACAAAAAGTATCCACTTTTAGTAATTTTTCAGCTATATCGTAGTGTCCAGTTTTTATTTGTGGAGAAAGCCGGAGTATCTTATAAAAATCTTACCCTCGGTAGGAAAACTTACAATCAAATTAAGATTAAAGTCAAGCGCATTCTGCCAGAAGTAGGACTCAAACCCGCAGCATAAGTGTTGGCAGTCAGTTCATAACTATTTAAGTTGATAACTACTTGCAAATACCATTGTAACAACCCACTTTGTAATAACAACGCACTTTGTAATAATATTTGAAAAAGTTAAATTAAAGTTGTCAAACTGTATGCATAGCACTGTTTGGCTATTTAAGTCATAAATTATTATAAAACTATTCGGGAACTTTAACTATTCAGACTTTTTTAACTACTCGGACTTTTTTACAAAGTGCGTTTTGTTGACTAACGCAGTTCGTAATACATTGTAAATATGTAATAACGCACTTTGTAATAAAATTAGAAAAAATTACGATACGATTTGAGGAGTGTGAAAGTACCATTATTTGGTAATCCAAGGACTGAAAATGACTTATTATTATACTAGATATCGGTGAGATGGTACCCATCTCTGTGGGCCCCGCCGACCTTGAGGACTAGGTAATGGTCAACAACCACGGTATGCGACACATCGCCTTGATATTATTTACCCACATTCCAAATATCAAAGGCCTACCTCAAAAGATAAAATAGTTACAATCCGGACATGAATTTATCATTCAGAAAGCAATAATGTGAACTTAAGCTCAACGTTCAAGGTCTAAGGTGATCAGCCGCGGTAGGCGACACATCGCCCTGATATTATCTACCCACGTTCTAAATAACAAAAGCCTACCTCAATAGATCAAAAAGTTACAGCCCGGACACGATTAGTCTAACGGACGGACAGACTTATCACACTTGGTCGGACTGTTATCAAAAATATTGGTTGGGGGGAGTTTTTTACGTCATACACCGACAAGTTAATGCCCTTGGTCAGACTGTTACCACAAATATTCGGGAATTTAAAAACTCAGACTTTATTACAAAGTGCGTTTTGTTGACTAACGCAGTTCAATGAAAAAGAATTAAAAGGTGTTATAACGAATAGCAATTCGTATGCCGAAATACTGAAAACAAACAAACTGACATTTGAAAAATGTACAAAGCAGACATTAAATTCTACTACAGAATCGACAACAACGGCTGATACATCTATTAGCCAAACCGTGTCCAACAGCGAAAAACACTCGAAAATTCATTTAGACGTTGATACTAACGACACTAGTACCCTCACCACTGCTGAAATTCGCTTACATAATCCTGTTAACGCCCAAAAGAGTCATGCTTATAATACAGGGCATCAAGGGGAGCTGGTTGAAAAAAGACAACTTCAGAGTATTCCAGTGCATTTCCCGTCGTCAGTGTGCAAGTCCGTATCAAATGATAGTTTTAAAGGCTTTGTTAATAAACCGAAACGTGTAGTACGTCGGTTTTATGTAGGTGTTATTGACAAACGGAATTCATCCGCAAGTGCAATGAGAAATTACTTGACTGAAAAAGGGGTTAGAATAACGTTCTTACGATATTTTGAGAGAAGAGATAGAAGGACAGCTTCTTCACAATTAAACATTGATGTTGAATCTGAACCATTACTTAATCAACCGTCCTTCTGGCCAGATGGCATTTTTGTCAAAGAGTGGTTACCTTGGTCAGTGTTTCAATCTAAAAAATTAGATCAAAACTTAAGATGAACTTAAACTTATCTTGTTGGAACTGTCGCGGTGCCATGACCGCAGCGCCTTACATGGCACATCTATTGCGCGACTTTAAAATTGGCGTACTTTGTTTATCTGAACATTGGCTTCGTAGCTTTCAGTTAAACTTTCTAGACTCTATTGAATATGGCTATAGTTGTATTGGAAAAGGAGTTGACGAGGACTGTCCCGAAAATTATAAAATAAACTCTCGAGGAGGTGTAGCTTTTATTGTGTCAGATGCATTAGTACCTTACATAACTGAAATTGAAATTAACAGTAGCCGAATATGTGGAATAGAAATAAATTTTCCAAACTCACCTAGTATAATTCTTCTATGTGTGTACCTTCCGGCTGTAACACAGTCCTTTGATAAATTCACTTATGAAACAGAATATCTATTTGACTTGTACAACTCTTATTCACAAAACAGTCATGTTTTCATATTGGGCGACTTTAATTGCAAAATTGAAGGTCCTAAGTATAATTTTAATCACGACCGAAGATCAAGTTTTCTAAAACGTTTGGTGGATGCTTCAAATAGCACGTCGCTTCATCTTCAAACCTTTGCCAAAGGGTCCATTTGGTCTTTTCATTCATATGAAGGTGGGCCCAGATCTGTTATAGACCATATAGTTACTAGTAGAGACATTTTGAATGATATTATGAACGTCTCTGTGGTAGGCGATAGCCCTCTAAATGTGTCTGATCACAAACCTTTGATCTGCACTATCAAACTTGCACCTACGTCTGTATATCAACTTAATGATGTAGTACCTGCCGAAAAGGTATCATAGCGTAAAGCTATAGAAACAAATGCGGTATCTGACTACACCTTCGCTGTTTCTCAAAATCTATGGAGCCTAGAAGTTCCCAGCGATTGCGCTACAAATGACGAAATCGAATCATACTAACTGGCGATCGTAGAAGCTATTAAAAACGCCGAAAACGATACTCTTCCCAAGAAACGCTTTATAAAACATTTAAAACCTTACTGGACTAGGATTGTTGCCTCGTCCCATGCTGATATGAGATTTAAGCGTGCAGCGTGGATTCAAAATGGTAGGGTTCACAACTCAAACGATACATACTTTCGCGAATACAAGAATTCAAAACGTAAATTCAGACATGAACTGGAGAAAGCTTATAATAATTATTTAAACGATGTTGCTATTAGGATGGATAATTCTGTTGAAATGGATCAAAAATATGTCTGGAGTGTTCTCAAAAGTCGTCAGAAACCTAAACATTGGTGTCGTGAATTGAAAGTAAATTGTAAAACATACAGCGATTATAATGATATATGCAATGCTTGAGCCGATCATTTCGAATCAATATTTCAATTCGATCATTCGCTTATAGCAAGGGAACGCTCTGTTAAAGTGGCTGAGGAAGTAGACGCTATTCGCAAGGCGCAAAACATAGATAAAAAGAAAATTCCTCCTTTTTCGCATGATGAAATCCTCCTGATATGTACAACATTGAAAAATAACAAATCTAGTGGAATAGATAATGTTGCATATGAACACATTAAGTATGGTGGCAGATGTTTACAACAACATCTATGTAAACTGTTTAATCTTGTTATAAAAACACAATACGTTCCTCATGACTGGAGCAGAAGCGTTATAATTCCGTTGTTTAAAGGAGGTACAAAAGACAAATCGGATCCCAACTCATATCGTGGGATTTCCTTGTCGTGTTGCATTGAAAAAGTGTTTGAAAAAGCTTTGTACACTAGAAGGTCATCTCTCAAGAACGACTTTCCCCGCCCAGCTCAAATGGCATATCAAAAACAGCTTAATAGTATACACGCATCTTTCAATTTACAAGAAACAATTCGACATTACCGAGAGAGAAACAGCGATGTGATTCTTGTTTTATTGGATAGCATCAAAGCTTTCGATACAGTCTGGCACGACGCTCTCTTGCTGAAATGTTTCGAGTACGGAATCGCAGGAGATCTATGGTTAATGTTGGACGAAATGTACAAGAATATGCTAAGTTGTGTGTCATTCAACAATAGTAAATCTCGTTGGTTCAAACTCATGCGGGGAGTGCGACAGGGCGGTGTTCTATCTGCCGTTCTATATTTAATTTATATTAACGATTTATTGCGTAACTTGACCCAAAGCCGACTTGGGTGTGTATTGGTTGATATCGATATGAGCTCTTCTGTTCAGGCTGACGATATAGCACTTATATCAACGACAGAGCAAAACATGCAATCTATGATACGTATTTGTGAACAATACAGCAGGAAATGGGCATTTACTTTTTCCCCGACCAAAAGCAATGTGTTAAAATTTCCCAAACGTACTTACTGCAATTCCAGTGAACTCACATTATACGCTGAATTAATTACATTAGTAACCGCTGCAAAACATGTAGGAATAATTTTGAAAAGTAATTTCGATACTATGGAACAGACGTTAAATGCATGTAGAGTGTTGCGGACATCCGTGTTATCTGTCTTAAAATCCGGCGTTCATCCACAAATTTTAAACCCAATATCATGCGCTAAAATTGTGGAAACTATGTGTTACAGTAAATGTCTGTATGGATGCGAACCGTGGAACAATCTTACCAAGAACGAAATTTTGCTATTGGAAAGAGCACATCGTTTTGTATGTAAAACAATACAAGGATTACCTGTCAGAACGAGGTCCGATAAGTGCACTAGTCTTATTGGATGGCACTCAATAGAGACGCGTATCAATATTTCTAAACTTTTATTTTTTGGAAGACTGTGTCGCTTAAAAAACAGTACTTTGCCGAAGCAAATTATGATAACCCGGCTTTTGGCCTACAAATATAGATGTGTTGCAGAACAAATTGGGTTTATTCCGGACTTGATACGATTAATAACTCTATATGGCCTTCTGTCACATGTTACATCTTTTCTGGATACCGGAATATTCCCTTCAAAATCAGCATGGTCAAAAGAAGTGAAAAATAATGTATTTAAAACTGAAGAAAACTTCTGGAACACAAGAATATTTACCGATTACGATTTTGAAATTTTTAAAAGAATACACGCTCGCATTAAAGTGCATAATGCATGGAAAATTGCTAGACAATTTCCAGAACTTAGGAATAATTCCAAGTACATAATTGACTTGTGTTGCTTAATGAAATATGAAGACACGAAACTATTGTGTGAAAGATGTGGCTTATTTTACCGGAACATTTTCGAACACTTACTGTACTCGTGCTACTTTACTAAGGAGAAACGAGATGATTTCTGGCGGGATATAATCAGTATCAACCCTATTGACTTCTCCGTTTATATGGACAGTTTATCCCCGGCCGAATTCACAGCAACCGTTCTTTCATGCGATACTTCCTACCACCTGGAAGCCGATGAACTAATCTTTTTCTCTAAATACACACAGCATCAATATGTAGTCATTTTAGTCTTCATTGACGTGGTGCCTTGTATCAACTCTACCGCTAATACAGTCCACAATTTGTACTTACCGACATTTGACCTTTTATTTAAATTTGTGTTCATTGTTTTTCTTGCTTTTCATTTAATATGAAATATATTTTTGTAATTTGTAAAATCTCTGTAATAGAGGAAATAAAGTTATATATATATATCGCCCTGATATTATCTACCCACGTTCTAAATAACAAAAGCCTACCTCAATAGATCAAAAAGTTACAGCCCGGACACGATTAGTCTAACGGACGGACAGACTTATCACACTTGGGCGGACTGTTATCAAAAATATTGGTTGGGGGGAGTTTTTTACGTCCTACACCGACAAGTTAATGCCCTTGGTCAGACTGTTACCAAAAATATTCGGGAATTTAAAAACTCAGACTTTATTACAAAGTGCGTTTTGTTGACTAACGCAGTTCGTAATAAATTGTAAATATGTAATAACGCACTTAGGATGAAAATATGCATATATACCAACATTAAAAGCAACGTTATCAGTGACGTTTTACAACGTAATAAAATTTGTTATTTAAGGCACTTTGTAATAAAATAAGAAAAAATTACGATACGATTGGAGGAGTGTGTAAGTACCATTATTTGGTAATCCAAGGACTGAAAATGACTTATTAGTTCATTATTTACCAAAAATATACGGGAATTTTAACAACTCATACTTTATTTCAAAGTGCGTTTTGTTGACTAACGCAGTTCGTAATACATTGTTAATATGTAATAACGCACTTTGTAATAAAATAAGAAAAAATTACGATACGATTGGAGGAGTGTGTAAGTACCATTATTTGGTAATCCAAGGACTGAAAATGACTTATTAGTTCATTATTTACCAAAAATATACGGGAATTTTAACAACTCGGACTTTATTACAAAGTGCGTTTTGTTGACTAACGCAGTTCGTAATACATTGTTAATATGTAATAACGCGCTTTGTAATAAAATAAGAAAAAATTACGATACGATTGGAGGAGTGTGTAAGTACCATTATTTGGTAATCCAAGGACTGAAAATGACTTATTAGTTCATTATTTACCAAAAATATACGGGAATTTTAACAACTCATACTTTATTTCAAAGTGCGTTTTGTTGACTAACGCAGTTCGTAATACATTGTTAATATGTAATAACGCACTTTGTAATAAAATAAGAAAAAATTACGATACGATTGGAGGAGTGTGTAAGTACCATTATTTGGTAATCCAAGGACTGAAAATGACTTATTAGTTCATTATTTACCAAAAATATACGGGAATTTGAACAACTCGGACTTTATTACAAAGTGCGTTTTGTTGACTAACGCAGTTCGTAATACATTGTTAATATGTAATAACGCGCTTTGTAATAAAATAAGAAAAAATTACGATACGATTGGAGGAGTGTGTAAGTACCATTATTTGGTAATCCAAGGACTGAAAATGACTTATTAGTTCATTATTTACCAAAAATATACGGGAATTTTAACAACTCATACTTTATTACAAAGTGCGTTTTGTTGACTAACGCAGTTCGTAATACATTGTTTATATGTAATAACGCACTTTGTAATAAAATAAGAAAAAATTACGATACGATTGGAGTAGTGTGTAAGTACCATTATTTGGTAATCCAAGGACTGAAAATGACTTATTAGTTCATTATTTACCAAAAATATACGGGAATTTTAATAACTCATACTTTATTACAAAGTGCGTTTTGTTGACTAACGCAGTTCGTAATACATTGTTAATATGTAATAACGCACTTTGTAATAAAATAAGAAAAAATTACGATACGATTGGAGGAATGTGTAAGTACCATTATTTGGTAATCCAAGGACTGAAAATGACTTATTAGTTCATTATTTACCAAAAATATACGGGAATTTTAATAACTCATACTTTATTACAAAGTGCGTTTTGTTGACTAACGCAGTTCGTAATACATTGTTAATATGTAATAACGCACTTTGTAATAAAATAAGAAAAAATTATGATACGATTGGAGGAATGTGTAAGTACCATTATTTGGTAATCCAAGGACTGAAAATGACTTATTAGTTCATTATTTACCAAAAATATACGGGAATTTTAACAACTAAGACTTTATTACAAAGTGCGTTTTGTTGACTAACGCAGTTCGTATTAAATTGTAAATATGTAATAACGCACTTTGTAATAAAATAAGAAAAATTTTTCGATACGATTGGAGGAGTGTGTCAGTACCATTATTTGGTAATCCAAGGACTGAAAATGACTTATTTAATTAATTATTTACCAAAAATATTCGGGAATTTGAACAACTCTTTTTTAGTGCGTTTGGTTGACTAACGCAGTTCGTAATACATTGTTTATATGTAATAACGCACTTTGTAATAAAATAAGAAAAAATTACGATACGATTGGAGGAGTGTGTAAGTACCATTATTTGGTAATCCAAGGACTGAAAATGACTTATTAGTTCATTATTTACCAAAAATATACGGGAATTTTAACAACTCATACTTTATTTCAAAGCGCGTTTTGTTGACTAACGCAGTTCGTAATACATTGTTAATATGTAATAACGCACTTTGTAATAAAATAAGAAAAAATTACGATACGATTGGAGGAGTGTGTAAGTACCATTATTTGGTAATCCAAGGACTGAAAATGACTTATTAGTTCATTATTTACCAAAAATATACGGGAATTTTAACAACTCATACTTTATTTCAAAGTGCGTTTTGTTGACTAACGCAGTTCGTAATACATTGTTAATATGTAATAACGCACTTTGTAATAAAATAAGAAAAAATTACGATACGATTGGAGGAGTGTGTAAGTACCATTATTTGGTAATCCAAGGACTGAAAATGACTTATTAGTTCATTATTTACCAAAAATATACGGGAATTTTAACAACTCATACTTTATTTCAAAGTGCGTTTTGTTGACTAACGCAGTTCGTAATACATTGTTAATATGTAATAACGCACTTTGTAATAAAATAAGAAAAAATTACGATACGATTGGAGGAGTGTGTAAGTACCATTATTTGGTAATCCAAGGACTGAAAATGACTTATTAGTTCATTATTTACCAAAAATATACGGGAATTTGAACAACTCGGACTTTATTACAAAGTGCGTTTTGTTGACTAACGCAGTTCGTAATACATTGTTAATATGTAATAACGCGCTTTGTAATAAAATAAGAAAAAATTACGATACGATTGGAGGAGTGTGTAAGTACCATTATTTGGTAATCCAAGGACTGAAAATGACTTATTAGTTCATTATTTACCAAAAATATACGGGAATTTTAACAACTCATACTTTATTACAAAGTGCGTTTTGTTGACTAACGCAGTTCGTAATACATTGTTTATATGTAATAACGCACTTTGTAATAAAATAAGAAAAAATTACGATACGATTGGAGTAGTGTGTAAGTACCATTATTTGGTAATCCAAGGACTGAAAATGACTTATTAGTTCATTATTTACCAAAAATATACGGGAATTTTAATAACTCATACTTTATTACAAAGTGCGTTTTGTTGACTAACGCAGTTCGTAATACAGTAAAACCTTTTAAAACCGGTCCCTGAATAAACCGGTTCCCTGTCAATTCCGGTCGAAAATTTAGGTCCCATTTTTCCCCCTTATAATCCTTCGTTAATTTAACCTGTATAAACCGGACCTCGTGTATTCCGAATTACGACCCTTATGTCCAGTCCCAATACACATTTCTCAATTAAAATTTACCTGTTTAAACCGAATAATTTACATGACCAGATGTATTTATTGAATAAATTGATAGCTATCCAAACAAGGTAATTTACATGACTTGTGAGGTCTCCTTGAGGGCGTATTTAATTAATGAACCAAAGCGTACAACAAAAGTTAATTGTTTTCAAACCCATTAATTTAATTTTCCTAATTTGCATTATTTTCAAAAGTGAATCCTATTAATGAACCGATGTTTTAGATACATGCGAATCGTTTTCAAAACCAATAATTTCAAAAGTAAAAATGGAGAGCGAAAATTTGACGATGATGTAACATGCCGTCGCCAACGATCTCGTAAAGAATTAAGTCTGGGGATATGCTACGACACATAGCATACATGATAAACTTTGCAAACAGTAAAAATTATCGTTACCTGTAGTATCTTTTGCTTATGCAATCACTAACAGAGGACACTATCGTGCGAAGAAAAATGGGGAAAAGACAAGGAACCCCTGACATGTATTTTGCGGTAAACTATTGAGTAATTATAAGTCTCCTATATATCAATAAAATATCAGTGTGTATTATAACTTTTATTTAAAATGATACATTTTATTACATTTCTTTCATGTATTCCGTTGCATATAAAACGAGTGTGCATCAAAGGTATCCGCAGTCTTTTAAACCCCCCTTTTTCATCTTCACTTACGGTGATTTTCCAAATCCGAACAAACCGGCCCACTGTCCAAACCGGCCATATTGTTCGGTCCCATAGGTAGCCGGTGTATACAGGTTTTACTGTACATTGTTAATATGTAATAACGCACTTTGTAATAAAATAAGAAAAAATTACGATACGATTGGAGGAATGTGTAAGTACCATTATTTGGTAATCCAAGGACTGAAAATGACTTATTAGTTCATTATTTACCAAAAATATACGGGAATTTTAATAACTCATACTTTATTACAAAGTGCGTTTTGTTGACTAACGCAGTTCGTAATACATTGTTAATATGTAATAACGCACTTTGTAATAAAATAAGAAAAAATTATGATACGATTGGAGGAATGTGTAAGTACCATTATTTGGTAATCCAAGGACTGAAAATGACTTATTAGTTCATTATTTACCAAAAATATACGGGAATTTTAACAACTAAGACTTTATTACAAAGTGCGTTTTGTTGACTAACGCAGTTCGTATTAAATTGTAAATATGTAATAACGCACTTTGTAATAAAATAAGAAAAATTTTTCGATACGATTGGAGGAGTGTGTCAGTACCATTATTTGGTAATCCAAGGACTGAAAATGACTTATTTAATTAATTATTTACCAAAAATATTCGGGAATTTGAACAACTCTTTTTTTAGTGCGTTTGGTTGATTAACGCAGTTCGTAATACATTGTTTATATGTAATAACGCACTTTGTAATAAAATAAGAAAAAATTACGATACGATTGGAGGAGTGTGTAAGTACCATTATTTGGTAATCCAAGGACTGAAAATGACTTATTAGTTCATCATTTACCAAAAATATACGGGAATTTTAACAACTCATACTTTATTTCAAAGCGCGTTTTGTTGACTAACGCAGTTCGTAATACATTGTTAATATGTAATAACGCACTTTGTAATAAAATAAGAAAAAATTACGATACGATTGGAGGAGTGTGTAAGTACCATTATTTGGTAATCCAAGGACTGAAAATGACTTATTAGTTCATTATTTACCAAAAATATACGGGAATTTTAACAACTCGGACTTTATTACAAAGTGCGTTTTGTTGACTAACGCAGTTCGTAATACATTGTTAATATGTAATAACGCGCTTTGTAATAAAATAAGAAAAAATTACGATACGATTGGAGGAGTGTGTAAGTACCATTATTTGGTAATCCAAGGACTGAAAATGACTTATTAGTTCATTATTTACCAAAAATATACGGGAATTTTAACAACTCATACTTTATTACAAAGTGCGTTTTGTTGACTAACGCAGTTCGTAATACATTGTTTATATGTAATAACGCACTTTGTAATAAAATAAGAAAAAATTACGATACGATTGGAGTAGTGTGTAAGTACCATTATTTGGTAATCCAAGGACTGAAAATGACTTATTAGTTCATTATTTACCAAAAATATACGGGAATTTTAATAACTCATACTTTATTACAAAGTGCGTTTTGTTGACTAACGCAGTTCGTAATACATTGTTAATATGTAATAACGCACTTTGTAATAAAATAAGAAAAAATTACGATACGATTGGAGGAATGTGTAAGTACCATTATTTGGTAATCCAAGGACTGAAAATGACTTATTAGTTCATTATTTACCAAAAATATACGGGAATTTTAATAACTCATACTTTATTACAAAGTGCGTTTTGTTGACTAACGCAGTTCATAATACATTGTTAATATGTAATAACGCACTTTGTAATAAAATAAGAAAAAATTATGATACGATTGGAGGAATGTGTAAGTACCATTATTTGGTAATCCAAGGACTGAAAATGACTTATTAGTTCATTATTTACCAAAAATATACGGGAATTTTAACAACTCAGACTTTATTACAAAGTGCGTTTTGTTGACTAACGCAGTTCGTATTAAATTGTAAATATGTAATAACGCACTTTGTAATAAAATAAGAAAATTTTTTCGATACGATTGGAGGAGTGTGTCAGTACCATTATTTGGTTATCCAAGGACTGAAAATGACTTATTTAATTAATTATTTACCAAAAATATTCGGGAATTTGAACAACTCTTTTTTTAGTGCGTTTGGTTGACTAACGCAGTTCGTAATACATTGTTTATATGTAATAACGCACTTTGTAATAAAATAAGAAAAAATTACGATACGATTGGAGGAGTGTGTAAGTACCATTATTTGGTAATCCAAGGACTGAAATTGACTTATTAGTTAACTAGATATCGGTGAGATGGTACCCATCTCTGTAGGCCCCGCCGACCTTGAGGTCAAGGTCAAAGGTTATCAACCATGGTATGCGACACATCGCCTTGATATGATCTACCCACATTCTAAATATCAAAAGCCTACCTCAAAAGATACAGTTACAGCTCGGACATGAATTTGTCATTCAGGAAGCAATATTGTGAGCTTAAGGTCAAAGTTCCAAGTCATGGTATATTAACATTTGTTTAATATTGATAGAAAAGTGATAATACTCCCAAAAATAATTATAGATCGTAACCTTCAACCAACATGATATTTAAAATGTTTTCTTAGTTTTAGGTATTCTATAAACAAACTCATTTTCGTACTACATGTATATAACAAATAACAGACAAGTTTCGGCCACTTCATGCCTAATTAAACAAGGTAAACAACATGAACAAATAGTTAATAACTGTAGCTTTTGCCTACTTTCTTAAACATACCCGAAAGGAAGCGTTTCCCCAGCCAAACCATCGAGGAGGTACTACAGGCGATGGCTTTTTTTTTTTTTTTTTTTAACATGAACACATGAATAACAATAACTAATGTGTTTTGAAAGGGGTTTATTTTTATCAGTTGATGGCAAGGAAGGCAATCCGTCAGTGTTTATGTGATTACCTTCTCCAAAAACTGACGGAAGGACGTGGATCGGTAATGTTATGCCGCATAAGTAGATGTTGCTTAAATGAAATTTACTTACATTCGAATCCTCAAAAATCTAGGCTTTCTCATTTATTTCACTGCTCACAAACCGTTGTAAGATAGGAAATATATCTTGGCGAACACGAATTTTGATCTTACATGTTTAACATAGAACGAATGAAAATTTTTGTTACATGCTATAACGATTCACTAATTCACGATTTATACTATAAAAAATAATTCAGTATATCATATTTACCATGTAAATCAATTTAAGTTGAAATCTAGCATCTCTAACAATTGGCATAAAAGCGGTGTCAAACTTAAAAATAGACGCTCATAAAACATTTCATCTTTACCACTCAACTCTGCATACTATGTAAACCTGATAAAGCAGATTTTGTTAAAATACGACACTTTGAAAATTTTGCAGAAAAAGGGCGGCCATCTTCAAAATGGCTGTTTGTTTTAATTTTTTTGTTGCCACCATTTAATTAAGCATGTTACTATCAAGTATAAAATAGCTTTTTATCTATCTATCTATCTAACATGTTGTTATAAACGAAAAAGCACATTAAAAAAGCTATTTTTTACCTTTAAAGGGCCATAATCCCTATAAGGGGTTGACTGACAACTTTGACCCGATGGAGACTTTTGTTGTGAAAGGGGCACACAAACGAGGCGGTGTTACAGATACACATAGAACATAATTTGGTGGACACTTAGCAATTAAAAAATAAAATGTGTATGCATTTTTTCCACATATTTTCCTATATGAAACTATGTCCTGCGGTGGTGGTAATTATTAAAAATTTCTTATTGGAATACAAATATAAAACTTGTAAAGGACCTTAAATAAATATTGCTGACAAGTGTTGTCTCTATTGGTTCGCCAATTTCAGAAAAGAAGCCTTTAAAAATTGCCATAGGTGTCTATGTTTAATAAAGCCTAGTCCGACCACCCAACGCATTTTGATAGACTTTGATGGGAGCGTTGGACCCCGCTCATATCAAATTCTAAAAAATGACGCAGGGGATTATCGTACTAAATAAAGCCCTGGAGGACAGCCATCTTGGATTTTTTATTTAAAAAAAGCAAAATTTGTAGAAGACTATCAAATAAATATACAATTGACCTTTTCGAAATCAAATAGTCACGTAGTCCGGGAGGGGGTAAGATAGGTAGATATATCTGTTCAGCCTTGAAGTTTAAGAAGAATGTAATATTCTTAACATAGAATCCTTCATTAAACATAGACCATTGAGCATTGTGACCAAGTTTGGTTTCAGTTAGCCCAGTGGTATACGACTACGTAAAAAATTATTAGACAGCGACAATGGTAACGTCAACGGACGCAAACTGATGGCAATAGCTAATCTAACCTACACATCGTCGAAAATCGTCTAAATTCATTAACCTATTCATTGTTCCTTATAACGTCAAACGATATATTCTTAGTTATATACGTTTGCATCCACATATGGAAATTTTAACACCTGAAGTGACCCAAGTACGTCCTCGGGCGAAGCTGAAAGGTGTACAGGGGTGCTGAAGGTGTTAAAATCTCCATATCTACGGATATGAACGAATTTATCCCCGGTTTTAGCTTGTAATGATGGATTTTTATTTACATTGTCAGCACAATGGCGGACGTCAACGCAACGTTTTCTTCATTATCGAAGAAACTGCATGTGATGGAAATTTGGTAAAAATATCGTTTTTTACAAGGTGTAGGGTATTTCCTTTGATAGAACCCTACAGTTTTCGAAATAAAACCAGTTTCGTGTCGGATTAAAACAGATGTTGAAAGATTAAGTTTTGGCGCTGAATGTCTTACACAGTCGTCATAATAGTGTGACGTCGTTGTTTGCCAAAGATGCATATATTTTATGTCAGAATGCTTCGTTGAATATAAAAATTTTGTAAAAACTTTTAAATTTTTTATACTTCTTAACTTTAGATAAACTTATACCATACATTAAAGTGAAGGTACCTGTATCACGTCTCGGCTATTGCATACATTCCGCATCAAAACTCGATGCTACACAACTGTCTCGACGTGATAGAGGTAGTTACCTACACATAATGTATTAATTTGTGTATTTATCATTCTGTATATGACGCAAACGGTTCGCTCTCCCGCTCGCCGAAGGCAAGTAAAAATCTGCTGAAGGCAAGTAAGTTTCATTACAAGGTTGTCCACCGCAAGCGTTGAAAATATTATGCCATTATTACATAATTTTATCGTCCAGTTACTTTTTTCGTGAGCATCGGCATTTTTTTTTTCGTAATGTAGACAATTTCGGAGCCTCTTTGTACGACGGCTTATTTTTGCCAAAAAACAAATAGAAACAAAAATTCTTATTTCGTTTGAACGGTTTATTAGATCGTTTCAACGATTTATTAAATCGTTACAACGATTCATTAAATCGTTTGAACGGTTTATTAAATCGTTTCAACGATTTATTAAATCGTTACAACAATTTAAAATCATTACAACGATTTATCAAATCGTTACAACGGTTTATTAAATCGTTTCAACGAAATAAGATTTTTTTTCCTATTTGTTGTTTGACACAAATAAGCCGTCGTATCTTTGTGCTGTAATTTATAATGCAATTTTTTTATTGGTTGGTTATACAAAGTTTACCAATCAGAACATGTTTTACAAAATATTTGTGAAATTGGTTTTCAGTTAACAAATATATGGATTTTACAATAAAAATTTTGTTAATTCCTTGGTGACTTTGAAATTGCCTCGGTAGAAATCTCAATCATAGTTTGAAGTTTTGAAGGAATATTTTGACGGAATTAAAACTACGGGTACTTGAAATCGTCAAAAGTACCGATTGTGTATCGCCAAAATTTGACCCATCTCTTTTATCTTGTCCGACTATCCTTAGCCGTTGCCCCTATCAAAGTCTAAAAAGGCGTTGCACGGCAGAGGATTCTGGATTCTCGGATTATAAAATTACAAATATCAGTAGAATCGCCGATAAACGTTTCATACTGTAACTAAAACGGACAATAACCAAAAACAAACTATTGCCAAATAGGACCATAAAAAACGGAATACCGAAATTATAAACTAGTTAATTACTAGGCTAATAATTGAATAATTATGATATTAGATGAAGATTTTATTTTAAAAATGATTTTGGCCAGGCCTCACGAAATGCAAACCCGGGTTGGGTTATAGTATATGGTGTAGGTGGTCACGAGGGCAAAATACGATATCTATGCTTTGTAATCATCTTCTACGGTATTCAAACTCGATCTCTGAAACTTCACAGAAAGATTGCACATGTATTGAAGTTCTTCAACTGCTATTATGGAAATGTTCAAGGATTGTTTTCCAAATTTTCCAGACTTCGGAACTTGGTCATTTTTTTCAGAACATGTGCAGACGCCATAATCAACTACTCCTTCACAGAACCAAAACCTTCTTCGTACAATTTGTAAACCATTCCCCATTTATTAAGGCACATGTTTTGCAACCCGGCCATTTCAGACCTGCGATTTTTTTATATGTTTAGTGCATTATTTTTTAAAACTAACACAATGTAATCTGTTGTTTATACGAAATATGAATTTACAGTAATGATTTATTTAAGAAATAGATTATTGCGAGCGGGCTTTATGGGAATTAGAACATGGTCAGACCTTATATTTGTCAATATTTTATACCGAGCGATAGCGAGGTATAAAACGAAGACAAATATAAGGTCTGACCATGTTCTAATTCCCATAAAGCCCGCTCGCAATAATCTATTTCGATTCTAATATGTCTAACAAATGTTTTAAAATTTCGAAGCGGTTCTAAGAGGACGCTTTCAGTGGTAATATTGTTGTTTGAAACTAATACGATATATCCCAAACAGTATGCTAAAGCAAATAAAATTGACATTAACATATATTCTCGTCATTTTATTGAATGTACGTACCTTTTAATAAACAAAAATATTGAGAAACCTCAACGAAATTGCATTGTTCCAGTTTAAAATTTTCAGTTCAGCGTAATATGACGTCGGAATTCTAATTGTGACGTCATATTTATTCGAATGTAGAATTTATGTTTTTAAAAAAAAATGTATCTGGAGTAGTTTAAATCAAATAAATCTCAAATTCAGACTAAAAATAACTAAATTATTAACAAAAACGATAATTATGGATAACACATAACAAACGGCATAAGTAAGTTTTTACATTTACACAAAACACGCAGTTTACGCATGTGCGAACTAAACTTATTGGAATTTTGACACGACTTTGTTTACATAGCTAAAGCAGGACGTCATATTAGAATTAATTATTATTAAAAAGAAACTACTAATTAATATTAAATTACGATTGTGATTGTCAAAACTCCACGGTCAAGATATCTTGTTATTTCACACATTTTTTTCATTGCCCATATTTGGTAGATAAGTAAAAGCAAAAAATTATTTGTTCCAGTCTTACAAAAATTTAATTTTTAATAAAATTTGTTACATTTTAAAAAAATAAAAAGGAAAGTTCTTGAATAAGTGCACATAACAATTTAATTCACTAGAAATAACCTATTATACTTATATTGTAAAGAGGTGTTGCATTGAAGAGAATGGTTAGTATTTAACAATTGACCAAGTTTATTTATTTGGAATTTTACATTCCTGTTTCCCTAGAAAGTTAATTTTTTGGTTTAAAAAGGGTAATTGGAAATTTGAAAAAATATATCTGCCCAGAAAAGCCTAGAATGCAGGAGAATTTACCCCAGCTTCTGGACCAAGACCCCTGACTGTATAAGCACCATGCATATGCTTGGTGCGTCGGAAGGGAGCTGTCCGAGTGTATGGCAAGTAAAAATAAGGAAGGGCTACCAAATATTGGAATTGACTCGCCCGTCGGGCAAGTTAGCTGACTTTTCTTATTTCTAATTTAACCAATTACCATTTCTACTATAAACGCATCTTACGTACTACCGTAAATCAGGTTATTTTGGTTGTAGTTTTATTTTGGCTTACTTGGCGCTTTCGGTGAAAGAGCCAAAATTAAACACACCAAAATAAAGCATGCACCAACGTTTTACACTCCAAAATAGCGGACCGGTAGGACAACATGGCTTAAAATACCGGTAATAAACAAGTGTGTGTAAAGGAAAATTACAGGTATACATATTATTTGTGCATATTTCCGTATAAAATTGTGCAACTAACGGTTAGCAACACCAGGGTATATTGGTTTTGTAAAAACGTGTAACTGACTAATCAAATCCAAGGAATAATACTGATACGGGGAAAATACCCGATATATCCCCACTTCGCGCACGCGCAAAGAGACGTCACAATAGTAACGGCTGAATTTTGAAGTTCTGATTAAAATAATGGCCAATAAATAAGACTATCGAGGGCACGTTATGGTAAAATATTTTGAAAGGATTTCTTGACAAAAAATGTTTCATCATGAAAATGGCGACTAGAAAATGATTGCCTATAGGGTCCGATTGAATAGGAAAACACAGGTTTTTGTCATATTAGAATTGTCTTAATTTATTCTGGGTATAATGTTGTATTCACTTACACATGAGATGGGTTTTTATATTCACATTTTCTACTTCGGTATCGCTCCGTCGGTAAAAAAAAAATAATCGAATATAAAGACCCACCCCATGTGTAAATTAATACAACATCATACCCTCATGAATTATTTTTAAAACAGAAACATTTGTGTCAAACAAATCCGAATGCGGCATTTTGTTCCTGCAAAAGTTAAAAGCGGAATTTCACTTATGGCTTCTTGAATATGACCAACTATAATTAAAAAAAACATAATGGAGTGAACGTTAACATTAAGAAGTTACATAATATTATTTTTATAAGTTTGATCAAAATCTTACTGCTCAAGCTATTCCTACTAATCATTTAACTTTCGAATTAGCAAAAACTATACCATATCCATCTGCTATGTTTCGGGTTATATGCAGCAAAAGAGTTTTCGATTTAATGAACAATGTTTGTTGTCTTTGATACGCGTAAAAGCAACAGTTTCATTACCATATATCTAATTAAAATGGAAAATAAAATATATTTCCCCTAATAGGAATGAACAGTTTATATACACTTTATAATATACAATCTTCTTTTGTTAGGGACGGAAAGGGGGGGGGGGGCCTTGGTTTTTTGTTTTGGTCATAAAAAATATTTATTTTTTGAAGGCGTCGCGACTGAATATTTTTTTCATTATTAACATTATTTTATATACCAGAAATCCTTCTTCAGAATATTTTTTTTCTTACCCTCTGCTTCCAAAATATTTTTTTCATCAAAAATCATTTTCAAAATATTTTGTAGGAAAAAAACAAGGCCCCCCCCCCCCCCTGCAAGTAAAATGGTCGGTCCCTTAGCGTATATTTATTTACATAATGAACAAATAACGTATGTTGGCACGATGCGAAGCCTACCTAGTATGTAATTCAAACTTATGCAACAGTCGGTTTTTGTTAAAGAATCTATGCGAAAGCGAGTGTACAAACTGTAATAGGGGCCTCGGTGGCCGAGTGGTCAAGGTAGTTCGTCTACTATTGATCACGTGGTCAACACTGAGATTGCGGGTTCGATTCTCACTGCAGGCAGGGTGTACTCGACTCCAATCTTAATCTACAAGGATTGCCAGTTTTCCTACCGCAGGTCCGGGGTTCTCTCCGGGTACTCCGGCTTCCTCCCCCAATAAAAACTGGACGCCATGAAATAGCTGAAAAATTGCTGAAAGTGGCGTTAAAACACCATTCAAACAAGCAAACAAACAAACTGTAATAATTAAAACTAAACATTCTTGAAACCATATAATTTACCAATCAGATTGCGTGAAATTTTGAATTTGAGGAAAATCTCAAGGATTTGATGAAAATCTCAATTTGAGATGTTTTATGAAACTGAGGCCAGATTTTATTCCGCAAAATTATTTTTTTTCCGTTACTTTCTGTGTAAATCACAAATTAAAAGCAAGTTAATAATGCTCATATTTTCCCTAAATGCATTCTGCCAAATCGTCCATGAAATCTTAAAATGGATAAAAATTGTTTTCTTACATGTTTGACAAAAAATCAATTATCTGTTTTATGGTACAAATTATATGAAAAATGACGGATTAAAGTTATCTTGAACTCTTTATTTTGATTTTAACATAGAAATTAATGAGAATATGAAGTTTAAATACTTTTACACCTTGACTGTGGACAAAACATAGTGCATTTATATTGTCAGTGAAATCAATAATTATAATACTTTATTTGGCCGTACATCTCACGCAGGAAATGTAGATAAATACGATGTCTAACATTGTATTTCATATTAAAGTTTATAATTCAAAATGGCTACTTACAAGTATAGTAAAAAAAATTTCAAGCTTTTTTAAATTGTAATCATGCATAAGTTACGCAATAATTGGATGGACTCAGCCTGGCTTCGCCTTTGAACAAAGTAGTTTTAACTCCAGAAAATAAAACTACAAATTCATTTTGTCTTAAAAAAGCCATACATTGCATTGTATATCAAGCTAAAGTTGAATTTTTATTGTGATTTTGTGTTATGCATATATATTATATATCCTCTTTTTAATTTTCACTTTTTTAAAAAGTCATTATGATTCCATACATATCTTATAATATTACTGTTGTTGTTTATTTATATTTTGTTTACTAAGTCGGACAGACGGATTCCTGTCTACGCTTTTCAGTGGGGGACCAAAACAACCTTAGGTGCGTTTACTCCAGACAATTAAGGAAGTAGCTATAGGATTCTATATACTTTTTGATGTTTTTTCTCTATATCGCTCACATGATTGCATCCAATTTATTTATCTTTCAATTTCCATATGATGCTAACAAAACTTTTCGTTACAACTTTTTTTGTAATATTTTTACAAAGTGCGTTATTACACTTTCACAATTTATTACGATGTGCGTTAAGAAACACAAGGTAATTTGTAAACAAAATCAAGTAGTTTTTACTTTCGTAATTTTAATAAGTCATTTTCAGTCCATGGATTGCCAAATAATGGTACTTACACACTCCTCCAATCGTATCGTAAATTTTTCTTATTGTATTACAAAGTGCGTTATTACATATTAAAAATGTATTACGAACTGCGTTAGTCAACCAAACGCACTTTGTAAAAAAAGTCTGAGTTTTAAAAATTCCCGAATATTTTTGGTAACAGTCCGACCAAGGGCATTAAGTTATCGGCGCAGGACGTAAAAAACTCCCCCAACCAATATTTTTGGTAAATAATTAGGCGGACGCCCTATAGTGATCTGTCTGTCCGTCCGTCCGTCCGTCCGTCCGACTAATCGTGTCCGGGCTGTAACTTTTTTATCTTTTGAGGTAGGCTTTTGATATTTGGAATGTGGGTGGATAATGTCAAGGCGATGTGTCGCATACCGTGGCTGATCACCTTTGACATTGAACGTTGACCTCAAGGTCACATTATTGCTTTCTGAATGACAAATTCATGTCCGGGTTGTAACTTTTTTATCTTTTGAGGTAGGTCTTTGATATTTGGAATGTGGGTAGATAATATCAAGGCGATGTGTCGCATACCGTGGTTGTTGACCATGACCTTGAACTTTGACCTTAAGGTCACATTATTGCTTTCTGAACGACAGATTCTTGTCCGAGCTGTAACTTTATTCTCTTTTGAGGTAGGTTTTTGATATATTTAGAATGTGGGTAGATAATATCAAGGCGATGTGTCGCATACCATGGTTGATAACCTTTGACCTTGACGTCAAGGTCGGAGGGGCCCACAGAGATGGGTACCATCTCAACGATATCTAGTTAACTAATAAGTCATTTTCAGTCCTTGGATTACCAAATAATGGTACTTACACACTCCTCCAATCGTATCGTAATTTTTTCTTATTTTATTACAAAGTGCGTTATTACATATTTACAATGTATTACGAACTGCGTTAGTCAACAAAACGCACTTTGTAAAAAAAAGTCTGAGTAGTTAAAAAAAGTCTGAATAGTTAAAGTTCCCGAATAGTTTTATAATAATTTATGACTTAAATAGCCAAACAGTGCTATGCATACAGTTTGACAACTTTAATTTAACTTTTTCAAATATTATTACAAAGTGCGTTGTTATTACAAAGTGGGTTGTTACATACCATAATCACATGGTCACTGAGCATCTCTAAAACAAAAAGAAAAGAATAACATTATTACTGCACTTTACAATCTATAAATGCCAGATTTAATTAAAATGATTATTAAAATAAGTTTTTATTGTAGGTACAATTCTTTTCTGCAATGCTGTCATATGGGGAGCTAATTCATTGCTGTTGATTCTAGATGCTTCTGGTAAACCCAGCTTTTTATTGAAGTATAAAATACAGAAGAAAAAGATTGTACCTGTAAGAGTTGTTATCAAGCAGTAATAAATATTTCTTTACAGACAGCAAATTTTGTCTTCATAGTTATATACATTCTTGTCTTTGAATATATTTTCATATTTTAGTTTTCATAATTATTTTCTCAATATTGGCCCTTAAAGATAAAGGCTAAGATTAGTCATAGTTATCTTGGCACGAAAATCCGTCATGTTAACATTCTGATTTTAGTTGTAAAATAAAATTGAGTTTGGTATGTCTCATTTATATAATCAATTGACTTAATCCAAATGGGGGCCAAAATCGACCCTTACCGCACCCACTCCTTTAAACAAATGGGGCGAAAATCTACCCTTACCGCACCCACTCCTTTAAACAAATGGACAGAACTTTGTTATTTTAGATCTGAGTTATTTTTTTTTTTCATCTGATTAAATTGCAGGTTTTTATAACATTATAGTGCATTTTTTAACATACCAAAGGACATATGCTTTTAGCCATATATAATGTAGTTAAAAAAGGTCAATAATGGACAATTCAAAACCTAACAACGTTGTATTGGAGTTTGATGGTTTTTCCAGTAGATTTAATTGTAACAATAATGAAACGTGCATGTTTGATATAACATTTTACGTTTTGCTATGTCTAAGAAATGTCTGTTTTAAATGAGATTTTGTCTAGCCAACGATATTTGGGAGACATCGATTTCGTCTTTTCGTGCATTGTCCATCCAACCTCAGATTTTTCTTTCCGTTGAAGTTTTTTTATGAAGATGACTTCACATCTTCATGAACCTTGGTACACATAATGTGTGTCTAACATCAGTGTCGTAGAAACACATTTTCTTGTTTTTATTAGATTCTTTATTGAATAAGCTTAACAGATAGTGTTTTGGCAATGTTTTCATACCTTGTAGTTTTTTTTAAAAAAGGGTAATAAATGACTAGATTTTTGTTTAGGCCAATTGGGTCAATATTTCATTTTTTGTCAGATTTTTATGGAATATTAAGCTCACCTAGAACAAACTTTATGTGAAAAAATCTTATCCTCTGAAACCACTAGGTTATTTTTCCAAACTTGAGCACAATCAAGCTCAGGATGTATAGTTCCAGAAGTACATCTGGACTATATTGCCCGTCAGCAAACATGGTTGCTATATATGTTGTTGGACCACATTAAAAAAATTATAACAAAAAACTATCTCAAAATGTTCAAGTCAACAATAGCTCAATTCGTTAGGGTTACCCCGCGACATTAAAACCGGGAAAAGACCGGAAATTTCGGTTTTCTTTTTCCTGGTCAGGAATTTGATAAAAAATTGCGAAAATGTATTAAATTTATGATAATATTCGGATTGCACGTTTACCTTACCAATTTATAAAACAAAGTTTCTCTTTTTGTCATTGCTTGTTTTAAAGAGACAAGAGACTTTGCAACTAAGCTTTGAATATGGATACATCTATTGCGACTTATAAATTTCCACGAGCGAAGTAACAGTATTTCAAAATAAAATTTCAATTAAAAATATTGAAAATCATTGAAATTGAAATGAAAATCTTTGTGAGAACACTGATTTGTTGAATTAGTGAATTTCTTTCAGTAACATTCTTGTTATATATTATTTCTTTTCTCTTATTTAAAGAAAAAACAAAAGGTGCCTTATTGTCTATCAGTTTCTTCAAATGTTTTCTTTCTAGCATTTTTTTTAATGTACATGTTTTTTGCCGGGATGTACGAAGTCGATTATAGCTAGGAAAAGTCAGGCGGGCGGGGAAAATATGGTATCTATTTTGTGTAATCAACTCCTCCTACAATATTTGAACCCGGATCTCTGAAACTTCACATAACGATTGCACATATATTGAAGTTGTGCAGCTGATATTACAGAATCGTTCAAAAGGAATTTTTTCCTAATTTTCCTAACTTTGGTACTTCTTCAGAACATCTCCAACAGTTTTCAACACAGATCTTTGAAACAACACAGAAATATTTAACAAATTTTCAAATTTTAGAAAAGAAGCATGAAGTGAAAATATTGCTGATTGACAATAATTGATGTTTAAATTATAAATGTGTTCAGTATTTTGTCAGTACTACCCTAATAATAACTCGTTTGTTTGTCCACTGCACGAGCTATCTGTTTCCATTTAAATGATGTTTTATACATTTCAGGTGGACAGAGAGAAATTGAAAAAAGCAATTAAGCTTGTTCTTTTCAATGGATTTGTTGTCTTATTCTGCATTACACTTCCTGGATTTTATATCATGAAGTGGCGAGGTTGTGCATTCAGTGGTGAAATGCCAACATTTCAGTGGGTGCTGTTAGAACTTACTATCTTTATTTTGGTAGAAGAAGTTGGATTTTACTATTCACACAGGTGAGGTTTTTTTGGAAGGTTTTAGAGCAACCTTTCCTTATGATAACGCACAAGAACAAGGAAATTTCTGCGAATACCGAGTACCAGTCGACTTCCGCTTATCAAAAGATAGTTAAGATTGTGGGAACCTAGTAATACATGAACCTGTGTACAGTAGTAATCTAGAACAAATCTACTATAAATATAGACGAATCCCTTTCTTATTGTCATTTACTTTAACTGATAACTTTGATTACAATCCCGATATGATTAACCTTGTTATGCTTTAGTAGAACGACAAAAACTCAGGTCATTGTACTTTCATGAACAGTGCCCGTATGTACATTATGTATGCCTATAAAGTGCCACCTATAATTTGTCTGGTCTTCGTTTCAGATGATGTTGGTTTTATTCGTTGTACATATTTGAATTTGTCTGATATGCCGACAAAGTGTACAGAGATCAATGGAAATTTGGAAATTGTTGTGGGAAAACGGCGTGGGAAAGCTTTTCGTAAATTAAAAAATTAAATATAACACTTTCTAGCTTTTTGTAAAAACTTGCAATATTGATTTTATTTTTGACCGGGCCTTTATTTTAACATGTGTGTGTTTAAAATTAAATTTTGTTTAGAACAATTTTTTTTTAAATTGGATAAACAATGTGTATTATGTCAGTTTTATTGTGTAAAGTTCATGAGATAAAATGGGAACCCATAAAAACACGAATAAGTTTGATAATTCGTATACATGTTTCAAATGTTCGCAAAATCGTGTTCTACATCTGTTTGCATTTTTGTTTTGTTAAAATAAAAAACAAGGTGATTTATTGTTTAGTCAGTTTAGCCTTCAACCACTTATGTCAGATTCTGAGAACAAATAAGTACTGCAATTGTAAGGCGACGGGTGCGTCGGAATTTTATTGATTTTCGAGTGAATCTCAAATTTCTACAGCAGCCATTCTGTTGCGGCATATTGTATTTTCCAGTTATCTTTCTTTGTATGCCGTTAAGAAAAATGTGTATTGAGAAATTGGAATGAACGCAATTGTATTCTAAACGAAAAATAAAATAGTAAAACACAATAACAACATACAACCTTAATGGTCCATTGATCAATCAAAAGTATTACCAATAATATAGACATATTTCTAATTGGCTAAATCTGTAGCATCATCAGTTTTGAATTGAAGATGGCATATAGTAAGCCAGATTGATAATAATAATTATGATAAATTGTATTTTCGCAGGATGATGCACCATCCCAAGTTGTACAAACATATACACAAGATGCATCATGAATGGAAAGCTCCAATTGGAATCATTTGCATATATGCTCACCCTATAGAGCATTGTATAAGTAATATCATGCCTGTAATGCTTGGACCAATTATAATGGGCTCACACTTGGCTACAGCTTGGATGTGGTTTTGTGTAGCATTACTATCTACCACAATATCTCACTGTGGATATCACTTTCCTTTTTTACCATCACCGGAGGCACACGATTACCATCATCAGACGTGAGTAAAATATTTTAAACACGGCAGATCATTTATTTACTCACCTTACCCAAAATTTCTGTCAGTTATCACCATCCAACATAATTTTGTAAACATTCCAATCTCTTTTCTTAAATTGGAAGTATTGTTTCTTCTGTAGAACCGTTTGATAATCTTTTTTTAAAATTTTTGTTTGAATAACTTTCGGCAACTTTTCAGCTATATCATGGCGTCCAGTTTTAAATGGGGAGGAAGCCGTAGTACCCGTAGGACCTGCGGTAGGAAAATTGATATTCTTTGCTGAGCAGATAATAGTTTGAACACTAGAAGAAGTTTACACCTTTTTTACTAATTTGTACATTATATTCAAACTACTTGATCGTTTGGAAACAATATTTCTCCTAGCTAGGGAACGTATTGTTCTTTTTTCTTGATTGGTTCAAAATAACTTTATAAACAAACAACTTCCTTTTTAAATTAGAAAAACAGTATCTTCCATTAGTACTATAGAATTGTTGGTATTTTGCAATCTCAATAGATAAATTATGGAGTTTTGAGTCGTCCGAGTCTTATCTAGATTGAAGAATTTAGTTAATTCATTCGTACCAAAATGTAAGATCATGTACACAATCACTTGGTAAAACATTTTTTAACAAGAATTGCTTACACTTAATATGTTGTGTTATTAGGGTAATTCATTTCTTATTTATTTTTATGAGGTAGCAAACTAATTTTCAGTATGTGATTTGATTCAGGAAATGTTAAACTGAATTTTTGTGTTTAGTTCAAAATTACTTTTTGATGTAAGTCTGGGACTATGTATAACACAATTTAAATTATACACCAAAAATAAATATTGCTTTATTTTGCAATAAGTTTGACCTCTCAGTCCTAATGGTCCCAAACCTCTTGGACAATAATAAACTTTATTACATTGACAAACATGTTTTATAAGACATTGCTAATACTGCTGCTTAAGCCGATTTTATTAATTTTGGCTTCCAAATTACTATGCATTATAATATGAGATGGCTAAAACATGTCCACATCAGTGGTAAAACGACATAAACGATCAAGACTCTTTATGGCGATGTCATAATAAGTTTTCACATATTTTAACGACGTCACAACTTTGGGTCATAAATGGTCAACAGTTCCTGCAACTCATAGGTAACGTCGTTCATAAAAGTTAATTAATGTCCTAATAAAATCAGTATATATTCGTGCCCGATGAATTATTTCTCAATTCTATTCTTTATACATGTATGTCCTTTTGGTTCCTGATTCATTCCATTATGGCAAATATTTCGTTTGCTAATTTTCAATTAACGTTATAGATCTTTATTCACTATTCTGAATAGTCGGCCAGTCAAAGGAAAAAGTAAATGTCACAAATTCACATATAAGTGTAAATTTAACGTTACTTAAATTTTGCATCGTAAACATTAGTGTTTGAAAGTTAAACTAATAAATTAACAAATAGCAAATTATTACATGTATTAGCAATTCTAAATGAAGTTTTCTGTCATAAGTATTGGTACATCCAGTTTTCCTGCAGATGAACCTGGTTAACAGCATTTTTAAACATTGCCTGGCATGCGTATACTGTCTCAAGAATTATTCAAATGTCCAGTAGAAACCAAATTTTAAGGATTAGAAAAAAATAAGATAAAGAGCAAAGAAACCGACCGAATAACAAGAATCGAACGTCAATAGACAATTAAAAATCTAGATATAGACAACGCATAACAAAAACCAAAATCACAAAAACGGAAAGTGAGTAAAGCGAACCAATAAAAATCATGTGTGCACACAGGTGCTCTAGATGAGTTAGCTGTGCCTGTCTCTATTTAGACGCCTGTCGAGTTACTCATTGTCATGTCTAGGAAAAAGTCAAATCCAGGAATAGACAAGACTACCTATTCAGATAAAATGTCCGAACGTATTTGAGAGATTGATTTCCCATAACGATCAATTAAGTCATTGTGACGACCATATATCTTCTAAAGTTATAAAATCAACCTATGTAAACAAACCCGTGTTTGAATAGTTTAGTAGCCAACAGCAGTGAGCGGTTTAAAAGATCTCAATACTGATCGCATCGCAGTGTAATGTATAAACCATTTCATGATATAACTGTTTAACTGTAATCCAAGACATGCAGAAAATAAAACTGGCTGACCATCCCTATATCAAATCCGAAAATGGTTCCTTTTTAAAAGGGAAGTTTAACGTATTATGTTTAAGTGTTAGTTTGAAATCTAACAGATATTTAATAATGTTAAATTTTGACATATTGTCTTTAAAAATACATTTCTGCAAAAAACAAAAATAGCATGTTATTGCTGTCTCAAAAGACATTTACCTACAGGTTATATTTTAAGTTTTCAACCACTTATTGGGTCTTGCTTTACTAAACTGAACACATTTTCATTTTATTAACAGGTTTGACAACTGCTATGGTGTTTTAGGAGTCCTTGACCGTCTGCATGGGACTAATAACAACTTTAGAGCCAGTAAAGCTTACCAGAGACACATCATGTTATTTAGTCTAACTCCACTGTCTCGACAGTATCCAGATGAAAATGCTGACATTAAAGAAAAATGCGAGTGAAACCAGTGACTTTTTTAAAAACTAGATATTTTTAACATACATTTAATTCAGAAATTATGTTGTATAATAAATTTACCAAAATGTTTTCAAAGTTAAATTTCATCACTTTATCTTACGAGTGTTAAATTGATATTTATAATTTACACTTCGAAATGTCATCACATAGAGAACTTCATAACTTAATGACCATTTAACAAAATGGCATCTGTTTCAAAAACATTAGGTTCGATACTTTACATACATTTCACAATATATATTATTCGACAGACTATTTATAAGTCTGCGTTAATTTGATCCTGCATAAAACAAGAAATATTGATACGACTCATTAACAGTTTCAAACATTGTTATTTGCAAATCCATAAACTGAACTGGAAATAAACCATCACATTTATCTTATTGAAAAATATTGGCATGTTCTGGGTTAGTATCTATTATTATGCATTATGCAAAATAAACTAAACAGGGATTATATTTTGAAAATAATTTAGGCCTAAAGAACAGATTGTGTTTTAGTTTGCTTCTCCAAAGTCTTGAAAACACTTTTCATACTTAAATATTTTGGTTAATTGCTCTTCTATGATTGGTCTATATCTTTACTTTTATTTTATAAGGACAATGAATTTTTCATGAGTAAACGAATTAAAGCTGTTCCTGTTAAGTTTTGCCAAATTAGTGTCAAATGCCTAAAAAGAAACCCGGTAATAATAATTCTCTGCACAAAAGAATTGACATTATAAATTGCTAAAATTATCAACATGACAATGCATATATAATACATCATTAGTCAAAAACTTAAAATTGTCTGTCGAATCCTTTTAGGGTTAAGTGCCCTTTAAATAACAAATGTGTATAACCTTTTCAGTCATTGCTCTAAAACTATATCAGCTATACTGAAACTGTAAATTGCAAAATTTTAAAGATAGTTTAGGGTCATTTATGTGTCGGGTAAGCGATTACAGGCTCTAATTTTCACGAACAAATATCCATAACTTTATAACAAAAAATTTTAATTTTCCCTACAAGGAAAGGAAGCCACACCTAACAACTTTCAAGAAATTGTATGAAAGCGTTTATGAATTATAGACAGAAAAATGAAAATCCCCTCTTTTCGTGAACAAAGTCTCATAACACTATAACGAACCGTTTGTATTTTACCAAAAAACGAAACTTATCTAATACTTATTTAAAAAAAATTACCCAAAATTCAAGAAAACTAACGGAAGCGTTTTTAGAAAAAAGCATAATTATCAATTGTGTGCAGTTTATAAAATCTGTGAAGGCATTCTCAATATGCAGTGCGGCATATGGATGACGGACATTTAAATACTTCAAAGACGGTAGGATAGAAATGAAATAATAGGACCTTAAAATTCCAAACGTTAAATGATATACATTAACACATTACCATGCTTTCTTATAATTGCAAAACTGAATCAACTGAAGCAATTATTTTCAAAATTAAAAGATTCGTTTTCCCCTGTTTACATAAAAAGGTAAAAGATAAATAAAGGTTTATTTTTCTCAAAAAACGATTATTAGGCTTTCCACTTTAAACGAACACATATATTAAATGACATTGAAATTAAACATCAAAACAAACATTTGTAATTTGTCTTTAGAAATTAAATAATTTGATAGAAAAGTGTTTAGATATATTTTAAAATAAAAAATGTAATTAAATGGAACATTATGGGACTTAAATGACATATAAGTCACTTAGCATACATAGGAAATAAAACAGACGTTAAAATAGGACCTTGACCTTTTACATCGTGAGATTTGAACATGCTATATGTCTTCAATGAGCAACATTGAAGATCTTATAGCAATATAGTTATTGAGTTATGACTAGTTACAATAAGTACCAAAAATTAGATGAACTTGACCTTTAACCTTGCATATTTTTTAACGGTCATGGATCATAGTGGTCTTTTGCGAAGAACTCGTGTCTCTTCTATTAATTGTTAATGAGTTATGAATATAAAACTAATTATCAATGGTTGTAATGGAGGATAACTTCTTTTAGATGAAGCCAAATCCTTTCCCTTCAAATGTGACAAAGTTGTGGCTTAATGAGGTCAACATTTTACTTGGTATAAATTAATGCTTATATTTTATCATTTCAAAGGAATACATGCCAAGACAATGTCAAAATCTAGAACGTGACCTTGACTTATGACCGTGTGCCCATTTTTAAGTTCATGGTAACGACAACCAATAGTCAAGGTCCTATCGAAATATCTGTTATAGTTACTGAGCTATCGCTATTTACAAAAATTCTCATTGATCGAGGCATGACAACTCTTAAAGGTCAATTTAAAAAATGACAATGTAAGAGCTCATCAAGGTTTAAATTTGGTATAGATTTTAATTTTGTATTACTTATGATAAGGGAAGAGATCTGCACACAAAACAAGGTCACAAATAAGAATTTGCACTTCGACCTTTGACCTTGTACCCTTTCAAGGTCAAGATCAATAAAGACCAACAGTGAAGATCTCAAGTCATTATCACATCTGGTTGATAATGTACACTTGTACACAATAGACTTGCATTAAAGGGGGAGAAAACTTATAAGGACCTGAAAAATCCTTTGCGCGATATGTAACACAGTGTTACATGTAATCAATCAATCAATCGCTGACCATATTGAAACAAATTTCATTACGGAATCTTTTAGGGTTTCAAAAGTCATCTGCACACAAGCTGTTTAGTGACAGGGGAGTTAAAGAAAAAGAGTTTGGTGTGCGAGGGTTCACTGTGAAAAATTTGGCAGGAAACAAAAAAAGAAGCAGACAAAAAACAATAATGCTTCCCAATCTTTGAGTGGAACGCATTAAAGATATTATAAAAAGCATACTTCTGAAAGTATTTTATGCTCTTAGCAACTATATGAAAAATATAGAATTCCCAGGAACGATATTTGGAAAATATAAAAAAGCAATCATTTAAGTAAAATGCCCAGAACTCTATTGTCTCACATTACATATATAGTTAAAAAACTTAATTGTGCAATTGGGCTCTATGCGAATGAGAGCATGGTCAGACTTTATATTTGTCTTCATTTTATAAAGCGATAATGCTCAGTATAAAGTATTGACAAATATAACGTCTGATTATGATTTAATTTGCATAAAGCCCGCTTGCAATAATCTATTTCTTAATTTGATATAGTATAGTTTACATTTAGGTTTAAAGTCATCAGTAGGAAAAAACTTCAATTTGAGCCCAAGGTCAAAGGTCATAGGACAAAATACCGTAGCAACAAGGTACTATTATAAGAAATAATAAGCAACCATATAGTTTTATACCTAGATGACGTACTGTACTGAAATATGTCATGTTACAACCGGAAATGGCATTTTGACCCTTACAACGGGCATAAAAGTCCTTACCAGCGCTATATAGTTTACGTCGATTTTTTACTCAAATAACTAATTGTTATGACTGAAATGACACTTTTTGCTTAGCAACAAAAAATAGGCCATGATATATTTTCTGACTTTAGACGATAACCGGAAAAACCTTCACAAATGTCAGTTTAACTTTTAATGATCTTGTTGATCTTCACATAGTGTGAACAAACTAGCATCGTACATTCACCTTTGACCTTTCGACCTGTTTTAAGGCCAAAAAAGTGAAAAGACCTTTCTATCACATCTGGTTCGTGAGTTACAATTATGAACCTCAGCTTATGATCAATAAAGGGAAATAACTCCTAGAGGAAAGTGAAAAAATGCTTTATGCAATCTGTAGAAAAGTGTCGCAACTTATCAGGGACCACGTTTGCACAATTTTCATTGTTAAAGTATTCTTCAATGTAATAATCCCACTTTAGTTTACAATATCGAAGGAATGGACTGTAATTTATTTCTCAGTTAAAGCCATTTTAGTTAATATCTATATTTGTTATTGTAAAATCTCGTACAAAATCCATTATGCGTTTCTATTTTTTCCACAGTATATTAGGGATGAGATGGGACAGTATTAGATTGGCTGCTAGCAATAATAAAAACACCTACCGAAAATGTAAATAGTGAGAAGGTATCTCAAGAATGAGGGGCCTCGGTGGCCGAGTGGTCAAGGTAGTTCGTCTACTATTGATCACGTGCTCTGTCAACACTGAGATTGCGGGTTCGATTCTCACTGCAGGCATGGTGTACTCGACTCCAATCTTAACTGACAAGGATTGCCAGTTTTCCTACCGCAGGTCGGGGGTTTTATCCGGGTACTCCGGCTTCCTCCCCCAATAAAAACTGGAAGCCATGATATAGCTGAAACATTGCTGAAAGTGGAGTAAAACACCATCAAACAAAACATCTCAAGAATGAATAAGTCATATTAAACTTTTGAATCGGTACCATTAAACTTCAGTTCATCTGTACATTATTTGTATTTTATATTCTCGTTACGTACGTTTTTTAACACATTCTATAAAATTTTTCTTGCTTTCGTTAGTAGGAATGGTTTGATATTTCATTAATGGATTGTACTATGTAATCTATCTTCAGATCGGATGTTCCCCTACTTCCTGTTTGCCGCAAATACGCTCCAAAAACATCCATGAAGAGTAACAATTTGGAGACCTCTATTTACCCCATCCCTCGCCAACTCCACTATGAATCTCTAATAAAAAGTGTAATGCGCCACTAGATATGCCTATCTTACATATGCTAAAATGCATTTGGCTGCGACTTCCAGTGTCCAGAAATTTGTCGGGCAATTTTAGCCGTAAAGATAAGAAGAAAAGAAGAGAAAGTAAAATGCCATACAAAAGCAATATGTCTACGTTTTAGAGACGTAACAAAATATTAGGTATATACATTCAGTATGTATACAAACACTTATCATAATTCAAAATCTTTTCTGCTATTAAGATTGTGTATCGGAATTTGTAAATTGCATATTTAATGCACAATAATCAAAATCAATTTGCATATCTTCCTCTTTATAATGTATATAGACTCGAAAATTAATATTCCAAACAGATTTTTACGTTACAAACTTATTCAATCTGTTAGCAGCATTTCTTACTGTAATCGTATCACTCGTATCGTACCCTATGACCATGCAATTAAAATCAAATCAATATTGTTTACTGTTTAATGTCTATATCTGCATTTTTCATTTATTTCATAAGATTAGTTTAACAAAATGAAAAAAATAACTGAGTATAGAAATTAATATATCGATTGTCAAATCTATGTGTAGTCGTTTTTTTAATATTTAATTCGCCACAGTAAATTAATAACTTAACAAATTTGGAAAAACTTCACTGCGATTTCATCAGTTTGAACTTTGTTAAGATCTATACTCATTGTGTCATACTACTTTTCACCAAAATAATATATATATGTCGGTTGATTGGTGTGACTAACCGGTTTGTCAAATTTAAAAAAAAAAACCGTCAATGAGGATGGCAGCCAAATTGTATTTTTAATTAGCATCAAAGACGTATTTTTGCATACTTTAAGCCGTATATATAGATCTATTCAGCACATCTTTCCACACTTCGTGCAAATACAGCCCCGAACATGAGCCCACAATCAGTTCATAAACACAGTAAAAGATGCAGATATTTTTATTGCTATTTAAACATCGATGAAACTTTGCGTTGGTGGCATTTTATTTTGGTTTTATTTGTGATACATAGTTCCGGTCATTGCTAACCATTCATGAGTCACGAGATATAACGTTTATATACCTGTTGAGCTATTTTAATGCTGCGCTTTGATATCGATTGATGTTTAAGATTGCATAGGCACGTTTAAGTAAATTTACTGCTCTGGAAAACATGATAAAAGCCTTTCATTTCATGCAATTTAATTTTCTTCTGTAATCAATTGAATTGTTTTCTTTTGTATTTGGCAGCTGCAGACTTTAATGTCTTCATTCGTGTAGAAAATTCATAAGTGTACCATGCAAGTTTCCGTTGTTTTATTAGACATTTTTCTATTTTATGGAAAAATGAAGGTCTAAAATAAAAATTCACTATCACTTGTGTATATTTTAATTGAAATATAAAAACAATTGCCTTATCTTATCTATTAGATATTTTGGATATCTAAGTTTTTTGATAGTTGAAAGGCATCGTTAAGTAAGGAATTTGATTCATTATTTTCTTTTGTTAGATGAATCCAGTATTTGATAATATTTACTAGAACATTGTATAATATTGGAAGACTACCTAATTCCCCACTGGTTGCACTATTTGAAGATTTAGCATGAACACCTAATGAAAACTTACAGAACTTTGTGTGAACACTTTCTAGTGTTAATGAATCAGTTTCTTTAATTAAATATTTAGCTTCATTTTTTTCTAAATTTACTAGATGGGAAACACCCCCATATTTCTGATCCATACAGAAGTATGGGTTTTATGGTATGATTAAATATGTGCATTAGTACAGAGGCAGAAGTTTTAGTTGAAGAAAAAGATTTTCTTAATTTGAATAAAGCTTTAATTCCATTGTTATGAAGTTTTTTTAGCATTTGCAAAAGACCCAGATGCAGAAAATACGACACCTTAGTATGTGTTTGTACTGACACACTCTAAAGTTGCATTTCTATATACAATAAGGGGTTAAGTTTCCTGCCACTCTTATTAAATACAAGAACTTTGGCTTTCTTCGTATTAACATTCATGTGCCAATCATGGGCAAATTTTGATAGCTTATTTACACAATTTTGCAGTCCACTTTGATTAGTGGAGAGTAGAACTACATCATCTGCATACATCAGACAATTTAATGAACACTTATCTAAAGACACAGGATCACATGAGTTGTCAAAGTAATTTGGGAGGTCAATAATGTATATATTAAAAAGGTTAGGACTTAAGTTATCCCCCTGCCTTACTCCAATGTTGGAATCGAAAAATCAGTCCTTTCAGAGGAACTTAGTTTAACACATAGCTTTGTATTTCTATACATGGACTTAATTATATTATAAAATTTAGACCCAATTTGCAAGTCTTTTAACTTGTGTAAAAGACCCAGATGCCATATTGAGTCGAATGCCTTGTGGGAGTCTACAAAGCATGCATAAAGAGACTTAGAAATTTTATTCAAGTACTTATTAAGTAAAGTTTTTATAACAAACATATGATCAGCAGTGCGCTGACCTTTGATGAAACCTATTTGTTCTTTGCAGATGCTTCTATTTTTTTCTAAATAAGAACTTAATCTGTTGTTAAGAATTTGATTGAAAAGTTTACCAATATTGTCACTTATACCAATCCCTCTATAGTTACTTGGATCTGCAGATGATCCTGACTTATGTATAGGTGGAACATAACATCTGCTCCACATCTGTGGATATATCCCACTTGAAAATACTAGATTAAATAGCTTTTGCAATAGAGGGTTTTAATTAGATTGACCATGTATAATCATTTCATTTAGAATCATGGAGAAGCCAATGGCTTTCCAATTTTTTAATTGCTTTACAGCCTTTGCAACTTCATCTGTTGTAATAAATTAATCAAGTTCATTAAAAATGATATCTTTTTTAGTACTATTGAGTTTTATGTCAGCATGACATAGATGGTCTATACATGGATCTTTAGAAATTAGTTTTTCAAAATGATCTTTCCAATCTTGCACATCTACATTACTACATTTGTCTTTTGTTGGAGTATCCTTTAATTTTTCAATTAAGTTTCAATATTCCTTTTGGTTTTCATTTTGTAGATTTTCTAGTTTTTCAATAAGGCAATTCTTAAAGTTCCTGGCCTTTAGTTTAGTAGTTTTATATATAATTTTAGACATTTGAAAAAAGATTCTCTAATTATTGGATCAGAGACATATTTGTGTAATAAGCGGCTCTTGGAATCTAGGGATTGTTTAAGTTGTCTTAAATCATTATCATACCAACGTTTATTCTAACGTTGTATCCTTTTAAATTTTTTCCTTATATTTTTCTTTAGTGACTGATCTGCTGCTGAAGTTTTAATCCCATTCAAGTCCTGAACAGCCTTTTCTACATTATTTTCATAATTGTTGTTTTTATATTTATTCATTAAATTTAATACAAGAGGTGTCCCTAAAGCATGTTGAAACAAAGTGGGGGAATCTTCATTCCAGATATATTTATCTGGCATTAGATGGGTGTTTTTATGGATTTTCTGTTCATAAAAATTGCATTGCAAAAAACATGTTATCTTGCAGCGATCTGATAGAACTGCCTGTAATGGTTTGACAGTGAATAAAGTTATATTTTGTGATAGATTTTTGGAAACAATGAAATAATCTACTACACTACTACCCAAGGGTTGAAAACAGGTAAAAGACCCATTAAAATCACCAAGGGTTCTCCCATTAAGTATGCGAAGACCTGATGAAACACATATGGATAAGAGTTGTCTCCCCCTATTGTTTATAACAGTATCTTGACTTTTTCTATATAGTGCATGAGAGAGAATCTAATACATAATCATTGTGGAAGGGGACATACTTGTCGGAGTCATTCTTTGTGTAATCTGGTTCATCAGATGTTCTTGCATTAATATCTCCTGCCAAAATAATGTTACCTTCTCCAGAAAACTTAATAATATCTTTCTCCACTAAATCAAAAATGTTGTAATCTAAATTTTTTGTAAATGTAGTATTCTCAGAGGGGTAGTACAAAAAACATATGAACAAGTCATGTTCCATCCCAAAAAACACTTTATCTATTTTCAACCATATATAATCATTAGTTTCATGGCGAAGAAATTTAATTCCAGGTCTAATAGCACTTCTTATATATACAGAGAAACCCGTTGATCTTTTATCCGTACGTTTATTTCTGGGTCAAATCAAATGAACAGCACGGGGGAAATCTACTAATTCTAAACAGTCATCCAGACCGCAGTGTGTCTCCTGCAAACAAAATATATCATCATTCATGATGTTTTGAATAAAGTCAGGGCAAGAAAATGTTTGAAGCCCTTTGCATTTGAAACCATTGATATTCCAACAGGATATTTTAAGACTATTTTTAAGCATACTATGTAACATTGAAGCTGCACAGTGTAAATATACCCATTAAACTGCACATGATTTGCAATAACCTTAAGTTTATAATATAACAATAAACTATTAAAGTTGCAGTACATGAATAGATAGATTTTTCACAATTTCACATTGGCATTGTTAAATACATATAATGTTCTTTATATAATAAAATGAAATAAACAATGTACAAACTTTACCTATTTGATATTTAAACTTTAAAATATGAAAGGAACAAAGAAATGAAGAAATGAAGACATATGTGAAGAAGTGAGAACATATGTGCAATGAGTAAACTTTGTCTAAATCTTTTGTCAACCAATAAGCATTTATATATGCCCATTAATTCTAAAACACACAAACAAAATCCATCTGTACTAATATAAAGTTCTACTTATAGTAACCATACAAATTATATGGAGTTTCCTGAACATAGTTGAAGTAACCTGACTGTGGGCTGTGCCCTGCTCTTGGTCTGTACCAAGATGTTGACATTCCCATTGCCTTACGTAAGCCATATTTTAGATTGGATGCAAAAATACTTGTGCCTTCAAAATTAAAATGTACATTGTCCTTAGACATAAATCTCTTGTTTGGATGGCCTTTGAGACTAAGTGAAGAGTTATCAACACATGTTATAAATTTACTGTATAAATATTTGTGTTCTAAAGTGACATTACACTGATGTATTTTCATGTTCAGTTCACGAGAATCTCCCCCTACTGATGCCTACAGATATAACAATTTGTACATTTGGCCATTGTTCTCTACACATTTTAATAACTTGATCAAAAAGTGTAATTACTTCATCTGGGTCATTATTTCGTACATCATTAGTAAAGAGATGCAATAATATAAAAACATATTTTTTGGAGCTTTTTTCAATATGAGATTTGGCATGATCTAAATCATAACAAATGTACCTATCAGTGATGCAATCATAAATGAATTTGTCTACTCTTAAATACTTCAGGTGAGAATTACCTAATAAAAGTACATTCTTTTTTGCTTTAACATTTGGAGGAGAATAATCTTTTTTTTTAATGTTTGTCCTATTATGGTTGCTCTTTGGAGTCTCATTTGGGGGCAAACAGTCACTTTTATCATCTTGTTTCGGTGGTTTGACATCACTTGTTGGTATAATCTCCTCAAGTTCAAACCTGTCATCTACTGGGAGTGAGTTGTATTTGTTATGAACTTCACAGTTGTATGATATTTTGGAGTTCAGTTCTTTGCCATAATTCATGTACGATTTGATTTGGTCCATTCCATCCTTGCATGTATTGACAGTTTCTTGTACTTTATCCACTTTAGATATAATTCTATTTGTATCTGGTTTTATTGTTTTTTCTAATATTCTGTCCAGAGATTCTGACCAGTTTTCTGCTCCATCTTTAGAACATATGTGTTTTAATTGCATAGATAAGATTTTGTTTATTTCACTAGACATTGTTTTGTAACATTCTCTAATGATTGGATCTTTGAAATTAGCTCAGTTATAATAGCGTGTTTGTTGATCTCATTTGACATTGTTTTAGTAATATTCCCCAACGATTGGATCTTTAATATTAGCTCGGTTATATCAGCTTGTTTTGGGAGAATGTCTCTGTTTAAACTTTGTAAAGAAGTTCCCAATGATATCTGCAATCATCTATTGCGTTATCAACATAATATGATGTGATAGCTTGGCTTGGCATGTCCGAGATGGCATCTGTCTGACATGCCATATCTTTTAAGTCAATAAGGGTTTAGATTCTAGGTGTTGTTTCTGCGTGTCGTTAGTTGGTTGCGCTTTATACATTTCACCTTCGAAGTTCTTGGGAATGGTGACACAATTCTTGCATATATACCTTCTAGTGGAGTATGCTAACGTGAAGAGCATATAGGGTGGTAGACCAGTGCAGGCATAGTGAACCTAGCTGTGGCAGCTGTTGCATTCTAACATATGGTTATTGTCATGACTGTGACAGTAATCACATGATTTTTTGCTTTTAAGTGGTATAGGAGTTGATGTGTGATGGAAGGTTACTTCATGGTCGTCAGGATCTGCATCAAAAGATGTATCAGATGCAGATTGGGTGTTAATCTCTGGTATGGTGGATGTTTTGAGAGAGTCATTGCATGTTGCACAGGAGTGACCTAGATCCGATAGATTTTTAGTGCACCCTGATAAACATATGCTGGGATGGTCTTATAGGTCGTATAATTAGGTCTTAGAAAATCTACTGCCTCATTAATTGTCTTAAAGCCATGATACGATTGTCCATGGAATTTTGATATACTTTGTTCGCATAAATTCCATGATGTAAAGACCCCTAATGTTCTCCCTTTAGCTCAGCGTAAAATTTTGCCCCCTTTATTTTCTTCCTCGTATTTGGAGTTAAACCGGTCATCGTGAATGTAAGAGTGATTTCTATATCAGATCAATTTACTTATTATGCTTGTAAACCAGCAGTTTGGGGTATACTTTGGCAGAAAAATTATTTTGCTGGACGTCGTCATTGTAAAAATAGATGTAGATGTAGATGTGCATATTTTCAACTGACTTTGTTTACATCAGACAATATTGGTCAGACTAGCGCTCTCTTAACACTTCTGTCCACATCGATTTTGTTGACATTAGACAGTATTGGTCTGGCTAGCGCTCACTTAACAGTTCTGTCCACACCGACTTCGTTGACATCGGAAAATATCGGTCGGGCTAGCGCTCACTTAACAGTTCTGTCCACACCGATTAAGTTGACATCAAACAATATTGGTCGGGCTAGCGCTCACTTAACAGTTCTGTCCACACCGATTTTGTTGACATCAGACAATATTGGTCTGGCTAGCGCTCACTTAACAGTTCTGTACACACTTGGATTAACAATCAAAATAATCGCGTAGAAATGTTGCATACCATGCAAATACATTTCACAAATATAACATTTGACTTGGGATAGTATAACCTTCAGATTGAAATTGACTTTCACTGATGAAAACCTTAGCAATTGTCTCTTTGATTTATTATTTGAATAACTCCAAAAAGAGTCAGGATGTTAAGTAATAAAAAGATCTACGGTTACTTTATACTCGAAGGATCTCCAATCTGTCAAACTGTATATCTCTATTGACTTAATGAAGGAAAATCACAGTAAATTTGATATACTTTATTGTACAAGAATGACATTTTGTATTAGATATAAGTATATTCTCTGGCTTATTTCGCCATCATTAACATCACTTGTCTATCATGTTGGATAAGTTTACGTAAAACAAAGTAAATACGAGGTCTACGTCGCTTATTGTCTGAGATTAGAAATGAGTTTGATGCACTGCAAATAAATTTTACCAATATTATTTCGTACAACTTGCATAACTGAACATTTAAACTGAAATGACATTACGCAACTAATTGATTTCATTGAATACAACGCGAAAAATAAAATGTGATTTCACAACTCGAATGTTCAATTACCATCCTCTCAGCATGTGAAGAGCATAATTAGTTTTCTATACTTACCACCAGAGTTCCAGATAAAAATTTCAAATATTAATTTGTACACCGTTAACAATTCTCCTTGACCGAGTCTTAATGTAGTCACCTACTATTTATCACACTGTCTACACTGAGGTTTCGGTATTGAGGTTATCTGCGGGCATGGTATGCTCGAGTCCAATCTTAATTAACAAGGATTGTCAGTGCCGAATGTTGGAGTTTTTTCCGGGCACTGAGGCAAAATTGCAGAAATTGGCGGTAAACCTCATTTAAACAAAGATTCAACAAAGGTTTCGAGAATTTATACTTTATAAAAAGGCCGTTTATTTTGTATTAACGGCTGGTCAGTCAATCAGACGACCTTGACTTTGTTTGCTCTAGTAAGGTGGAGACGTAATTCTAGCGAGATTTATTTAAGAAACAAGGTCAAGTAAATACGATTCAAAAAGGTCAATTCCTTATATGTTATAACCATAGGACTGACCTTAATAAGTAACTTGTGACCACTACATTTAACCTTGGAACTGGGTAGGCAGAACATTTTAACCAATGTGTCTACAAGGTGAATAATACCTACAATTGCATTGCCTGTCTTTATGTTGTATTTAAGCCACAATAGTATACAATTATGACCTTTAAGGAAGGTAATATTATAGGGTTATTGCATGAATATTGTCACGAGCTAACTTTGATATTGCACGAGCTTTACATGGTAATAAATATTTTAAAGAAAATTTCACTTAATCTTTTGTTTTATATTGTTTTAAGAGAATATTGAACTAGTACTGATAATGATTTAAAAAGTATATTAAATAGTGCAATATGAGTTTGTTGCTAAATTAGTAAGAAAATAAAGTTCACAAACTATAGCATGCATACCATATTCTAGAATGCATGAAAGATGATAGCAAATGACCTTTGAATTTCAGTGAGAGCGAATGACATTTGAATTTCAGTGAGGCTTTTAAATATCTATTTAGGATTTTGTGCATTTGAATGTTAGGGGTTCTCTCATTATTTATATTCGCATTTTTAGATTTGTGTTGCGGAATTTCTTCTAATTCTGAATTGTGCAGTAGCCTAGCAATTTCTTATTGAGAATTTGTTAAGCAAATGATAAGTTCAAAGTACAAATCGGAATGCCTCCGTATTTTTCCGGGTTAGAATAACACCTTAATTGTGTACATTACGGAAATTGTTTGCACGCTTTTATATATAATATAATTAAAATCCAATGTTTAACACCCAGCAAGCAACATTTTAACATAGCTATATTTGGTGGCGAGATATATTCTGGGCGAGAACGCGTAATCATTGCATCCGATTTCAATGTACATGTATCACAATGGGATATGCATGAATTAGTTAAATCAGTTAGCCAATTTTACTGCTACACAAACAGATTAAGTCGCATGCCTTGTAACAGACCTGCACTAACTATTCGTCTAAAACTTTACGTGCAGTGTGGCACTCATCCACTGACGGTGGTATTGTTGTTGTGTGCTCCAATCTTAATTGGCAACGATTTCCAGTTTTCATACCGACGGTAGGGGTATCCTCATGTCCTCTCCCATTAAAAACCTAATATAGATATTCCAGTTACTACTGTTCATAAACATCTAGGAGTCACTTTTAGCAGTGATGCTAAGTGGAAAATACATATTGAAAATATTATACAGCTGTATATAGTGTTTCAAGGCACCTAAATGTACTAAGGAAGCTTAAATACAAACTTAATCGTAAAAATCTAGAGAAACTGTATTTAGTCTTTATAAGACCACTTTTCGAGTATGCCTGTGAAGTTTGGGACAACGTTGGTGTGGGTTACTGTAATAAACTCGAGCAACTGCAGCTAGAAGCTGCTCGCATCGTCACAGGCCTACCAAGCTTTACTAATACAACTAATATTTATACTGAAACTGGGTGGGAGCTTTAGCCGAGCGTAGGAAACGTAGAAAGCTACATATGTTTTATAATATACAACATAGCTCTGCACCAGCATATCTGTGTAATCTAATACCACCAACTATACAAAGCGCTTCGGTGTATCCCTTGCGTAACGGTTATAACGGTTATAACATTATGACTCCTTATTGTAGACTGTCCCTGACTAACGAATCATTCATACCATCAACTATTCGACAGTGGAACAGTTTGGATATGTAATGTCTATTCTATCTGTAAATTCAAAATCCGAACTAAAAAAACATTAACCCATTTATAATGCCGAAGCATTATGAATATGGACAGCGTAAATTTAATATTGTCATATCCCAGCTAAGATGCTTTGCTCCATTTTTAAACTTTGATCTTTACAGAGTTAATATTATTTCTGATCCATCCTGTTGCTGCGGATCTAACCGTGAAGATTCGTATCATTATTTATTGGCATGTTCTAAATATACCATCATCAGAGACAGATTATTTGAGAACCTTTTCTGGCTGCCCAATTATTGTCTAATAAATCGAGAACTTTTAACATGTGGTAACCCGTTATTGTACACCGAGCAGAACAAACAAGTTTTTAAACATGTATTTCAGTATATTAAAGGGTAAGAAAGATTCCTCGTTGATTAATACCTTGTACACAGGGCTCTTGAAGCACACAATTCATCACACAACCTATTCTCTAATTATTCGTTTATCTTTTCTTTTTTTTCTGGTACATTCTATTTATCTCATGTATTGTACAGATCTTATCTTACACATAAAATATATATTGTATTAAATTGTATGCATGCTCCATAAATGTTCTTTTGCAACATTTTGTATATTTGGAGGACTTCATAAGTTTGTCTAACTTGTGTCTTTTCCTATTTGCAAATTTGAGCAAATACAATATGTTTAAACTAATTAACAACCGGACACCATGATGAAACTGAAAACTTGCCGAAAGTGCCACGTCACACAACATTAAAACAAACAATCTTTCAGATAAATTTATCTATATGCTGTTACTAATCAATAAACTCGTCATTTTCGTGTTTGTTAACTAAAATTCTGAGACCTCATAAGCCCTGAAAAACCTATGAAAAATGGCTCTATAAAATAAGTAAATATTACTTATTACTTTGATATTTTTAAATTAAAGGATTAATTGTAATACGTAAGGAGCTGTTTCAAAGGCAGATTGCGTCAATATAAATTTCTATGCACCGAAACAAAAACAATAATTGTTTTCTTTGTAATTAATGTGCATGTAAACATTTGAAATGAAATTACAAACTAGTCTTGCTTCTTTAACAAAGATAATTTCAATTTACCATCACCATCTAAATAAAAGTTAATGGCCTCTAAATATACATTTGAGTTTAAATGTGAATAATTGTTCTAAATACGATTAATATCGCTACAGTAATTATTATTGGCATGACCTTTTTTACTTGCTTGGTGCTCTTACATGTATGACAACCCTTCTCCTATTCCTATCTGTTATTTTCTCCGTAAACTGTAGCAGTCAGTACTATAGATATATCACATGTCATTGTTTGTAATGGTGAATTTGTTTCCTTCACTGACTGATCCCTTCACGTTAGGTAAGTAACAGCAGAATAGACTGCGATCAAGCAGATATGAATTAAAAAGACTTGCCTTAATTTGATACCGAGTATAAAACTGCTAAACGATGAGCCTAAATTATCTCTACACAGTTGGTCAAAATGGCTACGAATGTTTACTTTGGTTGTAGAATTTGCCTCATCACACACTGTCTACTTCTCAAAATTGCTACATGTTCCTGTTACATGAGTGTGGTCTTCGGCAAATATCGAACAATCGTTAAACATTAATGAATGCTGGGCATCAAAACGTCCGATTGTTATCATCCCTATCGCAACATTTAATCATTGAGAAGTATTGCATATGTATAGGAAAATCATGCACTTATCGAGAATAGAACAGATTTGAACATAAAGAAAATTTATGCGTTTATATATTTAAAGTACATGCTTTCAAAAAAGGAGAGCCTGGCGTTTTATAATAAACTTCTTTTCATTTCACAATGTATTAACATTCTAATTGTATTTGCTGCATGTATCATGACTTCAGACCGTTTCACATTCTATTTTACTGCAGGTAACGAATACCAGAAAGAAGACAAATTGAAACTTCAGGTAACATTTATTTGGTTCCGTGATAATGTGTGACAGCTATCAATTCAGATTTATCTCCCCATTAAAATAAAGTTCTTCAATTATTCAAAATGAATGGAGACTTTCATTAAATTGGCACGATATCATTTACAAATATACTTGCTGTGCAATAGTGCTTGTGTGTTATTAAAAAACAACTAATATCATTAGGTTTTCTGATGTTATCAATTGGTTCTTCATTGCATCTGTCAATTTCTATTTTGCAACAGTAAATCACTGGTAAATCCAGTTCACTCTTAGACAGAACAGTTGCATTTATTAACAAGTTATATTGTTGCCAAATATTGTATTGTAATGAATATTAACCTGTTTACTTTGTTTTTTTATGAGGAAATAAACTATATTTTATAAAACGCAGCTTTTTCATATTGATTATTGCTTACTTAGTTATTTGTTTATGTGGCTCTGTCCATTCTGTCTAGCTGAGCTGTGCATAATCTTTCAATTTTTTTGTAAAAAGCATTTATAAGTAGAGATGATGTACGAGCACACTACATTGTCTAGTAGGCTTATACGAGCTAAACAGTTCAAATGAAGTTTTTTTTGAAAGCACGCGAAAATCATATTTTATCAATTTCACGTTATGGCCCATAATAAAAAAATTTGCCAGTTGCCCATGCAGCCGCCGCTATCACTGCTTATGACTCGTAAACGTATTTTTTTTACCTTGTAGATGATGCATTAACTAGAATTCACGTTTATGGATAAGAATCAATATAGAGAAAGCGTGTTCTAAATAGATAGATGTATGGTCGAAGGGACATGTCTCGAAGTATAAAAGTTTTTTTATTATTTTACATGAAAGACATGTTTTAAATTGTCACACGATAAGTCTTGATTAAAGTCCGTCATTTTACGCGAATGCTTTTGTCACAAGGCTGTTGTTCGTTTATACTTCTTCGACAACCTTTACCAAAATTGTTTGGTTTTTATTCACAATGTACGGAAGCCTTGCTTTGAGGGCCATTTTGACTTTTCACTTTTAACTTACAACTTCTGGCTTTTTTGTTTTTTGAGTTTTGACTATTGACTTGTTATACAAGCCGACTGGGGACATTTTCACTTTTAACTTTTGACTTTCAACCTTTTGACTATTGACTTTTGTCTTTTGACTTTTGACTTCTGACTTTTTACGTAAGACGTAAAGGGACATTTTTGTCTTTCAACTTCTTACACTTGACTTTTTACTTTTCAATGTACAAATGTATGACTTTTTAGGCTGGAAAAATTGAAGATTGTACAGCTGCACAAAACCCAAACTTTTTCATTATATAAATTGACTTTTAACACCGAGCAAGTTACACAAAAGAAAATATCAGAATGAAGTGTGTTACAGAAATAATGCCACTATTGCAATTTCATATTACGATTGGTTTATACACCTAGATGTTATACAATAGCATAAAGAAGTAAATCCATTAGTTTAAGTTATAAATGTGTATTCGTGTATTTTTTAAATAATTTTGTCTTATATGGTTTTGATACAGATATTTGCTCTTTTCCTGAAGATATTTTTGTCAATGAGCTCACATTTTTATAATTAAAAGGTTTTAGTAAATCTAACTAAGGTGAGATTGTCTTTGAACATTGTTTCCCACCTTGAAAGTCATAAGTTGAAAAGTAAAAAGTCAATTGTAAGAAGTTGAAAGACAGTTGAAAGACAAAAATGTCCCTTCACGGCTTATTTAAAAAGTCTGAAGTTAAAAGTCAAAAGGTTGAAAGTCAAAAGTTAAAACTGAAAATGTCCCCAATCGGCTTGTATAATAAGTTAATAGTCAAAACTCAAAACAAAAAAGTCAGAATTAGTAAGTTAAAAGATAAAAGTCAAAATGGCCATCCAAGGCTTCCGTACACAACAGATTATTATCTTATACTTACGGAAGCCTTTTTTCCAGCCTTGAAAGTCATAAATTGAAAAATAAAAAGTCAATTGCAAGAAGTTGAAAGACAAAAATGTCCCTTTACGGCTTACGTAGAAAGTCAGAAGTCAAAAGTCAAAAGACAAAAGTCAATAGTCAAAAGGTTGAAAGTCAAAAGTTAAAAGTGAAAATGTCCCCAGTCGGCTTGTATAACAAGTCAATAGTCAAAACTCAAAACAAAAAAGCCAGAAGTAGTAAGTTAAAAGTTAAAAGTCAAAAAGGCCCTCCAAGGCTTCCGTATATACTTGGATTGAGTTATGCCAATTTATTAAAGAATCAAAGAAGTCTGTGATGTCGTGGCGTGCTGGTGACTTATTACAATCAAAGAAGTCTGTTTTGTCGAGGCGTGTTATAGACTTTATACAATCAAAGAAGTCTGTGGTGTCGTGGCGTACTGGTGACATTATAGCACTCGCATTAGACGTTTTATGTACAGAATTTCTTTGTTATTGTAAAGAAATTAGTAACAAGCTTGTACTGCAGCTGAGAATCTCTTTATTCTTGAAAAAAATAAACGTTTAAATTAAAATTTTACATTTCAACCTCTTGAATCTATCTAAGGCGTAAAATGCAATAAATAATTAGAAGCTGTTAACGTTCAAAAAGGTAAGAACGAAAACAACATTACTTAAGCAAATTTGACTCCAATAAAATTATTCGTTAAGTAATCTTGTCAGGTTGTGGGAAGAAATTGATTGCATATCAATTCTTTTAATTTAAATTGGCAGAATGCCAGGTTTCTGATTACAGCATTTGACAATACCAGAATGCTAAATTTGGCTGTAAAACATTTCAAGCCCCACTCCTTTGCCAATTTGTTCCTGTATTCTTATGTAACTAAATTTCGTCGACGTCTTATTAAAGACAAGAAGATAGCAGAAGCTCGATCCTTAAATTTTACATACAGATTGTTGATGCCCTTTCAATTAACAACCCTAAATTTGCTGAGTGGCTTCCGTTAATATATCCTTCAGAACTAAGGATTAAACCACAGAAACAGCTTCATCTACATCATTTTTAGACTTACACCTAGAATATGACACCTACGGTCATCTTAGAACAAGACTTTACGACAAACATGACGATTTTAATTTCAAATTATAAATTTGTATCACCCATGCAGCATTATTCCAGCTTCTCCTGCATACGGTGTCTATATTTCTCAATTGAGGTATGCAAGAACGTGCAAAACGTCAACTATTTCTTCGAGATAAACTTATAACCAAGGTTACGTTCGCGTCTTTAATCTTTAGTAAGTTTTACTATAGATACCACTTTCTCTCGAAAAATATCTCGTTTGAAAATATTGTTGGATATAATTTTACCCATTTTTGAATTCAGTGTACAGGGAATGTGTGCTATTATTGTTGGTTACTATTATTAGTGACTAGTTGTATATGATATCCATTCATTTTAATCAACTAAGTAATGGACGTGGGAAGTATTGCATACCATAAACCTGGTTTAATCCACCATTTCTTTTGAAATGCCTGTACCAAGTCAGGACCATTGCTGTACATGTAGTTACTATATTTTTGGTTGTTGGTTCTGGAGTTTGCCGGTTTCTGGACTTTGATTTGTGGATTGTCTGTTTCATAGGTGTTCGGTACTTTGTTATGATTGTTTAACGTCCAGCATACAATATTCAGGACGAAAATAAATTAACAAACAAGAAATCAACGGGTAATTGGGACCAACGGGTCCCCTTTTTCGAATTCTATAAAGGTGGTCTTTTTCGTGCAAGAAGCCTAACGCTCTCCCGACATATTACCCACTTTGTTCCGCATTCATGTTTTACACGTTATAACCTTTCAAGTCTTGATCATTAGTAGTGTACAAAGAGACATTATAATAGAATGAGTTCCATTGACATTAGGCCAGTAATTAAAATCGTATATCCATCAGGTCAGACATGAAGCTTATGAAATGTTGTCAATGTTTTAAAACAAATAAGAAAGTTAAGGTGACTGTATTATTGAACGCAATTAACTCTTAACTTCTATTCATTAATTAACAAAAACTGACAATTTGAAAATGACAACAAGTTCTAAACAAACTGTGTAAAAGGTTTTCTACAAGAACAGTTAACATAGCAAAATACTAAGAGCCCTGGTCGACCGGAGTAGAAACATGACATATGTTTGGTTTTTTTTTCAAATTTGTTTACATTTTAAAGTTACAAAAATTTAAGAAATATTATCAATAGTAAAACATGTGAAACAAAGCCATCTGATAAATATATGTATGCCAGTTAGGCCTCGTCCATCTTCTCAGGGGCAGTGCTACAAAAGGAAATAAAAGGACATGCATTAGTAGTAATGTTGTGAGGAGACGGTTTATCTATAAGAGGTTAGAAACAAAACAAGTTTTGTTTGTTTGATGGTGTTTAACGCCACTTTCAGCAATTTTTCAGCTATATCATGGCGTCCAGTTTTTATTGGGGGAGGAAGCCGGAGTACCCGGAGAAAACCCCTGACCTGCGGTAGGATTTCCAGTTTTCCTACCGCAGGTCGGGGGTTTTCTCCGGCTTCCTCCCCCAATAAAAACTGGACGCCATGATATAGCTGAAAAATTGCTCAAAGTGGCGTTAAACACCATCAAACAAACAAAACAAACGCTTTAAAGTCCAATTATCTCCCCTTAATGATATCCTAGGTAAATAAAAATCCTTCATGCACATCTACATATAATGTACTTCCTTTATGCTAAGTTTCATTAAATTTCATCAAGCGGTTTAGGAGGAGTTGCGCTTACACGGGATGTGGACAGACAGACAGGGTGATTCCTATATACCCCCCAAACAAGTTTGCGTGGGGTATAATAATAAGCTTAAACTGTAGTGGAGAAATCCCTTATTATGCAACCCGATTACAATTTTAAAATAACATATTTTATATTTCAAGTAATTTTATCTTTTTACGGCGTAAACTACAATTATTAATTAGACGATGTTGCGGCAAATAACAACACAATCAGTTTTGCTCCAATAAAACTATTTGCTAAGTAATATAGTCAGGTTGTGAAATGAAATTAATTACATATACATTTTTTCCATTTAAATTGACAAAATAAGAGAATCCTTACAGTATTATGTGACGATATTGAAAAGTTTAATTTGCCTGGAAAACGTTTCAAATTTTCATGCTTTTGTGATTTTGATCCTAAGTATAAAATAAGCCTTGCTGGACATAAAATAAGAGTTTAATACAAATGTTATATTCTTTAGTCTCACCTTATATTTCATTTCTGTTAGTTATATAAATCCACTGACAAAGGTAACGTCAGATAAATACAATTTAAGTTGCAAAGAAGTGTCCAGAAAACAGATAAGTCAATGAAAAAAGTTGCTAGAATTAGGAAAAATGGGCTAGAATTAGGAAAATGGGCTAGAATTAGGAAAATTAAAATAATCATTTTGTTCTTAATATACCTTCATTGCCGACATATTCTACAAACGTTAGATCGACAATCGCCAATCTCAAACCACTGTGAAACTAAAGGACATACACTTAATATCCAATCCTTAAATACCAGTTCTAATAATAACTCGTAATAAACACCAATCATAAGGCCCACTCATAGTTAACACCAGTCTTAAGGCCCACTCATAGTAAACACCAGTCATAAGGCCCACTCATAGTAAACACCAGTCATAAGGCCCACTCATAGTAAACACCAGTCATAAGGCCCACTCATAGTAAACACCAGTCTTAAGGCCCACTCATAGTAAACACCAGTCATAAGGCCCACTCATAGTAAACACCAGTCATAAGGCCCACTCATAGTAAACACCAGTCTTAAGGCCCACTCATAGTAAACACCAGTCTTAAGGCCCACTCATAGTAAACACCAGTCTTAAGGCCCACTCATAGTAAACACCAGTCTTAAGGCCCACTCATAGTAAACACCAGTCATAAGGCCCACTCATAGTAAACACCAGTCTTAAGGCCCACTCATAGTAAACACCAGTCTTACGGCCCACTCATAGTAAACACCAGTCTTAAGGCCCTCTCATAATAAACACCATTCCTAATACACAGAAACCAGGACATATACAACATTTTTTTCGTCAATTATAAACAAGGCTCATGATTCGCCGCATTCAAGCCGTGAAGAACACGTACAGTACCGAACTACAGTACTGTAGTACTGTATATGCCTTATATCAACTGGACCTTAACATCTATTACGGTTTCAAATACTTCAGACACCTTGGCTTCAAGACACATGTCTTGCTAAACATCTGACATTGGTTATACATATGATAATATTAATATACATTGTATTAACCCAACTATGTAAACCTCGAACAGTCAAATGTCTGAAATACAAACAACAAAAAACTGTTACTTCTATGGTAATATGTATGTAATATTTAGTGCGCTGTTACATATAACTATATAATAAAACAACTTTCCACAGGGAACCTCTATATTTTGTGTGAATAATCATAGCTATCACCTGAAACACGTTATTGCCCCAGAAGATCTTCCAAATAACGTTATGTTCATTGTAAAATCACACACGAATAACTTCTCTTGGGAAGGCGATCGCACGAAACAAGTTTATTTCTTAAGACAATCATTTCCCCAGTGTGCAGTAACTTTGACAAGAACTTTAACTCCTTCAACCGACTATTATTATTAGACCATTCTTCCATTTCTCCTTACAGGCACCTTAAAATAAAATAAATCACACATAACAGTTTTATTTAATGTACTATTGTATGAACACAAATTACATTACTTACAAGGGACAGTAACACAGGTAATATTTTAAAATATATTTCTTCACATTGTTTCGTTATAATAACTAATACAATTTTATCGGGTAAGGTCAAATTATTAGTGATCAAATGATGTGTTATGTTATGATAATTTTAGTTTTAGATGTTTTTAATTGCTGACGGAAACGTAACGAAAATAGTCATGTTTCGGTTTGTGTTAAGTTTGATTTACTTTCACCCTTACATTATTCTTATCTTATTAAATCCGTTTAATTTAATACGTTTGATCTGTCTAAAACGTTGCGGTCTTTACTATTGCTAATTAATATTTATTTATTTGTACTTTTTGCTAAGAGGGAATAAAAACAAACAATAATACAACAGACAATGATAGGCGTGACGTTCTACTGTAGTCAAAAGGTCCCGTAAATTACAGTATGCAGTTGATTTGAAGTCAAAGTTATTTATGTTATTTGTTGTCTAGTCTTTTAGGTTGGTTTATCTCCCTTGTATATGTTGCATTGATGTTTGTAGTTGATTTATCTCCCTTTTATATGCTGCATTAATATTTGTGGTTGGTTTATCTCCCTTTTATATGTTGCATTCATGTTTGTAGTTGATTTATCTCCCTTTTATATGTTGCATTGATGGTTGTAGTTGATTTATCTCCCTTTTATATGTTGCATTGATGTTTGTGGTTGGTTTATCTCCCTTTTATATGTTGCATTAATGTCTGTGGTTGGTTTATCTCCCTTGTATTTGTTGCATTGATGTTTGCGGTTGGTTTATCTCCCTTGTATTTGTTGCATTGATGTTTGCGGTTGGTTTATCTCCCTTGTATTTGTTGCATTGATGTTTGTGGTTGGTTTATCTCCCTTGTATTTGTTGCATTGATGTTTGTGGTTGGTTTATCTATCTTGAATTTGTTGCATTGATGTTTGTATATGGTTTATCTCCCTTGTATTTGTTGCATTAATGTTCGTGGTTGGTTTATCTCCCCTGTATATGGTGCATTGATGTTTGTGTATGGTTTATCTCCCTTGTATTTGTTGCATTAATGTTCGTGGTTGGTTTATCTCCCCTGTATATGGTGCATTGATGTTTGTATATGGTTTATATCCCTTGTATTTGTTGCATTGATGTTCGTGGTTGGTTTATCTCCCCTGTATATGGTGCATTGATGTTTGTATATGGTTTATCTCCCTTGTATTTGTTGCATTAATGTTCGTGGTTGGTTTATCTCCCCTGTATATGGTGCATTGATGTTTGTGTATGGTTTATCTCCCTTGTATTTGTTGCATTAATGTTCGTGGTTGGTTTATCTCCCCTGTATATGGTGCATTGATGTTTGTATATGGTTTATCTCCCTTGCATTTGTTGCATTTATGTTCGTGGTTGATTTATCTCCCCTGTATATGTTGCATTGATGTTTGTGGTTGCTTTATCTCCCTTGTATATGTTGCATTGATGTTTGTGGTTGGCTTATCTCTCCTGTACATTGTTGCATTGATGTTTGTGTATGGTTGACCTCCCTTGTATATGTTACAATGATGCTTGTGAACGGTTTATCTCCCCTGTATATGTCGCATTGATGTTTGTGGTTGGTTTATCTCCCCTGTATTTGGTGCATTGATGTTTTTATATGGTTTATCTCCCTTGTATTTGTTGCATTGATGTTTGTGGTTGCTTTATCTCTCCTTTGCATGTTGCATTGATGTTTGTGGTTGGTTTATCTCCCCTGTATTTGGTGCATTGATGTTTTTATATGGTTTATCTCCCTTGTATTTGTTGCATTGATGTTCGTGGTTGGTTTATCTCCCATATTTATGGTTCATTGATGTTTGTGGTTGGTTTATCTCCCCTGTATATGTTGCATTGATGTTTGTGTTTTGGTTATCTCTCGTGTATATGTTGCATTGATGTTTGTGGCTGGTTTATCTCCCTTGTATATGTTGCATTGATGTTTGTGGTTGGTTTATCTCCCTTGTATATGGTTCATTGATGTTTGTGGTTGGTTTATCTCCCCTGTATATGTTGCATTGATGTTTGTGTATGGTTTATCTACCCTGTAAATGTTTCATTGGTTTTTTGACGGTTTATCTCCCCTGTATTTTCCATTGAGGTTTGTGGTTTGGTTAATCACCAAAACATTATAGGCTTGAAAGATCAAAAAATGTATTGGGAATGTTTTATGCCCAATATGCAACAAAATCTTATTACGAGCTCACGTTACTTTAATGTTTATTACAACAAATGTAGAGGATAACTTCCATTCTAATGCACAACATTGTTAACATTTGGTGTGAATTCTGTACTGTACTGTATATGTTGCATTGATGTTTGTGGTTGGCTTATCTCTCCTGTACATTGTTGCATTGATGTTTGTGTATGGTTGACCTCCCTTGTATATGTTACAATGATGCTTGTGAACGGTTTATCTCCCCTGTATATGTCGCATTGATGTTTGTGGTTGGTTTATCTCCCCTGTATTTGGTGCATTGATGTTTTTATATGGCTTATCTCCCTTGTATTTGTTGCATTGATGTTTGTGGTTGCTTTATCTCTCCTTTGCATGTTGCATTGATGTTTGTGGTTGGTTTATCTCCCCTGTATTTGGTGCATTGATGTTTTTATATGGTTTATCTCCCTTGTATTTGTTGGTTGGTTTATCTCCCATATTTATGGTTCATTGATGTTTGTGGTTGGTTTATCTCCCCTGTATTTGGTGCATTGATGTTTTTATATGGTTTATCTCCCTTGTATTTGTTGCATTGATGTTTGTGGTTGCTTTATCTCTCCTTTGCATGTTGCATTGATGTTTGTGGTTGGTTTATCTCCCCTGTATTTGGTGCATTGATGTTTTTATATGGTTTATCTCCCTTGTATTTGTTGCATTGATGTTCGTGGTTGGTTTATCTCCCATATTTATGGTTCATTGATGTTTGTGGTTGGTTTATCTCCCCTGTATATGTTGCATTGATGTTTGTGTTTTGGTTATCTCTCGTGTATATGTTGCATTGATGTTTGTGGCTGGTTTATCTCCCTTGTATATGTTGCATTGATGTTTGTGGTTGGTTTATCTCCCTTGTATATGGTTCATTGATGTTTGTGGTTGGTTTATCTCCCCTGTATATGTTGCATTGATGTTTGTGTATGGTTTATCTACCCTGTAAATGTTTCATTGGTTTTTTGACGGTTTATCTCCCCTGTATTTTCCATTGAGGTTTGTGGTTTGGTTAATCACCAAAACATTATAGGCTTGAAAGATCAAAAAATGTATTGGGAATGTTTTATGCCCAATATGCAACAAAATCTTATTACGAGCTCACGTTACTTTAATGTTTATTACAACAAATGTAGAGGATAACTTCCATTCTAATGCACAACATTGTTAACATTTGGTGTGAATTCTGTACTGTACTGTATATGTTGCATTGATGTTTGTGGTTGGCTTATCTCTCCTGTACATTGTTGCATTGATGTTTGTGTATGGTTGACCTCCCTTGTATATGTTACAATGATGCTTGTGAACGGTTTATCTCCCCTGTATATGTCGCATTGATGTTTGTGGTTGGTTTATCTCCCCTGTATTTGGTGCATTGATGTTTTTATATGGCTTATCTCCCTTGTATTTGTTGCATTGATGTTTGTGGTTGCTTTATCTCTCCTTTGCATGTTGCATTGATGTTTGTGGTTGGTTTATCTCCCCTGTATTTGGTGCATTGATGTTTTTATATGGTTTATCTCCCTTGTATTTGTTGCATTGATGTTCGTGGTTGGTTTATCTCCCATATTTATGGTTCATTGATGTTTGTGGTTGGTTTATCTCCCCTGTATATGTTGCATTGATGTTTGTGTTTGGGTTATCTCTCGTGTATATGTTGCATTGATGTTTGTGGCTGGTTTATCTCCCTTGTATATGTTGCATTGATGTTTGTGGTTGGTTTATCTCCCTTGTATATGGTTCATTGATGTTTGTGGTTGGTTTATCTCCCCTGTATATGTTGCATTGATGTTTGTGTATGGTTTATCTACCCTGTAAATGTTTCATTGGTTTTTTGACGGTTTATCTCCCCTGTATTTTCCATTGAGGTTTGTGGTTTGGTTAATCACCAAAACATTATAGGCTTGAAAGATCAAAAAATGTATTGGGAATGTTTTATGCCCAATATGCAACAAAATCTTATTACGAGCTCACGTTACTTTAATGTTTATTACAACAAATGGAGAGGATAACTTCCATTCTAATGCACAACATTGTTAACATTTGGTGTGAATTCTGTACTTCAATTCTATACAAAAACAATACACATATAAGTATATTAGAGCTAACAGGCATGCGTGGTGACAGCGAAAACGTTGTCTTCTTCCGGTTATAGATGATCCATATCCATATAAATTATGCTTTTAATCGGTGCACATTTCTAGCATGAGCAATCTGGTATGCAAAATATTCTTCTTCTTAACTGACAGTCATCCTCCCAAGAAAGGGGTTCATATTCCACGTTTGCTCTACCTTCACCCTAGACATCATACATTTATATTTTGCGGTTCTGAATATCGCGACAAATAAAATTTCTCGTTATTCTCGTCTACTGTTTACTAGACTATTTACCGTTGTAGAAATGTCACGGACCAGTGTCATTGATTATTAAATTGAGGAAATATTTCCACCAGACCTCTAAACGAATCTAAAGGAGCCAAACAGCAGGAGTCTGAATGAAGACTGCAACAGCATATCAATACGAATACTACCTTTAGTGTTTAACGAACAGCGTTCACAAGTTTTTGAGGGAACAAGCAGTGGACTCGAATGAATTTAGTTTCTGTCAGTTTAGGGATGATGGAATCATAATGAGAGAAGTGATTGAGGTAACCCACCATTACAACCAAATTTGACATTTTCATCATCGAAATGTAAGCGGGAGTCTGTTTTATGATATGAGAGACCTGACAGAAGAATGTCAATTTGTAAGAATTCCAAACAATGCTGATGATTGATGTGGAGAAATTTTTTTGTATAATGATGAAGGTTGACATTTACATGTATAATAAACCTGTATATATGTTTTATCTTCAAAACAACAATTAAAGTTGAATTTAGTGAATGCTATCCAGTTATATGAAACAATAGTACATTTTGACATTTGTGATGACTATGCACCATGATAAAACTACTGATTACAAAATACAAATGGACATCATTGTTTTCAGTAACAGACTGTACATGCAGAGGGAATATAGTAGTTACATTTAAATAGATGATTTATGACGTGTACTAGAAATAATGAGAGGCATTGTTGTTCATGCATTAATATTTTCATGATTTCAAAACATGCTTTGTTCATGCATTAATATTTTCATGATTTCAAAACATGCTTTGTTCATGCATTAATATTTTCATGATTTCAAAACATGCTTTGTTCATGCATTAATATTTTCATGATTTCAAAACATGCTTTGTTCATGCATTAATATTTTCATGATTTCAAAACATGCTATAACTGTAGCACATTTTTATTTGTCTTATTTTAACTATATTCCAAGTGATTATAATGGCGGAATGACCTGATATAGTTTTGTCGTATACATACAAAAATCCTATTCAACAATAATGATTATGAATGAAATGTTAAAAGTAACTAGGTGTTCTAGAAATATAAAATGATAGTCAAATAAAATATTAGAGTGGAAACAGTTCAGTAATTGATATTTATTAAACCCTATATGTGTGAAGCACAGTCAGTTTTTCCATTTAGAGGGTGAAGAGACCTTAATACTTTGTCAAGGTAGCGAAATTATTGTAGCTAGGTTTGATTTATACTCTTGTATGTTTAGTACTAGACCACTGCACTGGGTTGATTTTTGAACTGCTGCTTCTAGTTGACCTAATAAGCAAAACCGGGACTTCCTGTTTCCTGTTTTGGGGTAAATTAAGATTGGGCTCGACATGATATTGAGTTTTCTTCAGAAATATACCGGTAATCTGTTTTCGTTTTTTAATTAGAGTGTAACACAGATATTATTCAGGTGTATCGTGGTGTCTAACTTTTTATTAGGGGAGGTCGCAGAAATTCGGCATGTGTAAGGAGAACACACAGACCTTTGGTAGAAATCGTGAAATCCTTCTCAATCCAATTATTCATATTAAAGTCGATCACATCCTTTCTACACTGAGACTTGAAACCCACAACCTCTGTGTTGATAGGTGTGGGATCAATATTAGATGGCTAGCTACCCTAATCAATCATCCACCTAGTCCACATAATAATCTAAATTGTTCATGTTACATTTGTTGATATAAAATAAATTTCTAAGTAGCGTGTCCAATCGGTCTAGTGTAGTTTAGTGTACATGTATATGAAATTCGATCCAATAAATGTAAGTGTTGAGAAAAATATACTGTGCCTCCTGTGTTTGTATATATGGGGTAGATACGGCCAGAGCTCTTATTAGTTCCACAAAGAACCCTACGTAGTACTCCAATGAATCACCCCGTTACTTATGTTTCAGTAAGTTTTTGTTAATCTTGCCTTCTATTGGTCATATTTATAATATAGCACACATATTTCACTGAAAATAGGAGTTTTCTGATATATGCCATCTCGACAGATAGAGAGATCAAGTAAAAGTCTTCGTGAAATTGGAAACGCCCAAAATATGGTTTTATTCAAGAAGAAAATTAAATATACGTTCCAGTAGCTGTCCTGTCCCAAACCTTATTTGTTTTTGGCAAAATATAAGTTACATAATTTGTTTTCGTTATTTTAGCTCAAATTCTCGAAGTATTCTCAGGTTCGCTTAACCTCGTGTTTTTGTTTACGTTCATCATGCACATAAAGTAAACAAGATTTTGATTGGTGCTTCTCAAGGTAAGAAGCAACTTCACTTCCGACCCGCGAAATATGAATGTATGATGTCAGCGGTGATGGTGTAGCGAACATGGATTATAACCCCTAACTTGGGAGGCTGCTAACAGTTTAATTTTTAGTATTTATATTTATGATATGCCATTAAAACAGTAAACATTAGACATCAGATTCTACATTTAGTTTTTCATAATGCTGTACAAAACGTCGTTATTATATTTTTATTGTATAAATAATTTTTCTATCAATTATATCAGTTTCAATATATACATGTTTTATTACTATATTTTTAAGGGACAGATTGTCATAATAATTACGTAATGACAATACATATGTGTGGATCTACTTAGGTATTGCTTTGTCGCTATGTTATACAGGAATACAGGTATATAAATGGTTGCTGAACGTTTTGTGTGCAAAACAACACATTAAAGAGAAAATTAGGTGGACTTATCAACAAAACATTGAATTCCACGCAAAAGGAGATACTTTTGTAATGTAAATGTTACAATAAACAAATTTTTTCCGCAATATACAAACAGTTCGTTAACGCTTGGCACCCTCCAAACACGTCACCTTCCGCGACCAGGCGTTCTGTCGTACAGCAAAACACATCTTATGATATGTTAAAAACCCTTATATCATGCTAGGATTAAGAACACTTTCAACAATGTTTGGGAAATATTTAAATAATATTGATTTGTACACATAGAAAATTAAAAACATTTTTAAATGGCTATAAAAATAAACTTGAGATGCCTTAAATTCCAATTAGGTCGTTTAAAATGATTTGGTTTCGTTGCAATTAGTAGATTCCTATAATAAAAATCTACTTCAAATTGCTACCTTGGTTCTTGAGGCAAACACGAACGTAATGCAAATTGTTTTTAGTAATTATTGGCATTCTTTCTCTCCATTTTCTCTCTATTCATTATATAATTACAATTAACCCGTTAAATTAAGCATTAAGTTAAGAATTTTGGCCTTCAAAATAATCATAAAACGGGAAACCCATTATCAATAGGTACAATTAGAATAAAAGCCAACAGAAATTTGTCTGTGATTTCATGTCGATACTGCTAGCTTTTATTGTCATTAAAGTCATTGCCTGACAGTATTTTCTGTGGACATATTGAAACACAGTGATAGTAAGGAGAAATTATCATAACGCTCTGTTCATTTCATTTTCTAAAAATATATATTGATTTTAGCGTATTTTGAGACCAAAATATTATACCTTTAATTATGTGAATGAGATTTATGCCACTTTCAGCAATTTACTTTTATTTCATGGCAGGGAACCACGGTCTCTGAAGCACTTGCAGATAACTACTAGAAGATATGATTTTCATCCTAGACCATTCCACAGACATGGCTCCTAGTCCTTGTGTCGTATGTCAAAAAAATTAGAACTGGGGTGGCAGTCGTATTACCCGTGTGAAACCCCGACTTTCGGCAGGCAATCTTTGTAAAATATGTTGAAAAATGTTGTTTATAAATTAAGAAATAGATTATTGCATTCGGGCTCTATGCGAATATGAACATCGTCAGACCCTATATTTGTCAATATTTTATACCGAGCGATAGAGTATGTTAAATCATACAAATCTTAGAATTTAGACTAAAAAATAACTATATTATTAACAATAACGATAGATATTGATACTGTAACACATATTAAACTGGATTTTTTAAGTCAGTTTTTACATTTTCACAAAACGCAGTTTACGCATGGGCGAACTAAATATCTTGGAATTTTAACACGCCTTTGTTTACACATAGGTAAAGCAGGACGTCATATTAGAATAGTACATGTAGATGACGAACTACATTGAAAACTCGGCAACATAGAACCCCAACCCCGTAGTGTAGCGGATTATATTAAATGTGCACAACGGAAATTTTGTTATCCCTCAATTGACAAAATATTTTTTGTAGTTAATACTTATAAATAAATTTGAATAACAGAATAAACTCAACAAATTTGTTTTTGTAACTGGACATTTTTTTAAAAAAAAGATATCAACACAGAAATCTTTAGTTTACTGTTGGGTAATATATGATGTCAAATGTCGCGTGTCAAATGTGTTTTCCATCCTCTGATAGAAAATGTTTTCTAGCCAATCAAAAGCCAGTATTCTCGCAAAATTTATTATATAATATTATAAAACAACGTTGTCATTTGATGTATTCAAAATATAAAACTCAAATGCTTCAATTTAATATTTTGAACCCAATATGGACTTTTCTGTTGAGCGGAAATTGTGCAGCAAATATTTATTCACTCAGTACGTCAGGTAACTCAGTTCTCAGCCACGTTCTTTATATCTGGTCACTAAATCGGAGGAAACCTGTTGGGAAAGTGCATCAACTCTCGCAGCCCCTACGAGATTTCCCATATGAAAAAACGTTACCAGTGATTGAGAGGCAGATAGCTACATACATAAATCTACATACACTTCCACCCGATTCTAATGCTAATGGCAACACAATCTTCTCTGTCCGTTGTGCTTCTAATTCTAATGGCAACACAATCTTCTCTGTCCGTTGTGCTTCTAATTCTAATGGCAACACAATCTTCTCTGTCCGTTGTCTAATGCTAATGGCAACACAATCTTCTCTGTCCGTTGTCTAATTCTAATGGCAACACAATCTTCTCTGTCCGTTGTGCTTCTAATTCTAATGGCAACACAATCTTCTCTGTCCGTTGTCTAATGCTAATGGCAACACAATCTTCTCTGTCCGTTGTCTAATGCTAATGGCAACACAATCTTCTCTGTCCGTTGTCTAATGCTAATGGCAACACAATCTTCTCTGTCCGTTGTCTAATGCTAATGGCAACACAATCTTCTCTGTCCGTTGTGCTTCTAATTCTAATGGCAACACAATCTTCTCTGTCCGTTGTCTAATTCTAATGGCAACACAATCTTCTCTGTCCGTTGTCTAATGCTAATGGCAACACAATCTTCTCTGTCCGTTGTCCTTCTAATTCTAATGGCAACACAATCTTCTCTGTCCGTTGTCTAATGCTAATGGCAACACAATCTTCTCTGTCCGTTGTCTAATGCTAATGGCAACACAATCTTCTCTGTCCGTTGTCTAATGCTAATGGCAACACAATCTTCTCTGTCCGTTGTCTAATGCTAATGGCAACACAATCTTCTCTGTCCGTTGTCTAATGCTAATGGCAACACAATCTTCTCTGTCCGTTGTCCTTCTAATTCTAATGGCAACACAATCTTCTCTGTCCGTTGTCTAATGCTAATGGCAACACAATCTTCTCTGTCCGTTGTCTAATGCTAATGGCAACACAATCTTCTCTGTCCGTTGTCCTATTAACATGTTTGGTTGACGATAAGCACGATACATCCCATAGACTGATTACTTACACAGAACATGTAGATCTAGGTACTCATCAATGTTTGTAAGTAACTCATGACTGATCAGATCATTCTGTCGTCGCTAAACTAATGTCCAAACGGACCCATGAATTGTGAACATAGTTCAAACGAATTCAGAATTTGTTATTGTTATACGATTTTATATTTGGAATATCAGTTCATCTTATCTTTTAATTCGTTTTTTTAATTTAAGTAAAACCATGTGTGTCATTTTTAGTATTTGTAGTGACATGTTTTTTTACAAAAATGTCAGCTTTCTCTTGCATCGTACATATTAAAACATATTATGGCTTCAGAGACCAACAATCGACTGGCTAATAATGTCAAAGTTCTTTTTACATAGATTCGTCTACAATTGTTATAATTAATTTTCTGAAATGAAACGTGTAAATAATTTCAAATTTAAATTGTACCAGCTATTTCTAGCCATCGTATAAATATCTGTAAACAAAAACATACATCATTTATTATGTCAGTAAAAACACTATAACAGTGATACAAAAAATAAGAAGGTTATTTTATTATACTTTAAACGTTCCGCCCACCATACTTTTATCTTTGGGACCGTAAGACAATGTTCTTTAAATAAAACAATACCTTGGAACAAAACCACAATTGCTGAAGACCTCTGTTTTCCTCTTTGTTTATTATAACATAAAGACAATAAAACAATTCCACCGATTTTTCTGGAATGCCATTTGATTGTCTGAAATACAATACCACTCCCAAACTACATCCAAAATTTAGAAACAATGACCCTTTCTAACTCTTAAAGCTCTGGAAGCATCCTAATCTTCAGGGATGAAGTCCGAGAGACACAGAAACAGAATATTTGCAAAAATTATTCAACTAGGCCAAATTACTCCTAACCCATTATATTTCATCAAATGCTGTGTTTAATTTTAGAATATTTTTCAAAGATCCTTCTTTGCAATAAGCCCAAAAAGTACTACCAAAACAAGAAAAAAGCCAAAGAAAAAAATACAAAAATACACTATTTCATGAGGAACTGCATTCGTGGTCATTAATTGTGTTGTCGTTCCGAAATCTTACTACGCGCAACACTATATACGATGGCAGCCAATCGATGAACTACATAGTATTAAATCACCATATATGTAAGTGTGTTTATGTACTATTTAGATTAACGTAGATACTTTAAATTTACAAAAAGTCTGGTACTAATTCTGTATCGGGCATTTTGTTCACTTTGGCATATTAAAAAGATCGATTTATATATTAAGGGGTCATTATCCTATTTTGTGGAATGAATTTCCGGTGCATGAAAAAATAGTCCCAATTTTCTTTTTTTGTTTCTGCCTTTGTTTCTAACTGCTATTGCTTAATGTTGTACAATGTGACCACAACATTGAAATGAAAGTAGAAAAATAATTCTTAAACTTTAATGAAAACTTCCGCATAAAGTGTGTGTACACTTACATTTTTTATGAAATTAAGCATTATTTGTGTAATGCCCATATATGATATTTCTAGTAAAGAAAGATTTTTTAATAAAACAATATCTTTCTGTAAGGTATATTGGAAATTAGCTGACACACTATTTAGATCACTCTTCACTATTCATATAGGTTAGAATATAAGCATTTACTGAAATCATGACAACAGAAACGTCTATTTGATATCAGTATCTAGAAACCGTATTATAGGTGAAAAACGTCTGACATACCACTAAAAATCATTTAAATTAGATGTCAGTAAAAGAATATCGCTAAATACCGACATCGTGAAACAGTTGTATTGCGACAGCTGTAGAAATACTGTAAACTTTTTTGGATGTCTATATTATTAAAAAAGCTTGAATTAACCTAACAAAGTTCAGGCAACATTGGGAAAATCACACATTCTTCCGACCGCTTTTAAACAAAAAATTACTATGAAGTGAAATTCTTATGGCATACCTCTCCGCAAGCAAATTTCGTAAAAGCAACAACAACTGCTATTTACTATTAAAAAACATTACCACAGACACCGATTATTTATCCAATCAGGAAATGTATCTGATGAGCTAATAATACAATTTGTTAACAGTTGCAAAGCATGTTCATAGAAACTTAAAAAAAGCCAACACGCCAAAGAGGATTGAATTTGGCAGTTGCAGTTTTTCACACTTGTTCATATGTGCATTTTAAATGATTCACCACCATTTGACTGCTTACGAATCTTCAGCTTCAGCATGTTGTTGGAACCATAAAGGAACAACCAAGAAAACCCCTTAAGGTAAACTACCATTTACCTAGACCAGGAATTATTTACTAGATGACAGGAGCTTGTTCGGTTGCAGTCAATAATGACTTCCGGTCAAAGACAAGATTACACCATTGGCAATAGGCTGTATGGGTGAACCTAATACCATAAACAGCTGTCGTCTAATTTTGAAAGTAAGAAAGTCATTAATAGGCTAGGTTATTGAATTATCGTCTAAAGGTCTTGTGACACAAGAGGCTCGATTCATATGTTCGAAGGCTGGTATCGCTGAACCAAATAGTAATGTTGGAGGAACAGTCATGATTTGGCCTGGAATCTGCCAGTTTTTTTTTTAAAAACTAAATGAATATTTCAATAACTGTCATTTAAATCTATAACATGACACGTTAGATAACACTGCAATGTAGCTAACATAAAGTTATTGATACTATAAATGATATTAGAACAAAGTTATTTATGTAACGATATTTATTTAATGAAAATTGTTTTTCCTGTAGACGAGACATGAAGGCGTCAACAAAATCCGTGTATAAATATAATTTGTACTTTATAGTTTACTTAATTGAACAATTATCTCGCAGAAACTTATTAAAACTGTTATAAAGATCAGTTCATTTTGAAAAACGTTCGTATTCAATTCGAAGCTGCCAGGCTAGCAATGTTGTAACGAGAACAAATCGTTTTAAGTTGCTTTTACTACCGGTCATTTTGAACAGTTTTTTTTAGGTTACTTTGGTTATATTATAGATACTTAATGGACATTTGCTAAGAATTCACATAAATTGGTTCCAGAACAAATAGTTTATTGTATGACATTACTTACCACCCAACACGTTCAGTGCTATCGAGTGTACCACGGGTTCAGTCTGAACATCATTTCAGTTTTGCATAAATTGTGTAACTCTATGGTGGGCAATAAATAAAAACTGTTAGATTTCTAAGAATAATTATCAATTATTTCAATTACCTGACAGGTATAAGTACCTTACAACACATATTTGACACTTTCAAGACGTAAGTTGTATTGTCAGGGTGAAATGTATACTATAACCCTTCATTTATATTTACATTGTGTTTATAATGAGCATCTGCTTTGCGTATTCTTCTGCAAATTGTTATCATTGGTGTACCGTTTATCAGTAAGTACTTTTCTATTGGATATATTTAAAACTAATAAAACAGTGGCTCTCATTTAGAGTGGTGAGATGTTTCTATGAAAAACATTCAATTTGTATTAACAATGTCAGAAACTAAACCCATTAACGATATTTTATTGCATGGAAAATTTGACACCGGTTATCTTAGTCAAAACAATAGACGGATGATTTTGTTTCTGGAATCCTTTATCTTGATACCACTGCTACGATTAGTACCGCTATAGAAAACTTAACATTTTTTACAAAATCAACTTTTGTAATAAATCCACTAATATTTGTAAAGTCCTTAGGTAGCATTATTGTAGGTTCCAATAGGAGATTTTGCTTTCCTAATAAGCTATAGTATAGTCAAATGAATCGTGTAAGGAACACTAAATAAAGCAAAATTTATCACTATATTTTCACACTGTTCATTTTTTAAATTTTGTACAAGTTTGTTTAATGGACATAACTGTGTTATTTTGTCATATTCCGTTCATATTAAATACAAGTACATTTAACCCTGGTCGGAACTGAGCTTCACTCGACTGGATTGAATGGATTGAATAGATTAGATTAAATAGATTGAATTGCATGGGTTGGATTGAATGAATTGAATACAATAATTTCATTTTATATAATTTAAAAGAAAAACGTTGTAAGGTATAAGATCTTTTAAATGCTTCTTGCTGAATTATTATCCTTCATGAAATAATTTTCTATGAAAATATTATTCAATTGGATGTTTTCTAATTGTTTGAAAGACCCAAAAGGCGGTAAAAAATTATTCCATATTGTATTACAACGGCACAAATTGTCTAGCGAAAACAGAACAATTAACTGGAATTGAACAAATATTTCAATTAAATATACAAAAATTTAAAAACAAAAACAAGCTGGATGCCATGATGTAGCTGCGGAACCGTAGCCCTTTAGGTCCTTTGGATATGTTTGATTTGGCGGACTATAGATGTCAAAGGACTTAGTCATGATGTAGCTGAAATGGCTGAAAGTAGCATAAAACATCCTGTAAACAAACAAACAATTACATACTATGCCCAGGGTCATACAACTTTAAAAGACTTTAGAAAAGACACCATGCTTAATATATTATACCGCCTTTTAAAATGTTTCAGATCAAAATACATTACTAATGATATTTTCATCGGCATATTTAAATGTTTACAATAGATAAGAACACATGAATGTTTGATAAATTTGAAAGATCAAATTTTTTTTAATTTTTTTTTTTTTTTTTTGGGGGGGGGGGGGGGTGCAACGGAGTACCCATAGAAGATCCGAAGACCGTTAAAAAACTGGTTATCCTTGTCAATTAAGTTTGGAGTTGAGTACACCCTGCCACAGTGAGACTCGAAGCCGCAACCCGTGACAGACCACGTGATCAATAGTAGACGAATAACTAGCCTAACCACTTTAACTACTCAGCTAAATGAAATAAATGATATTCATGTTTTAAGCTAGTATACAGGACGTTGATGGTTTTTATTCAAGTATTACCAGTTATGGAGGAATACATCTGACAGACAACGCATAGCTCATGCATTTTGCGAAATGCAAGCAAACTTCCGGTCATCATATAGATTGGCACCACTTGAGTACTAAACAACATGTAACCGCTTTGTTCATTGGATATGTAGTACGTATCTTATAACATGGGTGTTGCCCCAGAAAAATAGTGGTACGGTTGGTTAAAATAGTGGTATGGTCGATTAAGGGTCGACAACTCGTTAACCGTGATTGTTTAAATATAGGAGTTTTCCTTGGGCCATTATTTGTCACTGGCCAAATTGCACTCGAGATCGTAACGGTTAATGTTTTATATTAAAAGTTATTAAAAAAATTACTTAATGTTAAACGTTTCACAAGTTAAAGAGTATATGTAATGAAATTCTATCATTTTTTAATTTCAATTTACAAATAAAAAAATGGTGCGGTTTTCCGAACCAGCAATTTAAAGTCGTACGGTCGGAACCGTACAGGCCGTACCGCTTGCCACGCCTATGTTATAAGATAGTGATGAAATCGTCTTATTTGAGTCGATAAAACATTTTTTAGTATTTTTCAATAGCAAATTTTCAGCTGACTCTCCACCTTGACCGAAACTAACTGCTTGCTTATATTAATACGCCATTCATTAAAATCCGTCTTAAAAATAAACTTGTTCATTGTTTCGTTTTTTAAATTGTGTCTGTTTCCTTTATTTCTCTTATCTTTATTTATAAGGAATTACTTGATTTTTATAGTTACTGGGTTGTAAAATATAAAATCGAAGAATGTGTCCATGTGACACAGAAGCCCCCGCTAAATGAAGTCCCAAACAGGACTTTTCATACTCGTGTTCAAATATTTACATATCTGCCCAGTTCCAAACAGGAAATAGTTGTCCGACAGGTTGGAAAGTCGCTTAGGACGTACAACTTGTGATACTGAACCCCCCTGCCAAATTTTAAAATTATCCTGATGTACGGTTTCTGAGAAAAGCTTGACGGAAATTCGTACGGAAAGACGGATGGACGGACATGAGTAAAAGTTAATGCCTCCCGACATGTCGTCGCGGGGGCACAAAAATGAAAGTTATTTCTTTAATAAATACCAATACACCAACGATGTAATAACAATATAAATAGCAACAACAAATTAATCACCAGCTATATCTAGCCATTTGTTAACAATTTAATGAATTATTTATACAAATATGTTTATTGTAAAACACTTTAACTTTTACGGATCAAAAACTTTCTACAAAACATATTTGTTGGTAATAACTCGTTCCATGTGACATACCAAAATTAATTGAAAACGTGGTAATTTTATTAGACACGAAGAGTACACCAAAGTACTGAGCAGGAAGTAGTCATAACACATCCTGGTAAAATAAGATTATAGCATTAAGCTTGTAGACCGAAGCCCTCAACAAGTAGAAGGCGAAGGCATAGCGTTCAACAGGTATTTTTGAGGAAACAAATTAGTAGTACAACATCTAAATATATCCAAGGTCCTTGTTCAAATTAAAAACAAACGGAAAAACAAAGCAGAAGACAAAGCACGAACTTTAAAGCAGTGAAATCTGCAAGTAAACATCTCCTGTTAGCAACTTCCGTCCTGTTAACTCGTGTAAATTCGGTGGGGTCATGTTTGAAAAAGACCTGGTTGTGTCTGGGGTCCGTTCAAGTTTAGCACTATAGGTGTGTTAGTTATCACCACATTTTGTTGTGTTATTCAATCAAACCATTATGTATGGCAACAAAGAAAAAACATAGCTAATATCACACGAAATGAACGTACACGTACTTAAAAATTATACATGTCTATATGTTAAAATATAGAACTATAAAGTAAACCTGAAGATACCAAGACGTAATAATGATTACACATAATCCAACGTGAATGCCCTGACTAATTAGTCACTAACAGGTGCTCCAGGAGGGTGAGTACATCCTGCTTTATTAGTGACACACGTCCACGATGAATATCCGTCACCATCTATAAGAAACTTTAACCATAAAACAATGCTTGATGTCGACAATACGTATGGACGACCTGAACTTTTTTGTCAGAAAAGCTTTAAATGTATTTCACTGACTTTCGTCAAGGAAATCTCTGTAGAAAATTCCAGTCCGGGGTATATAAAAAAAGGTGTCATATTTACCACAGGAATGTTACTTTGAACACATTAAAGTTCAAACAGTGCTCGTTCTCGATTTAAAGACATACGTCTAAATATAAATCAAACTGAATGTTGTTTCTTTTGGGGATAAACGTTATTCAAAAGTCATCAGAAAGTGAAATGTTGAATAAATGGACTTCATCTATGTAGGGAAAACAAGACAAATATGTCGTTGATCATCTTGATATATTTCCAGTCTTTTTATTGTTGTAACAAGACTGGGATTTAACGAAGTCGGATTTACATATTAACAGGAACTAATACTTCGACTTCATTTTGATACGGAACTATGATTGATGGATCAATTCCTTCAAGTTAGTTAGAAATAAGTAAGTGTAGTGTATAGAAAGAAAACACGAAAAGATTTACGCTGGGTTACAATGTCGGGAATGAGGTTGTAAGATAATCATTCCTTTCCTTCTTAAATGTTCAAATCCAATTAACAGCACTTCTACAGTTAGTTTCAGAGAAAGTTTTGTATAACACTTATGTGACCTGCTTATCTAATTGCTTACGTCATGAAAGGTATATTAATGACGTAGTTGTGATGTTACTTGGTCCGGAAACTTAGACGCTGTTTTATCTGTTTCTGCGCTTTATGGTTGGCTTCTCTCCCCAACAGTATCTTTCCCTCGAAGCATAGTTCCAACGTGTTGAGCACTGAAATTTCTAATATATTATGCAGAGAAAAGAAAAAAAATGCATTAAAATAATACATAAAAAATTCTGTAAATTGCAATTTCCATAATGTTTTTATATAATGTCAAGGAATTGGTATAATGTACTGGTCAGAGAGTAGTTCTCGCCATTAAAATGGCAGAAGCAATTCTCGCCATATTAGCGACTGTGTCGTTATTTTTCCATTAAAATTGATGGCTAAGGCTTCATTTGATAGATTTCATTATCCTCCATCCACAACAAGTTACGTTTTTTACTTTTAAAATGCCGATTTTTCACAAAATCTGTCGAAAGATCAGGTGGCGAGAATTACTTGCCGGCGAGAACTACTCCGTGACCAGTAGTAATGGAAAGAAAAAAAGGGGTCTCTAAGTATTGGGAAATAGAGTCATAAAGTACTAAAAATTTGTTGGTTTTTTTTGGTCAAATTACCTCTTTGTTAAAAATTTCTTTTTCATTACTTTTACCTATAATGAACCCGTTTATCCTACATGTCACTGTCCAGTCATGGATACCATTAAAAGCTGACCTACCTTAGAATATATAAACAGATGTGGTCCCAGTTTCTTTGACGTTCAGACCAAAGACATTAGGTTGTCCTGCGTAGGACGTTAATACTCGCCTAAGTCACGGTATCTCATTTTATTGACTGATACAGACAAAAGTAAAGTTTAATAAGTGAACATAGCTTGAGTTACATATGGCAAAGTTTCATATATACCATAGGGTAAAATAAATAAAATATATATCAGAGTTTTGACGCCATTGATTGTTTTTTGCTTATACATTATTCGAGGTTTTAAATTTTAGACAGTATCAACCCAATCGTTGTTAACTATCTTTCTTGTGTATGCCAATTGTATTGCATAATATTTATTAGTGCACAAATTAGGAGCTTGAAGTTGCATTTTTCACGAAACATGTAATATGTAAATACTCTTGGTAACACATCCGAAACTCGGACACCATCTAATGTATTACAAGTGTATGATGACACTAAGATTTGGCGGTCTTTAAAATTATCCAGTTAACAAGTCCAAAAATATTTGGGAAAGTAACACACATTGCATGAACCTTGCATGGACAGTGTGTTAAAAATACACGTGACCAGCAACATTTTGTTTTCGTCAAATAATTGGGGGAGGGGTACATTTAGTGAACCTTTTATATTTTCTATGACTCTCGTAATAATGGCCACTACACGTGCTATTTGCTACTAACAACCAAACAAAACGATGCAATAGACATGCATTAAGGAAGTACTTTTGCTAAAGTTGATTATAATATATTAATAATTACTGTATGGCTCCCGTTCAATTCCTGCTGATATCATTGTTTTCTTGAATTAACGCTAAGTGCTTCTTTTGAAGAGCAGTATCATCATTATTATACAATTACTTCAAGGTTCGAGAAACTCATTACCACAATAATATGCATTTAATTTCGTGTTACAGTTTTGTTGTTTTCTTCTCTAAGCTAATATTTGAATAAATATATATCATTTTTATTTTATTTGGACATTTGAATAACTTTTGATGGTTGCCAATTGGTTCCAACAAGAGGATCACGTGATATTGTTTATGGGCATCTAGTGCGCCAAACCATTCAATTACAAAAGTAATTAAACAATCTTATGAAAATTAAATCTTTCACTACTTTGTACAACACGGCGACCAATAACAAAAAGGGGGAGCAAGTGAAAGATTTAATTTTAATTAGATTGGTAATTAAAATATATTAAACACAGGTTACGGTAGTCTTAAATTTTGTAATATTTATATTTATACTTTTGCATGCGTGTATCGATTAATTTATTCAATTTCGGCGATTTATTAATTCTGTTTAATTCAGACTTGTCTGGAATTTAGCTTAAACAACAAAACATGCATTCAATAGTTTTGGACTGCCGTTTGTTTGTTTATTTGTTGGAATGCAGTTTAACAACACTGTCAGCTATTTGTGAGTTATTTCCTGTCGCCTAATTTTTAAAAAATGCGGAGAAAAGTGAGTATTCAGTGAAACCCAGACCTTTATCAGAAAAACAGGCAATCCTTGATTAGTCGAGCACGCCGGACTAGTGTTTGCCAAACAACTGATGCTTTTTTTTTAAATTCATAGTTTTTACGCGGGGTTTTCTGTTTGTTTGTTTTTCTTTGCTTGTTTGTAGGTTTTTTTAGACAAAATATCGGGAATTCATTACATATATTATAGCCACGACATGGCTGGAATGTTGCCAGCGTTAATGGTCCGCATATAAACATCTTCCAAAGTCGGTTAATCATCCTAATATGACTATTTAGTTTTTAAACAAAATGATTCTTACGGACAAAATAGTTTTGAAATATTTTCAACATTTCCTTCATTCCTGACATCACGTTCACAAAGCCTTGTCATTTGCTAAGCTATCCAATTAAGTACGAGAACACAAGCCTCGTTTTCATATACAGTTCAAATAAAACATTTGTGTATTCTGATCAGTAAATGACAGCCAGTCTGTAAAATGTAATGAAAAACTGAGATCAATTATCCCAAGATGTTTGGTTAAGTGACCAAAGACCAAATCAAAATAAACAAGACGAATAATCAAACGGATAAATTACAACGGGAGCCAATTTAATCCGATATATTCCAATATCCTTAACTGATTTTGGTTTAAGTGCCATTCAAAGCCTATGACCTTACTTTCTCAGACAAAAATAAAATCAGTCATTTTATAGCTGACATTTAATTCTTGTGCAGTTCATAGAGAAACCATACATTATGTCCGTGCTTGTCTGTCGTTATTGTATGAATATGGCGACGTTCGAAAAACAATGATCAATAGACAGTTTTGATTATTTAAAAACAATCTATTTCAGCAAAATAATAAAAGACAGAAATCAACCAAGATTTCTAGTTGTTTGTTTTGAGTGTACATTGATTTGTAAGCTCATTTTATTAATCGTCAGTAAGAGACTAGGGTGCCGTTTCATAAAGCGATCGCTAATTAACGTGCTCTTTATCACATGCAATTTAAATGGGATAACGTGCACGTTAAGCTAACGAGCACTTTATGAAACGGCACCCAGATGAAAATTTGTTCCGTAAATTGCCGAGGTTGAGCTGACCGAGTACAGATGAGCTCAAGCGCAGTCATTCTCGTTGCGCAATCAAATCAAAACGCCGTAAACAAGAATGTTGATATGGTTACACAACGTTCGTATCTCACTAGGTATTATGATATAGGGTTTACTGAAGAAATAATTACTTTAATGCACCTTTGGGAAAGCCGGTCTGATTGTCTACTGGTGATCGAAATTTATTTAGGTTTATTCGATTCGCTAGTATATACAATTTCTATCACTTATGGAAGATCACCCGGTCTTTCCAAAAAACGTATAAAGAACTGTTAGTCTTACCCATCCTTTGTAGTTCCATCCCTTTGTTTATGCCACTTATTAATTTTAACATTTGATAACTAAGACATGGTAGCTGGTACCATTCACTGGACGCTTAAATAGAACAAAACTTTTTCTTAAAGTTATTAAATGGATCGTTGCAAAAAGATCATTAAAATTACTACTTGGTCAAAATTATAACCTGTTTTACATTCACCAAGTGACCTTTTCCATGCCAAGTATTAAAACTTTACCAGCTGCCGATCTGTAAACAGTCGGCCGTTAAGAGGACAACTGCAACAATAATACACGGGAAATGAGCTCTAAATCAAACAATCATTATCACAAATTTACAGATTTCTTGATTTCTTAACAATCATCCTCTTCGTTGTGTAACATTATTTATAATAATTTAGCCTGTTCCAACAAAAAAAAGATCATAATCGACAAAAGCATTTCGTGGTGCTAGTCCCAGTAGTATGGAAATGACAGTTCTGCCCCACAAGGAAAAAGTCTGCTTGAAATCCGGAAAAATCAAGGTTTTGTGCAAACGGATCAAACCCTCATACAAAACCTGACACAGGAATCAGAAATTGAAATAACACCTTAGAAAGAAGGAACGATAGGGTAGATACAATATGAATCCTGAAACAGTAGGTTGCAGTCTTGCCCAACTCCCCCCACCCGTATGCGAAGAGGTTGAGCTTACCCCCATCGAAGAGGAAGATTCCTACTCCAGTGAGGAGGAGGAGGAAGAAGATGAGGAAGAATACTTCGAATACAGCGAAGAGGAAGAGGAAGATTCCTACTCCAGTGAGGAGGAGGATGAAGATGAGGAAGAGGAAGACTTCTTCTGTGAAAGGGACTTCATAAGCGAATGCGTCTTTCAGGAAAAAGTGATGACGAAGCTAAGCAGGGAAGCCAGAAGATGGGAGGACCTGCCCACATGGGTAATCTTTAGGATAATGGAGGTGAATGAGGTGGATGAATGGTGGGGGCAAGGAATAGGAGAATACATCCTTACCCTGAAAAACGTAAAAGGAAAGACATACAAAGTCTGGGCACCCCACGAGTTCAACAATGACTATGAGCATGACATGAAAGGAATGTTCATTCGGAGCACGGGATACAAGCTGAGCAGTCAATATTATGCCTCATACGATCTGGTGAGGAAATGAGGGGTGAAATGAAGGGTGCAAAAAAAAAATTTCTCGATCCAAACGGATCGGGAAATTTGACTGAAAGGAATCTGAATGAAATGGGGGAGATAGGAGCGAATGGAATAACACAACCTACGATGCATGCGCACCCAGGTCTTCACTAAATAGTGTAGAAGGTTGACGCAACTGATCCTTTTCATCGTAGTAGTTCTTCAGACTGATCATGGGAGCACCGTCGCCACCAGCCAGCTGGGTCTTGAAGGATCGGGCTAATCGCACGGTATCTTGATGCTTCTTTTTCTTCTTGGCGACTCGTCGTGAGATCAAGGAGAATACTAAGGTACCGGTGGCACATAGGCAGGCTAGGGTTCCAAGGGGGATGGATGCCACAATACCTACGCCAGTCAGGGCAGATCCTATGGTACCACTAGTCAGCAGTAGACTGCCCACGGAACACCCACCCTGTGCAATGGAGATGACCTTATCCAAACGGTTATAGATTCTCAAGGCATGCTCATACCTCTGGATCTCTGAGGTGAGTTCTTCTTCCATGCGTGCGACACGACCGGCATCGATTTCATCCATTTATTTATAACAGCATGCCGAGCAAGGGGATATTCTTAAATGGACTATCAGGTCCTAAGATCAGACCGGAGCCATCGTGGAACTGCCGACCATGCTTCAAGTAGAGCCCATCCCTCTGGACGATTCGTGCGGTCGAAGGCTTCAGGTAGAGCCCATCCCCGCTGGGTTGCACGGTGCAGATGCATCCGCCGCGTTTCAAGTACAACCCCGAACCGACTGCTTTGGATACGGCGGCATTACCTAACCCACTCAAAGCTCCAATGCCTAGGGCGGGCAATACGGTCTTCGCGATCATGGGAAGAGCCCTCGCAGCCAGCCCGGCCAGCATGGGTAGGAAACCCCCCATCTTCTGCACGTTCGCCTTCAACTGAGAGGTGCTCATCCTCAGAGTCATACCACCGGTACCCTTCTGCAGGAGCTTGGAGATCTTTTGGATCTGCTGCGTGGTGAGCATCATCTTGTGGTCGCCTTGCAAGTTCGCGTGGGACAAACGAATGGCGATCGGGCAGCCTTTCTTCACAGCCCGCTGGAGCTTATCGGCCTGACTTTTCGTCAAGCTCAAACTGTATTCGGAGTAACTCATTTATTTATACTTCGCGAAGATGAAAACGAATGGTGAGATTCTCACCCCTGAGATCGATGGGGGTGCCGTTCTGATCGGTGAGATGAGTCTCCATACGATTGATGGTTCGCAAAGTCACGGGCAAGTACACTAGATTTTGTGGGGTCTGAAGGATCTTCATGCCTGGGTCCACATCGGGGAAGAAACTGTAGATGGTGGACTGCTGGGTTCCGTTCACGTAACTTCCATGGATGATGTCGCTATTCACCAGAATGCTGTTGATGCTGATGATGTTGACGATGAGATCACCCTCCGTGTAACCGTTCGTGCCTCGGTCATAAGCGTAGACCTTGCGCCCGAAGCCCAGCACGGTGTTGATGCTGTTTTCGACGTCGAAGTCCACTTGATAATCTCTGGCGAGGGTTAGAGTGGCTCTCAGAGTCGCGCGGTTGGCGTCGAGAATGATCTTGGTCTTGTGACCGTTGAGACGCAGTTGACGCTGAATCTCATTGTTGATGTCTTCAATGCCATAGGACCCGGTACTCAGTGCGATGGGGAACCAGTTGGCACCACCGTCCGCGGAGTAGCGGAAGGAATTGTTACCCGCATGGATATTGGGAAAAGAGTAGTACGTCTCCAGATTGACCAAAGCCATCTCGTAACTTTTCCCCTCGCTCAGTTGCAGGGGTGGGCTGAATTGAGTGAGAATCCGACTTTGGTTGTCAGACACAATGAAGGAAAACCCCTGCTTAGGGGCAGTGTTCTCGACGATTCGCTGTAGCAAGGATTGATCCATTTATTTATACTAGAATACGACGCTCATCTTCTGGCCGTCGGACTCGAACTGAAGAATCCTATCAGAGATTACGAGGGCGAACGCTTGAGTATTGGCTGGCACGTTACGCTCGAATTCGGCGCGGACCTGAATGTCGACCGTAGACTCCTTTAACCGCTCGGACTGATGACTTACGTCGATGACGAACAGTGGGTACAGGTCGATGTAGTCGTTGGGTGTTATGTTGCAGTTACTGTGGCGAGGATCCATGTTGTAGTAATTCTTCCGGAAATCTGCCGCGGTCTTATAGAGTCTAGCGGTCCGATTTTGGGTGAAACCTGCATTAAAGTCTACGGCGGGGTAGCGGTCAGCGTTGAGAGTGACGTAGATGTTTCGCAAGCGGCAGTGGTCGAACACGGCAGCATTTTGGGTCTGGTCGTTGCTCTTGCCAGTTTGAAAGGCCACGATGACGTATCTGGGTTTCTCTCGACCGCTCTTGGCTGTCAACCGCCAGTTGAACTGAGACGTTTCGGGGACGGCTATGGAATCGCACTGTCGCATTCGGAAACCGCAATCGATTTTACCCTTGCTCTGGATGGTCTTGTACAACCGCAGTTTCTCCTGATCGGAGGGGGTGACGTGGGGAATGAACCAGGAGATCTTACTCAGGATGATTCTTGCCGGGTCATTGACGGCTGCAGCCCTCAGAACGGCATTGGCATCCGAATCGCGCACGAGAGACAGTTCATGCTTGAACCCGTACACGATCTTATCGTAGTCGTCCGCAAAGCCGAAGATGTGCTTCAGGGGAATGGCGAAGGAGAACGACCCCTTGTTGGTAGGTTTGACGATGGTATACCCGTGGCGAATTGCAAAACCGGAGTTCTCTGCGGCGCGATAGCGGTGGAATCCTTGAACCACAGTTGGTTGAGACCTTGAGATTTGGAGAAATCGTCGGGATAGGTCAGCATCCCTAGCATGGTGGTGGCGATGCCAGGGTCGTTGATGTGCTCGATCTGTTGACCGGAGAGCCTGTAAGTGATGGTTCGAAACAGATACATGATACCGTTGTGGGCGAGCGAGACGAGATCCGCATTGGCATAGGCGGTCCCATCATTCTTCTGGAGCCTTCCTTCCACCAAAAGGTAACTCTCAGCGGGATGAAGGAAGAGATCCTGGGTCTCAATATTGATGCGTATTTCAGCACCGGCGTTATTCAGTTGAGCCCCGGCTTGAGGTTCGTATTCGTGGACTTGATATTCCTGGAGGCTTTCATCGAAAGCTAGGGGTTCGACGATGTCGAGAATGTTTGACATGATATATTTTATTTATAGCGGCGGACGAAGTCGTGAATTGTGGCAATACCACTTCCAGAAATTAGATCGTTCAGCCGGGCTTGCTGATGGGAGGTCATCGTGGAATTATTCCCCGAGATCAGATTGCTCAACCGAGCTTGCTGATGGGGAGTCATCGTGGGGTTACTTGGCTTGACGAGGTTGCGAGGTTTGGAGGTTGCCTTATCGATCATATAGTCCACAGCTTTGGAGGCCCCCTTTTCGACCCCTTTCAGGGCGGCATTGGTGGCGGCGCTCATGGCCTTGCTTCCCAAGGTCTTCGCGGCTGAGGAGGTGAATATGCGTCCGGCCAAGTTAGCGACCGTATCGAATAGCCCCCTCCCGCCGACGACGTATTTTCGACGATATCCGTGCTTAATCAACAATGGCATCGTATATTTATTTATAGGAGAAGGCTGCGATGGAGTTCTCTGTAATAGGAGTCGTCGATGTGACCGAACGTCCTCATAGCATCGAGGATGGCCACCATCTCGTTGCGCACCCCATTATTACCAGCCTTATAGGCGGCGGTGCAAAGTTCGAGGCGATCTATCAACGAATCGAGGTCTTTCGGTAAGAATACCGTTTGGAGTCCGGAGCCATATCTGTCCTGCCGGTAGAGATGAGAAACGATCTCCTTCCATTTGTAACTTCGGTTCGACTTGGGGGTCCGCGAGAGAACGGAGTTTCCTTGGTACATGGCACCCGAGGTTCGCAGGATATCTCCATAGGTCATCAAATCTTCGGGATCGAACGATTCTGGGCGCTTCTTGACAATGAGCTCCCAAAGACCGGGGGTTCCCTTGTGGCGCACGCCATCGACGAAGATATCATTTCCATCGAAGGTGACGGGCCGACTTCCGATCATGATGGTATCGTCCTCTACCCTCAATCCGAAGGTATGGTCGGCTGCTGGAGTCATGCTGAGCTGCAGATACTGAGTCGCCCGGGGGCCTAGGCGGGTGTCTTGAGGTGGTTCAATGGCTAATGGATGGGCTAAATCGGTTGGGGGAGGTAGCGCAGGCATCGGCGCAGGCAGTTCCTCGATCGTTTTAGTGATTTGCGAGGCCGCTTCCTTTTGAGCTTCCACCACGGGCTTGAACATCCTGGCGAGGTCGCGGTCGAGTCCGATATTGTCGAGGCGATGTTGCATATTGCTAGTCTGAATACTTCGCTTGAGATCCTGCAATTCCCTAGCGAGCGCCTCACGTTGCTTGGGGTCGGTGATCTTAATGAATGTCATTTATTTATAGCGTTGATCGCTGTTGAACGCCCCCGAGCGTTTGGTCCAACGCCCCCTAAGCGTTTGACGGAACGCCCCTAAGCGTTCGAGAGCGTTAACGGAACGCCCCCCCCCCCCCCCTAAGCGTTCGAGAGCGTTTGACTATCGACTGCCAGCGTGGAGGAAGCTGATAAGGGTCGATTCCTTGAAGGATTCAAGTGCCTTCTGCATTTATCGCTACCCGGCTGGCATGGGAATGTGCATTGGTGTCCACGGACCGTTTTGACTGAACATGGAGGTTGGAGGGGTCTGGCAGGGTTTCTCACCCCGTTATGGCGACGAGCATTCAATGTATCAAAATCTGCTTCAGCGAACATAGGTCTCGTTGGCTCCATTCCACACTTCATATAGTAAGATGACTTTGTGTTCGGTGACCATACCATTTCATGAGGATGACAGAGACTCTCTCTGAGTTCCGTAGGTAGGTCCTGACAGAAGTCGCAGAGTGGGTATACATCGCTGGGGTCTCCGATCTCCGTTCGGCACTCGCACCTATTCTTGAGGTAAACTCCCACTTAAACTCAGGGGCACCTAAAGGACTCTTCAGCATGATCTGTAGCTCGACGGTGGTTGGTGGTCTACCTAACTCCAGCTCGATCTGCTCCACCCAAGATTCGTACTTCAGCAGTATATGATTAAGCAAAAAGATAGGTTCCAGCTTGATCATGCGCTCCCTCTGCTCGTTCTGATCCATCAAAGATTCGTGGTTCATGATTTCATCTTAGACTAAATAGAACTCTTCTAATTTGTATCGATATTTTCCAGCCGCCTTGGGACTCGTGAGGTCGATCGTCATGAATCCGTAAGGTTCGGACCAGCAGCGGTCGCAAAGGACGTCAAACTGCTCCTTGGTGAGGTCATTGCAGTGATCGCGACGGATGTGCTCGCGGTTCTTAGCATCTTGCTCGAAGAGGCAGATGAAGTTGGTATTTTCACGGATCGATTGCCGGGGCAGCTTGAAATAGTTTTGGCAGAGGTAGAAGCAGTCCACGTTGTTGTGACGACCTCTCACGTAGTAATCTTCACACTTACTCTGCTTGCTCATCATCAAGTCGTCGAAGATCATGAGATTCTTGCGGGTGGGATCGAGTTCGCGGGGGTCTGGCACATCGTCGCCATGCTCAAAGAAGAAGGCTTCGATAACGCCAGGGTTAGGCGATGGATTCAGTACTTCCACCACATCGATCAATGGGTAGGGGCATCTATCCTTGATGGAGAGTATTTCTCGGATATCGTCCTTCGAGAATCCCCTTTCCAGCGCCCGCCGCAGCAGCTGGTAGATGGGTTGGTGGAGCGATTTCCCGAAGACGTATAGTTGATCGTAGTCTAACCACCCTTCGCGCAAGAGGAGGTTATTCAGCAGCGTTGTCTTGCCGCAGTCCGACTTGCCTATGATTAAGCCCCGGATTGATCGCTGCGGGAGAAGGTAGTGATTGCACCTGGTCGAGGTGGACTCGTTATACGAAATATCTTCAACGTCCATTTTATATATATAAATGGGAATGTACTGTTTGAAGTGCAAAACGAAGACCGAGACGAATAGCCGCGGAGTGATCCCGACCAGCAACGGACGACGGAGGAAGGTGGGTATCTGCGCCGTATGCGGTTCTAGGAAATCTCAGTTCATCCGGTCCGTGGAGGGTACTGGGTTCATGAACCACCTGATCAACCGACTGCCCATAGAGATGCACCTTCCAGGCCACAATTTCACCGGACCTGGGACCAACCTCGCCAAGCGGCTGAACGCCGATGGTACCCCCAAGGATTGGTCGAAACCCATCAATCGAGTGGATGAGGCCGCGTATCACCACGATCTCTGCTACGCCAGGCATAAGGACACGGCCTCGCGCAACTCCATCTGCGACGCGACCATGCTGTCCTCCCTCGATGCCATTTCCGACCCCACCGCACGCGAACGCCTGGACCGTAGCATCGTCAAGCCCATCATCGGTACCAAAGCGCGATTTGGATTGGGGGTTAAAAAAAAAAACCCTCGTCTGGTCGGACGAACTAGCCGAGGAACTGCACAAGCCAATCCGCCGCAAATTTCAGAAGCGTCGCGTGGTGGTGGGTGGAATAGATGCAACCTGGGCGGCCGATCTCGTGGATATGAGCGCCTTTTCCCGAGACAACAAAGGCCATAAGTTCATCCTGAGCATCATCGATGTCTTCTCCAAGTATGGGTGGCTAGTGCCGCTCAGGGATAAGAAGGGGACTACGGTGCGCGACGCCTTCCAAGCAGTCTTCAAGTCTCGCATCCCCAAGAAGCTATGGACGGACAAAGGAACGGAATTCTACAACAAGGAGGTGAAGGGGCTTCTCCAGAAGCATGACGTTGAGCTCTACTCCACCGAAAACGAAGAGAAGTCGAGCGTCGTGGAGCGTTGGAACCGTACCATGAAGGAGAAGATGTTCAAGTACTTTTCCGCCAACTCCACGCGAACCTATATCGATGTGCTAAGCGATCTGGTTCATCAGTATAATACCACCAAGCACCGCTCCATCAAGATGACTCCCACTGCCGCCAGTCAGAAGGAGAACGAAACCAAAGTCTTCTGGAACCTTTACGGAGATCTCCCTCCCATGCAACCACCACGATTCAAGGTTGGCGATAAGGTTCGAATCACCAAGAAAAAGGGCGTGTTCGAGAAAGGATATACTCCACGCTGGACCGAAGAAGTCTTCACCGTATCCACGGTCTTAGGAACGCAACCGCCCACGTATCGTCTCAAGAACCTCAACGACGAGGAAATTCAGGGATCTTTCTACGAGCCTGAGCTCCAGAAGACCACCCAGGAACTCTTTCGCATCGAAAGGATCTTGCGGCGACGCACCCGGCAAGGAGAACGGGAAGTCTACGTCAAATGGCGAGGCTATCCCAAGACGTTCAATTCATGGGTAAAGGCTTCCGAGCTCCAATAGTCCTTCGATTTTCCAGTCCCTGGAGTGGGGGACTAGAGAAGCGGAGGAGGGGGTCAACCGATCCTGCCGGGAGTAGGAGGCTTAACTTCACGTACTTTTCAAGAACTTCAATCTTTTTCCTGCTTATCAGCCATCTGCTTTTCGAGGGTTTTATATCTAGATTCTACAGCGTTTATCTTCTCCTGCATGGTTAAGGCTAAATCCTGCCAGTTCTTTGCATACCAACCATTCGTCACGGGATCCTTGGAGTCGGTTCCCTCGGGAAGGTTACGAATAGCATGGCCCTGCATATCTATCGCGCCGGTCATCTTACCACCGATCGTGGGCAGGCACTTTGCCACGTCTTTCTCGATGCCATTCAAGCGTTTCTCCTTATCCTCGAGCACTTTCAAGACCTTGTCGATCTTTGCCGCGAGCTCAGCGATATCCTTCTGATCCTCTTTCAATTGCAGATTGACCCAGTGCCTCGTCGCAGCGTCCGACCCCTCTCGCGGTGCCCCCAGGCCGGTGATGCGGTTGTCGTTCATATCGAGATCTTGGGACCAGACCAATGCGCGTTTTCTCGAGTGAGATCCGAATTTGTCCATTTATTTATAGCGAGAATATCACGTCGTCGAACGATCTACCCTCCGACAGCATCTTCAGTACGTAGAGGCAAAAGTGACCGCACACCACGTCCCCGCGATGCTGCAGCTCATCGGTGTTGTATTGGATCTTCGGACGCAGATAGTCGACCATCTCGTCGGGCGGAGGCAGACCGTAAGAGTCGAAGTAGACTTTGAGTCCTCCGCGCTTGTGCCAGCAGGTCCAGTGCGTTCCGGGACCTTGGAAGTCATCGTGGTTCAAGATGCCGCATTCATGAGCTCGTGGCGCTGGTGGTAGGGCATCTCTCATGAATACCCCTCTGAATGGATGGATCCCTAGGGCCGAGGCAGCTTCTTCGAGCTCTACATTTGAGAGGGGTTTGAGTGGGAGAGTTAAGTGGTAAACTCGTACGCTGCTCATTTATTAGATTCGATAGTGCCCGTGCGCGAGGGTGTGGACCCCGTCAGGCAGAATGTGTCGCTTATCATCGTTGGCTGAGAGAGATTTCTTGCAATAGGCCATGGTGAATATCTGATGGAGCCGGCTTCGGATGAGGTTCATCGAGCGGTACGTCTCCTTGCCGGTGTCTAGGCACTGCTTGTAGTCTGCGAAGGTCAGTTCAGACTCAACCACACTCTTCTTCACGCCTTTGGCTCTCTTATGCTCCTCAAAATCTACTTTGAATGCATAGGCCTTTGGCCGGATTCCCACGTACTCAGTCATCGGTCGGCCTGCGCACTCATCCTTGAACATGCCGATCACCTTCTTGTTCACGTCGGCTGGGATCCCGGAGGCATGGTTCGCAGCGTAGTTGGAGGTATCGAACCACTGATGTGCGCTCGTCGCCATATCTTTGTATACGTCCGCCGTCTGAATGTCACAGATCAAGCTGTCCGTGTCGGTGTAGCAGATGCTGGCCCGGTCACCGTACGTTGGCTTGAGGTAATCGTAGACGAAGTCGGTCATCAATGTCTTCGATAGCTCGAGAATGGAGAATCCAAGGTAGATTGGTTTGTCGAAGACCAGTTTCGTGCGATGTAGATGCACTGCAGCCAGATCCGCGTTGAACACCGTCCTGCGCTTGAAGTTGGGTCTCGCTACCAATTTCCTGGCTACCTTCTCACTGTTGACTAGTCGCACGTCCACCCTGTTCCGAATGTTCTCCATGGTTTTCCCGAACACGGCATTGTTCATGAGTTTGAAGAACTCCTTCTCGAAGGTGGTGGCAGCAGCAGCCCGGCACTCCGTATTCTTCTCGACGTACCTCTTCAACCAGGGGCTTTGCGTGAACTGGATGGCTCGATGGATTTTCTTCAGCTTCATCCCCCTGGCGAGGTACTTCTTCAGATTCACATAGTGAACCACGTATTTCTCCCGGTCGTGGAGGTTGGCCACCAGTTTTCTTACTCCATTGATCTCCACGGATTCCGGCGCCAGAGGGTAATCGTTATGATGGTCGTGGAGCCCCCTGGGGTACTCGAGGTCCACTTCCAGGATGTAGCCCTTTGTATCCTCCTCTCCGATCGTGCTAAGGTCTGGAACCTCCGAGGGATCCGTCCACTTGAAGTCCCCCGTGGGTAGGGTTCGCATCATCGCCCATCCGTAGAGGTTGTTCGCGTCCAGGTACATGAGGTAGTTGGTTGGCTTACTTGGGTCGTGCCCCGTCACGTAGGGATTGTTCGCTCGGGCATATCTCTTTGACACCATAGTGAGACCTCCTCGGATGCCCTTTTCGATCATGAGTAGCATATCAGGATCGGAGATCAGATCTAGTTGGATGGCGCTGACCTTGAGTGCTGCATCATAGGCAAGCCCTGGTGCGGTGTAGTAGTGCGCCGGGTCGAGTCCATAGTGCTTCAGGCAGATGTTGCGGAAGTTCTCGAAAACATCAGCGAGCAAGATCACGTCCGTCTTCAAGTATAGGTCGTGATACTCCCGCATGGTCGAGATTCCCCAATCCCTCCAGACCTTCTGAGCATGGGCATAATCAGCGTCACTGATGTCTTCCTTCGTGAGCGCGCTATAGAAGTCCTTCTTCGCCGGTAGTTGGGGGTCCTGGAGTCTCTCAAACTTATCCATGTAATCGTATGGATATACCCCCTTACGTAGCAGTAGATCCAGATTGCCGTCCTTCTGCCCTTTCGCCGTGAGTGGTATGTCATATCCTTCATCCATCTCTTTGACTGTGAAGGTAATGTCCGCTCCAACGACCTGCTTCACCTTCTCGCTGCAGCCTTGGAGGATTTCAGTCAGTCTGGTGTGCGTCATCTCGTTCTTGTGAATCATCAATCCATCAAAAACGAGCGCTCCCACTTCGATTCCTTGTTCAGTCAGGTAATCGAAGGCTGCCATCAAGGCCTTGTTTTCCAGGGAGCACATGACGTAATTCACGGTGGTTCCCTTGATGTTGTAGTCTGTGAGTCGCCTTGCCTTGGATTCGCGGGCAAGCTTATGTAGGTCTGGGTTCAGCTTGGTCACCTCCTCCATGATAGTTCTCATTCCCTCATAATACTCCTTGAACCAAGCGGGTGCATCCTCCTTCAGTCCGATCTCCTTCCCATTAATGATGGCTAGGAGGGTAGTCTTGGCTTCGTCCCGCGTGATCCTTTGGTAGGCCATCAGATCTGCGATCAGTTTCTCCCGGTTGGCAATGTAAGCATCGAGCCCGGTGCACTCAATGCCGTTTTCATGGCAGTACCAGGAGAGTAGGGTTGGGTGCGCGTTCTTCATGTCGATATCGATCATGTGGTCTGCGCAGAGGGTATGGCGGATGCGACGACTCATATTCTGCAGACCAATCTTCTCGCTGGTCCAGTATCTTCCGAAATCGTTCCGCTGGTAGTATCGCATGGGGCATTCACCCAGAGCGTTGGTGCGATCCAGGTAATCTTGCAGTAACGTCAGTTGGGCATTCTTTTCGAGCTTCCGCCCCTTGATGTATCGACTCCCAAGTTCATACTCTTCCGGATGCGTCACGATGTACTCCAGTTTCTGTCTGTCGATGACCTCACGTAGGGTAATGTTTCGACCATTCTCCGACGTGAACTCGCCCACCTTGAAGAGCTCGGGGTTCATTGGCACTGCACCAAATTCTCGCCGCATGTCGGTGAATGCCTCGACCGGCGTTGCCTCGACTAGGCTCTGGAGACTGGCATTCATGAATTTGAAGCTGTCAATGAAGCGCAAGTATAGGTATTGCGTCTTCGTCTTTCCTTTCTTATCCTTGTACTCTCCAATCGGTACGCTCTTCGTGAAGGAGATGTAGCGCTCTTCCGTGTTGGGGATGCAGTCGATCTTACCTTCGGTTCTGCCCAGGTTCTTGATGAAGAGGTGACTGTCATACCCCGTCAAGTTATGGAAAATCACGGGGACGAATTTGGATGCCTTGAAGTTCAGATTGCAGTCGCTATGGGCTGCCCCTCTGAACTTACCCGTGAAGTGGCAGTGGTCCTTCACTTTGTCCTCGCCGAGCTCTTGGTGGCAGATGGTGCAGTGGGTGGTTTCCTCGAATGCTTTCTTATCTTCCTCCGTCATCACCATGGGCTTCTTGAAGTCGTTCTGTTGGTAGATGTCACGGACGTCTTTCGTCAACCGATCCACAAAAATCTGGGCCACGTCTTCTCCTTCCTGCTGCATGGTGTAAATCACCGGTTTCTTTGCGTATACGGTCTCGTCGAAGCACTTGATGTGGTAGCAGAACCCCGATGGTATGTGCTTCTGGAGGATTTTGGTAGCTCCACCTGCCGCGGGTTCCTCTTCCATCTTCACTTTGGTTGTGAAGCACTCGAAATCGGCGTAGACCACGAATGGTACTTTCATCGACCGGGCATGGTTCTTGAAACTGACCTTACTTCCTTCGTCCGGCATCTCGACTTTTACTGCCTGCTTCTGGCTGCAGTATTCCATGTGACGGTCCAGGAGATCTTGCCGGGTGAAATGGTTTAGGCACCGGCGGCAGAAGTAAGCTTCCCCATCATGCTTGGTCACCTGCGCCGTCAAGAGTCGTGAGAGGTTCTTTACCCAACTGTAGTGTTTTGTCTCTTCATCCCCCAATAGCATGAGGTCCACATGCTTCGCTCCGGTGTGATCACTATTGGATATCCTCAGCGGGTAGACGCCTTCATTCTTCTTATTCTCGAACCCAAAGACGTTCACCTTGATCCCTTCGTTAAGTCCCTCGAACTTATCAATCGCCCGGAGTGAGACTGGGAATTCTATCGTATCGAACCTTAGTTCATCCTTCCACCTTGCATACTGACCCACGCGGTTAGCATGCTTCTGATCCACCTCGTCGTGGTGAAGCGCCGAGAGGATTGCCCATCGAAAGCACTCATGATCGTCATTCTGCACATTCACGATTGCCTTTTTGCCCGCAAGTTTCTTGGGGAGGGGTATGTAAGAGCTGCCGGCCAGTGGCTTGAATTCGTTCAGTTGAATTTCCATATTCTCAATGCGTCCAAAGGTCCACCCACTTCCATTTTCCTGGAAATTCGCCATGCTCTCCTTGATCTTGTCGTTCATCTGTGCTATCGCCTGATCCAAATCTACCGACTCAGTGATGGTGAATACGGCGGATCGGAAATATGTATCAGTATTCTCGTTCTCACCTGGATTCGCGGGGTTGATCTTCACCATCTCCACCTTGAGGACTAGTTCCACTTTCAACCCCTTCTTCTCTGCTAGACCAGCTGCAATCGTATTTCGAATGGGTTCCCAACTCACTTGAATAAACGTCTCGACGTCGTGCTTCTTCAGAGGTTTGATGATCACTGTGCCGAACACTCCCCCCAATGCCTCGCGCTTATCCTGCACATCGATCTCATGCCCGGCATCTTCAAGGCTCTGTTTCACCCGCTCTACTAGTTCCTCCTTTCTCAGTTTCGAGTATTTGGTAATCCCCCTTCGCCTAGCCATAGCCATGAGCTGCTTCTTGTTGAGCACCTCTTGACGAATGAACCGTCGACCTGTGGACGACTCAATGAGTCTCACCAAGGCAGTCTTATTCTTCCTACTGTACCCCCTCAACCCCTCCTCTTTAGCAATTTCACGAAGCTTCCGGACGGTTTCAACTACCCGGAACTTACCCCCAATCGGCTGATCATCTTCGTCTTGCTGTGGGGTGTTATGGCTATGTCTCCAGCAAAGACCATTCCTACCCGGTTTGCTTCTGCAGAACTGACCTTTCTTCCTTTTCAAGGGTGCTCCGCAGGTTCGTTGGACTCCCCCCACTGACATCTCAATACTTTCAGTGCTCATGTTATATATATATATCCTATATTTCAATGTTTCTAAACTAAATTTTCAATTTTAGGAGGCAGTCGATCCCTCGTGTACCTTCTCTATCAATCCCTTCACATGCGAGTTCGTCTGCACCACCCAATTTTCCTTTCCGAATCCTCACTGATTGCCACCGCAGCCACCTCAGCCTTGGATACCTTTTTCCGATGAGGAAATCCCCCATCGGAAAAAGTTTCTACCAACCTGTTGTTACCAGATTTCAACGTCGAAGTACTCATATCCAGTCTTCTTCGACCTCTTCTTGCCTTTGTTATTAATCTTGAGAGGATTCCAATTTTCCTTTCGTACTCCCTTCAACACTCCTATCATCCTCGCGCACGCCCAGACCTTGGTTGTCTCACCCTCACTCTCCAATCTCAAGCTCACGCCAGGTCCATAGGCCCCTTTTACCTCCCAGCCATCTACCACGTTGAATGTCTCCTCCGGTAGTTCTCTCCACTTCAGGACTGGTGATCCACGCTTGACCTCGGTTCTCTTCCTTCCCTCTCCATCGCTTTCCTTTGCAGTTTCAATCTGCAATGTCTGCAAGCTCTTCTCAATCTCTTCAACACCTTTACATCGAGGCTGTAGGAGTCTGACGTGTCTGACCAAATTGACTGTTTCTGTGTTCATTGTATCTACCCTATCGTTCCTTCTTTCTAAGGTGTTATTTCAATTTCTGATTCCTGTGTCAGGTTTTGTATGAGGGTTTGATCCGTTTGCACAAAACCTTGATTTTTCCGGATTTCAAGCAGACGTTTTCCTTGTGGGGCAGAACTGTCATTTCCATACTACTAGTCCCGATTATGGCATTATATTATAACACCTCTTTAATAAGTATTTATAAACAAAACCACAAAAAATCTCAAATAGGCGTATCTTTGCATACATAGGTTTGCTGAATGTGTTTGCCCGAATACATTTATTTTCGACCCAAATTTAAGATCTGGTACCGTATTCAAGAAGCCTCAGTATACGGAACGTCATGGGTATCTGTAAACGGGGACTTCAACGTTATTTAACCATTTATATGTAATTATGCAAGTCTAAGATGGCAAAGACGCCAACTTGAACAATTATGTAAAATTTAGAGACTTTAACCGTCCCCTTTGTAATAGGAATAACAAGTATCGCACTGTCTACAGTACAAAGGAAAGGATTTGATTGATTAATTGATTCCGAGTTCGGCCAATATTCTATTAAATATGTTTTCAGAGCAGTATTTAAAATAAAGTATTTTCATGTTATTGCTGTGTATGTCAGCCATGTAACGTCATATACCGCAAAATGACGTCAAATCGACGTTATCCGGTATTTGAAGAACGTTTGGCATTTGTTTGGATGAGAGCATTCCCGCAGAACGGATAAGCGGGCTATATTTTGAAAGTATACAAGGTGTACACAGTCTTGTGTGATTATTTATAGGATAAGTAATTGGGCGGAGTGAATATCCAAAATATGATCACGAGTGCCGCATAACGCATCTGATTAAACGAGTGCGCGGAACTTGTTATGCGATGCCCAATTGATTATCATATTTATTATATAGATCAAAATTGTTTCGTAAAATTGTAATGCTTAATCCTAAATTTTATGAACAGCGGATGAATATTATTATAGTACAAAACCAACTGCAACAGTTTGGCGGAAAAAAAACCAGAGAGTGAAAATAAACGATAATTTTCACATGTGATTTACCGTTATTTCTGTCACTCGGAAAATTCGATATTTCATCTCTATCTATATAATAAATACAAACTTTCAAGGGAGAAGATTGAACACTTTGAACAAAATTATTTCTCCAATATGACAACGACAACTTCATTTTGGCACTTTGCTTTTGAGTAAGAACTCGTATATAATAAACTGTTTACCTTTTTAACCTTTTTAAAGTCAAGAAAAATACAAACAAGCAAATGACATCTGAGCTAAAAATGAATTCATTTAGAACAGAAAAAACCTGTACTTAAAATGTAAAGACCTAATAGTTTAAATAGAAGCATGTTTTTGTACATATAGCGTAAAGCTTTGTGGAGACAAAATTATGATGCAGAGCAGATATTCTCATGAAAATTTGCAACTTTTTTTTTATCCCTCGTTGTTTCTCCCAGTGGGAGATAAACCAAGTCAAACGAGACCTGATCGATATGAATTCCATATTTTTTTCACTCATTAGCGTCTTCCTTTTCTTTTCAAAATATTTTTTGTATATCTCGGCTTATTGACCTTTTTAATTTTTAATTACATTTTTAATTCCGCAAATTCTTCCAAAAGAATTTACAGAGGATTTGTGAATACGACGTAAAGTTTCCGTAAACGGTCCGTAAAAGATGCGGAAATGGTCCGTTAATACTTTCGAACACGCGGAATTTACGGATGCCCTGGTCATTTCAATTGGAAATACTTACACTTCCGGATATGACTTGCTTTTTCTGTCTTTATTGGATTTGGGTATTGCTACATTTATCTCCACCAGTAAGCCTATTAAGAATATACCCACGTGACATTTTTAAAGGTTTATTTGTAGAGATTGATTACAAATCAGTTGTCGTTATGCATACCGATTTTTTGGATTAATTGACGCATGCAGATTTTGCAAGGTTTTTAACAAGTTTAAATCTAATTTGTTAAATTAAAAATTAATTTTAAAGTACATCACTAAGATTGGATTGAGCGTCATTATAAAAGTCCTATTTAATATCATTTTAATCAAGAAATTTACAATTAGCCTTATCTAACAACCTCCATTACTGACGATAATATTTAGTTGACTTTCGTCTTGTCAATATATATTTTTAAAATGGTAAGCTATACATCTTATGCATACAAATCTAAAAATTCGACGAGAAATCGGAATTAAATTATATTGTCTATAGGATACAGATTCAAATTAATTGAGCACATTACAAAACAAACAGAATTGACGAGTCCAATCCAATCTAAAAAAAGCTTGAGATCATTATTTTGTCAGTTGGTATTTAAAATCAATTTTGATAAGTTACAAAAGAAGACCAACAATAAAATTTAAACTTCGTTTTTAATCAGACACTTTCATACCAGCAAAATCACTTTATACTTCAGGAATGAAAAGCTCCACAAGAAATTAAAATATGTCTGACTGTCAATTGTAGCGATTTTATTTCTGTTTATAATACTTTGATTTTTCAGTCATTTTACTTAAACAAATTATATCCATCGACCGACTTGCAAATCTTTATGACAATTCATCCACTCGGCACACCAAGATACCAAGAAGACGATATCAATAAAACGACAAGCTTCATTTTCCAACCAAATCAATTTTTATTTGATTCACATATCAAGCTAAAATCTCTTAAATATTGTTTATGCAAAAAATACGTTTTTAAAAACTTAAAGTGATAGAACAATGCCTGGAACATTCCAAATAACTTTATTTGATTTATGGCTTCAACAGAATTGATCTTAACAGGCAATCTTTTCCTGGTGAGGAAGTTGTATAATGTCAATCATGACTCGTTATATAACAACATGCTGGTTAGAATTGATGTATTGTTTCTCAGGAAATATTAATACTGAAATGCGACAACAGTAATGATATCGCACACGACAACAGTAATGATATCGCACACGACATTGAAAGATTCATAATTTCTACGCATTAAATAACGATCCCACTGCTACAACATAATACCCAACGTTCCCATGAAAGCAGTATCTGACGGAGTTAGGATAGGTTTGAACGGAGCGTGTATAGTATGTTAATAGTAAACTTTGTAGTGATCTCATACCGGAGCGCGTGCGCAAGACAGCTGTATGCTTAGGAAAGATTAAATAACGATCCCACTGATACAACATAATACTCAACGTTCCCATGAAAGCAGTATCACGGAGTTAGGATAGGGTTGAACGGAGCGTGTATCGTATGTTCATAGTAAACTTTGTAGTGATCTCATACCGGAGCGCGTGCACAAGACAGCTGTATGCTTAGGAAACATATATTTGTCATAAAAATTGTATTAACTGCAAAACCAAGACGCATAATATATACTGAATACATTGCTAACAAATTTAAAAGCAAGATTTTGAAGCGGAATTTTCTGCCTCTTAAACCTTCTGAGGTAATATGTTTTGAAATGGAGTGTTGTGCATTTACATTTTAAATACATTTTGAGGTTCGTGTGATTTTAACATATAATTATCTTTTTACAGCAAATAGCCCGATACGACAAAAAGTTGCTAATATGATAAGCAAAAACAGTGAAATACCGTTTACTTCTCCGAGTAAATAGAATTGTGTAAGCAAACGGTCAGAACATATGGCCTGACAACCAGTCAATACCGATTGTTCTTAGTTCGGAATGTCTTTTTATACAATGATCGTAATAATCTGGCAAAAAGAAGAGGCCATTTGGCAGAGGGTTATGTATAAATGCATGAACCGAAGCACCAACTTATCCCTTCTAAATGTGAACAAGGATAAGTTTTTGTTTTCTCCTGTTCCCGGAGGCTAAGTTTTTGTTTTCTCCTGTTCCCCGGAGGCTAAGTTCTTGTTTTCCCCTGTTTCATAGAGGCTACGTTCTTATTTTCTCCTGTTCCCCGGAGGCTAAGTTCTTGTTTTGCCCTGTTCCCCGGAGGCTAAGTTCTTGTTTTCCTCTGTTACCCGGAGGCTAAGTTCTTGTTTTCTCCTGTTCCCCGGTGGCTAAGTTCTTGTTTTCCCCTGTTCCCCGGAGGCTAAATTCTTATTTTCCCCTGTTCCCTGGAGACTAAGTTCTTGTTTTCTCCTGTTCCCCGGAGGGTAAGTTCTTGTTTTCTCCTGTTCCCCGGAGGCTAAGTTCTTGTTTTCCCTGTTTCCCGGAGGCTAAGTTCTTGTTTTGCCGTGTTCCCCGGAGGCTAAGTTCTTGTTTTCTCCTGTTCCACGGAGGCTAAGTTCTTGTTTTCCCCTGTTCCCCGTAGGCTAAGTTCTTGTTTTCCCCTGTTCCCCGGAGGCTAAATTCTTGTTTTGCCCTGTTCCCCGGAGGCTAAGTTCTTGTTTTCCTCTGTTACCCGGAGGCTAAGTTCTTGTTTTCTCCTGTTCCCCGGAGGCAAAGTTCTTGTTTTCCCCTGTTCCCCGGAGGCTAAATTCTTATTTTCCCCTGTTCCCTGGAGACTAAGTTCTTGTTTTCTCCTGTTCCCCGGAGGCTAAGTTCTTGTTTTGCCATGTTCCCCGGAGGCTAAATTCTTGTTTTCCCCTGTTCCCCGGAGGCTTAGTTCTTGTTTTCCCCTGTTTCATGGAGGCTACGTTCTTGTTTTCTCCTGTTCCCCAGAGGCTTAGTTCTTGTTTTGTCCTGTTCCCCGGAGGCTAAGTTCTTGTTTTGCCCTGTTCCCCGGAGGCTAAGTTCTTGTTTTCCCCTGTTCCCCGTACCCTAAGTTCTTGTTGTCCCCTGTTCCCCGGAGGCTAAGTTCTTGTTTTTCCCTGTTCCCCGGAGGCTAAATTCTTGTTTTCTCCGGTTCTCCGAAGGCTAAGTTCTTGTTTTCTCCTGTTCCCCGGAGGCTAAGTTCTTGTTTTCTCCTGTTTCCCAGAGGCTAAGTTCTTGTTTTCTCCTGTTCCCGGAGGCTAAGTTCTTGTTTTCTCCTGTTCCCCGGAGGCTAAGTTCTTGTTTTGCCCTGTTCCCCGGAGGCTAAGTTCTTGTTTTCCCCTGTTCCCCGGAGGCTAAGTTCTTGTTTTGCCCTGTTCCCCGGAGGCTAAGTTCTTGTTTTCCCCTGTTCCCCGGAGGCTAAGTTCTTGTTTTCCCCTGTTCACTGGAGGCTAAGTTCTTGTTTTGCCCTGTTCCCCGGAGGCTAAGTTCTTGTTTTGCCCTGTTCCCCGGAGGCTAAGTTCTTGTTTTCCCCTGTTACTCGGAGGCTAAGTTCTTGCTTTCTCCTGTTCCCAGCAGCCTAAGTTCTTGTTTTTCCCTGTTCCCCGGAGGCTACGTTCTTGTTTTCCCCTGTTCCCCGCAGTCTAAGTTCTTGTTTTCCCCTGTTCCCTGGAGGCTACGTTCTTGTTTTGCCCTGTTCCCCGGAGGCTAAGTTCTTGTTTTCCTCTGTTACACGGAGGCTAAATTCTTGTTTTCCCCTGTTCCCCGGAGGCTAAGTTCTTGTTTTTTCCTGTTCCCCGCAGTCTAAGTTCTTGTTTTCCCCTGTTCACTGGAGGCTACGTTCTTGTTTTGCCCTGTTCCCCGGAGGCTAAGTTCTTGTTTTCCTCTGTTACACGGAGGCTAAATTCTTGTTTTCCCCTGTTCCCCGGAGGCTAAGTTCGTGTTTTTTCCAGTTCCCTGGAGGCTTAGTTTTTGTTTCCTCCTGTTCCCCGGAGGCTTAGTTCTTGTTTTCCCCTGTTCCCTGGAGGCTTAGTTTTTGTTTTCTCCTGTTCCCCGGAGGCTTAGTTCTTGTTTTCCCCTGTTCCCCGGAGGCTAAGTTCTTATTTTGCCCTGTTCCCTGGAGGCTAAGTTCTTGTTTTCCCCTGTGACCCGGAGGCTAAGTTCTTGTTTTTTCCTGTTCCCTGGAGGCTTAGTTTTTGTTTTCTCCTGTTGCCCGGAGGCTTAGTTCTTGTTTTCCCCTGTTCCCCGGAGGCTAAGTTCTTGTTTTCCCCTGTTCCCCGGGGGCTAAGTTCTTGTTTTCTCCTGTTCCCCGGAGGCTTAGTTCTTGTTTTGCCCTGTTCCCCGGAGGCTAAGTTCTTGTTTTCCCCTGTTCCCCGCAGTCTAAGTTCTTGTTTTCCCCTGTTCCCCGGAGGCTACGTTCTTGTTTTCCCCTGTTCCCCGGAGGCTACGTTCTTGTTTTCCCCTGTTCCCCGGAGGCTAAGTTCTTGTTTTCCCCTGTTCCCCGGAGGCTAAGTTCTTGTTTTCTCCTGTTCCCCGGAGGCTACGTTCTTGTTTTCTTCTGTTCCCCGGAGGCTTAGTTCTTGTTTTCCCCTGTTCCCCGGAGGCTACGTTCTTGTTTTGCCCTGTTCTCTGGAGGCTAAGTTCTTGTTTTCCACTGTTACCCGGAGGCTAAGTTCTTGTTTTGCCCTGTTCCCCGGAGGCTAAATTCTTATTTTCCCCTGTTCCCCGGAGGCTAAATTCTTGTTTTGCCCTGTTCCCCGGAGGCTAAGTTCTTGTTTTCTCCTGTTCCCCGGAGGCTAAGTTCTTGTTTTAACCTGTTCCCCGGAGTCTAAGTTCTTGTTTTCCCTTGTTCCCCAGAGTCTAAGTTCTTGTTTTCCCCTGTTCCCCGGAGGCTAAGTTCTTGTTTTCCCATCTTCCACAGAGGCTAAGTTCTTGTTTTCTCCTATTCACTGGAGGCTAAGTTCTTGTTTTCTCCTGTTCCCCGGAGGCTAAGTTCTTGTTTTGTCCTGTTCCCCGGATTCTAAGTTCTTGTTTTCCCTTGTTCGCCAGAGTCTAAGTTCTTGTTTTCCCTTGTTCCCGGGAGGCTAAGTTCTTGTTTTTTCCTGTTCCCCGCAGGCTAAGTTCTTTTTTCCCCTGTTCCCCGGAGGCTAAATTCTTGTTTTCCCCGGTTACACGGAGGCTAAGTTCTTGTTTTCCCCTATTACCCGGAGGCTAAGTTCTTGTTTTCCCTGTTCCCCGGAGGCTAAGTTTTTGTTTTCTCCTGTTTCCTGGAGGCTAAATTCTTGTTTTCCCCTGTTCCCCGGAGACTAAGTGTTTGTTTTCCCCTGTTACCCGGAGGCTAAGTTCTTGTTTTCTCCTGTTCCCCAGAGTCTAAGTTCTTGTTTTCCCCTGTTCCCCGGAGGCTACGTTCTTGTTTTCCCCTGTTCCCCGGAGGCTTAGTTCTTGTTTTGCCCTGTTCCCCGGAGGCTAAGTTCTTGTTTTCTCCTATTCCCTGGAGGCTAAGTTCTTGTTTTCTCCTGTTCCCCGGAGGCTAAATTCTTGTTTTCCCCTGTTCCCCGGAGACTAAGTGTTTGTTTTCCCCTGTTACCCGGAGGCTAAGTTCTTGTTTTCTCCTGTTCCCCAGAGTCTAAGTTCTTGTTTTCCCCTGTTCCCCGGAGGCTACGTTCTTGTTTTCCCCTGTTCCCCGGAGGCTTAGTTCTTGTTTTGCCCTGTTCCCCGGAGGCTAAGTTCTTGTTTTCTCCTATTCCCTGGAGGCTAAGTTCTTGTTTTCTCCTGTTCCCCGGAGGCTAAGTTCTTGTTTTCCCCTGTTCCCCGGAGGCTAAGTTCTTGTTTTGCTCTGTTCCCCGGAGGCTAAGTTCTTGTTTTCCCCTGTTCCCCGGAGGCTTTGTTCTTGTTTTGCCCTGTCCCCGGAGGCTAAGTTCTTGTTTTCGCCTGTTCCCCGGAGGCTAAGTTCTTGTTTTCCCATGTTACCGGAGGATAAGTTCTTGTTTTCTCCTGTTCCCTGTAGGCTTAGTTCTTGTTTTCTCCTGTTCCCCTGAGGCTAAGTTCTTGTTTTCTCCTGTTCCCCGGAGGCTTAGTTCTTGTTTTCTCCTGTTCCCCGGAGGCTAAGTTCTTGTTTTGCCCTGTTCCCCGGAGGCTAAGTTCTTGTTTTCCCCTGTTCCCCGCAGTCTAAGTTCTTGTTTTCCACTGTTCCCCGGAGGCTACGTTCTTGTTTTCCCCTGTTCCCCGGAGGCTAAGTTCTTGTTTTCTCCTATTCACCGGAGGCTACGTTCTTGTTTTCTCCTGTTCCCCGGAAGCAAAGTTCTTGTTTTCCCCTGTTACCCGGAGGCTACGTTCTTGTTTTCTCCTGTTCCACGGAGGCTTAGTTCTTGTTTTCCCCTGTTCCCCGGAGGCTAAGTTCTTGTTTTCCCCTGTTCCCCGGAGGCTAAGTTCTTGTTTTCTCCTGTTCCCCGGAGGCTAAATTCTTGTTTTCCACTGTTCCCCGGAGGCTAAGTTCTTGTTTTCTCCTGTTCCCCGGAGGCTAAGTTCTTGTTTTCCCCTGCTACCCGGAGGCTAAGGTTTTGTTTTCTCCTGTTCCCCGGAGGCTAAGTTCTTGTTTTCTCCCGTTCCCCGCAGGCTAAGTTCTTGTTTTTCCCTGTTCCCCGGAGGCTACGTTCTTGTTTTCCCCTGTTCCCCGGAGGCTAAGTTCTTGTTTTCCCCTGTTCCCCGGAGGCTAAGTTCTTGTTTTCTCCTGTTCCCCGGAGGCTACGTTCTTGTTTTCTTCTGTTCCCCGGAGGCTTAGTTCTTGTTTTCCCCTGTTCCCCGGAGGCTACGTTCTTGTTTTGCCCTGTTCTCTGGAGGCTAAGTTCTTGTTTTCCCCTGTTACCCGGAGGCTAAGTTCTTGTTTTGCCCTGTTCCCCGGAGGCTAAATTCTTATTTTCCCCTGTTCCCCGGAGGCTAAATTCTTGTTTTGCCCTGTTCCCCGGAGGCTAAGTTCTTGTTTTCTCCTGTTCCCCGGAGGCTAAGTTCTTGTTTTAACCTGTTCCCCGGAGTCTAAGTTCTTGTTTTCCCTTGTTCCCCAGAGTCTAAGTTCTTGTTTTCCCCTGTTCCCCGGAGGCTAAGTTCTTGTTTTCCCATCTTCCACAGAGGCTAAGTTCTTGTTTTCTCCTATTCACTGGAGGCTAAGTTCTTGTTTTCTCCTGTTCCCCGGAGGCTAAGTTCTTGTTTTGTCCTGTTCCCCGGATTCTAAGTTCTTGTTTTCCCTTGTTCCCCAGAGTCTAAGTTCTTGTTTTCCCCTGTTCCCGGGAGGCTAAGTTCTTGTTTTTTCCTGTTCCCCGCAGGCTAAGTTCTTTTTTCCCCTGTTCCCCGGAGGCTAAATTCTTGTTTTCCCCGGTTACACGGAGGCTAAGTTCTTGTTTTCCCTGTTCCCCGGAGGCTAAGTTTTTGTTTTCTCCCGTTTCCTGGAGGCTAAATTCTTGTTTTCCCCTGTTCCCCGGAGACTAAGTGTTTGTTTTCCCCTGTTACCCGGAGGCTAAGTTCTTGTTTTCTCCTGTTCCCCAGAGTCTAAGTTCTTGTTTTCCCCTGTTCCCCGGAGGCTACGTTCTTGTTTTCCCCTGTTCCCCGGAGGCTTTGTTCTTGTTTTGCCCTGTCCCCGGAGGCTAAGTTCTTGTTTTCGCCTGTTCCCCGGAGGCTAAGTTCTTGTTTTCCCCTGTTACCGGAGGATAAGTTCTTGTTTTCTCCTGTTCCCTGTAGGCTTAGTTCTTGTTTTCTCCTGTTCCCCTGAGGCTAAGTTCTTGTTTTCTCCTGTTCCCCGGAGGCTTAGTTCTTGTTTTCTCCTGTTCCCCGGAGGCTAAGTTCTTGTTTTGCCCTGTTCCCCGGAGGCTAAGTTCTTGTTTTCCCCTGTTCCCCGCAGTCTAAGTTCTTGTTTTCCACTGTTCCCCGGAGGCTACGTTCTTGTTTTCCCCTGTTCCCCGGAGGCTAAGTTCTTGTTTTCTCCTATTCACCGGAGGCTACGTTCTTGTTTTCCCCTGTTCCCCGGAGGCTAAGTTCTTGTTTTCCCATCTTCCACAGAGGCTAAGTTCTTGTTTTCTCCTATTCACTGGAGGCTAAGTTCTTGTTTTCTCCTGTTCCCCGGAGGCTAAGTTCTTGTTTTGTCCTGTTCCCCGGATTCTAAGTTCTTGTTTTCCCTTGTTCGCCAGAGTCTAAGTTCTTGTTTTCCCTTGTTCCCGGGAGGCTAAGTTCTTGTTTTTTCCTGTTCCCCGCAGGCTAAGTTCTTTTTTCCCCTGTTCCCCGGAGGCTAAATTCTTGTTTTCCCCGGTTACACGGAGGCTAAGTTCTTGTTTTCCCCTATTACCCGGAGGCTAAGTTCTTGTTTTCCCTGTTCCCCGGAGGCTAAGTTTTTGTTTTCTCCTGTTTCCTGGAGGCTAAATTCTTGTTTTCCCCTGTTCCCCGGAGACTAAGTGTTTGTTTTCCCCTGTTACCCGGAGGCTAAGTTCTTGTTTTCTCCTGTTCCCCAGAGTCTAAGTTCTTGTTTTCCCCTGTTCCCCGGAGGCTACGTTCTTGTTTTCCCCTGTTCCCCGGAGGCTTAGTTCTTGTTTTGCCCTGTTCCCCGGAGGCTAAGTTCTTGTTTTCTCCTATTCCCTGGAGGCTAAGTTCTTGTTTTCCCCTGCTACCCGGAGGCTAAGGTTTTGTTTTCTCCTGTTCCCCGGAGGCTAAGTTCTTGTTTTCTCCTATTCCCCGCAGGCTAAGTTCTTGTTTTTCCCTGTTCCCCGGAGGCTACGTTCTTGTTTTCCCCTGTTCCCCGGAGGCTAAGTTCTTGTTTTCCCCTGTTCCCCGGAGGCTAAGTTCTTGTTTTCTCCTGTTCCCCGGAGGCTACGTTCTTGTTTTCTTCTGTTCCCCGGAGGCTTAGTTCTTGTTTTCCCCTGTTCCCCGGAGGCTACGTTCTTGTTTTGCCCTGTTCTCTGGAGGCTAAGTTCTTGTTTTCCCCTGTTACCCGGAGGCTAAGTTCTTGTTTTGCCCTGTTCCCCGGAGGCTAAATTCTTATTTTCCCCTGTTCCCCGGAGGCTAAATTCTTGTTTTGCCCTGTTCCCCGGAGGCTAAGTTCTTGTTTTCTCCTGTTCCCCGGAGGCTAAGTTCTTGTTTTAACCTGTTCCCCGGAGTCTAAGTTCTTGTTTTCCCTTGTTCCCCAGAGTCTAAGTTCTTGTTTTCCCCTGTTCCCCGGAGGCTAAGTTCTTGTTTTCCCATCTTCCACAGAGGCTAAGTTCTTGTTTTCTCCTATTCACTGGAGGCTAAGTTCTTGTTTTCTCCTGTTCCCCGGAGGCTAAGTTCTTGTTTTGTCCTGTTCCCCGGATTCTAAGTTCTTGTTTTCCCTTGTTCCCCAGAGTCTAAGTTCTTGTTTTCCCCTGTTCCCGGGAGGCTAAGTTCTTGTTTTTTCCTGTTCCCCGCAGGCTAAGTTCTTTTTTCCCCTGTTCCCCGGAGGCTAAATTCTTGTTTTCCCCGGTTACACGGAGGCTAAGTTCTTGTTTTCCCCTATTACCCGGAGGCTAAGTTCTTGTTTTCCCTGTTCCCCGGAGGCTAAGTTTTTGTTTTCTCCTGTTTCCTGGAGGCTAAATTCTTGTTTTCCCCTGTTCCCCGGAGACTAAGTGTTTGTTTTCCCCTGTTACCCGGAGGCTAAGTTCTTGTTTTCTCCTGTTCCCCAGAGTCTAAGTTCTTGTTTTCCCCTGTTCCCCGGAGGCTACGTTCTTGTTTTCCCCTGTTCCCCGGAGGCTTAGTTCTTGTTTTGCCCTGTTCCCCGGAGGCTAAGTTCTTGTTTTCTCCTATTCCCTGGAGGCTAATTTCTTGTTTTCTCCTGTTCCCCGGAGGCTAAGTTCTTGTTTTCCCCTGTTCCCCGGAGGCTAAGTTCTTGTTTTGCTCTGTTCCCCGGAGGCTAAGTTCTTGTTTTCCCCTGTTCCCCGGAGGCTTTGTTCTTGTTTTCCCCTGTTACCGGAGGATAAGTTCTTGTTTTCTCCTGTTCCCTGTAGGCTTAGTTCTTGTTTTCTCCTGTTCCCCGGAGGCTTAGTTCTTGTTTTCTCCTGTTCCCCGGAGGCTAAGTTCTTGTTTTGCCCTGTTCCCCGGAGGCTAAGTTCTTGTTTTCCCCTGTTCCCCGCAGTCTAAGTTCTTGTTTTCCACTGTTCCCCGGAGGCTACGTTCTTGTTTTCCCCTGTTCCCCGGAGGCTAAGTTCTTGTTTTCTCCTATTCACCGGAGGCTACGTTCTTGTTTTCTCCTGTTCCCCGGAAGCAAAGTTCTTGTTTTCCCCTGTTACCCGGAGGCTACGTTCTTGTTTTCTCCTGTTCCACGGAGGCTTAGTTCTTGTTTTCCCCTGTTCCCCGGAGGCTAAGTTCTTGTTTTCCCCTGTTCCCCGGAGGCTAAGTTCTTGTTTTCTCCTGTTCCCCGGAGGCTAAATTCTTGTTTTCCACTGTTCCCCGGAGGCTAAGTTCTTGTTTTCTCCTGTTCCCCGGAGGCTAAGTTCTTGTTTTCCCCTGCTACCCGGAGGCTAAGGTTTTGTTTTCTCCTGTTCCCCGGAGGCTAAGTTCTTGTTTTCTCCTGTTCCCCGCAGGCTAAGTTCTTGTTTTTCCCTGTTCCCCGGAGGCTAAGTTCTTATTTTCTCCTGTTTCCCGGAGGCTAAGTTCTTGTTTTCTCCTGTTCCCCGGAGGCTAAGTTCTTGTTTTCTCCTGTTCCCCGGGGGCTAAGTTCTTGTTTTCTCCTGTTCCCCGGAGGCTAAACTTTTGTTTTCCCCTGTTCCCCGGAGGCTAAATTCTTGTTTTCCCCTGTTCCCCGGAGGCTAAGTTCTTGTTTTTACCTGTTCACTGGAGGCTAAGTTCTTGTTTTCCCCTGTTGACTGGGGGCTAAATTCTTGTTTTTCCCTGTTCCCCGGAAGCTAAGTTCTTTTCTCTTTTTGCCCGGCATTTTTGTTGCTTTTCATCTATTATGATCAAGTATCTAAAAATTGTGTTATTATTCACTTAATATAGCTATTTCTGTACGTAGAACGTTTGCGATCCATTACTGTTACATTCAATCCTTTACAAAGAGCCGCAGATAGCAAAAGTATTACAGAAACATGAAAAGTAACGAAACAATTCCTACCAATACCAGATAAAAAATAATAACCCACATTCGCCGACACACTTCAAGCTCGAGTTTTTTATGAGCTCTTAAGACTTGTTTAAAAACTGTACGCGAAAAATAAAAATTGCTGAATTTGACATGTTGAATTATGCTGTAGATTAATAAGTTTTTTTGTGATTTTATTGATTCTTGTTTGTTTGAATTGAGGTTTAACGCTACTTTCAGAATTTTATCAACTATATCGTGACGCCCAATTTTTATTGTGAGGGGCGGGGAAAATAAGCGGGAATACCTGTTGAAAACCCGGATGTTCGGTAGAACAATCGGCAGTTCTTGTCAGTTAAGATTGGAGTAAGAATCGAGGCCACAACCTCATTTCAAGCACGTGATCAATAGTAGATGACTTACTACTTTACTTTAACTACTTTGCATTGATATATCTTTATTTCTAAAAAAATACGTGTATATACAGAGATGAAATACAAATCAGTTTATACATCAATAAATCATTTTGGGGTTTAAATGCAAACAAAACCGGAAGTCTATGTAAGATACCTGCAGGTGAGGGCGTGTTTGTACTCTGATTTATTACACAGCAGCACTGTTCATTGGTCGTATTTTAAGCTAAAACACCCCACGTAGCAAACTCGATAAAAATTCTTTTTGTAGATCTCAAACTGTGACGGGTTTCAAAGGCTCGATTCACCAAGAACTCTTAATGCGTCAACAAGTGGCGGAAAAGAACGGACCTTACTAGGTAACATGTTTGTAAAGTTTCAAGCTCTTGGTACGATCAAGATCCTTTCTGCAGTTCTCGGAAAAGACAAGGCGAATTGTAGCCGCTGCATTGTCAAATTTCCGTTCGTACTCAATACTTCATATTTTCAAGCGGCAGTCAACATTTTAATCATTTGACAAATCCCTGCATTTCTCAAATTGATTTCTATTGTTTATTAACTTGTTCTCGTCCTTAACATGGTTGAAATACTGATCACTTAACGTTACGTAATCAATCAAAAACTGTAGAATAAATAAATAACTATGTACAGGGTAATACTTATTGAAATATACAGTAGTAAAGATTACCCCTACCCCGACCCCACCACCACGACAAAGATAAACACAGGGCACAAGCCTTTATTATTATGATACTATATATTATAATTTAAACACACAAAACACAAAACGCAGAAGGTGTAATTTTCGTCTCCAAAAACAAAAAAAAATGTAATGATTTTATTGGTTTATTCTCGGCGATTTTTTATTCATAAATCGCGATTTCTTGTAAATTTTAAAGTCGTTCCGTATTCTGATACTCCTTCAAACTTTGAAAACGTCAAATTCACAGGTAAAATATTTACAATAGCAATATCAATCAAGCAGAAAATGTTCCCGATATTCTATCATCGTGCTTTTGTATGACTAGACGGTCAAAAGCATGCTCTTCGGCCACGCCATAACGAGAATTATAGATTCTTATATGCGTGTGATCCTCCACAAGTGATCGAAATTATGTCTTTTCGCGATTGGAGTGCAGCGAAATGAGTGAAAGAACATTACAAATTTCTATCATGAGTGGAAGATCACAAGGGCTTTTCCAATAGCTCATTAAACTATCCATTTCTTCGTAAACCAAAAATTTTTACATCGCGATATCGTAGAGACTCTCAATTGTTATCGGACTCCATTCGACATCCTATCAGAACGCAGAACGTTAAACAAGAACGGCGTTGTTATACTATAACAACGTTCTGGTTTCATGCTTTTTTTTTGGAAAACGCATCAAGTACAGATGTGTGTGCTGATCTGTTCTGTATCATCTGTACTAGAAATCGGCCCTTTCCGGAAGAAACTACCATTAATGTGTGGATGTTGAGATCTCGAAGTTTCCGATTAAAGATCAAAATATCTATATATCAATGATTGGGTAAAACCAGTTCATCCGTTGTATGATCAAATCCAACCACATCATTTTCGAATTATATAAAAAAAATGGTTTGTGGAACACGTTTACATCGTGTAGTATAATTGTTGTATTTTTATTATTTTAGGCTTTTATTACATTTATCTAAAATGCCTTGTTGTTGTTGCTAAAAATATTGCGAAAACCATTTCATCTGCAATTAAGGTGTTTTTATAGAAGCGTTGCAGGTTAGTATCCGTACACTGATCAATTAAATTACTGTTAAACAAATGAAGAAACAAAAACTTTTGACAATTTGTATCTGGTTTAACAAAACAAAAATAAACCCTATTTAAAAATGAATCAAATACTACGAAGAAACATTATAAAACATCTACACGATAGAAATATTTAAATCTTGTTCACGTCTGTCTTCTTGTCCTCAAGATGAAAAGAAAATTTAGTTTGTCAACAAAAGTTTCCTGGACGAAAGCAGGTATTTTAAGTGTTTCGGATCCGTTCTTATTACTATAGCAACGATTTTAGTTTCCAGGTAGAAAAATATCAAAAATGTTTTCATTAAAAGTCGACTTTCAAAATGATTTATTAAAAAAATCCCACTAGTATATATCATAATACAATAACATATTTGTAATAATATATATACAATATTCGTACAGTGTCAGAAAATATAAAAATTATTTGTACGAGCCTTAGAAACGGGTAGAAATGCGAGCCTCTGCCGAGCATTTCTCACTTGTTTCGCGGCGAGTACAAATAAACTTTATATTTTCTGACACTGCACGAATATTGTTTTTATCCTGCAACCCTAAAAAACATTTTATAATACTGAAAAACTTTCACTTTTAGCCGATTTCTCAGTTAAAATTTTCGGCGCGTATTCTAGTGATACTGACGTCAAAAACGTCGTAAACCAGAACAGAATACTAAATGTCGTAAGAAGTGAGGTCAAGGGTACCAGGAGATTTTATTCGGCACTGCCGAATAAAGGAAAAATTTATTCGGCTTCCTTTATTGGACAGTAAATGTACTGATTGCAGGATAAATATAATGGAACAGAAGATACATTTTCAAGAAACCACTTCCAGGACGAAAAAAATTAACGATGTACATCCCAAAAGCAAAACAAAATATTTTTAACAAAATACAAAATTCTATTGAGTTTTATTTGTGTAAAGAATTAATGAAGACTGAACATCAAGTGAAAAGAGCATGCGCTGTTCTGTTGACACATCATACACTGGGACCGTACTGGGAGGGTTCACAGTGCTCGACCCACAGAGCAGCCCAGCGCGTCCCCGTGTGGCGGATAGGGGAGACCCTCTCGTTGGGGGTTGTCAAGCCATATACGGAAAGCCTGACCGCGGACCGTGTTTGGAGAGTGCCACGCTCCTTGCACGATAAAGACCCCTTTTGTAGATTTCGAAAAAGAGTAGGCTAATTGTATCCGCTACAAAAGGCTAAATTTTACGCCCCTACCCAAAACTCCATACTTCTCCAGTGGCAGTCAAAATTGTATTCCCTGTAACAATCCCACCCATATTTTCCCTTGATTTATTGTTTGTTAACTTGTTCCCGTCCTGAATATAGCTGAAATACTGCTCGCTTGACGTAAAGCAGACATCCAATCAATCAATCAATATATCATACAAACAACAGAGCATTAATGGTTCTTTAGACACAGTTCATCCTGGGAGCGGTTTGAATATTTAATGGTTCTTTGGACACTGTTTATCCCAGAAGCTGTTGGAATGTTTCAGTGTTCTTTTGACATTGTTTATCCCGGTAGAGGTTCGAATGTTTCATGGTTCTTTGTACACTGTTTATAACGGAAGAGGTTTGAAAGTTTCATGGATATTTGTACACTGTTTATCACGGTAGAGGTTTGAATGTTTCTTTGGACACAGGCAGAGGTTTGGATGTTTCATGGCTCTTTGGACAGAGGTAGAGGTTTGGATGTTTTATATGAGCATGTTCTAGTGAGAGAAAAGTTCCTTATGACATTGATTTAGAACTATTTAACATGAACTTGTGTACTTCCCATGAAAGAAAAGAACCCAGACATTTCAGCCATGCACAAGAAAACGTTGACCAGTCCATATTCTATTCTTTTATTATGGGGTAACTTGGATGCTATGTCATCATGGCTGCTTTGTATTTCTACGCTAATTTCGTTGATATTTCTCGATTCGTAATAGAAAATTGAATGTGGGTAACTCGGTAACTTAAAGTAGAGATATTAGAGTTTTAACAGCTATCTTATAAATGTATATTATATACATGTATGACTTATGTTCTTTCAACTTGCGTTCATACAGATTTAAATGTAAAATTGATGCATTTAAAAAAAACCACATAAATTGTAAAAAGACATTTAAATAGGAAAAAGAAATACTAATTTGCGAATGATTAATGCACACACTATTTCATCAATTAATGGCTCCGGTTTAATGCAATTTATTTCTCTTTATTTATTACCTGTCAAAAAATAAACTTATTTTTTAGTACATTGCAACAAAGTGAACGGAAACATATTTTTATTGTTTTTTGTACATCGCACTGTTCTGATATAAAAAGAAAAAGGAGTAATATTGTCATAAAAAATTAATTGAATAATTTCAGAAAAATGTGTCTTCTAATTTTGGTTTTTTATAGCTACAAGTAAAACAATAAACCTTGTTCCTAAAATGCAAAACAAATAAAACAAACACAACCTCGGCTATAAAATCATAGTAAAAATATGATTATTTTAATTTAATTTCAATACACGCAAAAAATGAACGACGTTAATAATAATGAATCATTAATGATAGAAAGTAGTCTTTAAAGTCTTATATCCACATGACAAAACTGTTTTATTTGAATTTTGCTCAAACAAATAAACATTCGTTAACTGTTAAGTACAGAAGATAGTTTTTGTGGCAATGTTCGCTAAATAACATTACATAAATCACTGTTTTGCAGTTCATAAATTCCTACACCTAAAAAAACCTGAGCCAATTATAACATTTCCAGGAGTTTAAAATAGAACATGGATTCTCCTACCTACTGGAAATTTGTATTTATAGTAAAATCTATTTTAAATACCAATTTGTTTTACTGTGTGACTCAAATACTTCAATGTTTTTCTTTACTGAAAATGCTTCTCTTCTTTGACACACAAAACACACAAAAAAAAAACATATCTTGAGACGAAAAAACGTTAACCTGGCCAATATCCTACAATACGTTATAATAAAAAATGTTATGTTATTAACTATTTACATAAAAAATGGTGCCTTATATTCCTGTTATCAACCAAATATGTTTCAAAATATAGAAACGCAAAAATAGAAAATTGTAAGCATAGTAATTCCATCAATTTCGCTTTACTTGACGTTCATGACACGCCTTAAATAAAACGTCGACGTGACCCAGAATTTTCATAATCACCTGAAAGCATCACGAAAACACGTGATCAAAAATGTCTTGCTACATACATAACACAAGAAGTTATGTTAATACATATTACAAATGTCGTTTACAACCCGATAATGTTACCGGTAATACACAATTAGATAAACAAAATTCCAGGTAAGCAGTTACTACAGTAATATTATTATTTCCACGATTCTGCCTTTTGGCAAAAAACAGAAATTATCAAATAATTATATTTATTCATTTTGACAATTTGTCGAAAAGAGATTTCTAAAGATTGCTGTTATTTATAATGTATTTGTAATTAGGTCAGAGAATGTACTTTTCTTAGAAACATTTAAATGGCGAGTTCAAACGAATCGCTAGGATAGTAATATTATTATGCATGTTGCAAATTATATTAAATAAAAAAGTAGCAAAGAAAACCGACCGAACAACAAGAGCCAAAAACCAAGGGACTGTTACAAATCCGAATAAAGACAAACACAACACAAAAATCAAAAACATAAAACAAAGAAAGAGAGTAGCCCGAACCCAATAAAAACCATGGGTGAACTCAGGTGCTCCGGACGAGTAAGCAGTGCCTGCCTCTAATTAGACACACATCGAGTTACTCATTGTCTTGTCTAGGTAAAAGTCAAATCCAGGAATAGGAAACACTAACTATGACTTAGCGAAAATGTCAGATCGTATTTAAAACACTGATTTCCCATAACGATCAATTAAGTCGTGGTGCCGACCATAGAACTTCTGGAGAGATAGCCTAGGTACAACAAACCCTTGTTTGAGTAGTTTAGCAGTCAACAGCAGTGATCGGTCTAGAAAATCTTAATAACGATAAAGTTATGAACACAAGAATTATCGGAATTTTGTACTTCTATTTAATTTTCCGTATGACCACGATGTAATTCGGCGATGATATGTATGAATGCAGATTTTTTTTAAACAAAAGCATGGCGAAGTCCATACTTGGTAAAAGCATCGCAATACTTATTAAGATCATCATTTATATGAAAAGTATCGTGCATAAAATAAAAAACACATCTCGTTACTTGTTAAAAGCATCGCGATACTTGTTAAAAGCAACAAGTATCGCGATAGACAAATGTATGCCACTGACATAGAAACATCACAATTGTTACACGGTTGGTCAGGTAGATGAAAAAAGTAAGCCAATACTTTTTACATAATGCATAAAGTTTCGCGATAGAAAAATGCAAGCCGATAAAACATCACAATTGTGACATGAACAGCCACTGATAGAGATCTCCTTTTTCAGACTGTAAAATTTAAGCCAATGTCAATTTGTTTTAAAGTGGCACTAGCCATGATTGTACAGTGCTTTCGATGTTATGTCTTTGTAACAGAAAAATGTCAACCTGTCTTGTACAATGACAGAACCGTGATAAATATTGTTTTGGTTTCTGTGATGTGTGTGCGTTTGTTTTGTTGTTGTCTATTCTTTTCGTTGACTATGACTTTGTCTGTCTTTGACTTGTCGTTTTATGATCAATTCTAGGTAGCTTTAGTTCTTTTTTATTTATTTTTTTTTATCTATTTATTTTTTTTGTTCTGCATATGAGCATATTTGTCTTGTTAGTCATGTAGTTGATAACAATCGGAAAAACAGAACATAAAAATTTAATAACCATATCAAACTACATATTTAAGTTTAAGATAAAAAAAAGCGATTTAAGAAAAACCATTAATCTGTTTCAACAGGTATATTTCTGTTTTACATCAGCTTTCATTTCTTAAAAAAACCCACAAAAAATATTTCACGAGAAAAGCCAACAATCGATTTGATTGATTATTAATTTCAGGAATTTGAAATGTCACGTGAATCTCAATTTAACCCCAAAAGCTTAATAAACTATTCATACATATAAATAACGAAACATAAAAATTTGATTAACACCACGTTACTATTAAAATTAGTATAGCATATATTGAACATTAAAGGATTACATACAAAATTTGACAGACCAAATCCCGTGGGAATTTAAAAGCAAACTTTTTTCGTTATACTGTTACTTTTGATGGCCATTTCGATACGTAACATCAGAATTCTGGAACTTTGCATTAGTTAACAAACGTGTTTGTGTGAACAAAAAATTAAATTTACCTTTTGAATGCGTGAACCCTTAATTTGTTTTATACATACGGGCTTTTCCATTTATAGAAAATGTTTTTTGTTAGCATTGTCTACATTCGACTTGTATTCTAATCAAAATGAAACCATCCAAAATCACTCATGAATGAAAAATTAAAACCAGATCGTCATACTAATCTTTAAAACAGGTTAAAACACACTGAACAAAGAGCTCCATCTACGTAAAGCAAGGGGTAAGTTAAAGTAACGAAATCAAGAAACATAAAATCCATAGTGCAATGTAATGTAACAAACTCGGGTAACAGAGTCGTCGATTCCATATGCTATGATTCCTGTCTTTGATTGTATGCTTGAATTAACGACGTTTTCATAGGCTCCTTACTTCCCATACATGTGGAATTTAAACAATATTTGGTAAGTAGTTGTCGAAGTTTCCTTTTCGTTGTATAGGCAAATAAAATTGTGAGCTGCCTGATCCACCTTTTACTGTTATTTTTTTATTACATTGACAATAATCGTTGCTTCTGTGGCATTCACAACACAAACAGGACTTATGTGGCTATATTACATTGACAATAATCGTTGCTTCCTTGGTTATCACAACACAAACAAGACATAAGTGACTTTATTACATTGACAATAATCGTTGCTTCTGTTGCATTCACAACACAAACAAGACTTAAGTGACTTTATTACATTGACAATAATCGTTGCTTCCTTGATTTTCACAACACAAACAGAACATACATGTATAGTAAGTGTTGACATAGGGTGTAGAGTGTTTTTTGCGCTACAAATGAAAACTGCTTACCGCGTATGATTCAGCTTATGCTCCTTTTGTAGATCAAGAAGTTAACTTTTTGAAATCAATACTTATTTCCTCGAGATATTCAGCGTTTTGAAATGTGGCAGTTTTTAAATTTTGAAGAGGCGATTTTCCATACTAAAATTTGACCTTAATTAGAACGGAAGTGTACTTTAGGAACAATCGATTGTTGTATACTCGAAATCCTTCGGGTGATGCCGTCTGCAGTTAAGGCCAGAAAAGTCTCGCGGTTTGTTCGAATACCATTGAACGTCACGAAAGCAGACGAACATTTGTAAACATCGTAAGGTCCCTTTAGACAAACAAAAATGGCTGACTTATTATGTAAAATTCCCGTAGCAAAAGTCAATGACGATTTGTAACAATTTAACAACGGAGGCATATTATAAAACATGGACAGATTATCGTATCTACATTTTTCTACTGAATTTTCGTAATAAAAAGGTAAAATATAGAATAATGAAAAAATGCTAGGAAACAAATTTTTCCTAGGGGGTTGGCATTTAGTATAAGTGACTTTATTACATTGACAATAATAGTTGCTTGCTTCTGTTGAATTCACAACACAAACAAGAGATAAGTCACTCTATTACATTGACAATAATCGTTGCTTCCTTGTCATTCACAACACAAACAGGACAAAAGTGACTTTATTACATTGAAAATAATCGTTGCTTCTGCGACGTTTACAACACAAACAGGACATAAGTGACTTTATTACATTGACAATAATCGTTGCTTCTGCGACGTTCACAACACAAACAGGACATAAGTGACTTTATTACATCGACAATAATCGTTGCTTCTGCGACGTTCACAACACAAACAGGACATAAGTGACTTTATTACATCGACAATAATCGTTGCTTCTGCGACGTTCACAACACAAACAGGACATAAGTGACTTTATTACATCGACAATAATCGTTGCTTCTGCGATGTTCACAACACAAACAAGAGATAAGTCACTCTATTAAATTGACAATAATCGTTGCTTCCTTGTCATTCACAACACAAACAGGACATAAGTGACTTTATTACATCGACAATAATCGTTGCTTCTGCGACGTTCACAACACAAACAGGACATAAGTGACTTTATTACATCGACAATAATCGTTGCTTCTGCGACGTTCACAACACAAACAGGAGATAAGTGACTTTATTACATCGACAATAATCGTTGCTTCTGCGATGTTCACAACACAAACAAGAGATAAGTCACTCTATTAAATTGACAATAATCGTTGCTTCCTTGTCATTCACAACACAAACAGGACATAAGTGACTTTATTACATCGACAATAATCGTTGCTTCTGCGACGTTCACAACACAAACAGGACATAAGTGACTTTATTACATCGACAATAATCGTTGCTTCTGCGACGTTCACAACACAAACAGGACATAAGTGACTTTATTACATCGACAATAATCGTTGCTTCTGCGACGTTCACAACACAAACAGGACATAAGTGACTTTATTACATCGACAATAATCGTTGCTTCTGCGACGTTCACAACACAAACAGGACATAAGTGACTTTATTACATCGACAATAATCGTTGCTTCTGCGACGTTCACAACACAAACAGGACATAAGTGACTTTATTACATCGACAATAATCGTTGCTTCTGCGATGTTCACAACACAAACAAGAGATAAGTCACTCTATTAAATTGACAATAATCGTTGCTTCCTTGTCATTCACAACACAAACAGGACATAAGTGACTTTATTACATCGACAATAATCGTTGCTTCTGCGACGTTCACAACACAAACAGGACATAAGTGACTTTATTACATCGACAATAATCGTTGCTTCTGCGACGTTCACAACACAAACAGGACATAAGTGACTTTATTACATCGACAATAATCGTTGCTTCTGCGACGTTCACAACACAAACAGGACATAAGTGACTTTATTACATCGACAATAATCGTTGCTTCTGCGATGTTCACAACACAAACAAGAGATAAGTCACTCTATTAAATTGACAATAATCGTTGCTTCCTTGTCATTCACAACACAAACAGGACATAAGTGACTTTATTACATCGACAATAATCGTTGCTTCTGCGACGTTCACAACACAAACAGGACATAAGTGACTTTATTACATCGACAATAATCGTTGCTTCTGCGATGTTCACAACACAAACAAGAGATAAGTCACTCTATTAAATTGACAATAATCGTTGCTTCCTTGTCATTCACAACACAAACAGGACATAAGTGACTTTATTACATCGACAATAATCGTTGCTTCTGCGATGTTCACAACACAAACAAGAGATAAGTCACTCTATTAAATTGACAATAATCGTTGCTTCCTTGTCATTCACAACACAAACAGGACAAAAGTGACTTTATTACATCGACAATATTCGTTGCTTCTGCGACGTTCACAACACAAACAGGACATAAGTGACTTTATTACATCGACAATAATCGTTGCTTCTGCGACGTTCACAACACAAACAAGAGATAAGTCACTATTAAATTGACAATAATCGTTGCTTCCTTGGTTATCACAACATCAACAGGACATAAGTGACTTTATTACATCGACAATAATCGTTGCTTCTGTGGAATTCACAACACAAACAAGATATAATAGTAAGTGACTTTACTACATTGACAGTTATCATTGTTTCCTTGGTTATCACAACACAAACAGGACATAAGAGACTTTATTACATTGCCAATAATCGTTGCTTCATTGGTTATCACAACACAAACAAGACATAAGTGACTTTATTACATTGACAATAATTGTTGCTTCCTTGGTTATCACAACACAAACAGGGCGCAAGTGACTTTATTACATTGACAATAATCTTTGCTTCTGTTGCATTCACAACACAAACAAGATATAAGTGACTTTAATACATTGACAATAATCTTTGCTTCTGTGGCATTCACAACACAAACAAGATATAAGTGACTTTAATACATTGACAATGATCGTCGCTTCTGCGACGTTCACAACACAAACAGGACATAAGTGACTTTATTACATTGACAATAATCTTTGCTTCTGTGGCATTCACAACACAAACAAGATATAAGTGACTTTAATACATTGACAATGATCGTCGCTTCTGTGGCATTCACAACACAAACAGGACATAAGTGACTTTATTACATTGACAATCGTTGCTTCTGTGGCATTCACAACACAAACAAGACATAAGAGACTTTATTACATTGCCAATAATCGTTGCTTCCTTGGTTATCGCAACACAAACAAGACATAAGTGACTTTATTACTTTGACATTAATTATTGCTTCCTTATTTAAAATAACACAAACAGGGCGCAAGTGACTTTATTACATTGACAATAATCGTTGCTTCTGTGGCATTCACAACACAAACATTGACAATAATCGTTGCTTCCTTAGTTTTCACAATCGTGACCTCCTTATCGGTGTTAAAATATGAAATAACATTATTTAAAAGATTATTAACCTTTAACCGACTTAAATTAAATTGCTATATCAACAATATTTTTGCAAAAACTAACAAACTGCTTTTACCTATAAGTTTTGCTCATAGATAGCAAAGCCTAAATTGCATTTACTTCTCAAAGGAGAGATATGAAATGATATTTTTTTCTCAAACAGTTTCTTTAAACTTAATCAACTTTTCATCCATAATCCAATAACTGATTGTCATATCCTGGGGGGTCTTAAGTTAACTTGCTTTTTAAGTAAACGTAAGAAAAGGTATACGTATGTTCTGCGCTGGTAAAAGTCTCTCCTATATGAGATGAAAGTATGACACAAAACAAATTCTTATAATCATTATGCTTGGCAGATTCTTTGTAAAAATCTGTCAGAATCATTATTAATATTGAAAACACAAAAATTGTAGATTGGCAATTTGCTAAATGAAAAGTCATTTTCAGCATTTACACGTTTCTCCAATTTAGTAAACAGACAGATAACGCAATAGGTTCTTATGAAGCATATTAATACAGAACATATTGGTAAAATTCTTAATGTAAGCAAAACATAACATTGATGTGCCGTGCGGGATTAACAGCTACCTACTACCACATTCCTTGTAAATTAAACATTACTTCAAATTTTTAAACACGTTTTGAGAAACGATTCAATACCTAGGATTCAATGAAGTTTATTTATTTATCCAAATCGACATTTTTTCACTAACAATTAAGACATGATTTATTTTCAGTTATCGCGTTTAAACTTATTGCTATAAATCTATTTTTAGAGAGTTGTACTTTAAAGTATGCTGATTGCTGCTTACATGGGTTCCACGAAAGTTTGGCATCGAGAATTAGAAGAACTTTAGACAAATGATTCATCGAGTTATTAATTTTTAATACATGTAAACAAGGATAAATACACTATGATAAAATTAATAGTACTTAGTCATCTGTTATTGATTATTATTGTGTCAACACTAAGCCTGATTGTGGGTAGGGTGTGCTCGAATCCAACCTTAATTAACAAGGATGGCCAAAAGTTCATTCAAACAAACCACCAATTAACGGACGGACTTGCAAAATATGTGCAAAATATAAAGATAGTTTGATAACGAAACATGTCACTGAATGATTGTGTTTATTTTGTCTAATATAAATCTAACGTGAGATGATGTGCGAAATAATTGCATGCATGGGAATATTAAATCAAATTCTAGATAGAGCTTAAATCATCGATGAATAAATATAAAAACATCATTAATGAGTGTGATTTGTATTTGATTAAAATGTTATTTAAATATTATAAAAACAAGATTGTTATTCAATACAGCTCTTAATTATTGTGCTTTGTCAAACTACGCATGTGCAGTGCGGCAAATTCTCTGTATCTAACACAAAGCTCAGGATGTAACTCTACAATTAGTACAATCTTGTCCCAGCATCTCTCTAACAAAAAGCTGAAGATATACTGTACATTGAGGACAACATTGTCTCTAAATCTTTCTCTCTCTCTCTCTCTCTCTCTCTCTCTCTCTCTCTCTCTCTCTCTCTCTCTCTCTCTCTCTCTCTCTCTCTCTCTCTCTCTCTCTCTCTCTCTCTCTCTCTCTCTCTCTCTCTCTCTCTCTCTCTCTCTCTCTCTCTCTCTCTCTCTCTCTCTGGAGGAAGCTCTTGAGTTAAAAAGATATGTTGCCACAATATCGCGAAATGTGCCAGCGTCTGGAACGGCGACACTGAAGTCCGCCGTACCACGTAGAGAGTGTTCCAAGCACTTTAAAGTTCAAGAAGCACCACAGAAAAGCTCTGCACTGTTGGCCTGTAGCTAGTTTCTTACTAAGCTTAATTACCTTATCATATTCAATTTTAATTCACTTCATGTTACTTCAAAATTATTTTAGGTTTATTTGTCCTATTTACGTTCATTGGCCATTTACAGTGCTATATTTCTTAACCATATCTTACATTAATTATTGCCCGTTCATTGACTTTGTAGATACGAGACTTTTTTGCTGTCCGTATCAAATTTAAGTCATCTCACGTTCAGATGACTCAGACTCAGTAAACCTATTTTATTCAACTTACCCTTTAATGCTCGACCCAAACGAGGCTCCGAGATGTACTGCTCGACCCACAACGAGGCTCCGACAAGTGGTTAGAGGATACCGTGTAGATTAGGTGTGGTGCAGGTTTTGGTATGATGCAAAACATTGATTCATTAAATGTATCATTTATCAGTGTTGCAATATTTTACTCCTTTAAGGGCGATAAGAAGTATAACCCACCCATGTAGTTATATCAAACTGGGAATTGGCAAATTTATAGGAGGAAATATGCGATTGCCACAGGAGGAACGGGTTTGACGGATATAGTTATCATTTTAAATGTTAAAGTTGCACAGTAGCCCTCTACTTTGTATTATGGCCTTTTCGTACTTTATATAAAAAAATAATATTATCCTTGTTTATTAAGTAATAACACCGTATTAACTTTTAGTTCGACAGTCGGAAAGTGTGTGCTCGGTTTTGACTTGAATTGCCAAGGATTGGCGGTTTTCCTGCCAAACATCAAGAGTTTTTCAATAGGAGTTCCGGCATATCCCGCAATAAAACTAGTCACGGAACACCACTATATGGCTTTAACATTGAAGAAGAAGAAAGTGGCGTTTAACATAATTCGAACAAATAAACGAACACTAAATATTACTGTACGTAAAAGTTGTGTTAACGTTGCGGTCACATGCTTTTTCCTGGAACAGATTTAACTAAGTTCCAGAATTTTTCTATCATAAATCGTTTAGGAGAATTTATACCAAACTTGTTCAGTATATTTATTACGAAGCGCAGAGATGTGCTGTAGCTATTTGAATTTGAAATTTTTTTCCCCTTTCTCATAACTAGCAATTACAACAATAAGTTAGTTTATTATATTTTTGCAATAAAATGTATGGGTTATTATAATGAGTAGGGTAATTGATATTTGTAGTTTATTTCATTAACTCTGACGGGTTGGACGATACTTGACATTTAAAAATAGTCTTTAAAAAGGTTACAATGTTTCATTTACAATCACGGTTTCCTTCCGTAAAATGACGTGAATCGTACCAATCTCGTAATGTTTCTATCCCTTTTTCACGTGACTTGTAGCCCTACTCCATTCTGATCATGCGCTTTAGCGACAAAACACACACACGATATGGCTGGAGCCAGATTTGCTTCACCGATTTGCAAGGGTAAAATTGATGTTCTAAGAGCAAAACTAAATGTAGGATGACATTTCATCGCCGGGATAAATTCTTATCACACCCAGCTACTAGAGAATACGGAAATATATGGATCGTAACGGGGCTCGGATTATACGATTATATTATCTATATGTATATAAATCAGTTCAATTTTCCACACCTCATAAGCTACTACAAGAATGTTTTTATTAATTTCTTTCACCTTGTATGACTAATACTCCATACTTTTCCAATAGAAGTCAAACATACTCCATACTTTTCCAGTGGAAGTCAAACATACTCCATACTTTTCCAGTGGAAGTCAAACATACTCCATACTTTTCCAGTGGAAGTCAAACATACTTCATACTTTTCCAGTGGAAGTCAAACATACTCCATACTTTTCCAGTGGAAGTCAAACATACTCCATACTTTTCCAGTGGAAGTCAAACATACTCCATACTTTTCCAGTGGAAGTCAAACATACTCCCTACTTTTCCAGAGGAAGTCAAAATACTTCATATTTTTCCAATTGAAGTCAAACATACTCCATACTTTTCCAGAGGAAGTCAAAAATACTCCATACTTTTCCAGTGGAAGTCAGAAATATAAAACGTTACCAGTAAATTCAAGAATACTCGATACTTTTCCTGTGGAAGTTAAAAATACTCCATACTTTTCCAGTGAAAGTCAGAAATACTTCATACTTTTCCAGTGGAAGTAAAAGATACTCGTACTTTTCCAGTGGAAGTCAGAAATACTTCATACTTTTCCAGTAAATTCAAGAATACTCCATACTTTTTAATGGAAGTTAAAAATACTTCATACTTTTCCAGTGAAAGTCAAACATACTCCATACTTTTCCAGTGGAAGTCAAACATACTCCATACTTTTCCAGTGGAAGTCAGACATATTTCATACTTTTCCAGTGGAAGTCAGACATACTCCATACTTTTCCAGTGGAAGTCAAACATACTTCATACTTTTCCAGTGGAAGTCAAACATACTCCATACTTTTCCGGTTGAAGTTAAAAATAGATACTTTTCTAGTGGAAGTCAAAAATACTCCATACTTTTCCAGTGGAAGTCAAAAATACTCCATACTTTTCCAGTGGAAGTCAAAAAATACTCCATACTTTTCCAGTGGAAGTCAAACATACTCCATACTTTTCCAGTGGAAGTCAAACATACTCCATACTTTTCCGGTTGAAGTTAAAAATAGATACTTTTCTAGTGGAAGTCAAAAATACTCCATACTTTTCCAGTGGAAGTCAAAAATACTCCATACTTTTCCAGTGGAAGTCAAAAATACTCCATACTTTTCCAGTGGAAGTCAAACATACTCCATACTTTTCCAGTGGAAGTCAAACATACTCCATACTTTTCCGGTTTAAGTTAAAAATACTCCATACTTTCCCTGTGGAAGTCAAAAATACTCCATACTTTTCCAGTGGAAGTCAAAAATACGCCATACTTTTCCAGTGGAAGTCAAAAATACGCCATACTTTTCCAGTGGAAGTTAGAAATACTCCATACTTTTCAAATGGAAGTCAAAAATACTCCATACTTTTCCAGTGGAAGTCAAAAATACTCCATACTTTTACAGCGGAAGTAAAAAATATATATTTTTCCAGTGGAAGTCAAAAATGCTCCATACTTTTCCAGTGGAAGTCAGAAATACTCCATATTTTTCCAGTGGAAGCCAGAAATACTTCATACTTTTCCTGTGGAAGCCAGAAATACTCCATACTTTTCCAGTGGAAGTCAGACAAATATACTGCATACTTTTCCAGTGGAAGTCAAAAACACTCCATACGTTTCCAGTGGAAGTAAAAATACATACTTTTGCAGTGGAAGTCAAAAATACTCCATACTTTTCAAGTGGAAGCCAGAAATTCTCCATATTTTTCCAGTGGAAGACCGACATACTGCATACTTTTCTAGGGGAAGTAAAAAATACTCCATACTTCATACTTTTCCAATACTCCATACTTTTCCAGTGGAAGTCAGAAATACTCCATACTTTTCCAGTGGAAGTCAAAATACTCCATACTTTTCCAGTGGAAGTCAGAAATTCTACATATTTTTCCAACGGAAGTAAAAAATACTCCATACTTTTCCAGTGGAAGTAAAAAAATACATACTTTTCCAGTGGAAGTCAAAAATGCTCCATACTTTTCCAGAGGAAGTCAGAAATACTCCATATTTTTCCAGTGGAAGTCAAACATACTCCATACTTTTCCAGAGGAAGTCAAAATACTTCATACTTTTCCAATTGAAGTAAAACATACTCCATACCTTTCCAGTGGAAGTCAAAAATACTCCATACTTTTCCAGTGGAAGTCAGAAATATAAAACGTTTCCAGTAAATTCAAGAATACTCGATACTTTTCCTGTGGAAGTTAAAAATACTCCATACTTTTCCAGTGAAAGTCAGAAATACTTCATACTTTTCCAATAAATTCAAGAATACTCCATACTTTTTAATGGAAGTTAAAAATACTCCATACTTTTCCAGTGAAAGTCAAACATACTCCATACTTTTCCAGTGGCAGTCAAAAATACTCCATACTTTTCCAGTGTAGTACTAAATACTCCATACTTTTCCAGTGGCAGTCAAATATACTCTATTCTTTTCCAGTGAAGTAAAAAGTACTCCATACCTTTCCAGTGCAAGTCAGAAATTCTCCATACTTTTCCAGTGGAAGTCAGAAATACTCCATACTTTTCCAGTGGAAGTAAAATATACATACTTTTCTAGTGGAAGCCAGAAATACTTCATATTTTTCCAGTGGAAGCCATAAATACTCCATACTTTTCCAGTGGAAGTCAGAAATTCTCCATATTTTTCCAGTGGAAGTCAAAAATGCTCCATACTTTTCCAGTGGAAGTCGGACATACTCCATACTTTTCCAGTGGAAGTCAAAAATGCTCCATACTTTTCCAGTGGAAGTCGGACATACTCCATACTTTTCCAGTGGAAGTCAGAAATACTCCATACTTTTCCAGTGGAAGTCAGAAATTCTCCATATTTTTCCAGTGGAAGTCAAAAATTCTCCATACTTTTCCAGTGGAAGTCAGACATACTTCATACTTTTCCAGTGGAAGTCAGACATACTCCATACTTTTCCATTGGAAGTCAGAAATACTCCATACTTTTCCAGTGAAAGTCAGAAATTCTCCATATTTTTCCAACGGAAGTAAAAAATACTCCATACTTTTCCAGTGGAAGTCAAAAATGCTCCATACTTTTCCAGTGGAGGTCAGAAATACTCAATATTTTTCCAGTGGAAGTCAAACATACTCCATACTTTTCCAGTGGAAGTCAAAAATACTCCATACTTTTCCAGTGGAAGTCAAAAATACTCCATACTTTTCAAGTGGAAGTCAAACATACTACATACTTTTCTAGTGGAAGTAAAAGATGCATATTTTTCCATTGGAAGTCAAAAATGCTCCATAGTTTTCCAGTGGGAGTCAAAATACTCCATACTTTTTCAATGGAAGTCATAAATACTCCATACTTTTCCAGTGGAAGTCAAAAATACTCCATACTTTTCTAGTGGAAGTCAAACATACTACATACTTTTCCAGTGGAAGTAAAAGATACATACTTTTCCATTGGAAGTCAAAAATGCTCCATACTTTTCTATTGGCAGTCAAAGTACTCCATACTTTTTCAATGGAAGTCAAAAATACTCCATACTTTTTCAATGGAAGTCAACAATACTCCATACTTTTCCAGTGGAAGTCAAGGTTACCATTGGTCTGTCTCTGTTCCTATTTGTTAATTTATTGTAAACGTGTTCTCGTCCTGAATATAGCTTAAATATTCCTTGGTAAACGTTAAGTTAATATTCCTTGGTAAACGTTAAGTAAATATTCCTTGGTAAACGTTAAGTAAATATTCCTTGGTAAACGTTAAGTAAATATTCCTTGGTAAACGTTAAGTTAATATTCCTTGGTAAACGTTAAGTAAATATTCCTTTTTAAACGTTAAGTAAACATTCCTTGGTAAACGTTAAGTAAATATTCCTTGGTAAACGTTAAGTAAATATTCCTTGGTAAACGTTAAGTAAATATTCCTTGGTAAACGTTAAGTAAATATTCCATGGTAAACGTTAAGTAAACATTCCTTGGTAAACGTTAAGTAAATATTCCTTGGTAAACGTTAAGTAAATATTCAATCGATCACTTTACACAGTCACTTTTTCGCGTGGACGGGCAGTTTGTCCGATAACTAACGGACAACTGCCTACATAAAGGTTATTAACTCATTGACCTTTTAAAAAACATCAATAGACAATACCGTTTAAGTGACATTTTTATGAATCCCCAAGAAACAGCGTGGCAATAAAGTAAAATTAAATATTGGATTAATTACAATACTAGTACATTTGTATTAAGTAAAGTTCTAGTATGGCTGCATGTGTTTACGATTAAATAATAAATGGGACTAACATTATTGTTTTGAATTGTCTAGAAAGACTAACACTACATTCCATGTCTAAACATGATTTCGTGCAGACATACGGTGTAATTCTATTTATTGGATGTTACCTTGGCGAGCCGTTAAAATATTAAATACTATATTTGCAATCGAAATCAATGGAAAGCTATGTATTTGATGCCTGTTTAACTATTTTCTGCTTAAAATCACTGTAAAGATATTCAAATGTAGATTTAGATTTTGGGATTTTTATTTGTCCAGCTTGTGACAATCTATTATCTGGATGTAAACATGGCGTGTAAAAATTTACAAATGTTATCATATTATATTTTCCTCACATGATGTGTTTTGATAGTATCGGTAATTTAGAATAATTAACTTACTAAATTATAATCGTTTTTTTTATTAAATACAGATATCATCTTAAAACCCTGATCTATGGTGTACTTATCATATTCAATGGACGTTAAATTTGATGCCAAATTATTTCAAAAGAAAAAATATTACCCGTGAAAAACGGATTTTATTTTAAATACAGATATATGTTCATTTTTGCCTTTTTATCGTCTAAGTAAGGATCGAAATTCAAAGAGATGAACTATAATTACAATTGATCATAAATCATAGAAATCATCCTGTTCTATAGCATTACATACTACGGCTATATATACAGTCTTACACCTCTGTGCCATTTTACTCTTTAATACGGGTTCACAGCAAAAAAAAAACGCCTTTACATGAATATATATATGTATTATGTATATGTTCTTGTCATTAGTCGGTAATTTACTCAAAGTTCACATTGTTATACCTTCCTTCTAAATTATAATCCTTTCTTTGGTGTAGATTATTTTGTAACAAATAATTGGTCTGTTAGCGACCATAATTATACTCCATCCTGTGCTATTGTCAGTTTTCCGCTAACTTAACTAAACATTGAGCTTTGCTTATTTTAACCTATAGTGACTAAAGCGTTGCTTGTAACAAATTTCAACACAATTATTTCGTTGTGTTCCGAAAATATCACACGTTTTGACACAAATGAACGAAATGACACAAGATTCGTAAGAGGGGGAGACTACCAATGTTACGTGTAATGTAACAGTGTTGTCTGGTTCCTGTTTTTTTTGTCGGCCCGTTGTAAGAATAATGACTGTTACATACCTGCTTTCAATTCACTTGTCAGATTTATTTTACATGTTTACACCGTTGTAAATTATCACAGAACATCAAAGGAACGAAGTAGTCTGTATATCGTACCTGTTGTCTTTTACAGTACCAATGAGTCATTTGTTCGAAACTATTTGCTTCCTCCTCTATGTTAAATTGCAGGTATCTAGCGTAAGATTAAAAAAGTAAAAACCAAAAAATACTACAACATTAAATAACTTGATATTAGAGGATAAACCAAAACATATTTACATGTTCAACTTGTTTTGTCGAAGAACACTTGTCTCGTTTTAGTTTTCGTTGCTTTGTTGTAAAATGTGTATGTGTCGTAGATTTTCTCCTTTATTTATGACTCATGAAAGTAAAAGTTTAGATTTTTAATGTAAAAGCCTTTATCTCTATTCAATAATGCATAATAATACCCCTGAGGGTTAAAAGCATATACATACAAATAAAACAATTACAAATAGATTGTTTGTTTGTTTGATGGTGTTTAACGCCACTTTCAGCAGTTTTTTTAATAGACATGAATATTTCAAGTACATACAAATGGAAAATGAGGAGCGGAGAAACAGCAACAAAATAGCCTGCCAAACTATAAAACTGTCCTCAGTCTATAAATTTTAATCAAAATTATTGTTATATCGCTCGATTTTATGTCTAATAGCATATATTGTTTTCATTGAATGTGCTTCGATCAACGCTTTCATACGTAAATGAAACTTCAAAAGAATGCATTCAATTCTTAAATAAGACTAGGCTGGGTTTCTAAAATGTAAAGTCATTGTGTTATCTATCCATGGATGTTGACAAGCAGTTGACTGATTGTAAGTTGTTCCTATAATATTTTTCACATTTTAATTTCAAGTATTTTGTTGGCATGGGAATCCAGGCGAAAATGAATAATGCACAATTTGTGTAAATATCAAACTCCTCGTGGGATTGCTTTCTATCTGAATCCGAAATGACACGTGGTGCGGTATTTATATAAAATTATTGCATACACATTAAACTGACAACGAGACAAGTTATAACTTTGTAAAACAATTATACCATCTTGTTACAAACGTAAACTAAGTATCTCGTAATTAATGATAATTATTTTTTGACTGAAAACATGGCTGTTATCTATTTCCGGTACTTAAACCGCAGAGGATGTGAGACTATATGATAAATTGACCTCTTTAGGAACATCACTTCCACTTGATGAAACCATTGAGCTCCAATCGTTCTGATTCCTTTACATGTCACAGGCAAAATATATTGACAACCTATCACAGACAATTAGAAAAATGTCAAGGTCGTTGTTTTTATGGTTATCTAGTATAAATTTAATAATACATTATTGACAAGCAACAAGCAAAAGGGGAGTTTCTAACTGAGAATATTGTCAAAAATTATTTGTATTTTGACATTATCGACGCAATGTGCGATTTGAAGAAATATTGACAACCGTAAAACGTCCAATATTTCAAATGTCTAATGTGAAGATCAATTTCTTGGCGAGAAAAACTTTATGAAACATAACAATATAAGCCAATATAAATCTAATTCGATCAGAATGCAAATCTTCCAATCTAGTATAAGATTCATTCTAGAAATAGAATATGCTCTCGATCAATTTTTCGCTGTGGTTTATGCAAACAGAAACATGCAGAAAATATATTTAAAATTGAGAGAATTCTCATTTAGTTCTAGATATATTTACAATATGTATATGAAGACACTTCCTACTGGTTTTCTCCATCACAAAGTAAAACTTGGACGACAGGATAGCTGAAAAATTGTTGAAAGTGGCGTTAAACACCACTCAAACAAACAAGCAAATTGCCGAATTTTTTTATACAGCATTTACAAAACATTCTTAGTCTTAACAGTTTCTACGAGGTTGTATTTTATAGTCAGCATCAAACTCGTGGCATGTGCCACGGACGGACGAGTGGAAGTATTAGTTAATGAATATTTATTTTGGAGCTTTGGACTTTACGATCTTTAAATTATCTATTGTAAAAAATTCTCACTTTTATATTACGTTATTATGTTTTACGTTTATATATGTATATGTATATAGTTAATTAAATTGTTATATTTGTTGACATTCTGTGTGACTTATTTGTGTGCTTCTAGTAGCCATCACTCGTCCGTCCGTGACAGCATGCCAGTGTAGAAAGGCTGACGATAAAGGACAGTATCAAACTCATGGCAGGCCAGTGTAGAAAGGCTGACGATTAAGGACAGGATGAAACTCGTGGCATGCCTGTGTAGAAAGGTTGACGATAAAGGACAGCATCAAACTCGTGGCAGGCCAGTGTAGAAAAGCTGACGATTAAGGACAGCATCAAACTTGTGGCAGGCCAGTGTAGAAAGGCTGACGATAAAGGACAGCATCAAACTCGTGGCGTGCCAGTGTAGAAAGGCTGACGATAAAGGACAGCATCAAACTCGTGGCGTGCCAGTGTAGAAAGGCTGACGATAAAGGACAGCATCAAACTCGTGGCATGCCAGTGTAGAAAGGCTGACGATAAAGAACAGCATCAAACTCGTGGCGTGCCAGTGTAGAAAAGCTGACGATTAAGGACAGCATCAAACTCGTGGCAGGCCAGTGTAGAAAGGCCGACGATAAAGGACAGCATCAAACTCGTGGCATGCCAGTGTAGTAAGGCTGACGATAAAGGACAGCATCAAACTCGTGGCAGACCAGTGTAGAAAGGTTGACGAAAAAGGACAGCATCAAATTCGTGGCGTGCCAGTGTAGAAAGGCTGACGATAAAGGACAGCATCAAACTCGTGGCAGGACAGTGTAGAAAGGTTGACGAAAAAAGACAGCATCAAACTCGTGGCGTGCCAGTGTAGAAAGGCTGGAGATAAAGGACAGCATCAAACTCGTGGCAGGCCACTGTAGAAAGGTTGACGAAAAAGTACATCATCAAACTCGTGGATGCATGCCAGTGTAAAATGGCTTATGTTGTATTGCTTTACTTTTTATATAACGTTTATTTTAATGCCATTTAAGCTAATCACGATCTTTGCCATTTTTTGACATCCTTGGTTCGGCGGCTGTTATTTAAAACTAGAATTTCACGTAACTTTGCAGAAGTTTTATTCAAAGGGTATTTTCTAAGTGTTGTTAGTAAACAAACTTATATACTACAGTAATGCGAGCGATAGGTTTTGCATGTCATAAAACCAGGTTTAACCCACCATTTCTTTTGAAATGCCTGTACCACAAATCGTACCAAGCCAAGACCATTCATGTAGTTACTATATTTGTGGTTGTTAGTTTTAAAGTTTGCCAGTTTTTTGCACTGTGATATGTGGATTGTCATTTATGGCAGTTTCGGTATTTGGTTATTTAATTCATTGCTACTTTGGTCCTTATTCGGAATCAAGCTGTTGCTTAATTGTTTCTAATTGGCTGAAGATTGAAAAACTAATTAAGAACTGAGGGATGAATTAAAACCGTACTGACATTCAAAATGGCCACAAACGGAGGTTAATATTTATATAGAAAACATATGGAAAATTCCAAGACTAGATGATTTTTTCTCTTAAAGTTTAAGTATAACTGTTATTCAAATTGATACTATTGATAGAGATGATGTCCTGAACAAATAGTCCTCATTTTTATTGATCGGACGAGAAAACATGGTCGATATTGGAATCCTGTTTCCGGTTTGCTGACATTTCAGAAAAAGTACAAGTTTTGTAACTAAGTACCAATGATTTTTGTTATTTAGAATATTAAATCCTTACTTTGTATTAATATTGACATGAAGGCCATGGACTATCTGATCGGCTGAAAAACATCTAATAGGCATTAACTCTGAAGTATCGAATAGTCTTTAGGTTAGCCTGTACTAAATAGCAAATCAGTTGATGTTGTAGTCAAAAGTAGTGCTTAAAACCAACCAAAGTAGTTCTACTTTCACTTTGCATAAAAATTGTAATTGTGAATAAACCTATTTAAAGTTGTTTATATGATGTACAAATATTTTAGAAGTGAAATGAATCAAAATTTATTAATTTCAAGCAAGTATTAGATTTTGTACGAAACTTAACAGACTGGCACATGTTTCTATCCATCCGACAACTGAAACTAGCTCTGTTTGTGACGTCATTTTGTAAACTTCACAAAACATTCTTATTAGACTATTCTTGATTTGTCGTCAGAAATTTTTAGCGAAGACATTGTATTTTGAGAAAATAAGGTAAATTAAGTATTCTATATAATGTGATAATGGTCACCTATGCAAATCTATTTAGTAGAGGTTAACCTTTACCGTTTCCTTAATTTATGGCATGTTATCTTGGCTTTGAACATGGTCACCATAAGGATTAATTCAAAACTATTCTACAAAAAGGTGTTACCCCAGAACTTGCAAGCTACGCATAACAATTGACAATTACATGTTCTGGATATCTAAAAACTTAAATTGTCAGCCGTGCGTACTACATTTTTTTAATATTTCCGTAAGTTTTATGTTTTTCCGGAAATAATTACAGAAAATTCAGGCTATGTCAGGGTAGATATTAATTGCGTCCGGAGGCACCGACTGAGATCTGTTATCATAGTTGTAAGGTTGATATAAAATTATTGACTGGAAAATAACGTATCATTGGTGTAATTATGTTGACACCTCCGATACATTGTAACACCTTTGCGATATTGATTTTCAGTTGTTAATTGCAGAAACTTATTAATACAAAATTGTACCAACTGAAATTACAACCATTGGTTGTTGTCGTGTTTATTTTCACAGAATTTGATTCTGATTGTCATTACATTTTCGCTGTTCTCGAATTAAAGGGTCAATATCATATGAATATAGAGATGTTATTATTGATTGCGCTGCGAAAAAACGGTTAATTTTTATACTAGCCCGGATTATTTTGGAGTCTAACATCTATATTACGTTACTGAACGGCTAATTACATCAATATAATTGTCAGAAATGTTATAAAGAGGTTCAACGTTTTTCTGTTATTTTAGATCAATTTGTAAATGGAACATTATCCATGACGTTAACTGGTAAGCAACATTTTATTATTTATTTTGTGTTCGTAAGAATAAGAAAGTCGAGTATTTATAACTGTTGTTGCATAGTTTGACAACTTCTGGTTCCTAAAAATTAATCTTAATTTTTACAAATATTTTTAAAATACATTTTTTGACATTGAATCGTTCAAAATAATTTATGATTAAAAAGAAGTATCTAAAGAAATGTCTGAGGAAATTCTTCTTTCATCCTCGTGAAGCTTGAACATTAAAATATATGTATTTTATGTGTATGTAAGTCCGTATTTTGACATTAATACGAAAAAGAAAAACCAACTTTCTACCATGACGGTATGTACATTTGTTACGGCGCAACATTTGGACCAGCATTATAATTCCTTTGTGTATCTGACTGCATCTTGCGACAACAATTACGTGGTCTTACAGCAGTACCGACGGTGGACCATCAACGAATATACTCACTGAACATTTGAATTACCACAACCAGCATGAAATTAAAGACAAAACCGATACACTTATTGGCTAATTACCTTCTGGAAATAGTCTCTGAAAACCACGGAATAAAATTAACTCAACGCAAAACGCGAGGAGTTTGCATTTACCAACTTTATAGATAGGAACATTCCTCCAGTACGGACTGTGGACGATCAAAGAATATTTAATACGTAAAGCCGAGCTGTTTAAAAAAAGTGACATACAGGAACATACTGGGAGGGTACCCAGTACTCGACCAAAGAGCAGCCCAGCGCGTCCGCGGGTGGCGGATAGGAGAGGACCTCTCGTTGTGGGATGGTCAGGTTATAATATGGAAAGCCTGGCGCGGACCCTAGTGGGTGACGTGTTTGAAGAGTGCCACGCTTCTTGCACGATAAAAATCCCTTTTGTAGATTTCCGAAAACGTGTAGTCTCATTGTAGCCGCTACAAAATGCAAACTTTACCACCCCTACCCAATACTCTATATACATGTATTTCAGTGGTAGTCAACATTTTGTTCCATCTCACCTTTTTTCTGTTGATTTGTTATTTGTTAGTTTGTTCTCGTCATCAATATAGCTGTAATACTGCCCGCTGGGTCATCAATATAGCTGTAATACTGCCCGCTGGATGCAAAGCAAACATCATATTAGTTAAGTAACCTAAACAGACAAATTTATGTCCTAATTAGTTTCACGTACTGAAATGTAGATTGTACTCTTCATTGTTGTAAAGCGTTTGGTATTCGTTCTGGCAACCATAGATATACCGTGTTTTTCATGACAAAGTTCTGTCATGTGAACTATGATTGTGATCTGTGACTATCAAAATGATGTCTGATAGCCATGTTAATAAATTAAAGAGGACAAAAACGTTTTTCGATATGACATTTATATTATATGGTAAAAGGCATTATAGAGTCGTGGCGAGTTAATTAATGATAGTGGAGATAAGTTTTAATAGGTGAGTACTGTTTGTCTTGGATTTTTCCCCAGACGTTATCTAAATGATTTTTAAAGTAGAAATGTTGCAAGAAATGCACAGACAAAATCAAATTAGGGAAATTATAGATCAAGTAAACTGAAGCAATCATTGCATATTGTGATTGACAGCGTTTCTTTTGTTTTTGTGCAGAATGTCTGGGAATTAGATGTGTTTGAAATTAAAATTTTTGTCAGAAATTGTAACAGAGCTATTTTCGGCTCCGAATTTGTTTTAATGTTATGTTTAAGATAATGAATATTGGTGCAGTGTCACTGTGATTCTGTCAAGTAAAGACGTATACATGAGATATATTAGATAATGTTACATTTAGGCGAAAACAAACAATAAGACAATTTAAATATATAAACATTTGATTTTGATATAACACTGAACTGACCATTAGTTGACAAAAGATAATCTTGTATATATACACGTGCTCGACAAAATTATACTACAAACGCACTGCAGAACATTGTTAAGTAGCATTAATATCGGGGTAATAACATAATATTCAATCATTTTGTCTAGGTCAATATCATACGTGTTGAAAAGAAATTATTTTCACTTATTCACGTATTCGTACGTGCAATAATCAATCTCGTTTCTATACTATTAGTTAACGAATGTGGTATGGAGATTTTGGGAAGTCTTGCTTTTTGGGATTCAACATTACTTGGTAGGGTGTCTAACAATTGTTTATCGTCAGTTGTACTCTAAATGCATTCAATTTTCATATTTGTTATACATTAAAGAGAATCTGTGATGAGACTGCCAAAGAAATGCAGGTTTATATATATTACACTGCATTGTATCAAATTCCGTATTGGATGATATTCCTTTGTGTATCTGAATGCATCTTGCGGCAAAAATTAAGCAGTATAAGAAGGCTATGCAAATAATGAAATACGATGGCATCACATCAATAGATACTTTGATGCATTGTAATTAAAATCTGTCAAATGTGGGCCAAGTTGAAGGTAAAGCTTCAAAGTAGCGAACCAGTTTCTACATTTGATCCAATACCACACAAGAACCAGGGTCTACAATTGATCCCTCACAAGAACCAGGGATTACAACTGATCCAATACCTCACAACCAGTGTCTACAATAAATCCCTCAAAACAATGCAACGCCACTGATAAATTTATCCTGCACAGAAACATACATCTACAGGCAAATTGTACCGATAATACACCGGCTGTTCAATTACCTATCCAAATGTATTTAACAAGTTTTCAAATTCACCCATTTAAACAATCGATGTTAAGCCTATTTCATCGTTTTGGAGAATAAAGTTCCGATTCTGCAGTTCCATTATGTATGCTCTGCAATCCGTAATATTATAATAATTTGTATTATACAATTTTAAATTATAAATATTGCACAAGATCTCTTTACAATCGTACTTTAATTTATTTATATTCAACCTCAACCCTAATTTTGAGTTGTGTTCGTGTTACTCTATGTTTGGTTTTGTGTTGTGGCTTTGGTTTTTTGTTATTTCCCCTTTGTCGATTAATCGCCCTTGACTTGTCGTTTCTTAATTACCCTTTGGTATCCTCGATTCTTTTATTTTATATATCAGGAGCGGTTTTTTAATACCTTATATATATTTGTTTCCACCGAAAATGTATTTGGGAAACTTTTCATTTTACGTTAGTTTTAATAGTGTTTCCTGAATTATATGGTCTTATTGTCTGGAATTATTTATTTTATTTTTTAATGGTTTCTCTGCTATACAACTCAATTTAATTAGATAACGTTATTTTACCTGATACAAACCCCATATGCAATAAAGATTATACAATCAACCATTTCAACCAATTAATTGAAGCTCAAGTGTACTACTTCATATCAAACATTTGACATAGCAAAGGGGGCACTGTAATTTCATGGTAATATAGTGTAACAACAACTTATCTAATGTAAAATGGCAAACACTGCATTGCAGATTATGATTTCAATGCTATTTCTCGTAATAACAATGCAAGAATACCATGAAATTACAGTTGGTGAATTAGATATGTTAACCTTGTGTCATATTCAAAACTAAGGTACAAAGATATCAATAGAAAAGTGCATAAGTTGGTGTTGTCAAATTCGGAAGTAGTGTTAATGCAAAACTTAGGGTCTTAGCCAAGGATTTGATCTACGTGAAAGTGTCTAACTGATGCATTGGTGCCCATACATCATTTGTGTTATAACAGGAATTTGCAACAGGTAGAATATTTGTATACAAATTAATCACACATCCACCTAAACTACATTCACACTACATTCATTATGTCCTCTCACGAAATCCTTTACAATATCGCAATTTAATCTGGATTGTAATTTCAAAATGTCTTGCTTTCGCCTTAATCAAATATTTATTTTAAATCAGAATGTCGAAGGTCCATTTTACAACTACATGTATTTTATTGGGTGCAGGATACCATCCAGGCTGCTACCGTAAACAGGCTGCAGCAAACAGGCTGCTACCGTAAACAAGTTATTTCAGATTGATATTCCTTTGGCCAGAGATCTGACACTCAGATTGATATTCCTGTGGTCAGAGATCTGTCACTCAGATTGATATTCCTATGGCCAGAGATATGTCACTCAGATTGATATTCCTGTGGCCAGAGATCTGTCACTCAGATTGATATTCCTGTGGCCAAAGATCTGTCACTCATTTTGATATTCATGTGGCCAGAAATCTGTCACTCAGATTGATATTCCTGTGGCAAGAGATCTGTCACTCAGATTGATATTCCTGTGGCCAAAAATCTGTCACTCAGATTGATATTCCTGTGGCCAGGGATCTGTCATTCTGATTGATATTCCTGTGGCCAGGGATCTGTCACTCAGATTGATATTCCTGTGGCCAGAGATCTGTCACTCAGATTGACATTCCTGTGGCCAGAGATCTGTCACTCAGATTGATATTCCTGTGGCCAGAGATCTGTCACTCAGATTGATATTCCTGTGGCCAGAGATCTTTCACTCAGATGGATATTCCTGTGGCCAGGGATCTGTCACTCAGATTGATATTCCTGTGGCCAGAGATCTGTCACTCAGATTGATATTCCTGTGGCCAGAGATATGTCACTCAGATTGATATTTCCGTGGCCAGGGATCTGTCACTCAGATTGACATTCCTGTGGCCAGGTATCTGTCACTCAGATTGATATTCCTGTGGCCAGGGATCTGTCACTCAGATTACCATTTCCGTGGCCAGGGATGTCACTCAGATTGACAATCCTGTTGCCAGGGATCTGTCACTCAGATTGATATTCCTGTATCATTACTACCTCGACATGGGTCTGGCACTCATATTGATATTCCTGTGGCCAGGGATCTGTCACTCAGATTGATATCCCTGTGGCCAGGAATCTGTCACTCAGATTGATATTCCTGTGGCCAGGGATCTTTCACTCAGATTGATATTCCCGTGGCCAGGGATCTGTCACTCAGATTGATATTCCCGTGGCCAGGGATCTGTCACTCAGATTAATATTCCTGTATCATTACTACCTAGACAGGGATCTGTCACTCAGATTGATATTCCTGTCGCCCGGGATCTGTCATTCAGATTGATATTCCTGTGGCCAGGGATATGGCACTCAGATTGATATTCCTGTGGCATAACTACCTAGACAGAGATCTGGCACTCAGATTGATATTCCTGTGGCCAGGGATCTGTCACTCAGATTGCTATTCATGTAGCATTACTACCTAGACAGGGATCTGGCACTCATATTGATATTCCTGTGGTCAGGGATCTGGCACTCAGATTGATATACCTGTGGCCAGGGATCTGGCACTCATATTGATGATTCCTGTGGCCAGGGATCTGTCACTCATATTGATATTCCTGTGGCCTGGGATCTGTCACTCAGATTGACATTCCTGTGACCAGGGATCTGTTACTCATATTGATATTCCTGTGGCCAGGGATCTGTCACCCAGATTGATATTCCTGTGGCATTACTACCTAAACAGGGATCTGGCACTCATATTGATATTCCTGTGGCCAGGGATCTGTCACTCAGATTGATATTGTTGGGATAGGATTTATATAGGCTATGCCTGTTATCCAATACCCTTTGATTTATATCAATAAAATGTTTGAAATGAAATGAAAGATTGACATTCCTGTGGCCCGGGATCTGTCATCCAGATTGATATTATTGTGGCAAGGGATCTGGCACTCAAATTGATATTCCTGTGGCATAACTACCTAGACAGGGATCTGTCACTCAGATTGATATTCCTGTGGCCAGGGATCTGTTACTCAGATTGATATTCCGTGGCCAGGGATCTGTCACTCAGATTGACATTCCTGTGGCCAGGGATCTGTCATTCATATTGATATTCCTGTAACCAGGGATCTGTCACTCAGATTGATATTCCTGTAGCATTACTACCTAGACAGGGATCTGGCACACATATTGATATTCCTGTGGCCAGGGATCTGTCATCCAGATTGATATTCCTGTGGCCAGGGATCTGGCACTCAGATTGATATGCCTCTGCATAACTACCTAGACAGGGATCTGGCACTCAGATTGATATGCCTGTGCATAACTACCTAGACAGGGATCTGGCACTCAGATTGATATTCCTGTGGCCAGGGATCTGTCACTCAGATTGCTATTCATGTAGCATTACTACCTAGACAGGGATCTGGCACTCATATTGATATTCCTGTGGTCAGGGATCTGGCACTCAGATTGATATACCTGTGGCCAGGGATCTGGCACTCATATTGATGATTCCTGTGGCCAGGGATCTGTCACTCATATTGATATTCCTGTGGCCTGGGATCTGTCACTCAGATTGACATTCCTGTGACCAGGGATCTGTTACTCATATTGATATTCCTGTGGCCAGGGATCTGTCACCCAGATTGATATTCCTGTGGCATTACTACCTAAACAGGGATCTGGCACTCATATTGATATTCCTGTGGCCAGGGATCTGTCACTCAGATTGATATTGTTGGGATAGGATTTATATAGGCTATGCCTGTTATCCAATACCCTTTGATTTATATCAATAAAATGTTTGAAATGAAATGAAAGATTGACATTCCTGTGGCCCGGGATCTGTCATCCAGATTGATATTATTGTGGCAAGGGATCTGGCACTCAAATTGATATTCCTGTGGCATAACTACCTAGACAGGGATCTGTCACTCAGATTGATATTCCTGTGGCCAGGGATCTGTTACTCAGATTGATATTCCGTGGCCAGGGATCTGTCACTCAGATTGACATTCCTGTGGCCAGGGATCTGTCATTCATATTGATATTCCTGTAACCAGGGATCTGTCACTCAGATTGATATTCCTGTAGCATTACTACCTAGACAGGGATCTGGCACACATATTGATATTCCTGTGGCCAGGGATCTGTCATCCAGATTGATATTCCTGTGGCCAGGGATCTGGCACTCAGATTGATATGCCTCTGCATAACTACCTAGACAGGGATCTGGCACTCAGATTGATATGCCTGTGCATAACTACCTAGACAGGGATCTGGCACTCAGATTGATATTCCTGTGGCCAGGGATCTGGCACTCAGATTAATATTCCTGTGGCATCTGGACTTGTTTTTGGGGCATACAAGTCTAAAATTTAGAACACATTTGGGAACTTAAGTTCGTCCCATAAAAACAACTTTATATATATATCGTTTTATTGCATTATTAATTATTTAAAATTTATTAGTATTTATTACAACATTTATGATATTTTCCCAGCAATCTTACAGTTCTGTTACTGATTTAATCGCAACGCCGTATTTAGTGCTGTCCTGTAACATTAAGTCTATGCCTCCTTCTGGACATAGTATGTGCCAGGGATATGGCACTCAGATTGATATTCCTGTGGCATAACTACCTAGACAGAGATCTGGCACTCAGATTGATATTCCTGTGGCCAGGGATCTGTCACTCAGATGTCTATTCATGTAGCATTACTACCTAGACAGGGATCTGGCACTCATATTGATATTCCTGTGGTCAGGGATCTGGCACTCAGATTGATATACCTGTGGCCAGGGATCTGGCACTCAGATTGATGATTCCTGTGGCCAGGGATCTGTCACTCATATTGATATTCCTGTGGCCTGGGATCTGTCACTCAGATTGACATTCCTGTGACCAGGGATCTGTTACTCATATTGATATTCCTGTGGCCAGGGATCTGTCACCCAGATTGATATTCCTGTGGCATTACTACCTAAACAGGGATCTGGCACTCATATTGATATTCCTGTGGCCAGGGATCTGTCACTCAGATTGATATTGTTGGGATAGGATTTATATAGGCTATGCCTGTTATCCAATACCCTTTGATTTATATCAATAAAATGTTTGAAATGAAATGAAAGATTGACATTCCTGTGGCCCGGGATCTGTCATCCAGATTGATATTATTGTGGCAAGGGATCTGGCACTCAAATTGATATTCCTGTGGCATAACTACCTAGACAGGGATCTGTCACTCAGATTGATATTCCTGTGGCCAGGGATCTGTTACTCAGATTGATATTCCGTGGCCAGGGATCTGTCACTCAGATTGACATTCCTGTGGCCAGGGATCTGTCATTCATATTGATATTCCTGTAACCAGGGATCTGTCACTCAGATTGATATTCCTGTAGCATTACTACCTAGACAGGGATCTGGCACACATATTGATATTCCTGTGGCCAGGGATCTGTCATCCAGATTGATATTCCTGTGGCCAGGGATCTGGCACTCAGATTGATATGCCTCTGCATAACTACCTAGACAGGGATCTGGCACTCAGATTGATATGCCTGTGCATAACTACCTAGACAGGGATCTGGCACTCAGATTGATATTCCTGTGGCCAGGGATCTGGCACTCAGATTAATATTCCTGTGGCATCTGGACTTGTTTTTGGGGCATACAAGTCTAAAATTTAGAACACATTTGGGAACTTAAGTTCGTCCCATAAAAACAACTTTATATATATATCGTTTTATTGCATTATTAATTATTTAAAATTTATTAGTATTTATTACAACATTTATGATATTTTCCCAGCAATCTTACAGTTCTGTTACTGATTTAATCGCAACGCCGTATTTAGTGCTGTCCTGTAACATTAAGTCTATGCCTCCTTCTGGACATAGTATATATGTAATAATAACAGTTCCCTTAAGGTTTAAATATTAAAAACTGGCCGCCAAAATATATATAGCTACAATAAATTTGGGTTTATCTATTCTTGAAAGTTGCGTAACATTTCATTAAATCAATTCTATATGGTTTAGTCTTAAATAATCACGTGACAGCAGTTTTTCATATTTTAGGCTGATCGTAAAACATTTAGATCAATGATATTTAACAAATATAAACAGTTGTATAGAATAAGAGTTTCTACATATTAGTGAATGACACGTAGGTCTAACGGTTTTGTCAAGATGTGCGATCGCTGCATTATTATTGTTGGAATCGCATATCGTGTATAAATCGTGTATAAATATAGCTGACCTAGTGTACGCCGGACGTTAGGCAAGCATTCAAGCAAGCAACCAATGTTGAGCAAACAAGAAACTCTCCCAACTACAAGGAAAACCGGAGAAGGCATACTTTCACTAACATACTAGTAATGACACATATAATGGTGGGTTTTTTTTTCTTTACCACTCACTAGATATTAACACAAACTAAATCTGAACCCGTAGACCTCCGAAACAATAACCAATAACTTACAAATATAGCATTTTACTAGCTCTTTCAAGGCTATACTTACATGAGTACACACTCCCACAACATTAACAAAAACAATAGTTTAGGTCAAGATCATATACACACACCAAAAACATTTAAAAAGACAATAGTTCAGGTGGGGGTCATACTTACAGAACACACACTCCCACAACATTAACAAAGACAATAGTTCAGGTCAAGGCCATACTTACAGAACACACACTCCCACAACATTAACAAAGACAATAGTTCAGGTCAAGGCCATACTTACAGAACACACACTCCCACAACATTAACAAAGACAATAGTTCAGGTCAAGGCCATACTTACAGAACACACACTCCCACAACATTAACAAAGACAATAGTTCAGGTAAAGGTCATACTTACAGAACACACACTCCCACAACATTAACAAGGACAATAGTTCAGGTCAAGGTCATACTTACAGAACACACACTCCCACATTATTAACAAAAACAGTAGTTCAGGTCAAGGCCATACTTACCGAACACACACTCCCACAACATTAACAAATACAATAGTTCAGGTCAAGGCCATACTTACAGAACACACACTCCCACAACATTAACAAAGACAATAGTTCAGGTCAAGGCCATACTTACAGAACACACACTCCCACAACATTAACAAAGACAATAGTTCAGGTCAAGGCCATACTTACAGAACACACACTCCCACAACATTAACAAAGACAATAGTTCAGGTAAAGGTCATACTTACAGAACACACACTCCCACAACATTAACAAGGACAATAGTTCAGGTCAAGGCCATACTTACAGAACACACACTCCCACATTATTAACAAAAACAGTAGTTCAGGTCAAGGCCATACTTACAGAACACACACTCCCACAACATTAACAAATACAATAGTTCAGGTCAAGGCCATACTTACAGAACACACACTCCCACAACATTAACAAAGACAATAGTTCAGGTCAAGGCCATACTTACAGAACACACACTCCCACAACATTAACAAAGACAATAGTTCAGGTCAAGGCCATACTTACAGAACACACACTCCCACAACATTAACAAAGACAACAGTTCAGGTAAAGGTCAAACTTACAGAACACACACTCCCACAACATTAACAAAGACAATAGTTCAGGTCAAGGCCATACTTACAGAACACACACTCCCACATTATTAACAAAGACAATAGTTCAGGTCAAGGCCATACTTACACAACACACACTCCCACAACATTAACACCGACAATAGTTCAGGTCAAGGTCATACTTACAGAATACACACTCCCACAACATTAACACAGACAATAGTTCAGGTCAAGGTCATACTTACTGAACAAGGAATCCCACAACATTAACATAAACAATGGTTCAGGTCAAGGCCATACTTACAGAACACACACTCCCACAACATTAACAAAGACAATAGTTCGGGTCAAGGCCATACTTACAGAACACACACTCCCACAACATTAACAAATACAATAGTTCAGGTCAAGGCCATACTTACAGAACACACACTCCCACAACATTAACAAAGACAATAGTTCAGGTCAAGGCCATACTTACAGAACACACACTCCCACAACATTAACAAAGACAATAGTTCAGGTCAAGGCCATACTTACAGAACACACACTCCCACAACATTAACAAAGACAATAGTTCAGGTAAAGGTCAAACTTACAGAACACACACTCCCACAACATTAACAAAGACAATAGTTCAGGTCAAGGCCATACTTACAGAACACACACTCCCACATTATTAACAAAGACAATAGTTCAGGTCAAGGCCATATTTACACAACACACACTCCCACAACATTAACACAGACAATAGTTCAGGTCAAGGTCATACTTACAGAATACACACTCCCACATCATTAACACAGACAATAGTTCAGGTCAAGGTCATACTTACTGAACAAGGAATCCCACAACATTAACATAAACAATGGTTCAGGTCAAGGCCATACTTACAGAACACACACTCCCACAACATTAACAAAGACAATAGTTCGGGTCAAGGCCATACTTACAGAACACACACTCGCACAACATTAACAAAGACAATAGTTCGGGTCAAGGTCATACTTACAGAATACACACTCCCACAACATTAACACAGACAATAGTTCAGGTCAAGGTCATACTTACTGAACAAGGAATCCCACAACATTAACATAAACAATAGTTCAGGTCGTCATACTTACAGAACACCCACTTCCACAACATTAACAAAGACAATAGTTCGGGTCAAGGTAATACCTAAGGAACACACACTCTAACAACATTAACAAAGACAATAGTTCGGGTCAAGGTCATACGTAATGAACAAGGAATCCCACAACATTAACAAAGACAATAGTTCAGGTCAAGGTCATACGTAATGAATAAGGAATCCCACAACATTAACAAAGACAATAGTTCAGATACAATAGCTTGACATTGACAACAACATCCTTGTACATAAGGAAGTGTTTCTTGTAACCAATCATAACCAAACATGATTTAATTATAACAAAAACAGGCGACTCTGTAGGAGGGTTTAACTTGCAGCAACAGTCATAAACAGCAACGCCTCAATAAGAGGGCTTATCGTGCAGTAAACGTAAAAAAACACGCCTCTTTGGGAGGGTTTAACCTGCGGTAAAGGTAAAAAAACACTTTAATATACATTATTTTTAATTCCAAGCTTTCTCCTGGTTACGTTACCAGAATTGCCACACTTGCCCTTTAACCATGTTTCCATTGTAAATGTGAAAGAAACTTTCATAATTTCAATAGTTTGCTTCTTCGTACTAGTATTCTGTTTCCGGTTTATATTTACCAGGTTTCAGAGAGATTTAGTTTTTTGTATGGTCAATTTCCATTTCTTGTTTAAAAACCTAGGTTTTGGTGTCAGCTCCATAAAAAGACAAAAATGCACATTTTTATAAAAGCTTGCCTATTAATACTTAATTTTCGTGAAAAGATCCGAATACGCCATCTATTTAAAGTATCTTTTTTTCTTGATTAATAGAGTATGTTTAAACTAAAGAATCCTTTGCCTCAAGTCACTGTTGTTCCTGTTCGGATAACCTTGAAGTGGGTTCATTTGTTTCCTACATTTAATAAAATATCTTTGTCATAATTTGCTAGACCAACGGATGACTTTTAGCGCTATTATTATTTAAAAGGAATTATATGTCGCTTATGAACGTCATAACAAGTTACAAATGATTTTTTTAAATAAAATGAAAGCTACCGTCATTTTTTTTTTCAGTAATGAATTCCACAGACGAGTCTTCAGGGCAAAAGTGCCGAGTCTTTAGGACAAAAGTGACTTTATATAATGAGACACGTTGATATTGTTCGAGTGTAAATGGGTTATTTGCTTTACAAATTGTTGTTATTCTATGTAATTATAAGTAATAACTTATTTCGATTTCTAATTAAAGAAGCGCCAGCACAACAACAATGGTTGAGGTCAAGGTCTTTTGCTAATTCAACAATAATTAAAATATATAAATATAAATGCAGCACAAAGTAGCAGATATCAATCTTTTTCAGTCGGATTATCTCTCGGTCATTTCTACAGTAAGCTGAAATAGCAGAGGACTATCTAATAGCTATTAACCTCGTATTGACGCGTAAAATCCATGCGTCTGCGTTTTGAAACTTCGTATTTCGCGTTGTTGATTGCGATTTATATTTTGTAATTTTTCAATTAAAACAATTTCCATATCATTAACACCATGAAAATCATTATTTTTATTGACTTGATTTTTTTTGTTTGAATCGTTTTCATTTTGACTGAGACCATACTGGGAGGGTTCCGAGTGCTCGACCCACAGAGCAGCCGGGTACGTTTCCAGGTGGAGGGGAGACCCTCTCGTTAGGGTTTGTTATGTCATTACACGGAAAGAACGACCGTAGTATGAAACGTGTTGGAGATTGCCACGCTCCTTGCACAATAACGACCTCTTTTGTAGATTTCAAACAAGAGTAGGTTCATTTAAGCGCTACAAAAGGCTAAATTCTCCGCCCCTACCCAATATTGCTTTTTAACAGTTGTAGAGGAAAATGGTGATATTAGTTATATAGCACTTCTACATAAACTAAAACATGCTGTTGTAAAAAGTTCCATTTATTCTATTGTTCATATGAAGATAGTTCTTAACTGTTTTTATTGCTTGTTAATAATTAAAAAAAAATGGTTACATTAAATTTATTAGAAAGTAAAGCTTCCATTGTGGTATTTTTGAATGTGGACAAAAGATTGTAGAGTTGGCTCCCCTTTAGAGTTATCTCCCCTATGATTATACTTTTTCTTAGTAAACAGTTTTCTGTTTACTACATAAGTTTGTAGTATAATGTATCAAGAATTGTTTTATATTGTGAATGTGTTTTTATGATTTCTGGTTTTTTATTGATATTGCACGAAAATATTTGATATTTAAGCTATAATATTCATCATAGCAATTGTACCATAAATTGGCAGAACATACAGCATAGAAGAAAATTTAATGTCTTTTTATTTATGTTTTGAGAATATTGGTGTTATTAGGCCATGGTCATGCTAAATTTTGTCATGTGTAATATCAGAGTCCTTGTTCTCTATTTGGATTAAAAACTTTAATCTTCATTTAAAGTAGTAATAAATAATTCCAAACATTTTCTATAGAAAATACACAAACTGCATATTTAGACATTTGTGCATTATTTCTGCTCTTCAATAGTAAATTGTTCATATGTGAAGTTAAAAAGCAATTTGGTTGATATAAAAATAATATAACTAATTATTTTTTTATTAGATAGTCACTAAATAATTGGAAAACAGACAACAAATAATATAAATATTTTATTGAGTTTTTTCAGTTGTTTTTAAGCGGAGTTCACTTAATATTTAATAGAGCAGAGTTAAATCAGTAGGGAAAAAGTATTTGCTGTAGCACCTTTAAGTTTTTTCAGTTGGAAAAAAACGTTCAGTTTAATTTACTAAGATAAATCAGCAGGGATTAAGTAGGTTTGTAATAAAATTAAAAATGACAAATATTTATCAGTTGGATTTAAGCAGGAATAATCAATAACCTGTAGTCTCGCTTTTTTTCTACTTAGAAAATCAGTATAGTTTAAGTTGGATAAAAGTTGAGTTAAAGCATTGCTAATTATGTAGGTTAAAATTAAGCGGTAATTATGCATGTCGCTTAAATACTGCTTTTTACAACAGCGGATTCTATGCAGATAATAAGCGGCATTTAAGTTACGCTGTGATATAAAAGCGACGCTTCAAAATTGTCTGGGTACATGTACATAGTATGGTTGTGGCTAACCCAGGTTCTATATTGACATGTATATATATGGTTGTGGCTAACCCGGGTTTTATTTTGACACGTATATAGTATTATTGTGGCTAACCCAGGTTATATTTTGACATGTATATAGTATTGTTGTGGCTAACCCAGGTTATATTTTGACATGTATATAGTATGATTGTGGCTAACCCAGGTTATATTTTGACATGTTTATATATGATTGTGGCTAACCCAGGTTCTATATATCTTGAAATGTATATAGTATGGTTGTGGCTAACCCAGGTTTTATCTTGACATGTATATATATGGTTGTGGCTAACCCAGGTTCTTTCTTGACATGTATATATATGATTGTGGCTAACCCAAGTTCTATCTTGACATGTATATAGTATGATTGTGGCTAAACCATATTATATTTTGACATGTATATATATAATTGTGGTTAACCCAGGTTATATTTTGAAATGTATATAGTATTGTTGTGGCTAACCCAGTTTCTATCTTGAAATGTATATAATATTATTGTGGCTAACCCATGTTCTATCTTGACATGTATATATATGGTTGTGGCTAATCCAGGTTCTTTCTTGACATGTATATATATATGATTGTGGCTAACCCAGGTTCTATAGTATTGTTGTGGCTAACCCAGGTTCTATCTTGAAATGTATATAGTATTATTGTGGCTAACCCAGGTTATATTTTGACATGTATATAGTACGGTTGTGGCTTACCCAGGTTATATTTTGACATGTATATATATGGTTGTGGCTAACCCAGGTTTTATCTTGACATGTATATATATGGTTGTGGCTAACCCAGGTTCTATCTTGAAATGTATATAGTATTGTTGTGGCTAACCCAGGTTATATTTTGACATGTACATATTTTTGTTGTGGCTAACTCAAGTTATTTGAAAACAAGTATTAATTGATAAAATGAAATTGCCAAATTGTCTCATTGCATATTTTGTTCTCCTGCGTTAACTTATCTAGTTTAATAATGACGATAAATAACAGGCAATCGTCAGCTTCTTACTCTTTGTCACTTCTAATTTGTGAAAAGAAAATATCAAGAAAACCTACCAAACAGCAAGAGCCGAAAGTCAATGAACGATTACAAATCCAGATCCAGACAAACAAATACAACAAAAAACAAAATCCAGAAACACAAAGCAACAGAAATTCAGAAATTCTTTGAACTGAACAAGCGTTGGATTGCTCGGTTCGATAGCCATTATTCATTTATGTAGTTTTCTTAATTTAAAAGCGAAAAGCATATGTTTCAGATACAATCACTATCAGTAAAATTGCTATGCTATCGTTAGTACCAGCTGATATTTGATATGCTGATTATTTATTCATACTTATCTAAATACGATCTTCTCAACTCGTTTTTGTAATGAATAAAAAAATAGATTCATGTCCAACAAATAAAAATATGAATCTTGTAAAATGTAACTGAAACGTGAATAAAGTTGGGAATAAATTGTCCCGAAAGATTGTCCTGATTAAACTGGCTTTGCTGTAAGAAGGGTTCTTCAAAAACTGTAAATTTATATATTCTCTTGATGATTGACATCGAATGAACAACCCATTTTCTATAGAGTAGACGGCCACACGCGGTTACCTGCAATGAGATTTTTAACGCCTCAAATGAGGTTTATCGATATTGTATGCTGATTGGCTGTCGGCTGCAGAAGCGAAAGACCCGCGTGCAGTTGTCGTGTGCTGTTAATCAGTTTTACTTTATAATCATTAGAGATCGCGGCAAAATTAGATCCATGGATTTTTATACAATGGAGAAAAATTAGAAATTTCTCATTCTGTGTAACTGGATTAGTGAGAACTGTTTAAAAGTTTTCCCAGCTGGATTTTACTTTAGAGCAAGATAATTTCTATTTTCGAATAAGACATTTTAAAAGGTATGTTTACTTAACAAACATTATAAAAGTTATGATGTCTAAACACTAAGATACAGGGCAGGTAAAAGGAATTAGAAATTTTATACATGTTTCAAATTATTTATATTGCTTTGTTTAATTTTTATGGCAAATATAGAATAACATAATTTTACAACTCAAGATTGCAGTGGAATTTGAGCATGTATTGGTTAATTTTAATTGTGAAAGCTAGCTTAACTCAGAATAAATATTTAATTATGAAAATGAATTAAGTCTATAATAATATGACATTGCATTATTCGTTTCAACACAAATCAATCAAGACAAATTATTTATGCTATTGTAACATGTTAATGTGTTAGGAAATACGAAATAAATATTTTGTAGAAATCGATCTTTTCAAATGAAGTGTTGAAATACGAACCTCTGCATGAAACTTTAACAGGTAAATTATTGTTGAACATTAAACACGTCAAATGAGATTGATTGCAATTTTAATGGAAAATTTATTATCGATTAAATTGAATGCATTAAATTATAAAGGCGATCACGGTATGACTTTTTAACTATAGTAACCACCGCAAAACTTTTACGACGCCAATGCAGCTTGTATTATTGACCGTGCAAATTTGACACTGTTTAACGTATCATAAAATTTACTATGCATAAAAATTAATTGACTTGTTGGCAAGTTGGAATTAAATTTTGGGGACACCGTTGGACGTAATTATGTGAGTATTAATTCTGTTACTTTTAGTAAAACATTGATGAAAATTAATTCAAAGACCAATACTACTCTTTACACAAATTATTTTGCAATGACAACTTTCTTTTAAAATGTATGCATGTAGTACTTTTCACTGGAAAATTAATTTTTCAATCTTCAAATATAAATAATAAAATTAAACATCAGTTCACCGAGCAAACAACATGATCTCTTAATGAGTTTTACTTCGGAAGCAGTACTTCAATGACCCGCCTTTAACTTCAAATATTTCCGTGTAATTTTCGAGTTAATGCAGTGAGGTTATGGCATAAGAATATAGTTAAGTTTTAAAACATTGATTTTAACACGATGAATTTGTAGCCAGTGAAAGTAATTAAATTAATCAATTACTTAGTATGTACATGAAATTCTTTATGTATCAAACGATTGAAGGTAACAATGTAATTGTCAATATATACTTATATGTGTTCAATATTTGTCAAATGACGTACATGTTTATTTGTATGATATGGTAAAGTACACAGTAGAACGTACCAAGAATTGTAAAACAAAAATAATTAAGCAAATGTTTATTGATCTCAGACAACAACTTTGTCATGAGTATTATTTTATATATTCAAATGAATATCATATCCAAACAAATGATAAGGTATATGTTTAACTTAATCTTAAGTAGTCAAGCAAGACGGTCGTAATAAAAATAATAAAGTAAAGAAATACTCGGAATAGATCCTTTATGACATATTTACAAAACCCTTGCTTTCTGCGGTTAAACGTCGCATAAAATATTTAATGTTATGACACAAAAGATACACAAATAGAACACATTATGAATATTTATCCTTTAATTCTCCATAAATAGTTTCCAGTATAGCGCTTAAGATCGCTGTCAGTATATTTATGACACTATCTACAAAATCAGGATGGTTTTTTTTGCAAATTTATTTGTTTTTAATGAGATTGATAACGAAAAGAAAAGATTGTCATGCATGCCATATAATAACTAATATGTCAACATAAGCGGTATAAATTTGAGATGGATTGTATATAGTTGATTATAAATGCGATCGTCAGTCATAAACACAGTTGACTATATGGTTTTGCATTGCAAAAACAGTCTAATGTTTTATTTTGTTTGCGTTAAAGCAATAAATTGCGAATTTTGAACCTGTCCCTAGTAGTCATACGACGGTGTCATTAAAGTCTAGCTTATGATTTAGATAGTGGTCAGTTTAAATTTTAAAAGTATTTATTCGGTATTTTTAGTAAATAGTCGTCCCTGTTTATTTTTTATATTGTAAACATTTTTCTTTCCAAATCGACTTAAGGCTAAGCAAAACCAAAAGCAAATACAGTATTTGTTAAGCGTCGAGCCACTGTGCTGCTTACCTATACAGTATTTGTTAAGCGTCGAGCCAGTGTGCTGCTTACCTATACAGTATTTGTTAAGCGTCGAGCCAGTGGGCTGCTTACCTATACAGTATTTGTTAAGCGTCGAGCCACTGTGCTGCTTACCTATACAGTATTTGTTAAGCGTCGAGCCACTGTGCTGCTTACCTATACAGTATTTGTTAAGCGTCGAGCCACTGTGCTGCTTACCTATACAGTATTTGTTAAGCGTCGAGCCACTGTGCTGCTTACCTTTACAGTATTTGTTAAGCGTCGAGCCAGTGTGCTGCTTACCTATACAGTATTCGTTAAGCGTCGAGCCACTGTGCTGCTTACCTATACAGTATTTGTTAAGCGTCGAGCCACTGTGCTGCTTACCTATACAGTATTTGTTAAGCGTCGAGCCACTGTGCTGCTTACCTATACAGTATTTGTTAAGCGTCGAGCCACTGTGCTGCTTACCTATACAGTATTTGTTAAGCGTCGAGCCACTGTGCGGCTTACCTATACAGTATTTGTTAAGCGTCGAGCCACTGTGCTGCTTACCTATACAGTATTTGTTAAGCGTCGAGCCACTGTGCGGCTTACCTATACAATAGACAAACTTAACAACAGTATCTGATTCGTAAAGAAAGTGAACGAAAATATCTGATTTGTAGAGAGGGGAACGAAAAAATCTGTAACGCCAACCCCACTTTTCACCAACTCCAACATTGCGCAAATAATTGTACGCAGGAATTTGTAATTTATCGTTTTTTATTATTTAGATGTTTGTATTGTTATTGAGTTGATGTTATACTTTTGCCATCTTGATCAAGTTTGATTGTAAATAAATATTCCTAATCAAATACTGAATTCAAATAAATTAATGTCTTCATAAAGATATGTCATTAATTGCCATCAGAACTGGGTAACTACAGGGCTATTACTCCATCGATGTCTCAACAAATTTATACATCACAGCATGATACCAATACTATCTCATTGCCTTTGATTCGAATATATTAATCTCTACATATTTACTAACTATGCGACGATAATGATGAAAAGACCGGTCAGTAAGTCAATTATAGACCTATTAAGTGGTAGATAAGTCGGGATAATATCACTTGTCTTGTTATACCTCAGGGAGGTTAATAAGCTTCAGTCCAGCTGTCATAGTCGTAAACATAAAGATTTTAAATGAAATCAAAATAAACTCGACAATGCAGAACAGTCAAATGGACAAGTTCGTTTATTTATGGTGATTAAACTACAAAAGCAATTTTTGTTAACAGTTTCTGATTAAATGCGGGATCGTTTTGTACTTTAGTATTTGTCGATCATTTTATAATGCTAGAATATCTTGTGATAACGGTTTCATTTGTCGAATAATACTAGTATCGGCCGATGTCCGTGAACTCGAAAAGTGAAAAGGTACGTTTTTTTGTATTTTAATGCTTATATACGCGAAAAACGAATATTTTATTTTCCGATACATGTACTTGAAATGCCTGTACCAAATCAGGACCCTTGTTGTAGTTGCTATATTTTTGGTTGTTGGTTTTAACGTTTGCCAGTTTCTTGGACTTTATTTGTGGATTGTCTTTTTAACAGTTTCCTTTGTGTTCGGTATTTTATTATTACCTTCATTGACCATCAAATATGCGAGTGCTTGACCCATATAGCTGCCCAACGTGTCTCCAGGTTCCAGCTAAGGAAAACCCTCTACTTGTAGAGATGTCCTGTCATAATACGAAAAGCCTGGCAGCGGACCATAGTAGGTGACCTGTTTGGAAAATGCCACGATCCTTACACGCTAAAATCCCCTTTTATTAATGTCGATAAAAGAATTTTTTTTTGCAACGCCTTAAATCATTCTTGTTGCATCACTCTTTAATATTCCGCCCTGACCAAATACTCCATCTTGTTCCCGTGGCATGCAAAATATTATGCCCTTTAGCTATAATCTATTCAATTTCCAGGATTGATTTTTTTTGTTAACTTGCTTTCTGAATATAGCTTTAACAATGCTTCTGGAACGTTCGGCAACCTTAAATTTTTTCAATATTAAAAATATTTTCGTACATCTGTATAAATATATACATATTATTATTTTTTCTAACCCTAAGTAAGACATTGCTGTTGGAGGTCTTAATTTGCATATGGTTTTAAGCAAAATGTCATGTACTCTTGATATATCCGTTTCCCAGATTTGGGTGTCGGCTATGACAGTTGTATAACCTTTTAGACAAGCACTTTGTTGGCAAGTAACTATTTTAAAAATATTTGAATGAAAACTAATGAAATATCATTTTACACTACAAAGTTTGGTCTTTATAGTTTACAGTCTCTTCCTTCAAAAGTAATGTAAAAGTCTATTAATCATTTTGGCATTGTAGCAAGCAAACACACCGCTCATCAGCACAGAAACTTTGCCGTTTTTATCATCAGTTTCATTGACTTTTTGCCCGGAAGAAGAGTTCCTTTACTGACATGAATATCTTACGTCAACCACTAACGAATGTTTTCTAGTTAAAATACTGTCTAAGTGATGTCAGTATTAACAAGAATTGACTCTTGCGATGCAAGGAATATAGATTATGATACTCATAGCATGACTGTGGCTATGCAGCCTGCATGAAATTTGCATCAATACCCAAGACAAAATTTTAATACTTTGCCTTTTAAGTTTAAACACATTTATTTCTGTTTTTTGTAGTTATTTTTTGCATTTTTAGTAGATTTTTGTGGTCAAAGGAGCGGAAACTTTATCCAATATCAAAGCACTGACGTATTGGCCAGCATTACAATGGCATTATTGTACTGGTGTGTGTGAAAGCTGTATAAGCGAATAAATCCTTAGTTTAAATTCATATCAGCTAGAAATGTTTAAAACTCCAAATTCACTGGGACAGCATCAGTAAAATTGATTTTATAAATGTTGTATACTGATCTAACCCGACATTTGGTTTCGTATATTAGAATATAATGAAATCCTTTCAAACACAGTGAATATGAAGTCTGGTCAAATCTACGAGTCTACAATACTTTCATAAATATATACCTTTCTGCATGGTTTGAAAAACCCATATACTAAAGTACTTTATGTTCGATAAAGCCCTAAAAGTCATTATATATCTTCTGATGTATCCGTGACGTAGATACGTCTTAGATCCTAATCAAAATCACAATTTTCATAAATACTATAGCATGAAACTTACACATTAATGAAAGGAACGCGTATTAGAATACTACAAATAGCTATATACGTATGTCATGTCATAAATAAAAGTTATTCAGAACGAAAACATTCTAGAACAATACGGCCACAATCAATCATTACACTGGAGGTATTTAATCACAGGTCGGTTCAGGGCCAATAGGGATTTCTCCGTGTTAATAATGCAGCGCTATTACAATGTATGCTAGAAAACGTAATGAGTTCTTTATTGGAACGAACAATCTGAAACGATAGATCGGAATTCTATGTCAAGTTCTGATATTAACGTCTAAATAAACTATAGTTCTGCACGAATGATTAGATTCTGTATAAACTAAAAATATTAATTATTTAACACATAACTTTGATGTTCTGTATTTTTGTCACTATATCTGAATTTATTTAATGAACTCCTCGCCTACTAGCAAAAACCCTTCTAAAATATTAATACAGATAACCAGTTATATTGTTGAAGACTCTCAATGTTGTAATTAGAACCCGGATTCTCTAAAATATTCAGTAGAACAATAATATACAGTCCTGAAATAATCTAGCTCGGTGTCTTCAATTTATATTCATGTCTTTTAATTCTGTTATCAGTCGTTTCTATCTTACGGGACTAGAATGTGAAATGATGCAGAAATAAAAACGTTGATATGCCCGTAGTTCGGTAACAATTTTGACGTAAGATGTATCATATTGACCCAAATGTTAATTTCACAATGAAGCAATTATAACAGCAAGATATCGATGCTTTTATCAACAAACTGACATTACGAAACTAAAATAAGATATTAAACATTACTCCCCTTGAAAACAACGCAGGGAAAGAAAAATATTGACATACGCATCGATGTTTTAATCAACTAATTTACCTTGCACAATTTCAAGTGACATTTAATGTTTATTTCTTAGAAATAACTGTGCTGGGATCTCTCAGATCGATTTAGAACAATTGCTTTATGGTTTAACTGTCAGTTGAAAGTCAGAAATTTTATTTGTCTGTTTTCTAATCTACCTGGAACAATTTAGTCAATTATTATTTGGACGATTATCTACAATAAAGTGCCCTGTGGGATTCTGCCGATTGATCAGGGAGAATGCAGATAAACAGACTTTCAAATCTATTGAGCGAGGAGAAAAAAACTATAGAATCTCGGGGCAATAATGGGAAATGGTGCAACATCAAACCATAGTTAACGTCAGGCAATATACAACATGCAGCTTTCAGACAGTGTTATTCATTTTCAGCATGCCAGAGATTTTTAGCAGTTGTGTAGATGTTTTTGTCTGAGATATCAAGCTAAACTATTCTCCATGCACGAGCATTAGTATAACATAACGTATTACCGTATATCTTATGTTTATTATCTTGTTGCACAACAAAAACGTTTACCAGATGTAGGGATATTATAACCAAATTATATGTAATGAATAATGAAAATTCAGGATTATTTTTCTTATTTCCAGGTACAAAAATACAGCGATTTTCTGGCGTAAGATGCTTGTACACTTTACAAACATCTGAAAAAAATGCAATAAATCTGGAATCGACCCATCATTTGTCTTTATAAACTCTAAATTTATTTATTTATTTATTTTCTTCGTTTCAAAGTTTCAGATATAAAAAAGCTACAATTTACTGCTTAAGGAAAACATACTAATAACTACCACAATCACTTCCGGTTCCCTATCAGGATTTCTATAACCTGACTAATCCTCGCCCCCAACGAGAGGGCTTCCCCTACCGACACCGGGAAATCCTTAGGCAACGCTGTGGGTCGAGCACTAAGAAAACTTCTCCCAATTCAGTGCTTCATTCTCATTTATTATGTCGATTGTTAAAGTTAAGACTTAACACAAAATAGTAATAAGAAAAATATTTCTCTTTTACGGCAGATATTTCAACTTATATTTCAACGTCATAAACATACATAAATAAATGAGACTCGAGTTTTGAACTTGTTACGTGTACGGCTTCTCAATCATGCTGATGTAATATCCATAACAAGACAATATTAGTGTAAGAAAAAGTATAAAGAAAACGGTTTTAATCCACCTTGTACAGTTATTGTATTTAATAGAACAGTTTTATTCTAGCTCAATTTTATCACAATTCCAAACCCCAAATGATCCACACAGTGAAACACATTGCATTATCAGGAACGATCTTGATTGTCTTTCGGAACGATCTTGATTGTCTTTCGGAACTTTAATCGTGTATTGACCGACCCAAATTAAACAGTATTTTGTCTGACAAAATTGGACCAATATTTGTGCTTTAATTGCTCCAGCGATGTTTAGGTCTACCATATTATTGTGGCAAATGTCAAATCTAAAAATAGTTACTATAAAACTCGACATTTGAGGATCATTAAGTGGATATAAATGTGACGATTTTCTAAATGTACTGAATTAGCCACTATACTAGAAAGGGTATAAAATAGAAGCATCGATTTGTCTCGTGACATATCTTCTTACAAAATCACAGATTATATCGGTTTAAAGTTGGAGATTTTCTTCAATTTTGCCTTAATTGCATTTTAAGCATGGTTCAGAAAAAGTCAATGGAAACTCAAAGACATTTATTTCAGAACACTTAACTGAGCAACGGGGAACAGTTTTAATGTTCAACACTACATGATGTAGCTAATCCAACAATGTCATTACATATAAATCGCAAAACGAATTAAAACTGTGTAATATGCAGAAATCCTCATAAGTCGACTAAATAATAGTTACTATTGATTAAATAAAATGCCAGGTGTTCAATGGAATATTTATCCAGAGGTAATTTTACCCGAGTTTTTCCGTTACTTACATCGTGTGCTTGTTTACCGATGAATTTCAATAGTGGCAATGACAATGAACGTTTACGTTTACAAGGAGTTGTAGGCCAGAGATAATTTTACCCGAGTTTTCCTATTACTTACATCGTGTGCTTGTTTCATTAGTGGAAATGACAATGAACGTTTTAAGTACATACGTTTACAAGGAGTTGTAGCAATCGATAAACAATCGATTTTATTACACAAACAAACAAATACATGTATAACATTAACTTTATCGTCCTTCCCGAACTATTCAGTTCAAGTTATTTGCTACAGTCAGCTCATGTGCTTCTCAGTGATATTTAAGTCGATATACTTGCTGGTAGATTTCATTACGATGCAATTTATAAATTGCCAAGTACATGTATCGTGTATACGTCCATGATTGGGCAATAAACGTTCTTATTCAATAATATATAAAACATTTTGTATAAAAATAATGTGACTGAAAAATTTGAATAAAAAAGGATATTCACTAAAAATAAAATGGTTATTCACCGCGGGAAAATGCATGCGATTGTTATTTATAGAATCCCGGTTATTCCCCTTTTTAAATAACAATCGCATGCATTTTCCCGCGGTGAATAACCATTTTATTTTTAGTGAATATCCTTTTTTATTGAATAAAACAATAACTGTCTTTTGATTCGGTAAATGTGTGGAGTTATTGACTTTTGAAAAAACTCTTTGTTATTCACCTCGCCCGCTGGGCTCGGTGAATAACAGTTTTTTCAAACGTCAATAACTCCACACATTTACCTCATCAAAAGACAGTAATTGTATATTATTTTATTTTTAATTTCAATGCTTCATAAGTCTAAAAAGAGGTGTATATCACATCAACAAATGTTCGTTTTGTTATGCCTAGCAAATTGGGCGAATAAGGCGATACAGAAATGCTGTTGTCCATTTCCTAACCATAGTTGTTATATGTTTCGTGGGTGGTACATCAGAATCCCCTGAAGTCTGTGGTTACACTATCTGTTTCGTCAATCTACAAAGCATATATATAACATTGTAAAACACGTAAACGTACAATAAAGAATGTGATATGTTTTTACTTTGTGTTACTGAAAGAGACACGAATGAACCATAGATGAAAGATAAAAACGGATGGTAACGACATCAACGAAATGCATTTTTCGTATGAGAAAACGCGTAACAAAACAACGTTTCTTGCACGCATGATATAAAATTGTGTGTACTTGTAATTTGTCTATTCAAACATCAAATGTTTTATCTTTACGATACCTAATAACTGTTTTGTTTGAGTGTGTAAGTAAACTAAATTGGCACCTTTACTTCCGAGAGTCGGAAAATAGTATTAATTTATCAGATTAGTGGTTTTCTACTCACATACAGTAAACGAACATTTAAAGGTACATGTAACTCGGAGATAAGCAAACGGTAGCATTGAAATATATACCCATTTTTGTGAATAAATAACATGTCAAATATTTAGTATCAATTTCTTTTTAAAATGATCAATCTTCATTTAAATGCACCAAAGGATTATTGAAATCATCAACAAAATAATGACCGTTTGTTCTTTTAACATTTCAACAATGTTTACATGGTGTGGTACTGTGAACTTTTCATTCGTAATTCATTGATTACAATCTAGTAAATCCCATTCATTTAACTAAACTGTTCAATTTTTGAACAAACTGATCTTTTTATCATGATTTAATGAAATAATTTAACAAAGCTTATATTCAATCCCATTTATGCGTAACTTTCATTTTTATCAATATCACTAGGTCACGGGCAACATAGCATTATTAATGGCGACAGTAAAAGTCAAATGCAGAAGAATTTGATCTAATCCTCCAATATTTGGAATGTTTCGGTGTTTACGTCGGATTAAATGCAGATAAAATCTTCATGTAATATTCAACGATAAGATACGAATTCCGATTAACACGTATTTAGAATGGGTAACAGTGTGATTAAACAGCTTATAATTATCTTACATAAATAAAATGGTGTTACATGTAGCATGCCTTCCAATCGATCTGTAGATAAGCGAAAGTGGACCTTGGCTAAAGTTATGTACATTTCTAATTATCGATAACCGCTTTGATCCTACTATGTATTGGTGGACAATTATATAAATAACGCATACTAGAACGTAAACCCCTCACCACTTAATCCATGTTTGTAATGATGTCAATTACACGAGGTTTGTGTCAAACGTTTTCCTGAACGCAGCTAATAAAACAGATTTTAATCAAAATGCTATCGAGTGGTACTAATTGGTGCGGCATATTACGTTCTGTTAAATCTTGTATACAACACAGTGAACGTTTGAATGTAATTTTCTGGCTAATTACTGCATTCCAAATCTGTTTTGTTAACTACGTTTTTAAACAAGTTCTAATGCATTCACACATTTTACGGTTTAAAAAAATAATAATGCATTAATTTAACGTTTAGAACATAACTTTCACTTTCTCAGAATTTGAAGTGTTGGAATTGGAATAGATAAAAAAAAACTTGCTTGACAAAAGGCCTTATTGAAATGTCGGCTAAGTACAAAAATGCGCAGCATCATTTAATATTTACTTAGATAATGCATGCAGCGAATAAATTAAGAAGTTACGCTAAATTTGTATCATTCGCATGCATCAACAACGGTATTTTATACACAAAGCCAAGAAACTAAATACCCAATCTTTTTGACATTATACCATCGTTTGATAAATATTTTTTCAAGAAGTTTTATGTAGCGTTAAATTAAAGACGGAAGGCTAAATATACAGTATCATTTTCATGTGTTCTTTATGTCTCTTAAACTGTTCTTCTTCATTAATACTGCTTTTAACTGTCCCATTAATGACAAAAATCTATACGTTTCTTTTAGTTGAGTATTTAAGCTCCTACAATAACATTTTTGTCTCTTAACGATTGCGAGTCGCTGCCCTGAAGTTGTTTGTTTCGTATTATGTTTATAACTCCTGTAGTTATTGGTACCGGTACGATGTATGACATTTATTAGCTACAATGCTGTCTTGTTGTGACACAATAGATATATCTATACACATTGACGTATATAGAAGAAGAATTGCATTAATATACGTATTATCTTTCGCCCATTCACTGAAATATTTATCTATTGTAAATTTCATTTAATAAATATCGTTCACATCAGTTAGCTGAATAGCATCACGAATGTTCCCAGGAAATCAGAAAATGCGGGATTTCCCCACAGGAAATTATCAGTGTAGAAACATCCAATTTCCTTGTACCGACCGCCCTTCTGTCAGTAATGCGACGTCTCCAACCTCTACGCCGCCATGAATACTTTGATTTTTTTAGTATATTTTTAAAAATATACATATTTCAAACTCGAAAACGTTGTGGCGAAACTGATCGATTGACATTTTTTAAATTTCGAATGTCCATACAACATGTGGATCGTTTCAAAGACTTAATTTCATAACCTTCATTCTAAATGATGAATAATCTTAATTCAAAACGCATTTATTATTTGTTTAAAATATACATAAGAATAGGCACAAATATTGTATGTTATTAAGATTCTTACAAAACAAACGAAATGACATTCTGAATGACAAACCTACATTCATCAGCAGTATTTTCGAACGTCAAAGATTGTTATATAAAAGTAAAACTTACGATGTCACCATATCTGACAAGTACACCACAAATACCATGTGGATTATGTAACAGGCATTTAATATGAAAATCTGCTGAATGAAAATAGGGGAAAAAGGAGAAACATCTCCACGCAAGGGATTATGGGTATCCTACGTCAACCACGTCACCGGAGCCACACCGTTGGCTGACGCCATGAAAGATATCTCTCGTCGTGGATAATCCTCGATTTAAAGGGCTGGACTTTTTATTAAATCCATGTGAAAAGTGTATAAATAGACACAATAAATTATGATCTCATATATTTGTTTACAAACATCAAGGTCAGATGTAGGCCCGCAGTAAATGGGAGGACTTGGGATCAAGGTCAGATGTAGACCCGCAGTAAATGGGAGGACTTGGGATCAAGGTCAGATGTAGGCCCGCAGTAAATGGGAGGACTTGGGATCAAGGTCAGATGTAGGCCCGCAGTAAATGGGAGGACTTGGGGCAGAGGTTATAGCTGAGAATCTGCTATGTTCTGTGACGAAATATATGCGGTAATAAGCTGACCTGGCATCATTTTTTATCATTTGGAACACGACGCGGGTGTTGTTGGTCGATATGCTCACCTTATATCAACCATTTGTTCAGAGAGGTTCAGGTTGCTTATCAGTTTTTTGTTCTGAATGTATGCTACTTGTTGAGTTTGTGAGTTTTTTAAGCTTTCTCACATGATTTTGTTCCTTTGACTACCCCCTGCTGGGTACCATGTGATTGCGTCATGCAGGGTATCATGTGATTACGTCCTGCCGGGTATCATGTGATTATCCCTGCCGGGTATCATGTGATTATCCCTGCCGGGTATCATGTGATTATCCCTGCCGGGTATCATGTGATTACGTCCTGCCCGGGTATCATGTGATTATTCCTGCCGGGTATCATGTGATTATTCCTGCCGGGTATCATGTGATTACGTCCTGCCCGGGTATCATGTGATTATTCCTGCCGGGTATCATGTGATTACGTCCTGCTGGGTATCATCTGATTATCCCTGCCGGGTATCATGTGATTACGTCCTGCCCGGGTATCATGTGATTATTCCTGCCGGGTATTATCTGATTTACAATGCAATGTTTAATAAAGAAGAAAATGATTTTACCTACAATATTTGTACATACGTGAAGGATTTGGCCAATTAAATATATGACACAATTTTATCTACGTCGTGAACATGCCTTGTGAACTATGCAAGCAAACTGGACGAGACTAGAAATAGTTCTGGTAAATTACTGTCATATTAGACTTGTAACCTCACACGAATCCTTTATTCCGTGTCCGTTATTGCATTAAGATCTTACAATGAAAAGTCAAATAGTTTTCACAGTCACGCCGTGGTTGACTTTTCGCATTAGATCTATATCTATTTTACATATAAACATTGTATGTTTTGTAAAAGATCAAGTACAAACCGACTGAATTAAATTATAATAAAATTATTTAAACCTGAAAATTTATGTATCGACACAATACACACATAAATATAAATACTGTTATGCCAAGAGAAAATCAACAAATTAGTTTTTATTGTACTCGTAAGCGGTGTCAAACGTAGTAGCTGGAATGTCAAGGGTCATCTTAAGATATTAAATATGACATTTTCTGATCTGATGAGTGTGTAATTGATTGACAAAAAATGAAAAATAAGTAACTTGTGAGATCATATGATTGAGTTTTGTCACGCTATGTAACAACAGAGACAATCCCATGTACTGGGTACCTATAAACGCTGAATAGAAATTCTTATTTCATATGCTGAATTTGGGGGGATTTAAAATAATTACCCGCAGGTGATAACTTCTGGTATTTAACTGTGACCGCATTAACACACCCTGTCATTGAAAAAAGACGATACAACACATATATGTATTATTGTTTGCGATGTAATTAACCGAATACGTTATGGTAAAGTTTATAGAACGGTTTAGTACAGTAACAATCATACGCATGCCGAATAGAAGAAAGTATTTTAAAATAACCGCAGGTGACAACTGCTTGTACTGTGACAGCACTAACACTCCCTGTTTTTACAAAAGACGATTTTCTTGATCAGAATACATTTTGTATACGACAGATGTATTTTCTTGATTCCGATGTAAATACCCGGTTCAGTTATCGTTTGTTTATATAACGGTGTAGATATTGGATATGTGCTGCAACAGATTCATTTATAGCCCATTGTATGTATATAGAAAATCGACAGGAGTTTTTTTGCATCTGTTTAACAGCCCTAAATAAGCATTAGTCGCAGTGGGAATTCGTCAGTAAAACGACAACAGCTTAATATCAGATAACTCTATTATCCCGTTAACCGATGTTGAGACAGGGCTAAGTATGAAATCTGAGGCTAAATTGTTTTTTGACATCAATTATCAATATACAAGGGTCAGTCATTAATCCAGAGTAAATATTTGATACGAGAAAATAACTTATACAAAAATAGTACTATTAACTATATAAATCGATCGTGCATTCTGAAATCCCCCTAGATAACTGTCGGCGACTTAGGTGAAATAAAAACTTTTATCAAGAGATTGTAAACAACTGTACGAGACGTTTGAACTGTGATTTAACTCGGCCTTATTCAAAACATATTAAAATTTATTATGAAGTAGTCCCAACTTATGCGGGAACGCGTCAAGAAATCTCAAGACGTTTACTTAACAGTGTGCCAGTTAAAATTATTTTTAACTTTTTTCATTATTTCAGGAGTACTGGCATCGTTATAATAGCAGACGATACGGTGTTAAATTTACTATTTGAAGAGTTCACTGCGGTCTATATCAACAAAACTACATATAATGAAGAAATATTTTAAAACAGTTGTGGTTTCCGTTTGGATCCTAAGTGCATTACTGAAGCAAGGATGGTAGACATTAATGTGAAATGTGATTCTGTTCACTTTAACCTTATGGAACGAAATATAATATGGCCAGAATTGGATTTTATTTAAAGATTCTGGAATTTTTCGAAATAATTTTCCTTTTACCTCTTATTATCAAAGGTAAGTGAAATTTTTTATTTAAAAAAATAGACTTTAAACCTATATCTATTTACATGTACTAAAGTTACGTCAAAATATCTTACACATGGGCAGAAAGTAACAACAAGTGACAAATGGTACCCAAAGGTATAATAACTGACAAACAAAGGCACATTACCTGACCAAAAAACCAAATGTCACATAACCTAACAAAGGCATAAATGGTTACAATACTAACAAAGTCACGTGAACAAAGTACCAACGTCAGTACATTACCAAACCAAAGGCACATAACCTAACAAAGGTATAAAGGGTTACATTACTACCCACGTGTAACTACCACAGTATCAAACTTCAGTACATCACAAAACCAAAGCCACAGTACATTTACAAAGTGCCCGTAGTCACAATCGTACCAAGTACCAACAGTACCCTTACCAAGGTACTGCAAGTCACATTTTCTTCCGTAAATGGCCGATTTCCGGTACAGATGAGCTCATATGGTTGTATTATTATATGCTACAGATACCGATTTTTAACAGTTGTTATATTATAACGATGTACAAGAATCATATGCCAGAGATCGAATGTGACACTTAACTACACGTGTTGAATTAATTCCAGGTTCAGAACACAAACTGCAGGTTTATTTATGCATTTGAGTACATTTTATATTGTTTCGTCAGTGAGGTGTATATAGAATTATAAACAGTACCACTGCAGTTTGGTATTGGTTCCAGAATAACTGCAGTGTTTCTGTTACTGATGTGATTGTTGTTAAAAACTTTGAAAATCTTTTTTTAATCTCAGGAGATTTGTCTTGTCGTCTGCCTTCTGTTAATACCCTAACATTGTTTTTTCATCATTATAAAGAACTGTAAATTTCTACTTCAAATGTTGCTAATAAGCATCGATTTTTGTTAAAAAGCATTGTAGCGTATCGTGAATAGCTTAAACAATCATGCTTATATAAGTTAGAACGTATAAGACACGAACCAGGATTAATTTTGTATCCATATAAGTCGGGAACAGATTTCCGTGTTATTTATACTTGATTTGTTACGGTTCCTAGGGAGACCCAGCGCGTTCCCAGTTGGCGGACAGGAATCCCTTATCGTGGTTGTCAGGTTCAGAAGATGGAAGCTAAAAACCAAAAATGAGTTTGGAGAACGACACACACATGGATTTTAAAGACGCCTTCTTTGGAGGAGTAAGAAAGAATAGGCTCAATGTAGCTGCTAAAAATACTTAATTCTATAACCCAACCCGTCTACGTATTTTCCCTTGTTGGGAAGTTACCATTTTCCAGAATTTTGTTTTAACTTATTTTCACTGGATGTTAAGAAATCAATCAATCCATCCATACTTACATATCATCTGTAACAGTATTGTGATCAAATCACAACTGTATGCTGTATCAATTTATATTTAATATTCTGTCTTCAAAAATTTATATATATACCAAACGTGACAGAAAATGTTCTAAGAGACACAAGTTACTATAAATAGCTCTAATGATGTTTTTATAAAGATATATTTTTGGAAATATTAAATGTTTGTTCTTCCAAATATTGTTTGTATTTCTTAAAATTAAATACAACTGTTAACATGGCAACATACGACCCACTGGGAGATGTAAACAAACTACATCTGTTTGATAAGATTCCGTCCAGATTTTTTTAATTATTTGAAAAGATAGTGTTCCATAATTTCAGGATATGGATGAAATGAATACTTAGCATATTAACAGGAATTCGAGTCTTCGTTAAAGTTTCTATATAATGATACAGTATAATACAAAAATGCTGTCTTTTTATTGGACAGTAATCATGTGTTAATTTCTACCGATTCCGATGTTAGCCTTGCTATAGCAACGGGTGTAATTTCCTTGTGCTTTCCTCCCAGCGGTGATAAAAAAACAAATTATATATATATAACACCCTCTCAGACCGGAGATTGCCGGACCGGAAAATTATCATCGCTCCAGCCGATGTTTACGAGTGATAGATATAAAACAAAATTTTACCCGCTCAAAACGAAAATTTACTTGCATGTACAGTATCTTCATGGTGCATGTAATTCGCTTTTTTTCTTTACATAATAGGCATTCAGTATAATAAAATCATACTGCCTTGGAACACTGGTGTTCGGTAGATTATCATTTGAAGAAAAAAATTATCACTTCGACTTTATGTCTCGGGTGACAACTTTTTCTTCATGTGATAATCTACCCTTACACCCTCGTTCAAAGGCAGTATGATTATATTAGGAAATAATTTATGTATACCATACTTTATTGTCGTTTTAACATGAGTGGAAATTTATTCGTTAAAATTTTGCCCTGAGCGATAACTAAGGGTAAAATATCACGAATATAATCGCCATCCATGTTAAAACGACAATATGAATTATTTCGAATCTGATTATGACACTTAGACCATACTTTGAGGGTTCACACAGCTGCCCAGCGCGTCCCAAAGGTGACGGATAGGGATGTCCTCTCTTTGGACGGGGGATTGTCATAATACGATCAATCGGAATATCTAACCGAGGACGAAAGAGGGTAACGTGTTTGGAGAATGCCACGCTCGTTGCACTACAAAAACCCCTTTGTAGATGTCGATAATAGTAGACTCGCTGTCGCCGCTACATAATTTTCTGCCACAACCCAAACCCCATACTTTTCCAGTACCAGCCAAAATTTTCTACCTTTAAATTATCGTTTTTTAATTGATTTATTGTTTGTTAACTTGTTCGCGTTCTGAATATAGTTGAAATACTTCTCGCTGGACATAAAGCAAACATCCGATCAATCAGTCTGATTATGACAAATACGGTCATCTGTAAACTGAAGCGGCATACAAATGTGCGCAACTGTATCGCTGTTCCGCGTTCGTCCCGCGTGTCATAATGTACTGCGGTGAGACAAATAATTTAATTGCTGTATGTTAAATCATGCAAATCTCAGAACTCAGGCTAAAAAGAGTCATTTTTTAATTAGAAACTTAGAGATTTTTTTATAAAATCCAAACTACTGACAATTGACGCATGTGCGAACTAAATTTATCTGAATTTTAACATGGCTTTATTTACATAGCAAAATTATATCGTCATATAAGTATTAATAATAAAAAATGAAAATAGTAAGTCAACAGTTAAGCAACTCACAACCAGAGCAAGCATCAATTCATAACTCTCACAACCAGAGCAAGCATCAATTCATAACGCTTGTTTTAGACATTGATGTTATCACTTGCCGCATCTCAGAATAATACTTTAAAAGTTAACGAGAATCTTGAGTATTTCACTCTGTGTTATTTTTGAACTTGTAAAGATTAAATTAATAGACGAGAAAATTAGTATCCTCTTTGGTACAAAACGTTAATAAAATTGTATTTGTAAATGTGTTCTTTTAAGAAAGTACAGCTAGCGAATTCATGTTGCGTGTCCCAAAGCGGTTTTCGTGTATGCTGAAATTGAAAGTAATATCAATACATTTTAACTCCAGACAAAAATAAAATATCTATACATACTCTGATCTTAAAAGTATTGACTGCGGTTATTAAGAATCTCACTTACATTTATAACGTTCAAAACATATAAACTGATAGCGAATCAATATGTTATACAACTTCTGAAAGTAATGCCTTCCAGTTTTAGCGCAGTTTTCAACAGGTATAATATCGGTGCATATTCATTTACCCCACAGTTATCACCTTTATGATAAGACAATATCACTTCGAGGGAAATAATTGTCTTCATCATCTCATTATAAGGGGCATTAGATCGGTTTATCAGTTGCATTGATCGGAAAGACAGGATCTGATTTGGTATGTACTCTTTAGAGGCACGTAGTGTAAAGTGTTGATGTGAAGAATTTCGTTCGATTTACATTGATGTAAATAACTCGTTTCTTAATCGACTAAGATATATTTATTATCAAAATCGAATTTTAAGTCAAAGAATACATGTACTATGATTGGACGCAACCTAAAAGAAAGCGAAGCCAATCGGTGTAATGTATACGTGAAGTAAAAATAGATATATCAAATTGGTTGTCATCTCTCGTCGTGTTTAGTGGATCGTCTCCGTTTTCGATGAATTGTCGATACATTCAGGACTTACGACTGTTTTGGAGATTAATAGGAAATTCAAGTGACGTGAAAATCGGTATCATAGAACATTGATTTACAAATTAATAGGCCCTAGTGATTTGAACACTCACATATAAAATAAATATAGGAGCTTCGCTTCCAATTAATAAAAAGTAAGGCGTAACTTTAGAAAACTAAATTGTATAAAACTTGTACAAAATTATAAATAAAGGACAAATATGAAACTTGAATTTAAACTTAGTGAGATGTACAAATTTTATCTTAAATTTGAAAACTAAAGTTACATAATTTACCACTATGTTTAGCTCTTATTTACTTATTGAAGCACATTTATTTATTGGCTTTCTACGTGGCCATGATTTACAATTATACCTCATACAGCAGTAGTTAATCTGTTGTATGATTAGAGCAGGGAGTACCCTTCCGCCTGTTGGAAAAAGACTTAACAAAGATATGATAAATGCCAATAAATTTTGCCAAAATAAATATGAAATCAATAACCTAACCATGTTTTTATTATGTATACATCATAAACTTAAATTTATCGTAAAAACCAAGGGCCGGAATGTTTTAATAAGCTTACATCATTATTCTTTGTAATCTTTTGCGATGTGTACCCTGATTAGATTCTAAAATTATGATTTTTTCTGTTTAATATGAACACATTTATAACCTGCAGATTTACATATTGTTTGCAATACATTTATGAATTTTTCGATGCGCATGTCATATAAAAATGTAAGAAATTTGAGTTTCCATGCAAATGTTCTAGATCTGTATATGCGCGATCTTCGTGCATCATTATTTGTATATAGGGTTGGACAGATAAGTCTATATTGTAGAAAATGTAATGTGTAACGAAGCGTATATGTCCTAAACACAGTCATTTAAACTAAGATAAAATTGGGGATGGATTGACGAACACAGTTAGTTCTCCTTTGAAGAAACCACCGTGTATAGAATAAAATTTTATCAAAGCTTCCAAGGTTATACACGCGCGTTTCGCCTAATCAAGGCTCATCAGTGACGCTCAAACTCGACAAAATATTTCATGATAGAATAGAGACCTGCAAAACCACTACTATCCGATGCAACAAGCTGTCTTGAAAAGCCATTAAAATAATCCCCCACCCCCCCCCCCCCTTGCCGAAAGTGAATAGCTGTAGATCACATATAATTTATTCATAGTTTTTTTTAATTTCTAATCATTAAATATAGCAATGATGGTAAGACTGCTAAAATTCTGAAGAAATTTAGATTCGATATTAGATTTTAGAAGAGGATTTTAATAGATGATACATGTATATTCAAAAAGAGATATTCTACGCATTTCAACGAAAGGCGACAAAAGCTACCTTTGGTACTATACAAATCTGGGGTTGTCAAATTAAGTTTATTCGGTGATTAGTTATCATTTCAATGGTTGTCATAGCCAAGCTAATAAAATTTAGCTTCTTTTATTGACTTTTTATTTGATTTCGTAATTTTATTGGTGAATTAGACATGATTTCACGTCGAATATTCGCTCTAATTCAATCTCCCAAGTCAAAAATTAAACCGCATTCAAAATAAAATAATGAAATTTGCATACGATTGTGACTTGATTGATTGTAGAAGCCATTATAATCAGGACAGCTCTCTGGTATTTACATAGACTGTTTAATTCTCTGTCAGATTAGTAAAAAAAATACACATGCGATTATGAGTTTTAAATGAGATTCGGAAGCCAAATAACACTTGTAAATACAATAATACGAGTTATGTTACCGCTAAATTGAAACAAATTTAATTTATCGGAGTTCAATAGTCACTCTTGCAGCTCTCGACGGCAGATCGGTGTTTACATGAAAAGCTCAATAATACACCACGGAGAAAATAACGAGAAAGCTTTCTATAGGATTATGAAAGAAGGTGTACTACAACTGAGATGTGAATCGACTTCAGAATTATATTGACTGGCTAACAATAAACTTATCTGGTGTAACTGTCCCTTGAGAAAAAGATTCTTTCTGATCGAATTCATTTTTAAGGCAGTGGTATGATTGACGATCTATTTATATTTGGTTTCTTACATGTAACCCTGTGGGTTAACAATCATTTCTGTGCATACATTTAATTTATATCTCATACATAGACCTTCTTTCGTCTTTTGTGTTACTATAAATGAAGTAAACATAATAAAATAAGGTACTCCTTCATAAAACCCACGTGTATATAATCGTTATCAATAATTTCATTCTGTCTAGCATATATCCGTGTCCATTTTCCGGCAGCAAATTTGATTTTGTAAAATTAAGATGTCTTATAACTGATATTGAACTTCATTACAGTCACATACATGTACTCATTAAGATGTCTCGACAGTGTAAAGTAATCTACGTCTTTGTATGTTGTTGACATACAATTAAAAGGATAAAGGACTATTTTGCCAGTTTCTGTGAAGTGGAACACCCAGTGATACAGAGTTTAATAAAACTTAATCTAAACAAGATAAGAAAACCAAAGGAGTCTTAATACTGTCTAATTATCTCGAAATTTGTAAATTTCTCATTATTTGTCATCTATTTACCTAATTGGATGAAGGTACATCTAATCATGAAATCTACTTGAACTTTTCTCATACTTTTAGCGGATTAATTCTTTGTCATGGTTTATAATAATTTACTTGAATAGACAAATGTTCTGTTTCTTAGGACATATCTTCTAACGTTGTCTTCCATCACCGCATCTTGTTTTTCAGTCTTCATTTTTTGTCCTCTATATAAAAATAAAAACAGCCCATCCACATTTGTTCCATTTTCAAGATAATTGCGTTCTGTAGATATTACGTTGTGTATACATTAATTTGTATCGTTTGTTTGTTGGATTTCATTCGATAATGATTCATGGCTGCATGCAGTTGTCAAGTTGTTCTTTATTTGTTCAATAAGTTTTGACATTTTTGTATCCAAATGATCCAGCTTGCATATTGATGGTTCAGTAAAGTCTACATTACGACATAGACGGTTTACTGATGCGTGTTTTATTTAACTGGTAAAAAATCCTCATGATTCAGCAATTTGATCAATATTCTTTATACTGGTGTCACTTTCTATCGTGTCCTAAGACTTAAGCACTCAAGGTTATATGTTTTATTTTCTGTGTCAGTGTCCTCTGTCTGTTGACAACACTGTCGTCTTATCGTAACAAAAAGTTGTCAACTAACCTTACATTCAGTTTCTTTATAAAATAGGTGGAGGCGATATGTCTCCAAGCCTTTCGTAATTTGCACTTTCTAATTTGCATGCAGACATTCATTTTCAGTGCGTTATGTTGCAATATAGTAATATAACATTTGTCTTTTTATCGATATCCTAGATTACTATTGGTTCAAATCGTTACAGACAAACAATTACATAGTGTGTAGCTACTAAAGAGAAATGAAGGTAATAACAAAATACCGAACACCGAGGAAATTTCGAATGCTACCAGTGTGCTTAACGGCTACGTTTGCAAATCTAGCTCTTGAAACGATAAACTACATGGATAACCTTTTTGTAGAACGACTTCTCCGATTGATTTAAGCAGCACGATTTAACTGTAAAATTAGACAGGAGTGTGACGACGTTATTTTTGTTTTGCCCCGGTCTTATTAGGTCAGTATCCTAGCTGATGGCCTGTGCAATTGTAAGCAAACGGGACATCTACTATTAGTAGAAAATCTTTCTTTCACTTTCATTTTTATCAGAATGGGGAACAAAAGTATAGCTGTTGACGAACTTTATCTGTGAATTTAACATTAAAGTGTAAGAATGATTTTTCTAATTCATTCCTTGTTGTGGTCACATTGTACTTTATAAAGTGCTTCTACTGTAAAAACATTACTTGGAAAATTGTTCTTGTTCTACAGTAATACCAAACCTTTTAAATATTCAACACTTAACAATAGCAGTTAAAAGCAAAAGCAGAAACAAAAAAGAAAATTGGGACTTTCTTCATGCTGGCATGTTTTTACATGCACTGGAAGTTCACAAATAGGGTAATGACCCCTTTAAATGATTTACCAATTATGTCTCCTTCTAGATGAAGAGGCATGTTCAACATCAACATATTTGTAAAGATATCGTTGGCTTACTACAAACAATTCCAATTTGACGGCTTTAAATAAAATAATTATACATGTACGACACTAGGTTGTAGGTTTAATCAAGTTTTGCCTTATTTTGAATCTTACTTCCCTGTGTTAGTAAAGTTATATTGTCTGATGTTTTAAGTTTCACAGATTGTTTCAATTTCATATCTATTGTCTTTCTTTTATCTTTTTTCAGTTTATATCGCTCTCATTTATTCTCCGCGTCCTTCGTTTTAAAAGAAACGATGCAAAAGTTATATTCAATTTCATATTGTGGTTGGCTGTGCTGTTTGTTTTATTTCTTATCAAGAATTTCAAAATCTGGGCTTCAATTTCGTTTAACTTGGAAACTATTGACCTTCGCCAATACATTGGCAGGGTTTTAAACTTCAATTTGTTTATTCGACATTTTGGTCATAACACGAAATCGACATTCTGCCTTAGGTTGACAGTGTTATTGACTTGCTTACGTTCTGTCTAACAGATGGTTATTAAAGTTGTGGATATACGTGATGAGAATGAGCAAATAAATCAAAAGGACGGTGTCTATTTACTAATCATGTTAAATATTATTGGCAGTGTTTTCTTAGTATTTCCCGTTGCTCAGCTAAGTGCACAAATTTGACATATTGAATCTTACGATGCACAATATTACTTAACTGTAAAACAATGTCATATCGAAGCTTCTTGCATTGTGTAAAATATTGATATTTTCAACCCAAATTCATCATTGGAATTAGCATTTATTACTAAGCGTCGGAAGCTGTCGTGATAGTTATAGAAGTACAAAATAATATATTGTTTCAGTACAAGTTAAATCCTTGTCGAGCACCTTTTTTATATTTTAAATATTTTGACTTCAAAGAGCACCTTATCATCTATTATGCCTTTATAATTTAGAAATCGTAGAACCCTTGTAGAAAACTATAAATATAAATGTAAAAAATCATTCTAGAATTATAGCATCTGACTTTGATAAGAAAGCTAATTGATCTACAGCTGAGGTTACGATATATACGTCTTTGATGAATGGTCTGGTGACCACTTTACCATTGCTTGTTATTTTAATGATATCGTAAAGCGTTAACCTTAATGCCCTCATCCTGCTGTATATATTATAGGAACATCAGAACCAAAAATTTGATAACGTTGCATACCTGAAAAAAGGAGATTCTAAGGATGCTAAGTGGCGATGTTCTTTAGTTTATATTTTGTTGTTAATTCGTTAATCGTGATTTTTAAAGATGAGTAAACTACTTTTACTTACATTTGGTGTTTTTTTATATGATGAACAATAAACGCATACGTGCATTACAATAACTTTCGATTAGCAGCTAAAATCCACAGTTCAATTGATGCGAGTGCAAGTAAGAAAATCTCAAATGTGTACAGTTTTTTTAATAAAACATATTTTGGTGAAACGTATTACAACTCCTATAAGAAAGAAATTATTAAAATATCAGCTATGAAATACCTTTTATTTGCAGCTTTCTAATATGGCCCCTATGCTCTTGTTTAAAGGATTACTTTGGCTATGTAGTATACACTGTTTCTTGAAGAGTTTTCAGTAAACTATAACAAAGTTTTAAATTATTGATGAATTGTTGAAATCTGAGATTATGTTTTCAAACGACAGTAAGACAGTATAATATTTCAGAGCGACGTCTTATTTTTTTTTTACTATTTGACCTTGCAGTATTTTTCTTTGAGAGCCACTGATGACTTCTGACTGCACGAAAAGCGCGTCTGACATAGTAAATTTATAACACCGGTGTCATGATTACATTATATATCGTAAAAGCGCGCTCGTTTTCTGCTTCATCTAACAGTATGCTCCAGACAATAAGGACATAATTATTAAATCGATATTGTATCCATAAAAATTGCGTTTCTGTCGATAGATGTAGGAAATTGTAAAATATTTTGACAAGAGAGAATTGACTATTTAAAACATGACAATTGAAACTGTTGAGTATAACTTACAATTATTTTAAAAATTGATGGATATTTAGAAAAAATCGTAAAAATTGTCCTCATCACCGAGTTTTAATCTGTTCAAATTGTGGGTTGTCCGTTGTCGCGTTAGATCTGCAATTCCCGTGAAAATTGCAAGTTCCGCTTCCGGTATCCGGTAAAACTTGTAACTCTCACGTTAGGTATTGTGAGAGTTACAAGGCTGTGAGAAACGCAAGTCTGTTATAAAAATGCAATTGTGAACATTTTATAAGAAATAAAACACCTCATTGAAAATAAATACAAGAGCATTACATTTTATGTAAAGGAATAAATAGTTAAACGCAGTTTTAGGAATTACTTTACGGCACTGTGCTTTACGGCAACATTAGTTTGATGTTGTGTAAAGTGAAAGTAGAAATAGCATTATAGATAAATTACACTTTCCGCTTCTGTTATCAGTAAATTGTATAACTTATAGTAAAATATTGATATAGTTATAATAAATTTGAACACTATATATCAAATATCATGCACTCGCCAGAGTTTGACCGGAGCTGGCTCAAGACTTGAAAAATTCTTGTATTACACAAAACTCTCAGAAGTGAGCAACATGAGTTAGAGCTCCAGGGCGAAAGAAAATAATAATATTAGCCTTTTTAAAATAAATCGACGAATTGGCGCTTGAAACAATTTTCAGGTAAAAATGATAGGTTATATTTTTACCTAGTTCTGCCTCCCTCTTTTCCTTACTTTTCCTTTCTCCCCACCCCACCCTTTGACCTTTTCAGCTGTAAGAATTAAAGTCTTGTCAAACTTAAGACACAAATTGCCTTTAATGGTCTACTGAATTACAAATACTTTTACATTCATGCATCTATGTCTCGTACTGGATATACGGCTTAATGATCCTTAATACTGTTCGATGGACATCAGCTGTTCAATCAGTCATCATATTATAATTTTTTAACAATGTTAATATATATCGTTTAATTGGTCCTTAAATATCAAATCAATTAAGGTCATATATTGATGGTTAGTCGGAAGTGTTATTTATGTTAAGGACTTTAACTCATTCTATTCACGCATTTCTGTATATTATTTGTAAAGAACTTAATAACCCCCCCCCCCTTTTTTCCGGACAAATTTCCCGCTTATTCATTTTAGTTGAATTCCAGGTTTTAACTCAAGCTAATTTCATAGAACATAACACTTGTAATCTTTACTAAAAATATGATCACATAAATTTCATATTTCCACGGGGTGTTAATAATAGTCAATAGATCACGAATAATAACTTTTATTTAAATTTATCTTTTTGAAATACAAAAAGTATAAATTGGTCATATAATAAACATATTCAATTTTCTTTTGATTCTGTGTTGACAGATCGTAGGTAATGTATTTACCCCCTTTTCTTATATACCCTTGGGGCCTCGGTGGCCGAGTGGTCGAGGTAGTTCGTCTACTATTGATCACGTGGTCTGTCAACACTGAGATTGCGAGTTTGATTTTCACTGCTGGCAGGGTGTACTCGACTCAAATCTTAATTGACAAGGATTGAAAGTTTTCCTACCGCAGGTCGGGGGTTTTCTCCGGGTACTCCGGCTTCCTCCCCCAATAAAAACTGGACGCCGTGATATCGCTGAAAAATTGCTGAAAGTGGCGTTAAACACCATCAAACAAACAAACAAACTTATGTATATACCATTTAAAACTTCAAATCGTGAAGTGAAAGTAGTCAAACACGCATTTCTCACGGCGGAAGTTACTTTTAAATAAATTATAGTTCTGAACATGCGTGCTAGCAATTATCACGGGACTTGCAGATCTCACGCGACACCGTCATTAGAAGGTATATATTTCCAAAGTCCAACACCCTTTGTGTTAACATATATATATATTCTACAAAAAAACATGCCATTTTCTAAATTTGTATTAATACTTTGCCATTTTTTTTATCTCGAGGACTTTTATTTCGTTAAAATATTAATTTGAATAAAAGCCTTTGTTCTTTAAATACAATCTATCCATCTTTTCGTCTACAAAAATCTTGTAGTTAAACAACGGAAGTTATGTCATTGAACCTCCTACATTATTTATTAGATACCAGCAGTAAACTATAGGTTCTGTCAATGATGTTTATTATAGTGAAAAACATTACTTTTCTGTACTGGTGTCGCATTGAATACAATTTACGATCTCATGAAACAAGTTTCCAAAAGCAAATGTACATGGTGCTTTTTATATACTTCAAACGTGTCGAAAAAGACACTTCCTTTTGTCTTTTAATCATGGGACCATCAAAGCAATGCTAATTACAGATATATGTCACCGACAGATACATATAAAGTTGGGATTGTCAATCAAGTATGAAAATCCTACATTAATTAAAATCTTAAGTAGACCGAAATTACCACAAATATTTGTTTTCCTTCTGTCGAAGTGTTTACATTTATAATATCGCGTGGATCAAATGTATATGTACTCAATTTTAAGAATTAAACCGTAGTTTTACGGTGGGAAAATTAAGTGACAAATCTCACACGTAATTAATGATTAAGCTTTATAAAAGAATTACAAAATAATTTGGACCCATGTTGTAAATTTAAAAATGACATCTGGTTTATTGGCATCTCCATATACTAAGGGGTGTTTTCATATGTAATATTACCACTATATCAGTTTTAAAATTAGTTTTTGCTTTCTTTACAATATTTTGTTTATGCTATACAGACTATAAATAAATGTATGTATCTTTCTTATGAGGACCAGACAAAAAATATATCGTGAAAACTGTACTTAATTGCAAAATTTCAAAATATACTTTATTCTGAGTACTGACAGTATTAGAGTGCAATAAATTTTTCAATAAAGTTTCTTCCAGTTTAAAAAGTTAGTTTTTTAATATATAGTTTTAGTATATACAGTATTTTTTCCAACCCTTTTAATAGACATTGAAAATGAGGATGATGGAGGGGTTGCGGATATAAAATATTCCCAAGTTTCCAATAGACTTAATTCTATTTAATGAAATATTTTGAAACTTTGCTTAAATTGTTAACCAATTAATATTGTTTATTAAATAAAATTGCTACAAGTTAATTAAGCAGAATATTTCCCCGATAACTACCACACTGCCTATCCGTCAGTGTACAAATGTCCTTTAACCATCCACTGTTGTACAGATAGCTTTTAGCAACCACCATTGTTATCGAAAGAACAACACCTACTTATATGAAAACAAAAGCTAAAATAAACAGTTTACAATCTCGCTATAGTTTTGGGAATTTGACAAAATTAATCATTTTAACTTCAAATTTACAATTTTCCACAGACAAAACTGCTTAAGTAACACGAAAATGTGTTAAAAATGAAAGACAGAAGATTACAGATATGTTATGATAATTATATTTGATTATAAACTTATACTTGTCAAAATATAAAACGATGTCTGCCCTAAATAAATATTGATGTGTCAACAATTGAAATTAGAGGGTTATGTTTTCTGTAAAATGATAAACTTCCCTCTTACGATTTTACCTTGTTTTACTATTAACGGTGAACCTTGATCTATATACAAAAATATTTACAATTATAATTAACATAAAGTTTTGAATAAAATCCTTGTCTTTTAAATCGTTGCGGCATTGTAGCTTTCGTTTCAACTTATTTTCACGTTCATTTAAACAGGGTCAGTGTTTGTTTTCACATGTTAGTGCTATAATAAATTTAGTATAGTGGCATCAATTGGCAAATAACATAAACTTTAACAAGACTATTGTTAAAATTGCATAATTGTAACTATAATTTTAAAATGTGTAAAGACGTTAAATTTTATAACACGCAGACAGTCTATGTTATAGACCATATTTCTATAACAAGATATGTTTACCTTATATAAATAGTATTGAATTAAAATAAAGTCTGTATACATGTAAATACGATACACACATTTTAGGACCTTTTTATACATCTTAAATGGCGGAGAGATCAGTTGCGGTGTGGTATGGTTACATTAAAAGTTAGACGCTCAGCTGGCAAACGATGTTGAATCTTTGGCTATGAAGTGGGTGAAAATATAGCCTTTGCAGAAAAAGCACCAGCAGCCTCATCGACCGAGGGTCGAGTTTAAATTCTCTTTTGACCAGCGTCGCTAGGGCTATCGAGTTTGATATTTTTGTTCTCAACTTTACGACGGGGTCGGTACTCTGGTCGTATAATATTAATCATTGGAATTGTGAACTCAAAACTGTAACTCGAACATTAACCCTAATTGTCATATTTACTATGCAAAGTCGGAATTTTTCATCGGGTATTCAGGGTTTGTTTCGTAATACAAATCTTTCGAAATGATACAGCTGAAAAATAACTGAGAGTGGCGTAAAACCCGAACCAAGCATAAAACAACAGAACTAAATAGTATAGCTGTCATGTTTTATTATTACCTTGTTTGATATACTTAGGAAGTCTATATATTTTAACGCAGATGGGTGGTAATCCTATATAAAACAATAATTAGAATAAGGCTTAGTCACTTATATTGCAGTTCATAATTAATTCCAGGCTGGTTTGATTCAACTTGTAACCTACCATTTCATCGGTAAGGAATTACAACAACGATATTAAAACATTAACTAAGAGAAATATAAGAAATGAACATATAATTCTCTAAATAGATTACAGAAAAGATTAAAAACTAAGTTTTGACAAGTTCGCGTGTGTAGACAAGAAAAAACAAATTTGTTTAATTTTTGAGCTACTATGATTCATTGATAGAAAACTTTTGTAGTTTCTTGAAAGATAATAAAAATGAACATTAAACAAACAAATTTTACCGTAGAAGTTTAAAAAATGTAATCTTACACTTTGTCAAAATAGAAGAAAACAAATTCTTGACTATTTATTTTACATTTTATTTGTAGCAACACGTGTGGTTTCTTTTCAAACTTTTATCAACATATGCTACAAAATAAACGCAAAGTCTAATCAGAATATAACGAAATTCATTACTCTACCCATTGAATTGAAATATATTGTAAATAGCGTGTTTTTAGGTAATCAAAGAGATTTCAGTTGCGAAAGTTATTTGCGAATTGCTTATCAATATATTTATAAGATTAACCTATAATGTTTTATTTTGAACAAATAATAGAAAAGGGAACCAGATGTTAACACACTTTTGTTGGGTTTATAATTTTGCAGTCATGCGCACAGGAATCTAAAGTTGTAATATAAAAATGAATCGAATTTCCTACCTAGTTCCAATAAAATTATGGTTTACATATTTTGTAATGGAATTGTATATATTGTCAAAATAAAAGGGAAACATATGAATACAACTAACACACATGTTGTATTCCTCTTGATTTATATGATATAGTTGTGGTTCTATTTTAGCAGACTAAACCTTTTTCAGTTTTATTTTGGATAGATTGTTTTCTGAATAAAATAAGTATGAAACAATTGTGGAAGCGTATACAAGTCAGAAAACCTTTTTATAAGAATTAATTTCTCTCATCAACGAATTTTAGTTACACAGATCCACAAAAAATAGGGGATCCACAAAAAATAGGGGACTCCTGTGGCCGAGTGGTCTAAGTAATAAAGCCATGCACTATATTATTATGTCGATACTAGTGCGTGAGTTCACATGTTCTAAGTAGTAAAGCCATGTACCTTCTTATACTGGTGCACGAGTTCAAGGTTGGACTTCAAGAAAGATGTACTTTACTGCAACCTTAATTGACACTCATTACCAGCTTTACTGTTGACCATCTTGGTTTTAATGCGCCAACCCTTGCTACTCTCCCCTTAAAAACTGGACTCCATGATAAAGCTGACAATTGGCTAAAAAAGGTGTTAAATCGTAACTTAAAAAATCCGTAAGATTATGACCATAAATGTAATTTCTTAAAATACATAAATCGCATATACAAACATAAAACAAAAAAAATTAAACAGCGTTTTTGTTAAATATTTAATAATTTTGTATCAGCATCTGACATGTTTATCCACCAGAAAAAATACTATTTTAAATTATTCATAAATTGAGAGATAAGATAATCATTAAGGTCAGACAAAAAGATACACAAAAACATGTATTGTACAAAATATAGATTTGTAAACTTATGTAATATAAATATATCATATATTCGTTTACAGTCACTACTTTGATTCTTTCAAGGTTAACTGATACGATTTTATTCTTATACACATAGTAATTATGTTAATAATTTATCAAATGTAAACAAACAAGTTAAAATTTAGTGCAACATAGGACCGGTGCAAAAAAAAATAATGGCTAAAAAATAAATAATAACCCTATGGGTATAAAACTGAAAAAAGTGCTGTCCTATGAAACTTTGGTTAAAAAAATATAGGTGTCCTATTGTAAATTTCATGTATTTCAATACTAATAAAAAAGCAGTTCAAAGATGTAATATACTTTTATAATGACAATAAGCACATATATCTCAAATATCATTGAATGACACTGTGTTAGTTTTATGTTTTCTTTTGTTATTAAAGTGAATAAAAAAATATTCCAAAGATTTTTCATTAAAAAAAACCCATGTCCTATGCTGATCTTAGTTTAAAAAAGTGGTGTCCCAACAAAAAAAATACAAGAAAAAAATGTATGCCCTACTATGTTTTGCACTGGTCCTATGTTGCACTAAATTTTGACCGGTCCCTTATAGAAAATCGTGAAATGGATGAATGGGCAGTGCTGGACAGTGTCGTGTGCAAGATTTATTTGAGCAAACCGATATTTACATTGAAGCTACCAGACGGCATATATAAAAATCGCAAATCATCTTGCAGTTGCAATAGACGGAACAGATTTGAAATAGACTGAATAATTATGAGCTTATCACAATTCAGACAGTTTAAGAAAACAGACACCATTTCTCATTAAAATATCATATTGCCTTACATATCTTGGACATACTTTTGCTGGGTTTATTAAAACCCTATATTATTCGCGTTGAAAAATGAGATGAACCTGTTGGCTTTGTTGGAAAAAAAATGCCAGCCATAAATATTAATCTGATTTTGGAATGGAGGAGAATATTTCATTGTGATATAGTACATTTTGATGTCAGTGTGTTTGTTTAGCCATACATAGCATCCATCATAAGTTGTGTGAACGTGCAGCAGTTGTTTTCCAGCAATGAGTATAATTTGTTAGAATACATTTATATCCACTAACCTTTTACGTGAAGTACTTTGTGTCCCTATTTTAATTGAACTGTCCTCTTAATTACCTGCTACGTCAGTCTGTCTGTCTATAGAATCTTACATTTTGTACTACCAGGAAATGGATTTCTTTCGTCTACATTTAAATCGATTACATCTTGTTCTAATGAAGTGGGGCAATCGTTAGACTTGAATTACCACCAGAATCAGCATGCTCTACAAAGCAAGTTTAACAATGATTAGTTTAAAATTAATCAGCAAAACTTATCATTTACTTAAATTTATCTTCGCCTTGACCTTCAACTCCAAGAAGAAACTATGTAAGCTCGTCTTTAATTTTTTTCTTGTAGCATCGACTTGATATCTAATATGCGAAGAAACCATTACAAATTAAATGTCGTGTTTTGATGACCCACTTATTACCTTTACCTTTGAGGTGGCCTAATGGTTAAGGTACTATTCGTCTACTATTGATCAGACCGTCAACACTGAGATTGCGGGTTCGAGTCTCACTGCAGGCAGAGTTTACTCGACTCCAATCTTTATTGACAAGGATTTCCAGTTTTCCTACTGCAGGTCGGGGGTTTTCCCCAGGTACTTCGGTTTCCTTCTCCAATAATAACTGGACGCCATGATATAGCTGAAAAATTGCTGAAAGTGGCGTTAAACACCATCAAACAAACAAAAAACCTTTTCCTTTTATCTCATGTCAAATTATTTTGGGTGTGTGTGTGACAAGTCAAGTGTTTGTCGAGGTCAGTACTGATCTTCCTGTTTTGTTATTCTTATTACAATAGCATGTGTGTAGGCCATTGATAAGATGATCAGGACCGATCTATAACATTGACCGAGGACCTTAACGTGTTTGTAGAATGCAATACTCGTTGCACAACTAAGACCCCTTTTGTAAATTTCCAATAAAGAAATGGCAGCTTTTGCCTACGGTTGAGGCACTCCCCCAATAAAAAGGTTAACTCTATTATATCTGATAACTACTGAAAGCAACGTAAAACAAATATTAATTTTTTGAATTGTAAACTGCATTTAAATTTATTGCAAGCCGAATCTCACACAAGTTGGCAATATATCTGAAACATACCTTAAAAGTTAAAGAATTTTAATCAATACAATCTTTATAGCAAACCAACTGATAAAAAGTAAAATCTGGATAAATGAAGATAGATGACGAATTATGGATCAGCTAAAATATTTTTCGTGTTTTTTGTAACACGTCCATTTTAATCACGAAAATCATCGATTTCTTTAGTTAAACCTCCATTGATGACTGGCAAATACCAGAAATATTAATTTACCCATATAGTCCAAATTGATCCATGCCAATAACACTCAATTAAGAGCACTTTAAACCTAGAGACAGATATTTCAGTTTGAGAATTTTTTTAAAACGCGAAAAGGTATGATAGTTCAGATTGGTACATTTCCATACAAATTCCATTTGTATTGTTATAAATCTATTATAGAAAATGTAGCTTCTGGTGTCGTCAATATTTCTACATATTACAATATCGATTACATTGTATAACAAAATGGATCTGTATTAAATAAATCAAACTTGGACCTTGGTTTGTAAAAAGGAGATTTTTTATTGAAAGAAAGCTTTTAGATACAGTTGCATGTAAATCTGTTCATTGTAAAGAAAATCAATCTATTTATTATGTTCCGAAGTATAAAAGGAAATTCCTGGATATGTTATTCATGTTTTACAGATAAGACATATGTCTGCATCGTTCCAATATTCTCTTAAATATACTACCATACTTTTACAAACATCAATGTATGTCTGTCCAATTAATATAAACCTACTAATGAAGGTAAATACCATTCATTCTCATTATATTATTTAACATTTCGATCTAAATATAATAAGCAGCAATTAAAGCCGTATCCAGCTGTGCAACGCAAGACGTCGGTTTCTTTGCATATAAGAAAAATGAAGATGTCATACAGTTTCACAACTATATAGGATGCCAGACATAGGCCATTGTACACTAAAACATTTTGTGGTCTTATAAAGTTCTAAAATAATTAAGCAATTGAAAAACACTGAAATGGTTTATTGAAGATGAAAAGTATGATGTTTGAATCATTATACTTCGGCTGGTAAAAGCAAATGTTAAAAAAAGAGTGAAATGTCTTCACATATGCATGAAAAGGCACATGTAGTTCATCATTCTAAAGCGAACCAGTTGTGTATAGAAGTTAACCCGAATGTATTGATATAATTTAGTTAACTGTTAACAGTGAAATGAATTCTTACTTCCTGCATCATTTTTAACACATTTGTTTTTTTCAGTCACTAGCTCATACAAGCGAATGACCCTTGAACCTTCCTTCTTAAATACACCAAGAAACGTTACCGTCCATATGAATGACCTAGCGCAACTACAGTGTCGAATTATGCATTTAGGTCCGAAACAGGTAATACCATAAGGCTACCTTAGTGAGAAAACTCATATTGTATTCTATGCATTAAAACATTTGCACTTACTTTATAAAGTATATCAATGAGCGACAATTTCTCTGTTAACCTAATGTGTTTGGAGAGTAACATGCTACTTGCACTATGTAGACCCCTTTTGTAGTTTCAAACAAGAGTAGGCTCATTGTAGATTTTACAAAAAGCTAAATTTTTCTTCTCTATTCAATAGTCCACAATGGTTCATTGACATTCTCAATATTTTCCCCATGGTTCAGCTTTTCCTCATTTATAGATTACTTGCTTAAAGTATAGCTGAAAAGTTCCCCGCTGGCTGCAGTTAAACAAACATTTAACCAATAAATTTTAACTGAACGGTCAGTAGCTAATAAACTTTAGTTGACTTTGTTTATTTTTCAATTTACCAGTAACTTATGATTCCTCCGCAAAATACTTAATTTTCTTAATGATACTATGTCCAAAGATTAGCTACTGTCGTGGTCGCTATATATACATGAATTTTGTACACGTTGCAGGTACACATGAACTAGTAGAACCGCAACCAGATACATATTTCTTCTAGTATGTTAATTTTTTATATAATATTTGCTCACCATATTTTTTCTTCTTGTATAATAATTTTTTATATATAATATATGCATACCATTTATTTGTATGTCATCTTATTTTAGGTTGCATGGAGAAAAGTATCGATGGATTATCCTTTAACTGTTGGAACAGTTACATTTGATCCCAGAGAAGACATTAGTGTGAGCTTTAAGAATCTGAAGGATCAAGTGGAAGGTTTAACTCAGTGGGATTTAATTATAAAGCGTGCTCAACCCAGACATTCGGGAATGTATGAATGTCAAATAAGTGCAAAAAATGTATATACTCATTATGTTTATCTCAAAGTTTTAGGTAAGTTTATATAGATGTAAATCAGTCTTATCGGGTATGTTGTATTGTTCTTGAGTAATATAGAGAATTTCATAGAATGATATAAAAAAATTGTATTGCAAATTTTTTTTATATGTTTTTTGGTGTCATAATTTTTTTTAAAGTTGTTAATATATGTAAGAAAGGTTTTCGTTGGTAACAATTACTTAGTGTCAGATGATAGGTTCACATAACAATATACAAAGAAATTAAGCCCCCAAGTTTACACACTTAAAGGTAACTAATGTTTTAAGGACAAACATAGTGTGTTAATTCACAAATATTTTATTAAAAAAGTTTTTGTTTGTTTGCTTTTATTTGCATGGCGTTTACCGCAAATTTCAGTAATTTTTCGGTCATTAAATTTAAATTATTATTAAGTAATTTTGTAATGAATTTCAAAGTAAAAATCAACTACAACAAAAATAAGCGAGTTTAAGGTGTTGAGGATGACTAAACTGTTACATGCCTGAAGTTGTTTTATTGATATCCCTTTTCTTTCCATTCACAGACACTCCTTTAGTTGTCAAGCCAGGTACGTCTTTTAAGTTTCCTTAGACATTAAAGCACAGCATTTTCCAGCATGCATTTGTGAATCAGCTTGGTATATCTGAAGACTTAACTGTGATACATCAGATTTTTATCTTTTTTAATTGAAACTAAATTTTGTTTTATTTCATAAGACACAGAAACGTTATTATGACAAAAACAAACTTTAGCTACCAACAAAAGGACGATTCAAAATCATTGTTTATAAAGTGATATACTATTATGTTCTGCCATAACGTATGTTATGTATTGTATGTGTAAATGTTGTCTGGTTTGAATGGCAAGTGAACTGCTGAAGCTGTATTAAGGAAATAATTTTTCACTTGTTGGTTATTTATTAACAATCTGTCATGTTTACAGTGCATTAACCGTTGTACTGATTCTTGAGTTTTGACCTTAAAATGTTGTTATTTCCATTTTCATTGTATATACATACAATTGCCAAAGCATTCAGAATAGAAGTCAATTTATTTGAACTGAAAAATTTTTGTCGTTATCTTTTTTTATGACAAAGTGCATGAAGTTTCTACTAAATTGAACCATTTGATCGTTGTTTAGATTTCAACTTCCTTCTTCCGAAATTACAATGTGAAATTAATAGACAATATTCGTATGACATTTTGATGTATCGTAATACAGTTTTAAACTTCCTTTAGAGAAACAAATAATCATTCAATTATATTATGCTTTTATCCGCTTCTTTCTTAAGCTGTAGTAAGTGTTCCAGGTTGCCGTATAAATGTTCCAAACTGACAGGAAGACAATCTTGCTGTCATCCATCGTTTTATTGTTGCACCTGCTTAGCTTTGGAAAACACTGTATTGTTAATATAAAACTTGTACAATAAACAATATGCGTATTAATAACATGTATTAAATAGCATTGCACTAAGTGTTGCTTAAAAGAGTTTCCTTAACTTTTTGTCATTTATTATACACATAATTTATGATAAATGCATCCTTTATAAGGTTATAAATCGTTCCTTAATGTTTTCGTTCGAATACACGAGGCTAGGGTTTTTTATAATTTACATTTATTACTACCTTCCACTTATTTTTCGTCGACATGTTGAATTCAACTGAGAAACTTGCTCAACATTTACAAAAAGATTAGATTATGCATAAAAAATTTATTTTACGCTCTACAATATCTTAATCATTTAAATTTTAAATATTGTTTTGGTTTGAACGCCATTGATGAGTCTAGCGTATTCGAACGCGCGTCGGTGTAGTAAATTGTATTGACCTCGGTATCTTTGATGACATTTTATTTAATACAACAAATAACAAATATTTTAATCAACTTATATGTGGTTGTTCAATTTCCAATGACTGAACTTATTGTATTTAATAGTTTATAAAAAAAACATGTAATTTTTTATTTCCAGCAATATCTATGTATGGTACTACATTTGTGAACCTCCACGATCCGATAAGATTAGTATGTAATGCAACGGGTGGTATTGAAGCACCCCAGCAAATAGACTGGTTCTTTAACGGTCACATGATTCGTGCACGAGATTCCCGATGGAAATCTCGATTAAGCATATCTACTCGTGTGCCTGATATTCCTGGAAGAATGCTCGTCAGTGAATTAAGTATAGAATATAGTATGTTTGATGACAAAGGCAAATATGTTTGCCGGAGTTTTGCTATGAATGACTTTTACACAACCAGCTTAGATGTATCAGTTTTAAACAGTAAGTAATTAAAAAGTTGCTATGTCGGGAAGTTTGCAAAAAAGTTAAACTTGCATCCAGGGCGTGTCGCACTGGATGTTGAGCACAAAAAAATTAAATCCATCAGTCTTTACGGTTTTCAGTTAAATTCATACACATTTAAGCTCAACGAGATAGCAAGAATTGGAAAATACTTATTATTGTTATGTTTCTTTATAATTTGACATAAAAATGAGAAACTTTCCTTGTACTCATGGAACTATCAAAATATCGAAAATTTACATTTTGTTATCTAGATCACTTACAATGTTAAAGTAAAAATACAACTTGAATTTATATAAAGGTCTTTTGAATACGTAGGATATGCAAATTCAACAAGATGTTGATGTAAAAATATGTGAAAGTATTTCACATGAAGGGAGTAACGGCGGCATTCTACCGTTCGGTGGGTCATAAAAAATGCTCTTCAGTTTTATAGGGGCTGGTTTGAAATCGTACTTTTACATTTTGATATAAAACCATAAGATATTTAAAAAAAACGGATGTTTTCTTACAGTACTATAAATATAATTTTTTAAATATAATTTATAGTAGGACGCAGATTTAAATTCATTATACATTATAGAAATATGTTCAATGTATTTTATTCAAATAAATCGATATAAAACATATTTATATTTGTTACGAGATGATTCCGAATAATATATTTTTGCAATATGGATATTAGCATTTTACAGAATGATGTAACGAAACAAATATTATCTATGCCATGTCTTTGTAAGGAGTATATTTATAAAACAAACCTTTATTTCGACAACAAAGTATTTGATAAAATAGAACAAAACGGTTTCTATGCTATATTTTATATGTAAAAATAAGCCGAACGTAAATAGTTTACCTTTATAGATAGATTTTGTTCTACGCTTGTCCTTCTTTGTCAGTATATATTTGAACAATATTTTGCCTTGAATCACCTACATGAATCTTAATCTTCTTTTTCCTTCTACCATTCTCCACAGCAGAGAAAGAGGTGGACAAGAGAGAAGGTAAGACAGCGTTACATTCACGCTTTATTCGTGTATTGCTACTAACGTTGGTTTAAACTTTCTCTGTTTAAGGTGGAAGTTTCTTATCATTTTATTTTATTATTGAATACTAAGAAAAAATTGTCTGAATCCGTAGTAAAATAAAGTTTTTGATTTTTCTTTTCTTCAAACCATTGTTATGATTATTGACGAATATTTTTATCTAAAACTAAACAATTATTGTTTGTCGCACACAAAATAAAAAATGTTTGCCATTAGTTAACCAAAATATAAAGAGTAGGGTTCACATCGATCTCGTGGAAAATCAACATGAAGCGTACCGCAATTGGGCAATGAATGAAATATTATCAATAAACATGTTACCTATTAACAAGCTGCATTTGAATTTATAATATGTTATCTTATATTGACTGTTTCATCTGCATGATGGACAATTTGGCTTAATATTTTATTATTTAATTATAATTTTAACTCTTCAGCATAAACAAGTTCATAGTATGTTATGCTAAATTAAGATGTATTATGCAGAGTAAAACTGTAAACACAATAAGCCTACTTTCTGTTATGTTAATTTTTGTATTTATGCTTGGATACTCTTTAGATATCTATTATTTGCACAATTGATTGTTCATTTTATTTGCATGATGCTAAGGGGTGACTTTAAAGATGTATAGTTAGAAAAATATATACTTGCTTATGGCGACTTTCTGATAATCTATAGCTTGGTATATTTAAGCCTCGGAAAGCATAGCGTATAATGAAAGTTTCAATTTCATTTTAGTTTACACGATAGATTATTTATAAACAAACAAAAAACTACCCATACTTTCTTTTTTATTCGTGTTTATTTTTAAGGTCATAACTGGTGCCAAGGTTGTCCGTCACAACAGACAAAATTAGTTTCTTAATAAAATCATTATGTATCATTAGTTTGCGAAAAGTGACAACATTTTAGCTGCAAATGCAAGTCATAATGCTTTGCTTAATACAGCTTTTTTTATTCACATAAAATGTGGCTTAATATCAAAACCTAATAACAGACTTTTTAACATTCTGCTTCATTCTATAAGTACATTTTTACAAGTTTGGTATCAAGAACATGTATTGTTATCTTTAGCAGACAAATTAACGATTGTTAAGTCGTCTTTATGGGTGTTTCAAAGACTCGTTTAAACCTTTCTTATCTTATACATATACCACGCTACTGTCATTAAATTTCTTCAAGATCACCTCTTCTTCAACGCAAATACATAAAAATCAATTGAATTTGAAGAACACTTGTGATGGTCTTTTCATATTATACTATCCAATCAATTCCAATGGGATTCATTTTCAGGAAAAAAACATTATTCTGATTTGTTACAGATATCTAAAAACACTTGCAGATTATTGAAATTCCCATGTGACTATCTTTCAGTTTTCTAAACAGCTAAGTTTGGTTTGACGCAATTTATTCACTTCCGTTGTTTATTTCTTTTCCTAGACACTATCGTTGGCACTGTTGACCTTTCAATATTTTGATTTCCTCCAAAACGAATGGGATATTATGTATTATATTATTTATATAATGTTTATTAAGACTAAATGGCAACGTGTATTAAAAGCAAATTGGTTCTAAATTAGTTTTCATGCCTCGGCAACTTGAATCAGAATTTAAAACTGTGCTGAGGCAATCGAACGCGTTTAATTAAATTGTTTCAACATGAGCATTTTATTTATACTGGGAAGGGTTCCTAGGTTACCATAAAGCTGACAAGGGTGTTCCTAGGGCGCGACCATAAAGCTGACAAGGGTGTTCCTAGGGCGCGACCATAAAGCTGACAAGGGTGTTCCTAGGGCGCGACCATAAAGCTGACAAGGGTGTTCCTAGGGCGCGACCATAAAGCTGACAAGGGTTTTCCTAGGGCGCGACCATAAAGCTTACAAGGGTGTTCCTAGGGCTCGACCATACAGGTGACAAGGGTGATCCTAGGGCGCGACCATACAGCTGACAAGGGTGTTCCTAGGGCGCGACCATACAGCTGATCAGTGTGTTCCTAGGGCGCGACCAAACAGCTGATCAGTGTGTTCCAAGGCTCGACCATAAAGCTGATCAGTGTGTACGTGTCTTTACTCAGCGAATAGATGATACACACTTTTCGATTAAAATATAGAAAGCTTGACCGTGGTTCATACAGTGTAGAGTATTTTTAGTGTACCACTTTCCTAGCACTATGAATAAGTGTTTTGTAAATTTCGAAAGAGTAACTACAAAACGAAAAAAAAGTTCCGTCCCTAATCAATTTTTGTGGCATTCAAATTTTCTCCATTTCTTGATTGTTTGTGAAAGTGTTCTCGTTCTAAATATAGCATCAATATACTGCTGAATGGATGTAAACTAATAAATTAAAGTCTAGTTTATATAAGATATTGAAGATTTAAGTGCAAAGTAAGTGCAACATCATCATTATCTGTCGTATGCCTAATTGTTAATAAAACATCTTAAACTGTTTCGTTGTACAATTTAGAAGCAGATTAAATGTGTTAAATAACATACTACAATATTTTTCAAAGAGTAAGTTTCATTTAACAAAAATTGAAAAAGCGTCGAAGTTTGCTTTTAATTATTAGCTTTACAGACTGCAGACTATTCCGTGACTCGTATAGTTAAAATTGTCATCGTCTGTCATTAATGGTGATCCGCTAATGCGTTTTGCCTAATGAATTGTCCAGTCTTTCATATTATTTGATGAAACATTAAACCTGGTTAGATTTAAAGTACTCAAAATATTGACGTTGTGGCGTTCTAATTAATCAATAAAAATACAATAGTTGTATGACTAATATTGTGAGTCCTTAATAGTCGTCGGAGCAGCACAGGATATGACAATTGCATTCTATTCAAGATTAAAGACACTGTAATGAATTATTGTGTTATCAAACTTAATGATCAAAATCCAATACGAGTGAAGTGATGAATCCTAGTCATTAGGAAATTTCAGCCGTGTAGTTGTACAGTGAAATTTCATTTAAAGGAAACGAATCAAATAAATGTTATAACTCCAAAATACTATCAGACATAACATAAACACATTTTAAACATAAATATTTAATTGTATTTGGAACATTGTAGCTCGATCAAATAGTTTTAATGCGCACATCATTCTATCAAAATATTAAACTCTTGAAAAACTCTATAAACTCTTGAAAGGTCAAATACAATGTTCATTTTTTTTTCTATCAGAACGGAGCTCGCAAGCTTCATTAAACTCCTTCATGTACCTAATGACCTTGACCTTATCCTCCACAACTGTTTTTACCTCAATTCATAGAGTAAATTAAAAGTTTTTGCTTTACTCGAGTTTGTACTGGTTGTTTAAAAATTCAACTTATTCAGGAATAATAAATTTTAAATCGAATGGAATTGCAAAAGCTGATATTTAATTTTCCTGTTTACCGATTAAAAAATTAAAGGAAGTGTTAACATTGCAATAAAGGCAATACAGTAATTAAACTGCCATTTGTTCTGAGAACAAATGAGAAGGTCTTTCCCACTGTTCCTCTAAAGTCAGAAAATTTAGGTGATGCTATGGGATTTTGTGTCTTGTTATAGCACAAAATGTTACTTCCAGTCATAAACATGAGTTATTTGAGTAAAGAAAGTGGTTCCGAGCCAAAAACAATAGATGGTTGTTGATGACATTCATTTCGTTGCTAGGGACAAAATGCCACTTCCTATCATGAAATGATATATATCAGTAAAGTACATCATTCTGATTCTAAAAATATATGGTTGCTAAGGACTTTTTATAACGGTCACCTTGTTGCAATGGTATGACCTTGACCTATCATTTTTGACCTTTGGTTCAAATTGGAGCTCTTTTCCTGCTGATCATGTTAAACGTATATGTTTACTACATTATCTCTAACCGTTTTCAAGTTTTAACCAAAAAACCGATTAACCGAAACGCGTCAAGGGCTTTAACTCGAAAACGGTTCGTCGCACAGCTTCCGGTTAAATGTACCAAATGAAGGTCGTAATAAGAGGAGTATATTTCCCATTATTGTCTGCTTCTATCTTTTATGGTTCAGCGACATTTTGTACACTTCAGAATTTAAGATTCGGTTACGGTTTTTGAGTTTATCTGCTAACAAGGTTTTCGTGTTCTGGCAGATAACTCTGATACTTAAACTAGATCGGTTTAAAAGCATGGGCAATGTCATCTCCAGATATGACCGATTAATGGTACCAAGTATCGGAATGATATGTCGAGACACTTTTTGGCAAACCTCCGCGGAAGAAGAAAATAATAATAATAATAATAATAATAATAATAATAATAATAATAATAATAATAATAATAATAATCATAAAAAAGACAAGAAGCTTAAGGTCTTTCCACTGTAGTTGGAAAGACCTTAATAAAGCATAACATTGATATATTGTCGGTTGTTTCATAAGCATAAAACAAGTTACATTTGTCAAAAATGAAATTCATTGAAAATATGTTGATTTTAGCTTTATATACCTACATTCAAGACAAACAGGTCAGCAATGTTTTGGTTGACTTGTTTACTTAGGGCTAATGGGCCTACACCAATTTAGATGTAGACACTACAAATCACTTATACAACATAAGGTTTTTATGCATGTTACTAGGTAGTCCTATGTAAATAAGACATATTACTACAACACTATATTCCATGTAGGCGCATAAAACAATAATAAGGTTGCCTACATATTTACCTACAATCCCTCAAGAATTTACAGAGGTTAGAACCGTTGTATGCCAATGATGGTTTATATTTTAGTAATAATACCAACTTATGCGTATTGTTTAAATTTTGCCTTATTTTCATTTTTTGTGTTTTTTTCAGGCAAAAAATTATTTTCAACAACAGATGAAAATCAGAATTCTGGACATTCATCGATGTACTCGTCTCGAACTTTTTGTCTGACGATAGTCTTTGTTCTATTTCTACTTCTCAGATGAAACTTATGAAATTTTTTTGCTGAGGACTGTTGCAATATTTCTTCTGTTGTTTTCACTTTTGTTGAAATCGGCAAGCCTTAAGTTATTGTTGCGTTTACACGAAATCTTTATTTGTATATAATGAAATTAGTTAAGTATATGCTATTGTTGGACGGTATGAGAACGACGCAAGAAATAAAAAGATTGCTTAGAAAATATGGCATGGAAAAAGCAACTGTAAGTTTAGTTTAACTAATTCTGTGCGACATTTGTTGTCGGATCGATGGTAGCTGAGAAGACGGAACAAATTTATTAAAAGTAATGACGTTCATTATTGTCTCCAGAACAGTTACCTTTGAACGTATTGCTTCCATTATACGGGTGAGTGCGCATGTATTGGAGCCAATAGGTTGTGAGTAGTTCTTCTTGGACATGTATGGCTGTGTTATATTAACAGAGCACTAGTCTGATAAACAAAACACTTTTTCTGTGATTTTTATGATGAACAATACTACAGTTATTGATCGATATTTAATTGTATGTAAGACTACAACGGGAAGAAATTCTGGATAAAAATGTATAAAGGTTTTAATGGCTAACAACTCGTTGCTTTTGCTTTATCTGCTTCGTTGTTACATCCATCGTTTGCATTGTATATATCACGTGATTATTTTCAATCTGTAAATGTGCGGTCATATTTTTAACCGTCATATTAATTTACAACCCTATATTTAGGGTTATGTGGTATGTAGTAGTCATCATTACTATTTGTGAAAATGATTATAGTAGAAATTGATATAAAGTAATTTAATATAACTTTTATTAATTATAAAGTCTGAATAAATTTCCGGTCTAAATTTGTTACAGTGGCAGCTCCATTAGCTATATATAGAAACGATTACGTGTACTCGATAAAGATTCTTGTGGTTCTTTAGCACGGTCAGCACATTTATGTCTCTAGTATTCAGCATAATACTCTTTTGAAACCTCTGTCATTATCTATGAATATGTTTTGATGTAAGTACATTGTAACATAAACATAAACTGATGGCTCGAAATACCAATGTGCAAAAGACATATTTCCTCATTTTTAGCTCACCTGACCCAAAGGGTCATGTGAGCTATTGTTATCACTTTGCGTCCGTCTGCGTCGTCGTCGTCGTCGGCGTCTGTAAACTTTTTACATTTTAATCTTCTTCTCTGAAACCACTTGGCCAATTGAAACCAAACTTGGCCATAATGTTCATTGGATGTACCTTTACAAAGTTTGTGTTTTTTATTTTGATTGGTAAACCAATATGGCCGCCACCTCAAGACTTAGTTTAACATAGGACCCTATGGGAAAAAAGTTAAAAAGGGCTTCTTCTCTGAAACCGTTTAACCAATCAAAACTAAACTTACTAGCAATATTGTTTGGATGGTCCTCTATAAAGTTTGTGTTTTTGATGGAATTTGGAAATTCAAAATGGCGGCCACCGCAGGACTTAGTTTAACATAGAACCCTATGCGAAAAAGTTTTAAAAGGCTTCTTCTCTGAAACCGGTTAATCAATGGAAACAAAAACTTACTAGCAATATTGTTTGGATGGTCCTCTATAAAGTTTGTGTTTTTTATGGCAATTGGAAATTCAAAATGGTTGCCACCGCAGGACTTAATTTAACATAGGACCCTATGGGAAAAAGTTTGAAAGGCTTCTTTTCTGAAACCGGTCAACCAATGGAAAGAAAACTTACCAGCAATATTGTTTGGATGGTCCTCTATCAAGTTAATGTTTTTTATCCCAATCGGAAATTCAAAATGGCCGCCACCGCAGGACTTGGTTTAACATTCGACCCTATGAGAAAAAAGTTTAAAAGAGCTTCATCTCTGAAACCGTTTAACCAATCAAAACAAAACTTACTAGCAATACTGTTTGGATGGTCCTCTATAAAGTTTATGTTTTTTATGGCAATTGGAAATTCAAAATGGCCGCTACCGCAGGACTTAGTTTAACATGGGACCCTATGGGAAAAAGTTTTTAAAGGCTTTTTCTCTGTAACCGGTTAATCAATGGAAACAAAAACTTACTAGCAATATTGTTTGGATGGTCCTCTATAAAGTTAATGTTTTTTATGGCAATCGGAAATTCAAAATGGCCTCTACCGCAGGACTTAGTTTAACATAGGACCCTATGGGAAAAATTTTTAAAGGCTTTTTCTCTGAAACCGGTTAATCAATGGAAACAAAAACTTACTAGCAATATTGTTTGGATGGTCCTCTATAAAGTTTATGTTTTTTATGGCAATTGTAAATTCAAAATGGCCGCTACCGCAGGACTTAGTTTAACATAGGACCCTATGGAAAAAAGCTTTTAAAGGCTTTTTCTCTTAAACCGGTTAATCAATGTAAACAAAAAACTTACTAGCAATATTGTTTGGATGGTCCTCTATAAAGTTTATGTTTTTTTATGGCAATTGGAAATTCAAAATGGCCGCTACCGCAGGACTTAGTTTAACATAGGATCCTAGGGGAAAAAGCTTTTAAAGGCTTCTTCTCTGAAACCGGTTAATCAATGGAAACAAAAACTTACTAGCAATATTGTTTGGATGGTCCTTTATAAAGTTTATGTTTTTTATGGCAATTGGAAATTCAAAATGGCAGCCACCGCCGCAGGACTTAGTTTAACATAGGACCCATAATGGCAAATAAAAAAATCTTCTCTATACAACGGGTTAACCAATGAAACAAAGCTTTCTAGTAATATTGTTTGGATGGTCCTATTTAAGTTTATTGAAAATTACAGGACTTACTTTAACATCAGGGAAATGCCATCTTCATTGCCTATAAAATCAGGTGAGCGATACAGGCTCTTAAGAGCCTCTGGTTTTTAACCTATTTAGAAAAAAATTTTAAATCACAAAATGTCTAAAAATTGTTGATATAGATTTGTAGTTTTAAAGCTAAATCTATATTTTGTTCACATTGAGTTTTTAGTATAAAATTTATTTCCAATGTTCGTTTTTATTCAGAATAAAATATACAATTCAAATTCCTCCATTTAATAACACCAGATTCTGCACGATGTTCTTTTAGGAGACTGACATATAAATCTATAGGAACGGAACGAAGGAAAATCATAAGTGCTTAGGTACTACTATACACATATAACAGGTATCTGTCTACCAAAAACCAATGTATCGATGTATATATCTGAATGTATATGTTAATGTTGATCTTACTTATCAGAAACGTTTCATTAGGAATATAATATATATCTTTTTTCGATTTGCAGTTTATGTTGTATCAATAAGTACATAAACGCCTACAAAACTTGAATATCACGAGCGGGGCAGATTTAAATTTAAATATTATGTAACTTTGAATAAAATACAAATAAATATTTGACAGTTATTTGATCTAATTGTTTGATGTGTCTATTCATCTATGACAGGTGTACATATAACATATATAACTTAATTTAATTTGTATTAAAATGATGAGACAAAAAGAATTTTACAAATGCATTTTCTACCAATAATTGTAAATATATACCGCCCGCTTTTGACACATTTTATCGCTAATAATTAAGATCTTGGAGCTACGCCTATTTTAGTCACATATAGGGTGTCCGCCATTTCACTTTTTCTGTTTACCTGTATTGAGCTTTTACTCGCTACCGTTGATAACGTTATACCGCTAACCATCTTAGTTTCTCAAATAAGTGAAACGTCTGATAGTCGTTCTGTACTTTAGGAATAATCAATTGTAACATAACTGTCGTTACTTACTAATATTAAAAAGCCTTGCTTGCTGATGGAGAGACCGCTCGTCTTAAGTGTGCCATTCACAACCTGTCTTGTACTAGTAATCATGATATGGAAATTACTAGAAACAGTTACACTATTTAAAAGTAAACAATAAGAAATACTTTTTATTTGTAATCAAAGTTAACAGTAAACATTAACTATATTGCTTCAGTTTATTTCCCAAGGTAGTGTTATCTTGTTATCAGACAGTATGAGTTCTGAGACACTGGCGAGTGTTACATGTACACTTTCACACGTGAGACGTCATCTCTACTCATAAGCCAAACAGTTTTCAGTAGTTAAGACGAGTTTATTCGAAATCTGAGACTTATTTCAATAAATAAATAAATGTTACCAACTGTGTACATTAGTGCTTTTCTAATACAGTTGTAATATTGATATTTAAATAAATACTGAATTCAGTGTGCATTCTATAATCAGCAACATAAAAAAATAAGAACTATTCAGTCCTATTTTAGAACTACTTATCAATCATAGTTCATTTATATAACTGATGTCACTTTAAAGGCCATTTGACATTGTACAACCTTCACAAGGTAGGTGCTACACACAAAAAACATTGATGTTAGGTCTTCAATGTTTGAAATAAACTTTATTGTTCATTACATGTACATGTTCAAAAAAACTCAATATAAGACAAATAAAAACACAAGTTATTACCATATCTTGATATACCATTTACCCAAATGTATGAGCACTTGGAAAAAAATATCATTAATAAGTCATTTTGTTTGAAGTTGAATGTGAAATTTAAAAATGTTCTGGTGCTAACAAAACATCTTAAAACAAAAACACATTTGTGACAAATCATGAACAGTGATTATTAGAAGAGAAGTAAAATGCTACATAATATCTGAAAAATGTTTAAGAATTGTTTTAAATCATCAACGATAACGAGAGATATTCAAGAAACGACACTCGGCACAAAAACCAAATAATTGAGTAACACAAACTTACTCTTACTTAAAACCTTACGCGAGTGCATGTTTTTAAGAATAGTTAGCAACTCCTGCTCCACGCGTGACACCCGACGAGTCACTAAGGTTTTTACAGTAATAAGTCATATCCCGGAGTAGACATAAGAAGGGAAAAGGGGTAACGACAAATCTACTGGTCATTTATGACATAGATATTCTATAACGGTCAAATACATTATTATGGCGACTGAAAAAAAGGTTTAAGTGATGACTTCATTCTTGCCACTGTAAACCTCTGTCTATGTTTCTTTCTTGTCAGCAGACGCCCTCTATCAAGGAAATATGGATACGGCATGCATGCTATTAAGTGTTTTTTTTAAAGAAATGGATGTACACAGGTGCTGCTAAATACAGAAAAATGCCAGTAAGAAAAATTAAGAATCAAATCACATTTACCGTTAATTTTAGTTCTTAACTGGCCTTTATTGTCAGTTTCTATATGAAGATCAAGGTATGCGGCGTGTGGTGTGAGCAAGAGAGCAGAAAGGAAAGCACAGCTGGTATCCATTGTGTGCCGAAGGTCTTTTGCAACAATTGTACATCAAACATCACAAATATATTATCAACCAGAAAGTGGGACCTCGGTATTAAGTCTACTATTGATTATTGACACTGAGACATTAGGTTCGAGTCTCACTGCGGACAGTATGTACTCGACTCCAATCTTAATTGACAAGGATTGCGAGTTTTCCTGCCGACTGTCGAGGGTTTTCTTTGAGTGATCCTACTTACCCCAAAAGAAAAATGGACGCATAACAAAGCTGACAGTTAAACGCTAAACAAACAAGCATTAAGTTAATTATTATGATTTCAGTATTATGTAGACTTTTTGTTAGAATCAGAGTGGTCCTTTACGAAATAGTATTCGTCCCGGCCTTAAACAAGACATAGGTGTGTCATTCTATTTTGAAACAAACAAGTTTTTAGTTACAATACAGTACTCATTTAAAAAAGGAGTCGATAGTTGTCTGTTTCTTCGTCAATTTACTCCTGATGATGGTGTCCCCTGTCATAGTTTTCAGCTCGTGTAATTTATTTAAATAACGACAGTCCTAAGTGTATTAAAGTTAATCATTTGCTCCAGCATCGTTAAATTATCCGCGTGTGTCATATCAGCTCCGTCATGGTAATTTTCGGTCTCGGTGTCGCTTGTTTCATCCTGAGTGTCCGTGTCGTTCGCGTCACTGCTATTGTTAGACCTAAAGTTTTCAATAAGTGTTTGTTCCCATTTACCATCATATGTTTTCTCGGTCTGCAACGATTCTTCAATTTTATAAAAATTCTCAAAGTTCAATTCCGACTGATCATGACCCCGAACTAACTTGCTCAACTGCGCAAGCGGAATGTCGTCATCCGGATCCTCTTCATCTTCATTCGTTATCTGTGTGGCGTACAGCAAGGAAAATCCAGCATTGAGAAAACACTTTTGAATAGCAGTCTGAAGTTTCCAGGATTTAACGGTCCAATTTAACAAAACTGGAAAACCGTTACTTAATTTTATTGATCGGTTAAAACAGTTCACCCTATTAGGTATACGTAAGTACAATCGATGTAAGTGTGCTATTTTCCTAAGAAAAGAATGGCAAAGAGAAAACTAGCATGCCTCTCCCAATTGCAAATGTCGTTAGTTCTTTTGTAGTTTTTCTTCTAAAACAAAGACGACGCTCGAAACATATAATAAATATATAAGCTTAACTTGAGAAATTAAATGTGCAGATTGCTTTTATCTTCGTATTATCATTTAAAATCGGTATCTGCCCTAACGCCTTTAATCAATTGTAATCTGAATTTTATAGCCTCTTTTATATATAGTGGAAAATATTTTGAAAATCTAACCTTGAGACAGCACAGTCGCAGAACTGTAGGGTGAGTTCTATAATGCAAATCCCAAAGTTGGGTACTGTCACTCTATTTAAAGTGGTTTCCGCAATTCGCGGCACGTGCTGAAGTGGGTAAAGATGTCTAAGTCATACACGCGGCCGTCTCGATGATCAATTTAAAATAGAACTAACCAATTCTAGTAAAACATGCATAAGTACATACATGCTAACTTCACGTCTGGAATAAACTAATCATCCTTTTGGTAAAGGGGACATCTGCAGTTGTCTTTGTCAAATTTTTGACAGATTTGTTAATTAAATGGTCGCTTAACGTCCAGCGAGCAGTATTTTAGACATATTCATAACGAAAGCAAGTGAACAAACAATTAATCGAACCGGGTAACGGAATAAAATAAAGGGCAGAAATTTAAAATACCATTCGAAAGGAGGCGATTATTGGGTTAGAATGGAAAATCTAGTCCTTTTTGTGGCTAAAAGGCATGTATTCTTTTTTTGGAAAATTACAGAAGGGTCTTTGTCGTAAAAGGGTAGTGGCAATCTCTCAATATTATAGACCGCGACAGGAATTTTCATCTATAACTTGACGTTCTGAGCAGCTCTATGGATTGAACCCTGCATGGAAACCCTCCGCAGTACAACTCTTTGAAAACAGTCACTGCTATAAACAATTGAATAATACAACGAGTAATAAGTTAACAAATTTTGCAAAATGAATCAGATTTACCTTTATCTTTTTGCATTTTACTTATAGATTATGATCTTTCTTTATATTATTTTCATGAGTATTTAAATACAGTAAATGATAATAAGGATCACATACAAAACGTTATTAACTTAATTATATTGTACAGGCTTGGAATTTATTTTAAAATGTACTTACTACAGTTCCAACTATGGTTGTATTTCTGGTATTTGTTTGTGCTACTCGTACAGTACCACTTGGATTTTATTAATGGTATTTTCTGGTAAAGATTTGCTCATGTATATTAGTCTAGTGTACTCCAAGGCCACATCCAGGTTAATTAAATAGAAAATTAATAAAATGATTAAAAATTGTATTTTGGCATAAACAGGAGAAACAGACATGTAAATAGTCTGGGACAGTTATTACAGAAAGTTAGTAAAAGATAAAAATTCCGCCGGACAATGTGTGCTTGCTACATTAAATTGCGATAGTGCCCTGACTTTTAATTCGTTAACGATTTCATCTGGCTTACAAATTCACAAACCGCAATTTCAATCATTATGAACATTGACCACCCACGACATGTTAAGTGACATAGAAACAATTAACAGTCCTTTACGCTGAATAATGTACAACACCGGTCAAAGTATTTTGCATGACCTATCCATTAACCGTTGAATGACCAGAGTTAATACAGAATTATTTCTGCCAGTATAAGATGCCAGCTCTGTCAATAATAAATCATAAAGTATCCTCAATACTTACTATTACTACTTTAAAATGACTTTTCTTTGATCATTTTCCGTGTTTCTTCTTCTTTCTACTAACTGTAGTGAATAACACTGATCATGTACATGTTTCAGTTAAGAACCTAAAAACCCTCAAAGTTCCTTAAGATGTTGTCGATCAGACGTGAATTGATTAGAAATCATTTTCAACATGTGATTTTTATTTCATAAAATACACCTTAAGTTACAAAATAATAGCTTCATTAAAGGGTCTAGGAGTTGTGTTTGAAAGTAATAAAGCTGTGCACTAAAGAATACTTCTGAGAAGAAACAACGTTATCTGGAATTTTATTGTTCAGTTTGTTTGTATGGTTTGAAAACATTCTTTAATTTAGTTTATTTGACAAACTGCTATTAAAATACTTAACGTTAATGAGTTATTGAAAGTGGTTTTCACGACCAAAATTTTCAAAGCCCATTACATCTAAGAAAATAGATATACACAAAGCACACTTCAAAAAATTCATAACTTAATTATTACAATACCATCTGTGACTAACAAAGATTATTCAATTGGGTTTAACGGTGATTGAGTGTGAAGAGTCAATGCATGACGGTTTTATGATTTTTCCAATCCTAAAAACATTCTTCTTTCGACAACTTTACTTTTTATGACCTGTCGTATATAGAGAATTTGCACCTAGCTTTACATATTTCTCGTGAAGCGTTGCTAGATGGTATCCAGTCTAAATGATCAGTTGATTAATAGATGTGTTGCGCAGATGCAAACTATAACAAAAGGGTTATCATAAAACTGATGTATTGTTGTAAAATGTTTGAATTTAACGGATTCCAAGAAGATCAGAAAGATGAAGGTCACAGCTACCGGAAATATAATTTCTTGCAAAAGCTTTAATATAGATATAATAACACAATTATTCGAAATTTGTTTTTTCCTATTGTACCCATAGAAATTCGTTTAGTCACATAAGAAAGTCAATTTAAGGGCATCGAAAATCAAACAAAACTAGCGCTGTAGAAGTAAGTAGAGATCAACTGACAAAAACCTCGCGCCTGTATCTAGATAATCAGATAGCTTAAAGGCAGTTACATGTATGACATCATATGGAATCGCTGCCACTTGGACTTGATTTTATCAAAAAAACGTCTATTTAACCGTAAATATATAATCCCGGTTTATGCGGTTTATGCGATTATTGGAATTTATATATATCTTTGCGTTACTATAGATTGATCTATGTGTTAAATACAAGGTTAATGTAAATGCCACATTTTGTGTTCAGTACACATGGACTCGTTATTACAATATGTCTCGCAATGGATCTTGTTTTGAGTGTAGAACTATGTTTAAATGCATGTTTTAATTTGTCGAATTCATGCATTGTTGTTAAAAAATATTAATACAAATCTAGCAGAGGTTTCGTAATAAATAAAAATATTAAATGAAAATTGGTGATTTGGTCCGTCTTTCTGACGAATGCATATTATAAGAAACAATTTTACACTTTTAAAACAGCCTATACATTTTTATGGACATTACCATCATTTGATAGTGGGCAAATCAGGTATAATGTCAATACCTGCAGTGTAACAGTTTTTGTTCTATCGTTTTGACAAGTCTTGATCCTTCCATACTATCTATGAATATAGCCTGAATTCCTGGGACAATTAGCCACAAACTACCACAAAACTAATGGATTTTCACAAACTAACAAATAGGATATGATTATTTCTTTTCTAAAAACTAGAAATTAACAACTATTAACTTCATGTGTTTTGTTTATTAAATTAACAGAGACAAAATGTCAATCGCAAACGACATACCTCCGGATTTTTCTAATCTATTTCCGGTTCCTTTGTCTGCAATTGTGGAATAACTCAATAAATCTTGTATAAATAGATTTTCTCCCAATTTGCTTTCTTTGATACTGAAATTTAACTTAAGAATGACTCTAATTTCTATACACTGACATTTTCATTAATTCTTTGGACCAATCTATTGTATGGAAAGTCGAAAATAAATAAATGGAAATTGAAGTCGGGGAATTCTTAGATTGTACTATCAAACTAAAATTCAATCAAACGTACTAATAATGGGACAAATGGGAATACAATGATGTAATTTGCCAAGTTTATAAAATAAGTGGCTTTAGAAAAATTGCTCAGTGATTTTTAACAGTAATGAAATAACGAAAACGAATTAAATTTAACATAATTAAAGGGTTGCTTGAAGATGCACCAAATCTTGTTATCCACTCTCTAACAAGTTAATCAATAAAACATTTTGTAGAAGTACTAATTAACAGTTAAGGTCAAGTTGATTCATAAACCCGGGTTATAATTTAATTTATCCACTTATTCGGTTTTTAATATTTTACTGTGGGCATTTTTAGTACGGTTTTATTCATAGTGGATTGCAATTAACGGAATAAATATTTTAATGGGAGTAGTATGACTAGATTTAAATGTTTCTGGTTAAATTAATAAAATCTGTTTTGACCATAACTACGACAAACGTACTTTCTTTCCCCGTACCTTTATTACCATTGCGCACAGGACAACATCATGGAAAATCTTCTCACATAAAAGTAGCTCTCCATGAACTTCGAATATTTTATGACAAAAACGCATTCTTTCGTCTGAAACTGACTGACAACCAAAAGAATAAGAACATTTTAGAAGTTTTATCTTATGGACTCCCTGGTTAAAAAAAAGAAATGGCCTTGTTTGAATTCGCGGTCGAACACTTTCTGAAGGAGACTGCACATGTGGCTGTGCATGATGTGCAATACACAGCCGTGCAATACACAGCCTGAAGGTCTTGAATGCGAAGTCTAGCGTTGAAGCATGCGACATACCAGTAGGATTCGGACGACACCAGCACAACCACCAAATAAACCAAGCAGACATAGACGCAAAACTGGTTTTAGACACGATACGCAAGAGATGCATCGACGAAATACTACCCATACCCAGTATATATGAGGCAGAGACTTCCAAACTTAGAGACTCCAACTGAACCGACCCATCTTCTACAAATGCAAAACCCAACTCTACAACGCCAGACGTGCTGTGAGACCTAGACTGCCCACATCTACTGCTGACATCAACCTCGAAGGAAAATATACCCAAACTACTGCTGGTGACGAGTTCCTACTGTAAGATGACAATGAGAACCCAAACTCGCGGATCATCACCTTTGCAACTTCACAGAACTTAATCGACCTAGCCAACGCGAATACTATCTACTGTGACGGAACTTTCTACACTTGTCCAACCATCTTCAAGCAGATCTACACTATACACGCCATGATATCAGGTAACATCCTTTTGTATATGCTCTACTTCCAGGTAAAAGCCAAGACGTGTACACAAGACTACTGACCAAACTCAAAGACACCATGCAACAGCTTCAACTCAACTTCCGACCAAACATCATCTTCATGGATTTCGAGACAGCGGCACACAACGCATCACGCACAGTATTCAACTGGTTCGACGTGCAGCAGTCCTCCCACTTGTACCAACAGACAGAGTTTATGATGCAGGCATCAAACGAGATTACCCGCACACACAAAGAAATACAGAACCATCGATAGCAGACTAACCTAGCTTAAACAACGATTTGCAGATGGCAGCATGGATGTGATACAATACTCGGATGCAGCTTCACATCTGATTCACCTGGAATAACTTTCAAAATTAATTGTTTGTAAAATTGTTATAAAAATAAATATGTTTCATATTAAAGAACCTTAAGTATGTATAATTATTTATTGTTATTTAGATAGCTATTAAAACCCAAAACTAAAGTTGCATTCTATTATCTGATAATGTTCTCTGTAAAAAATGCTTTTTACAAGATATATAAAAAAATAAATAATGACACATATATATGTTTGATATTTATTTATATTTTGAAAAAGACTATAATTTTTAATCCATTGTTCTCTAATTAGATCTAATTAATACAATTCCTGTTCTGCCAACTTACTTTTTTACCTGTATTTTCAGTTTTAAGTGGGCAGAACAAGTACACACCAAACAAAGTGATTAAACACTTAAAAAAGGAAAAATAACAACAGAATTTCAATGGGTGAATGGAACGTTCTGGAACAGATAAATATAAAGAAACTGCACTTAACATCAAAAAAGATATAAATAATCAAACTATAAATCGGTAAAAGATTATAACAGTAATGTTATTACACTACGATGTAGTTAGCCACAGTTTGTGCTACATGCAACGTTGATACCCAGGAACGATACACAAAGTTGGAAAACTAGTTCACAAAAACAGAAACGAAAATAAGTACCAATCGTTATCATTTTACAACAAAATAACGCAATTAACAATGATGAAATAACTAGTGCAATAAAACAAATCAATATATATATGATTAATAATAATTTTAATTTATACAGCACAGATACTGAAATTTCATAACTATTTGAACTTTGTCCTTACATAATATTAAATTTTGACCGCTGTATATAAAAAATTAGACACATTACAATTTTATGTTTAACTGCCAAAAAATCATTTAAGGGATAAATTATCTCACTAAATGTCACAATTTACCTTTTCTACAAAATTCTTGTTTAAAATTTGATAGTGTCATTGAAATTCATAAATTTGCTCTTAGGCCTAAATAGTTAACTTCAAATATTTATAACTTTTTGTTAGTATAAATGAGGTTTCACAACTCTTTTGCGATTTCTATGCTTTAACATTGCGCCCGTCTTTATTGGCGTAGGAAGCAAGAAAAAATGAAGTAATTATAGAATATAATTTCAATATTCTTTCGAAACAGAGCTTTTTATTGTCGCATACACTTTCTTAAAAACAATTTTAATTTTCAACATGCCATTCATAAAACATTTACACTTTTTGACTTGAAACTGTTTTTATCATCATTGCATATTATCAGATATGATAGATAACTGTTCTGTATGACGCATTACATAATCAACAGTGCAAATTGGATTAGAAATTAAATCTAAAAAAATGAATGTATAATAAGTTTAAAACCATATATCATCCATTATTCAAGCTCCGAATGATTTGTGTGTTATAGATAACAGTAAATAATAAACGCACAACTCAATACAATATGTTTTAATATTATCTTTACGTTATAGATGCGACAGAATTGGCTCTCTTTGTAATGTTTAATATTTAAACGGAACGTAACTACTAAAAGGGAACTTGAACCTCCATAGCCGAAATATATAGGTAGTTGGTGATTTACTATTAGTCAAAGGCGTGTCAAAACTGATGTTATGTGTTCACGTCTTTCTGTGGGCAACATGTGCTGGCAACATTCATGATCAAGGATTGGCAGTTTTTCTAACGTATTCTCAACAGGCAATACGGCTTCTTCACCAAATAAAAGAAAGATTGTCCAAAGTAGCGTTAAACCGCATTCAACAACAAAAATCAAAGTGAACCGCACATTCAGCGTTTGATGCTCCAGTAAACAATATTATCAGTGTTTTACTGTTTGCCTTATTTTGGTTCTATTCAATTCTAAGTTAAGGATGATGTTACATCAGAGACTTAGAATTGATATATCCATGTGTGCAATCCTCACTAAAGATATATTGTGTAAGATTGCTTCTGATTGCATAACGTACCAAATATAACATCTGTGGTTTGTTTTCGGTTTGTTACGATTGAAACCTTACTTTATATCCAGTTCTATCGCCAGGAGCAACATTGGTTTTTCTTCAGCGGAACCATGTACTATACCATTCACCCACAATTTCCTAAACTGCGACTTTGATAATCCAGACATGCTTCCTTGTGTTATAGAATAACTGATAACTAGTATAGTGCTCTAATATTGTTAATTTCCATAGTGAACTACCGTTCTACAAAAAGTTGTAGAGACCATCAAAATATTTAGTCGTAACCGTAAAAATGTTTATCTTGTCAGTCAATGACAGAATTAAAAATAAACATCTCGAGATATTTAATAAAGAAAGAAATCATAAAAGGTGTCTGTTCTGCCGTAATGAATTATGTTAAATGTAAAATTACGCAACAGACAGACCTAGTGCACACAGTTCGCAAATCAAACATTTCTATCTAGGCTTCTGTTATGTTTAAGAGACAATTTATGTGTCCGGAAATGGATCCCATTAGCCGGTAATTTTTTACGTGACTGTTTCAAGTTGAGAATTTGTACGGTTTGAAGTTTGTTGTTTGTTGTGTGTGTGTGGTTTTCCTTTTTATTATTTAGATCATGAACATCAGCAGCAGTTTGTTGTCTCGGAGCTAAATAAAATTCTTCTATCTTAAAGTAATAAATATATGTGAATATTTTGTGGAAGCTAGTTTAGATTAATTCAAGTTAAAAAAATGTCAGCAACCAAAACCGAAACAGTAGACTCACGACTGCACCCTCTTTCATGTACACTTAGGTATTTGAAACCAGCTGACAGAAATGTACCTGTTTGACGTCATCAAAGAAATTGTGTTATGTACAACTGCTACTATATGGTGTAATAATGTAGACACGTCAGCAATAAAAGGCCAGAACAGTTCTTAGTTATACTAAAACAGGCATCGATTATTACTTAATAAGATTCCGCCAACAGACATTTTCATCACGGAAAATGGTCGATCTTTTTCTGACTTGTATTTGAACAATATTATATTATTTTATAACATAGTTAGTACTGCATTGCCAAGCTATACAAGCAACAAGCAATCGTATAGTTAATGTCACTTTACTTTTCTTGTGTCAAAGTTATTGCTACTTTTATGTTGCAGTAAGTTTAATTTTAAAACCTAAAACAAGTACCAACATTTTTACTGAAGGAGAAACTAGATTTCCGGGTGAAAACACCCGACCATCTACGGAACAACTGACAATAAGGTTATCATCGAGCAAAATCGCAATAAGGTCTGAACTCACAATCTCAGTAATCAAAAGCAAATTGGCCACCGATTCGCCTCAAATGTTTATATTCAGTTGTAGAAAAGGACTTATATAACATGTAGAAATTCGTGCGGGCTGGGTGTACCCAGGTCTTTATTAGCAATGATTGCCAGTTTTCCTACCGAAAGTCGGGATCTTCTCCGGGTACTCCGACTTCCTTCCCCAACACGCTACCCATTACAGTCTGCGACGAGGCATTCCGTATTATGACCTGACAACCCCTTTAAGATGGCGACCGATAGCGGCGGAACGTCTTTTCGGAGAAATATAAGTGATATTTTGTTGATTCACAGGAGAGTAACAACCAAGATTATGGCATTGGTCAAAATGAGTCTCAAAATGGTTTGCTAGAAAACACTTTTTCAGAGTATATATACTCCGGCACATTCAGATATTGTAAATGTTCTTATGAACATAGGTACCCCGCGCATTGAAAATGTAAACAAACACATGAACAGTAGTCAACAAGATCTGTCGTTAATTTATTCATCTACCCAGTTATCTCAAAAGAGTGAATCAAATTTTGTCCCACAACAAGAATATATTGAGAAATTAGATAAAGAGCTTACAGATCTACCGAAAGAATTGTATATTAAAAAACTTTTAGATATTACGAATCTTTCAGAAAACTGTATAACGTGGTACTGAACATTACTTGCTGGGCGAGCAAGAGAATTACAGGGGTGTCCTCAAGGGAAACTTTGTACTAGAAAAACTACTAAAGTTGGCACGTCCTTATCAAAATATGCTAAAGACTGTTATCTGTTGCATGTATTTCTGCAAGGTGATAAGTCGCAAATAGAGGAAGTCTTTATAAAAGACAAGACAAAGCCCGTCTCCTCGATAGAGCAGACAAGCGAACCGTATGTACAAGACATAGATATTTGAGTAATGGTCCATTCTCTGCTAGAGAGAGTTTCCGCCCTTGAAAAAACGGAACAGAATAATATCAAACTCATTAGTATGTTGAAATCGGAAAATAAGACTTTACACGAAATACACGATGAACTTCAGAAAAACTTTGATAATCATTTAACGGAATGCGATCGCAAAAAGAATCAGTATGAATCAAAGCTTAAAGTGATTTGTCAGCAAACAAAATCGTTAGACGAGATTGACCTGAATCTTTTAAATGAAAGTGTTGAAAATACTAGATCAGAAATAGAAAGGCTAAATAAAGTACATTCAGCGATGCATAAATCCTTAAATGATCTTAAATTATGTGTTAAGCAATCGTACGCTTCAAAGGTTTCACCCGGGAAATCACCTGGTGATCTCGCTGATCCGACTCACGTCAATACACATCACAAATCTCATGTGACACATAGATACGATAACGAAAACTACTCGGTGTCCAGTAATGAGAACGACAACTCAAAGAGAAACAGTAGTCCGTTAAAATCTCCCGGTGATAACTTAGATAATAAAAGTGTCGATACAGTAGAAAGAGCGGAAAAGGACCGTAGTGACGCCCTGAAATCAAGAACGTTGAAATCTCATAGCTTATATGTCAAAAATACAAATGACGATTCAAGACAAGGTGCGGAAAATCTTATCCCACCCGTCAGTCAGCACATAATACCAGTGCGTGTGAATGGTCACACCGAAATGCGCGAACTGCCTGGCGACATGTTTGTGGGGGTGAAGCAAAAGAGACGTACAAAAAGATACTACTTATCGGGAATTGATGCGAAGTCAACTAGAAACGGTATACTAACGTTCCTAGAACAGAAAGGTGTAAAAACGACCTTCGTACAGTTATTTAATGACAAATACAGACATGGAAGATTAACAACCAAGCTGAACGTAACAGAAGAAACCTCGGAAATACTAGAAACTGACAATTTCTGGCCAAATGGCGTGCGCTGTAGAGAGTGGTACAGCAACCGCGCGTGGCGACAGAAATGGGAGGATACTGATAACACGGATTATGAACACTAAAATACTAATAAACATAATGATACTATACTTACTTTGTATATATTTTATAGGGTATCAACAAACCTTAATAATGAATCTTAAAGTTTTGTCTTGGAATGTACGAGGTATTATGTCCTCAACTGTGTGTCTCTTGAATTTGTTAACTTTAACTAGTTGTGACATAGCGATTATTTCAGAACATAAACTGAAACCAAACCTGTTTTCTTACATGGACAGTATTGATAGTCGATATAAATCTGTTTCAAAAACTGAACAATTAAATGAACAGTACCAATGTACTCATGGTAATGGTGGAATATCAAAATTATTTAAAAAATCTTTAGAGTATTCTGTAAATGAAATTGTAGATACATATTCTGATAGATCGAACTGAGAAATCACTCCCGAGAATCTGTTTTTATATTCGGGGTATATCTACCAGCATGTGGTTCTATAGATTACTATAGACAGGAGTTAAATATCATAGATAACCTATATTCTTATTATAGTAACAACGGTCAAGTTATTCTTGCTGGTGACTTCAATGCTTGTTGTATAAGTAAAAATAAAGAGTTTACAAATACATTAAAATCAAATGAACTCAATAAATTTGTTCAAAGGCATTATCTTTGTCACCCATTTTCAAATATGTTTAAATGTGTATTGAAAGGTGCTGATTATACTTATGTCTTAAAACAAACAATGTTAGATTATATATTTGTAAACGAATTATCCGTCAGACAACTGAAGTCTTATGAAATCTTGGAGGAGGGGTCGTTTAGTTCGACATCGGACCACCTGCCGATTGTTGCAAATTTTGAATTTCCAGAAGTGTATCACAATGTAAATACCAACTGTACGAGATTACCAGCGTGGCATAAAGTCTCAGATACGGAACTTGAAGCATATGGGAATCTTGTCTCAGAATCACTTGAACATATAACTAATGTACATCCTGTTGATATCGATTTAGAAACATTCTACAGTGAATTTGTAAGTAATCTGACTGCAGCAGCAAACGAATGTATTCCAACATCCACATTCAACCCATTCACAAAACCCTATTGGAATGAAGATGTAAAGGAAGCTCATAAAAAAGAGCGAGAATACCGTATGATCTGGGTCCTTGATGGCCGACCTCGAGGAATGCAGTTTAAATCTTACTCTGATTACAAAAAGGCCAAACGGAACTTTAGAAATGCACTTGCATACGAACAGTACATTTCTGAAACTTACCAAGACTTGAACAATAATGCAGAGTGCGATATAAGACTCTTCTAGAAATCTATAAATAGACATAAACCTATGAGATCCAAACTATGCACCGAGATAGACTATAATGAGCAAGTCCATAACACACCACAAACTGTATGCGATGCGTTCGCAAACTATTTCCATAAACTGTACACGCCAGCAGATAAGGACGATTTCGATCAAGAAACATATGGGAATGTAAACAGAAAGTACGAACAATACAAATCAAAATGTGACAATTTCGACCCTTGTTAATTGCCTGGTGGACCAATTGCAGATGATGATATAACTGCTGTTATTAAAATATTGAAACGTAGAAAGGCTAGCGGGCGAGATTTAATACAGAACGAACATGTAATATTTGGTGGTCCCAAAATAGTAGAATGTTTAAAAATAATGTTTAATTTAATCGTAGAGAAGACAGTGATTCCTAACGAGTGGCGATATGGTATGATAGTCCCTATTTTTAAAGGTGAAGATAAACGTAAATCTTCTCCAGATAGGTACCGACCCGTGTGCTTATTATCGTGCCTAATGAAAATATTCGAACGAATTATACTCCATAGGATACAAACTCTCAGTGATCTCCCAAGTAACTTTCCGTCATCCCTACAACAAGGATTTCAGACGAACCTCAGTTGTCTGACCGCATCATTTTGTCTTCTTGAAACTATACACCACAATATCGAATTAGGTAGTAAGATATTTGTTGCATTCCTGGATACAAAGAAAGCGTTTGATACGGTGTGGCGCAAGGCTCTCATGTTTAAACTGTATAAATTAGGTATAAAGGGAAAAACCTGGTCCATTATTGATTCATTTTATAGCAATACACAAAGTGCAATTAAAGTGCAATTATTATAAACAAATGTACTTCTAAGTTTTTTCTTGTCACAGAAGGTGTACGACAAGGAGGAGTATTGTCTGGTTTTTTATACTTAGTTTTTATAAATGATTTATTGCTTGAATTACAAATGGTAGAAACAGTACATGTATAAATAACGTAAAATGTTGTGCATCAGCACTAGCTGACGATATTGCATGCATATCTACTTCCCCCAAAGGTCTCCAGAATATGCTTGATACTTGTGGTGCATACTCTCAGAAGAGGCGTTTTCACTTCAATGGAAAAAGTCGAGTGTAGTACAATTTTCCAGAACAAGAACTAAACCTGACTTTCATTGGTCAATTAACTATGAACGTATAACGACAGCAGACAGTCATATTTATCTTGGTTCCGAACTAAATGGGAAATTTTCAGCCATCCAACGAACGACAAATGCCTTCAGAAAAGGCCGCAACTCATACTTTGCGATAGCGAATATAAGAAATGAATACACGAATCCTCTAGTTCTTATAAAACTTTGCAAGTCAGTTGTAATACCCACAGTGTTGTACGGATGTGAAGTCTGGAATGACCTTAAACGACAAGACCTGATGACGTTAAACACTTTTCAACATTTTGTTGTTAAAAATGCACAAAAACTGAAAACAAACACACGTTCTTATATGTGCGAAAGCATGGTGGGTCTTAGAAATATAACGAGTGAAATTGAAAAACGGAAATCGTTCTTCTTTGGAAAACTATGTTGCTTAGATAACCGATTCCTACCCAAACAAATTTTCTTACAGAGACTTTATACGTGTTTATTAAATAACAGAGAACACTTTGGATTCATTCCTGACATACTAAATATTTTGGAAAAATACGAACTAACATTTATTCTTCAACAGTATATATCTGATGGATACTTTCCAGACAAAGCTCTGTGGAAACATATGGTAATAAACGCAGTAAACAACAAACATGATGATGAATGGTCAAATCGAGTTATAACCAATAGTGACTTCACCAGATTCCGAGAAATACACAATAACATTAGTAAAGCCAAAGTTTGGACGATTCCAACTAATAGTTATGTTTTAAGAGCAGCATACTTCGTTGCAAAAATTATATCGACGATACCGAGTGATTACGAACAAATATGTCAGATTTGTAGAAGACCATTTTATGACCTAATGGTACATGCTTGTGTCAGTTGTCCGTGTACTCAAAATCTCCGAGACATATGGTTCGACTTAATCTTAGAAAACTTTACTGTAGAACTTTATGCCGAGTTAAGCGAGTTGGATGGTGAAGATCTTTTTAGACTTATGTTGGGGAAACAGCCACAAACAAGTATCAGTGAAAGTGATATGGGTTCCCTCCACCTCCTATCATACATCCATATTTCTACCCAATACAGCAGATTATGTATATAATGTCGTCAGTTACTGCCATTATAAATTTTCATTTAATAAAGTTCTTTACTAACTATATATTTATGTAAATATTTTCTGACATGTTCTGATATATATAATATTGTATTGTATTATCTGAAATCGTAACATTTATAATCTCTATCATAGAGGAAATAAAGAATGAATGAATGAATGAAAGAAGAATATACTCAAGTAAGATCATTGATTGCTTTGAGCTAATTTAATCAGCAAGAAAGGTGTCGGTTAATATTTTAGGCAAACAAACGATCACATTTATTCGTATAGCCATTTCTTTTTTGGCTCGAGTGATAACAGAGTACATTATATTTATCCCAGTAGTCCACTAAGTAAGCTTTACACCTTGTATTGCCCTCATTTTATCTCCGCTAGAATGTGTCTAAGAGTGTCGTCTCGAAAACTGTTAAGTAAACGTTATTCAACTATGGCCTGATTTCATCACCATAAATCTGGTTACCATTATGAAAAGTTTCTCATGCAAATGTTATAGATCACAGTCATAAAGCTTGGCAGGAGTATCTCCTTTTTTTTTATTTTCTTCTTCTTTTCCTGTGGAAATAAAAAACAGGCTTGCTAGCCTATCCTGTACCACCATTGGAACCCACAAATTGTGTTTTTATCTTTCAATGGCCGCAATACTGCCGTTATAAATCTGATAAGTATATGGTAAAATATCAACATCAAAGAAAGCTTCAACGCATACGTCATCAAAAGGAATTTAGTGTATCTTTCAACAGCAATTCCAAGGCATTGTCATTTCATATTGAAAACAATTTTACATATTTAAAAAAGCTAAATGACATAAAACTACGTGCAACTTAATGAAATAACAAAAAACAAGGGTTTTTGCTGAGATAATGTGACACAGAACAGGTGTCATAAACAAATTCTTTGCTGAGTTTTTTTCTCAATTTCAGCCAATTATAACTTTCGGGTTTCTCTGTTGTCATGGTAATTGAGAAAAATCCTTTGCTGATCGAAAAATGTTTTTTACTCAAAAAGGTTTTATGACATTTAGGTCTGAAGTCTCAACCAGATGATTTTCTTGACCACAAATACATTCGGTGTAGTATATTAAGCTTTGTATCTGACGAAAACCGGTACGCTTACATTTAAATTTTAGTACTTGAAAATAAAACATAAAACCTAATACTGACCTCGTGGTCCTTGATTGCCTGACAATAAACATTTACACACAGAAAATTACAGTGTAATGTATATGAACTTATATTAATTTTAATATATTGCTGAGCAAAAACTTATGTGCGATCGATTTTCATTTTTTTTAATATATTTTATTTAATTTTTGGGGGGAGGAGGGGGGTGACTAGAAAAAAGACGAAAAAAAAGGAAATTTCATCAATAAAGATCGTTTCCCGTTAGTTTCGCAATGTATATTATGTTTGAATTTTGTATAAATAGATCAAAGTTAGAATTTTTTATTTGCTACATTACGAGTAACGGGACTAACTTCTGCCGTTAATCCAACAAATCAAGAATCTAACATCGGATTATAACGGCAGTAAAATTCGACCCGAGGTGACATGAAGTGTCAGTTTTAAAACAAGACGCTCTGCTGTCATCTACACAATTCATTCAAGTGGAATAAACCCCTAAAACAAACCAAAAATATAAACACAAATCAAAGTCCAAGAAACCGGGAATAGGTGAACCAAAACTATAGCAACTACAGCTATTGCCCTAACTTGGTACAGGCATTTTACACGAAATAGAGAGTTAAATCGGGTTTTATAAATAGGAATAGGGAAACTAAAGGTCCGTATTAAAAGAGGTTATACTTGTAGTACATGTTGGTGCCTTTATCAAGAGAGAGGTTGAGATTCGGAACTTGTACTGGTACCGGTACGTGAAACGTGTAATTTTTCCTTCTACGTCATCAGGACTGGTGTGTCACGTGATTATTTGAAACGTACAAGTTTGTCGCAAACTTCTAGAAGGCTGTTTACAAGAAGGTCTAGCGCTTGCATTTTTCTTTACATAATGCAGCTTTATTATTAATGTTGTGTGCTATATTGATTAAGTTTAGGATATGCTTAATCATTTTTATTCAAATTTTTATTTGTTAGGTCTTTGTAAAACCCGACGAAATGTATTTTTCTAACCCTCTGAAAAAAACTGAAAAATAAAAATGGTTACCATTTTTTTCAGATTTGGCGCGAATAAATAAATTGTGCGAAAATAATGACTTTTAATTAGCTGGAAAATATTTTCAATCAGAGGATGGGAAAAAATCATCGTCATGGAGACACACACCCTTTGGCGTCATGTATTACTCCGCTGGAAACTCACAGGTTTTGCGCTGATCACTTTTTAAACAATGTCCAGTTACAAAAATAAAATTGTTTAGTTTATTCTATTGTCTGAATTTATTTATAAGTATTAACTACAAAAAACATTTTCTTCGTCGAGGGATAACAAAATTTATGTTGTGCATGCACATTTAATTACGCGAATTATACTATGTGCAAAACGGAAATGTTGTCATCCCTCGAAAGGGAAAAAAATGTTTTGTAGTTAATCCTTAAATGTAAAAATTATATATGCTTCATAGAAACGACTGACCAATATATTGAAGTAAATTTTGGTTTGTTTTCACATTTGATTATAATTTTGGCGCCTTGTGTAAAAATACACGTACAAGTACAAGTGAAAAGGAATCTCAACACAAATAACTACAAGTTAACCCGTGTATGTATACGTGTAACTACGCGTACCAGTACAAGTACACGTTTCTGATCTCAACCTCTCTATTAAATGTTGCATGCTGGTATTACAGTATCGTCTTGTTACTCTTTATTATTATTTTCATAGAAAATAAGCTAGTTTTTAATTTGGTTGTATCATGTTTTCCATTATCAGACAGATTCCGGATTTGAACTTTTGCTACTTTTTTGTTTTATAAATGTTTGTTTCATATAGAGTCGTTTATCGTTTTCTCACGTTTAACTGTTCAAACGTTTTAAACATACTTTATTTCTATTTTTACCTAACAAGGAGGAGTATGTTGTAATCACAGTTTACATGTACTTGTTACACTTCGCCGTCATATTGACACTAAATGTGTGAATGCATTATCAGTCTACCATCAGATACCTACACCATCATCAATGTAGTATAAACATGGCAGTAAAATCTAGAAAAATTAAGTTTAATAGTCTGCAAACCGAAAATATCTTCGTCATTCACGCTTACTGTGACATAAGACAATTACTTAATCTGTCAGATAAGTTATGGCGTAAAAGCACTCTATCAAATAGGATCAGAAATATATGATCATGTACAGATGAGTACGATGGGCTAAAATGTTCAATACATGTCAAATAAAAGTTTGTTTAAAAAAGTAAAAGTCAAATAGTTAAACTACTAATACATTGAATTCATACATTCTGGGCGAAGTTACAGCCACATAAAATGTAACTAGTTGGGTTTTTTAGCAACTAAATGTTATCACAAATATGTGTGTACGTTCGCAAAGCAGTATGGTGGCCTAGGGTACTTTCGATAGTTTAAAATCCCAATTTGGCTACAATGGGAACTTGAACGTGCTGTCATTACAACTCCGACAACCAAAGTATCATACGCGATAATAAAACAATGCTATTTCAATCTTTACGCTGCTTACATTTATTATTTCGTAAATTATCGTAAATATAGAAAAAGACGTTTGTTGATTAGCTCAGGTATCTTAAATTTTATTAGTTTTTGCACTTATAAATTCAATCATTTCTAAGTTGACTTTTGATTTAATCTATATGTGTTAAAAAATTTATTCCAAAATAAAATTCACGTCTTTAACCTGTACTTTACAGACTGTTCAGAAACAGTACAGTAATTAGTGCATATAAGTTATCCATGAATTACAAGCGTAGAATTTTCCCTTAAGTAGCATGTTTACTAAATTCTCTTTATTTGTTTCTTTAATGTTAAATCAATGAATCTGTAGATGTTTGAATTGCTTTTACCAAATTTATGATACTACGGCAGACAATTTAATACACCAAATCTCCCCTTTTTTAGTTTTACAGACTTTAAATGCCATTTACCGAGATAGAAACTTTTAAAATTGTATTTAAAGCATTAAGGTTAACAACATTTTTTCCAAAATTAAAAGCATGTCAGTTAAATAATTACTTAAAAGTCTCTTCAGCATTGCAGACAGTGTGTTATGAAAAGTTTGTATACACAGTAAACAAAATAATAAAAAAACAAGCTTTTATACTTTTTAAAAACATTATTCGACAATATAGTTCATCTCGCCAAGGAAACTACTTGTGTTGCAAAGCAACAACTGTTATTTGTGAACAGCAGCATATTTACAGAATTGTTTATCGTGCTGGGGGTCTGCCACAGAGGTATTTCTCGCGTCCCAGCTTCCAGATAAAAAATGTCCTCTTATATGGTTGTCGGTTTATAATGCAGAATGCTAGGTTACGGATTGTAGTGGGTGAAGTTTGTTAAAGATTGCCACGCCACGTTCCAGACCCGTTTTGTAGACATTCTTAAGCGATGGAAAAATGTATGCTGTACTTAAGACAAACATTTGTTTCCTTTTGCCAACTTTCAAACTTTTTTTACTGTCATTCAATTTTATATGCCACTGATTTTAACTTTTCTTCTTTTGAATTAGATAAAACATTTTTGTTTCTGGACGTTTATTAACCAATCAATCTATTAGAATTTTTATCGCTTTGGTGGCATTATAAAACACAAACTAATAAAGGAGACCCGATGCTGTTCAGCTAACAGGCAATCATTTCAGATTCATTGGTCCCAACGTTTTATGTGGCAATCTAAACCTTGTTCTCGTCCTGATTAAAGCTAATATATTGCTTAGTAGACTTATAATCACTGAATCCAAAGTTATATATATATTATATTTAATAACAGTCTTCCGAGTTAGACAAATACACTTTCGAACGCGAAGTGTAAGAAAGTATATGTGTCCAATGAGGAGGTGGTGCTATACATTACTTGTAACATGAATAAGCCCCAAGATCCCGCCCATTAATAATAAGTGATAAACAAAGAGGGCGGTGTTTATTACATGTATGGTGCAACCGATATTCGATTAATCAATGAAAAGCTAATACTAGTATTCGAAGTTCGTGCTATCGTTTTGCAGTGAAAATCAAAATAAAATGTGACATAAGTAAGTCGGAGTTTTACTGTGCATTATTGGTTCTAATTGTTGTTGGTTATTGTATGGATGTTTTCCCCTTGCGTTCAACAGGCACACGTGAGTTATCATGCAATATTATCGAAGTATTTTAATTTCGAGCATATATACTCGTCGTCTCTTGTTTATTCTTAAAAAAGATCAAAGGAGTAATGATACAAGTTATTTTAATTAAGCAAAACAACACCCAATATTGAAAATTATGTTCCAACAGATTCAGAGCGTATTGTTATACTGTAGACTTCAGATTTTAAATGGGGATTAACGCCACTTTCGACAATTTTTATAGTCTATAGTTTTTATTGAGAGATAAAGACGGATTACCCGTTGAAAATAGCCGACCTTCAGACGGTTAATCGAGGGTGAAGTCAGGCTGTAACTCATAACCTGATCAATGATAGAGACATTTCCTATAGATCTACAATTATCTAAAATCCTTATGTAGACTTTTGATAAGAGCTTAATATTTGTACTAAGGAAAAGTGGAAAAGTTAGCAATCCGATTTGAGCGCAACCAGCAAGACTCGAACCCTCAATCTCAGGTTTTGACAGTCCACGTGATCAATAGTCGGTCTACCACCTTAATCACTCGGCCACCGTGGCCGCCTGAATGACTATGTATTTAATGATAAGAAATACAAGAATAAAATATTGCGTAAATCTCATGTATAGCAGAAATTCGCGTAAAATTGATACAGTGAACTCGAAGCAACGTTTAAGACTATTCATTCTACTCTTAACTGTCTCGTCTATGTAGATTGCTCCCTTTCCTTTTTATGCAAAAAAAAAACTTCAGTCTACGTTGCAGCTGTACAACAAGTAATCATCTAGATATAATAAATATACGTTAAACAAAGACATGAGTTAAAAGCTATATTTCTATCATTGATACGAACAGAAGTATTGACAAATTGTTATATAAACATAATCCTAGTGTGTTGAAGATTTGCTTAGTTTCAATTCTCAAGCGAAAATGTCCATGACACGACCATATGATTTTGTATGTAAAATCGAAAATAACTCGAAACTAATTTATAATTTCACAATAAAAACATCTCCTAATTAGTCATTGACGTCACTACTTTAAGTCAAACTAAACCCAATTATTTCCATCTGCCTACATTGTGTTAAGTCTGTCAGTGTTAGGCCTCAAGTTAGCATTTATAGTCTATAAACGTCTGGTTTAACTACTTGTGGCAAGTCAGTGTTGGTTTTTCTAATCAAATTATTAAGTTCAAAAAGCCCAACGTCTTTCAATCATTAAAGCATTATTTGAATCCGATTACACAAGATTTTGTTTTACGTTTAACTGAAAATTATAATCAAGACATTCACTGTGGTGAACGTTCTCTACTTTTTGACAAGAATAGTCTTAAAAACAATAAAATAAATGCTGCTTTTGTGAATGTTTGTTTTTGTTTGAATGTTGTTTAACGCCACTTTCAGTAATTTTTCAGCTATATCATGGCGTCCAGTTTTTTATTGGTGGAGGAAGATGGAGTACGGAGAAAACCCCGGACCTTCGGTAGGAAAACTGGCATTCCCTGTCAATTAAATTGGAGTCTAACGTATCCTGCCCGCAGTGAGGCTTGAACCCGCAATCTCAGTGTTGACGGACCACGTGATCAATAGTAGACGAACTTTTGGGAATGTAATATTACAACTGATCGTCGAGTAGTACTTTCGATTTTTTAACCGACAGTACCTTTCTCTTGTCTCGGTTAAATCGACTTTAAAACAAACATCTGCTTGTGCAATTAACACAATGGCCGCACATTTCTCAGTTTCATGGTAAAACTGTCACTTTTTACACAGTAAAAAATATAATTGTAACAGATCTATAGTTCGGTGCCCGGATCACAGAGTTGTAATTATAAATACTATTGCGTGCTCGAATGTTTCAGTTTAATGTATCTCGTTAAACCACTGAGATTTGTCAAACAAATTATCATTAAAATCACTTTCAATAAATTTATGGCAAGGTTTCAGAGAACTAAGTAAATGTAAATTGCATATTTCCTTTCTATCATAATTGGATGAATATAAAAGGGCAAGTAAAATGTAAATTTTAACTCAGTAATTTTATTATTTTAAACGTTGATGTAAAGAATAGTCTGTCGTGCATGTTTATTGGGTATGGTCTTAAATTCATGATATTTATATCGGAAACTGACTTATATTGATTTTTTTTTAAAGACTACTGTTGTATATCAGCAGTCACATATCCGTGTAAATGAACAGTCGTGTAATTAAATAAAATGTAGAAAAATTGTTTAATAATTGCGTGGAGATACATTAATATAATTTATTTCTGAATCTTATTTCGGTTTGTATAACCATTCTTAATGTATCACAATCACGAATGTAAAATGGTGTATATATTTTTTGCATGGGTCATATTGGAATGTTCAGGATTTCGATCTGTTACTTTATGTTAGAAAATGTGTAGTATTTATCGGGGTCTGTTTAATAAAAGTTTCTCATTATTTGTATTATGACATTTCCTAGACCAATTATATGATCTTATGACATGTCTAAGATAGCACAAAAAAGCTGCATCATTATAAAGATGGCCTTAAGACCATTCTAAATATGACATTATAGAAATATATACTGGTCACGGAGTTGTTCTAGGCAGCAAATAATTCTCGCAACTTAAATCTAAACCCAAACGTTCGCATCAAAATGATGTTTGGCCTTATCATTATCATTTGATCACATGAGCAGTATGACCAATTAAACTGTCCGTCCAACTATAATTAATGATTAATACCAGATGAGTGTAAAACAGTAGTTTCAAATTGTCAAACATTTTATATTTGAAGATGTTTATGTAATTCACTGGGATATTATTGTTTGTATTGTTTTTTTTTGTTTGTAAATGATAGCTTATAATTAGACAATGTCAAATTTTCATCGTTTTAATTTTTTTAAGTGCAAATTATATTTAACAAATCCATTAATTTTATTTATTATTTTAATGTGTATAGCTTGTATTATTTTTAAAAATGTAGCTTTAAACTAGCATTTAATATGATATTTTCCACAAAAAAATATGTTTCTGACAAATGTGCCTGTCAACTGGTGTTCTCCATAAAGCAATTAGAAGCCCCCGAAACATCGCAATAAAATGGTTTTTTTTAACCGGATCTTTTCTCAATTTGTGTGTCAAAAATGAGCATAACGTTTATTTTGGATTGTGAAATCTATCCATTAAAGCGTTTGCAGTTGATTTTAACGGGAAAATAAAGGCACAATCGGCAAAATGGAGAAAAATGCTTCTGTCATTTAAATGGTGAGAATTACTCTCCGACCAGTATTAAGTAGACGCCAGCTTACATTTTTTTTATATAAAACATATTCTTCATATGTTGTACATAATGAATATCAAAAATCTATGGCGGGCCGTTAATTCATTGGGCACGAATTTATACTCATTTTACCATTTTAGTTGCTCCTTTAAGTCCAATAGTTTAAAAAATGTGCACATAAAGAGCAAGCCCGTGGTAATGCAGTATATATTCTTGCCCCAATGATTTATTTTCATTCTAATAGGACATATATATTAACTTTTTTACATTGAGTTGCAGAACTTTTTTGCCATTTAGGACACCTCGACTGGTTGTATGGAGTATCCTCATATTTATTTGTAAACAATACGGAGTCCTTCTCGACTGGTTGTAATGGAGTATCCTCAGATTTATTTGTAAACAGTACGGAGTCCATCTCGACTGGCTGTAATGAAGCATCCTCAGATTTATTTGTAAAACAGTACGGAGTCCATCTCGACTGGTTGTCATGGAGTATCCTCAGATTTATTTGTAAACAGTACGGAATCCATCTCGACTGGTTGTAATGGTGTATCCTCATATTTATTTGTAAACAGTACGGAGTCCATCTCGACTGGTTGTAATTGGGGGTATCCTCATATTTATTTGTAATCAGTACGAAGTCCATGACAGGTTGTAATGGAGTATCCTCAGATTTATTTGTAAACAGTACGGAGTCCATGACTGGTTGTAGTGGAGTATCCTCAGATTTATTTGTAAACAGTACGGAGTCCATGACTGGTTGTAATGAAGTATCCTCATAATTTTTTGTAAACAGTACGGAGTCCATCTCGACTGGTTGTAATGGAGTATCCTCAGATTTATTTGTAAACAGTACGGAGTCCATGACTGGTTTAATGGAGTATCCTCAGATTTATTTGTAAACAGTACGGTATATCTCGACTGGTTGTAATGGAGTATTCTCAGATTAGTGTTTTTTCAAAATGTCTAATAAGGAACAAATAATCAAACATGCTCATTCTTAAAGTTCCTGTAAATATTATAGTCAGTGTTCTTTAATGCAAACGAGCGTAAGCAGAACAATTGTCTTACAATCATGTAGATTTGCATTCTTCCTTTTCTCTCAGTACGTTCTGCACACCGTTGTAGTCTAGAGAATTATATAGCACATGCATAAATTAGTAGCCGTTGATGTCACAATATGGATATTTATATCGGCCTTTTTTTCCATACTATTCGAGACTAAGCCTTGGAGGGCCATTTTGACTTTTAACTTTTAACTTACTAATTCTGACTTTTTTGTTTTGAGTTTTGACTATTGACTTATGATACAAGCCGACTGGGGACATTTTCACTTTTAACTTTTGACTTTCAACCTTTTGACTATTGACTTTTGCCTTTTGACTTTTGACTTCATACATATTACGTAAGCCGTGAAGGGACATTTTTGTTTAGTTTATAATGTCTTTCAACTTCTTACAATTGACTTTTTACTTTTCAACTTATGACTTTCAAGGCGGGAAACAATGTTCAAAGACAATCTCACCTTAGTTAGATTTACTAAAACCTTTTAATTATAAAAATGTGAGCTCACTGACAAAAATATCTTCAGGAAAAGAGCAAATTCCACAACCTCCTTTGTATTTTTGTATGAGCTAATCAATTTTATACAGAAAATTTACTTCTTTATGCAATTGTATACGTCTATAAACCAATCGTAATATGAAATTTCAATAAGCGCATTATTTCTGTAACACACTTCATTCTGACTTTTTATTTTGTGTAACGTGCTCGGTGTTAACAGTCAACAGATTGGATTTCTGGAGAAAGAGACAGTTGTTTTTTTTATACAAAAGTCAATAAATCGCATCGGACAGCGAGGCATAGATTTACAATTGATATAAAGGACAATTTTGGGTTTAAAATTTGATTAACTCATACAAAAATACAAAGGAGGTTGTGGAATTTGCTCTTTTCCGGAAGATATTTTTGTCAATGAGCTCACATTTTTATAATTAAAAGGTTTTAGTAAATCTAACTAAGGTGAGATTGTCTTTGAACATTGTTTCCCGCCTTGAAAGTCATAAGTTGAAAAGTAAAAAGTCAATGGTAAGAAGTTGAAGGACATTTGAAAGACAAAAATGTCCCTTCACGGCTTACGTAAAAAGTCTGAAGTCAAAAGTCAAAAGGCAAAAGTCAATAGTCAAAAGGTTGAAAGTCAAAAGTTAAAAGTGAAAATGTCCCCAATCGGCTTGTATCATAAGTCAATAGTCAAAACTCAAAACAAAAAAGTCAGCATTAGTAAGTTAAAAGTTAAAAGTCAAAATGGCCCTCCAAGGCTTCCTAAACAGAATTACTTTTAATTGAGACGACAGTTTCAATTGAGAAATGAAAGTGATGTGTTCCACAGAATTTATCAATATGGTTTTAGATATTTTTTCTGTGTAGATTTTAACATTTTTAATGTGTTGCTTAACAAATCTTTTGTTCTTGGATGATATAACATTAATGAAATTTATAGATTTGGCTAAAAAGATTTAATTTTTGTTTCAAAAATATGTATAACACACATAATAGCATAATGCCATGCGTAGTGCCTTTTCTGTTTTCCTCTTTGACCTAGACTTTTATGAGCACTACCCACAGCATACTGAAATACATTTTATATACATTTTTAGTAGTATGGGGCTTACCTTTGATTAAAAAGTGTTTTATACATTTTTAGTATTATTTATAATGTTTGTGACTTTATCTTAGAGTAAAATGTGTGACTTTCACTGGTAATAAATTATCGTAACATCCATTTAATTAAGGGTCGTTTTGACAACTCACTCATTATGACAGTTTGATGTTGTTTCTTGGAAAAGAGCATCTGCTTCTTTTCAGTAATAATTATACTCAAACTAGGTATTAGTTTTAAATTTATTATCCTTTTCTATTTAAAGGTTTTACTGTTCTTTCGGGATTTGGTGACATCAATTTGTCTGGACATACTAGTTAGTATAGTTCTTAGCTTAACATATTCCTAAACAGTTTATTGAAGGAAATCTAATAATGTTTAAGACTTTGAAATAAAATCAGTCTATATTGCATATATATATATATATATATATATATATATATATATATATACACTACACGTCTACAAATTAAGCCCAACACTGTTTGAATTAGATTTTTAACACTGTCAAATTTTTGCTTTCCCTCAGCGGGATTCGAACTCACACCGTTGTGACACTGTGGCACCAATTCGCCTGCATTATGTCCAGCGGTCTAGACCCCTCGGCCAAATCCGCTATATAAAAAATATAGCTTCACTAACCGGGTGAATCGTAGACATAGACATAGTACATGTGTACTAGCGTGTGACGATGGAATTTTCGTAACCAATACGTATTAATCTGACAGTAATCTAATTCAGCATTTTTGTATATATTATATAGGATGACAAAGTTACTCGTCATACAGTCACAGTAAGTAAATTATATACAAACGTCTAAGTATTGTGACAACCATATAATATATCTATCCAGCGGATTTCTGAAACATCAGAAATACAGGGTTAATATCAAATATTTATATACACGTCTACAAATTAAGCCCAACACTGTTTGAATTAGATTTTTAACACTGTCAAATTTTTGCTTTCCCTCAGCGGGATTCGAACTCACACCGTTGTGACACTGTGGCACCAATTCGCCTGCATTATGTCCAGCGGTCTAGACCCCTCGGCCAAATCCGCTATATAAAAAATATAGCTTCACTAACCGGGTGAATCGTAGACATAGACATAGTACATGTGTACTAGCGTGTGACGATGGAATTTTCGTAACCAATACGTATTAATCTGACAGTAATCTAATTCAGCATTTTTGTATATATTATATAGGATGACAAAGTTACTCGTCATACAGTCACAGTAAGTAAATTATATACAAACGTCTAAGTATTGTGACAACCATATAATATATCTATCCAGCGGATTTCCAGCCACAGTGTCACAACGGTGTGAGTTCGAATCCCGCTGAGGGAAAGCAAAAATTTGACAGTGTTAAAAATCTAATTCAAACAGTGTTGGGCTTAATTTGTAGACGTGTATATAAATATTTGATATTAACCCTGTATTTCTGATGTTTCAGAAATCCGCTGGATAGATATATTATATGGTTGTCACAATACTTAATTTGTAGACGTGTATATAAATATTTGATATTAACCCTGTATTTCTGATGTTTCAGAAATCCGCTGGATAGATATATTATATGGTTGTCACAATACTTAGACGTTTGTATATAATTTACTTACTGTGACTGTATGACAGTGTTAAAAATCTAATTCAAACAGTGTTGGGCTTAATTTGTAGACGTGTATATAAATATTTGATATTAACCCTGTATTTCTGATGTTTCAGAAATCCGCTGGATAGATATATTATATGGTTGTCACAATACTTAGACGTTTGTATATATATATATATATATGTTTCACGTTTTGTATTCAAGCAAGTAGTAGTCCAATTTCGTATACATAGGAAGGAAAACTATCGAATAACATGAGTCGAAAACCAAAGTTCAATTACAAATCCGGATTCCGACATTTAGACGAACATATATAACACAAACCAAAAGCCAAAAACACAAAAATCTGATAGTTAGTAACTCGAACCAAAGAAAAGCTATGTGTGTACTCGGGTGCTTTGAACGAGTAAGCACTGTCTTCCGGTGGAGTTACTCATGGTCATGTCTAGGAATAAGTCAGATCGGAAGTATTATTTATTTTTGCATATCTATACCATATTTTATAAACGATCGGTTAATCGTCTTTCAGAATCACACATCACTGTACTCTTTCCTCAAAGAAAGGATGATATTTAAGATGGAAGTTTAATTTAAAAAGAATGTGTACTATACAATCTGCAGCAGGCTATTATAGAGGATAAAGTTGGCTTGTTCGCCGTGAAGAAATAATTCTAAGAGAAGTATGAATTCTCAATTTCAACAAATTAAAACTTTTAATTTTCTTTGTTAATTTGGTAATATAGAAAAATCCCAAATGGTTATATGTCTTAAGATGTCGTAACTGTTGTGGGTGATCAACCCATAAGAAGACAAATTGACAAGGCAAAGTTCAATTATCTGCTGAGAATGTCTAAAGCGTTTACATTTCGAAATATTGAAATAATTCAAAAAAGCAGTTTCTACCTAGTTCATCCCCAAATATTCTGTTCGTTGTGTGAGCAGAACCCTAACACACTACTAATAATTATAAATGTTTTACAGAGCTAGAACGTCATAGTTTTGAACACAATATTTCTAGCTTAGGTCTACAGTTCAAAGAATGGTCTTCTGCGTTTATATAACTAATGCTAGTTTACAATTAATTGATTATATAAAACATGCTGATTGCTTATCGTGCCATCATTATAGAGCGGTAACACTTTTCGTGATGGGTAATTGGGTATTTGGTTTCAGATTTCATTAGACTTACAATGTATTCGTGTTGTTATTTTTTGTTTCTTCTTGAAGCCCGTAAGATTGTTTTCTTAATATCAAAACCCATTTGAAACAAATTTCATTTTGCAAATTATGCAACTGAACTTGAGAAAAAGTGCTGGAAGCAGTGCAGGGTGTAAATGTTTTATCGTGTTATCATGTTCGTTTGACATTTGCATGTCACAGATCGGAAACCATTTATACTAACTGCCAATAATTTGAGTAAACGTTACAAAATACATTATATTTAATAATTTTACCATAAATAATGAACATATAACTGAAAAATTACAGATAGCTTGATGATAAATGTAGTATATCATATTCGTGTGTTTTTCCCTTTTCATTTAGACTCTTTTAAGGACAAGGTTACAAGGACTCAACCCACCGAGATAACATGAGTGAAAATATTTTTTGCGGATGGAGGTTTTATGTTATGCCATTTAAAAATACATGTGTTATATATAGCATAACGAGTGAATGAGTAAAAGCCACCAAAAGACGAATTCTGGTGATATGTGACAACAAGACTCGAATTAATGCAGTGCAGATGTTTAGCTGTTCAAATTCATCAGGAGGTGATGAAACTAATACAAACCTCTCAGTTTAATTAATCAATAAACGTAAGCATAACATATCACCAAAAAATAAACAGAAGAGTCTCATTGGCCATAACGTTCACCTGGGTCACACTGGTACAGTCCCATTGGCCATAACGTTCACCTGGGTCACACTGGTACAGAAGAGTCCCATTGGCCATAACGTTCACCTGGGTCACACTGGTACACTAGGAGTCCCATTGGCCATAACGTTCACCTGGGTCACACTGGTACAGAAGAGTCCCATTGGCCATAACGTTCACCTGGGTCACACTGGTACACTAGGAGTCCCATTGGCCATAACGTTCACCTGGGTCACACTGGTACAGTTCCATTGGCCATAACGTTCACCTGGGTCACACTGGTACAGTCCCATTGGCCATAACGTTCACCTGGGTCACACTGGTACAGAAGAGTCCCATTGGCCATAACGTTCACCTGGGTCACACTGGTACACTTGGAGTCCCATTGGCCATAACGTTCACCTGGGTCACACTGGTACAGTCCCATTGGCCATAACGTTCACCTGGGTCACACTGGTACAGAAGAGTCCCATTGGCCATAACGTTCACCTGGGTCACACTGGTACACTAGGAGTCCCATTGGCCATAACGTTCACCTGGGTCACACTGGTACAGTCCCATTGGCCATAACGTTCACCTGGGTCACACTGGTACAGTCCCATTGGCCATAACGTTCACCTGGGTCACACTGGTACAGAAGAGTCCCATTGGCCATAACGTTCACCTGGGTCACACTGGTACACTAGGAGTCCCATTGGCCATAACGTTCACCTGGGTCACACTGGTACAGAAGAGTCCCATTGGCCATAACGTTCACCTGGGTCACACTGGTACAGTCCCATTGGCCATAACGTTCACCTGAGTCACACTGGTACAGTCCCATTGGCCATAACGTTCACCTGGGTCACACTGGTACACTAGGAGTCCCATTGGCCATAACGTTCACCTGGGTCACACTGGTACAGTCCCATTGGCCATAACGTTCACCTGGGTCACACTGGTACAGTCCCATTGGCCATAACGTTCACCTGGGTCACACTGGTACAGAAGAGTCCCATTGGCCATAACGTTCACCTGGGTCACACTGGTACACTAGGAGTCCCATTGGCCATAACGTTCACCTGGGTCACACTGGTACAGTCCCATTGGCCATAACGTTCACCTGGGTCACACTGGTACAGAAGAGTCCCATTGGCCATAACGTTCACCTGGGTCACACTGGTACACTAGGAGTCCCATTGGCCATAACGTTCACCTGGGTCACACTGGTACAGTCCCATTGGCCATAACGTTCACCTGAGTCACACTGGTACAGTCCCATTGGCCATAACGTTCACCTGGGTCACACTGGTACAGTCCCATTGGCCATAACGTTCACCTGGGTCACACTGGTACAGTCCCATTGGCCATAACGTTCACCTGGGTCACACTGGTACAGTCCCATTGGCCATAACGTTCACCTGGGTCACACTGGTACAGTCCCATTGGCCATAACGTTCACCTGGGTCACACTGGTACAGTCCCATTGGCCATAACGTTCACCTGGGTCACACTGGTACACTAGGCCTTATCATAAAAATCATGTGTTACCATAATAAAATATATAGGAATGGAATTATTTAATAAAATCAAAGATGCTATATAACAAATATTTATCATCTAAACTACATAAATAATTAACATTGAAACATTTGACCCTATTTTCCATTATACATGTTTTAGGTGTTTCAAACAATACAAAGAACAATTCTAATGTTCAGTGTATATTTATTGAACTATAATGCATTGAATGACATGTAAATATCTTCAGTTGCTATCTATTCAAAGTTAAATTATTACAAAAACTGAAGATAGGTCAAATGTTGAGCTGGAAGTTTGGCACACTCTCGGAGTGCCAGTTTGAATCACGTAGATTTTCAAACAAACATCGGCTAAAGTCCTTAGCCGTTGCAGTCATTTCCAACTGCCGTTTAAACAACCCAACTCTTCCGGACCTGGCATACTTAAATGAAGATCTAAGGTGTATATACACCTACCTATATGGTAATAGATTTGTTTAATGCTTCAGTATATTTGCATATAACAAAGTTAGACTACTCTACAAATTTAACAGAACAGGAAATTACTATAGTAAGTTTCGAAGCGGCAATATAGCGGTTTTTTTGGCTGACAAATAAAAACTGCTTACCGTGTTTGGTCCAGCTTATGCTCCTTTTGTAGATTATAGAATGTGTAAACTGACAACAACAATTATATCAAAGTGATAGTCGGCGGTTTGAAATGCGGCAGATTTTTTCACTTTGATAGAGCACTTTTCTATAGTAAAGTTTGACCTAAATTACCACGGAAGTGTATGTTTGGAAGAGTCAATTGTTATCTATTCGAAATCCTTCGGGTCATGTCGTCTGCAGTTAAGGCGGGAAAAGTCTCGCGGTTTGTCCGAATACCATTGAACGTTACGAAAGCAGACGATCTTTTTGAAAACAACGCTAGGTCCCTTTAGAAACTCAAATGGTTGACTTCCCATGTAAAATTCCCGTAGCAAATGTCAAGGACGATTTCGGATATTTCAACAACAAAGACATAATATAAAATATGGACGTGCTATCGTGTAGATTTTTTTCAAATCGGATTTTAGCACTATAAAGGTACAGTATGGAATAATAAAAAAATGCAAGCAAAACGCTGAGCGCATGTGTGGTGTAACATTTAGTATAGTTGTAAATATATCAATTTTACTGATAACAATCGTACTTTATTGTTATCTTTATTACCATGTGGTTGGTTTGGACAGATATATAAATTATAGGTTATTAAGTTATGAGAAATAATTACATATATAAGTCCATACCATGTAAGTCACTAACACTTAGGTGAGTTTACTAATTTTTTAAAACGTCACCAATTTGTCAAGACTGATAAATGAAGGGTACCAGAAAAAAACGTCCTAGCCTTCAACACATTTTACTATTGAAACCAACTCGTGTGAAGATATGATTGCAGATAGTATTCCCAATATTGAACTCAATACACAGTTATACACCGATTACTGACTAGTGGTGAATGATAACTAACTTTTTTTATCAACACACCAACTCACACACCACAGTAATGGAAGCGGAAGGTTCGGCATTCCATAAAATTTGGTTTAATCCTCCATTATTGAAATGCATGTACTAAATCAGGACTGTTGTGGTTCTTGCTTCATGTTTGGTTGTTACTTCTCGAGTTTGCTGGTTTCTTTGATTTTGATTTCTGAATGTCTTTTTGACAGTTTCTTTGGTGTTCGGCATTATGTTATTACCCTCAATAATACAGAAATGACCTAAGACTTATTTACTGTCTTTGGAATACTTTGCAATAATATTGTGTATCGGTAAATACAATTTTCCATCTCGTATCATGTGATTTCACCAGCTAATGCGGCATCACTTAACTCATATCTTGAAATGGTGTGATCAGTTCTAAAAATATAAATCTACTAATTTTCTAGACTTTAAAATAAAATCAGTCAATATTACATATACATGCTTTGTATACATGCCAATCGTAAGTAGAATTTATCGCGTTATTTATAAATAAAATAGCAAACAACCATACCGAACAACATGAGTCAAAGCCAAGGGATGATTACAAATCCGGATTCAGAAAAACATAAACAAAACCCAAAATCATCAAAAGCAGAAAATAAGTAACCAGAACCCAATAAAATCATGAGCACAGTCAGGTGCTCTTGCAAGTAAGCAGTGCCTGCCTACCCTGTCGGAATTCTCATTGTCATGCCAAGGTAAAGGTCAAAGTCAGAAATATTATCGACATTTTCATATTTAGACTATACATGCCCGAAATCACTTATCCCTTGAGAATGTCTCACAGTTCTAAGTATACATGTTTGATGCAGCTACAAAATGGACGTCATAGTTTTAAACAAAATATTTCAGTTCATGTCTACTATTCAAGGAATCCTCTCCTGTATGTATGCTAGTTTAGAATTGATTATATAAAGCATGTAGATTGCTTACTGTCCTTTCATTGTAAAGCAGATTATTGTTTCGTGATAGTTTATTTCGTTTTTTTGGTTTTCGGTTTTTCTTAGAATTATAATAAAATTCGTGTTTATTTAATTTCTTGATGAAGCCCGTTAGATAGATTGATTTTTAATATCTAAACGCTTTTTGTCACAAATGTAATCGGCAAATTATGCAACTTAATTTGATAAGAAATGCCGAAAGCAGTGCATGGTGTAAATTTCGTTTTAGCTTGTTATTTGACATTTGCATGTCACATACCATTTATACTAACTGCCGAAAATTTTGAGTAAATGACACAAAATAATTTGTAATTAATAATTGTCCATAAAAGAGGAAAATAAAACCTGTATCCGAAGAAATATGGATATATTGATGCGACATGTAGTATACCATATTCGTTGTTTTTATTGTTTTTTTTCACTGCTTTTGTAGACTCTTCTAGGTACAGGTGACAATTAACAGGGCTCAACCCAACGAGTTTACCTATGCGCTCACATGTGGCACATAGGTACGCCTTATCGTTGTTGCTAATTCAAGTTCCAAGACAGAAAGAATTAGTGCAAAACATAGTGGCACACGAGAAAGGGGTTCTTTCCACGTTATATACCCTTTATGTAGAATGTTTAAAACTAAAAGCATGGTAGACGCTACAACAGACATTTGTTCCCGTTCCAACGCCGAAGTTGTTTTTATTGTTTTTCAAAATTTTATATCATTAATCTGCACCATTTCACCGCTCATTCATTATATTTTTACATATTTTCGTCCTGAATAGAGCTTTTTCCCGGATGTTAAGAAACCTTGGAAGCAATGAAATAATCGTTATCTTGAATTTATGCAGAAGAGCGCAGTCTTAAGTCGTTTTTATCTGAGTATGTCTACTGTTTCTGCAAACGATTATCAGTAGTTTAATTTTGTATGCAAAATTTGTTATCAAGTTAGCTACTGTGTTTTTATTTTAAAATGTAAAACTTTAAACTAATGTTTACTTTCCATAACAGAAGAAAATATTGTGCCTTATGAAGAAAAATCTTTTACTTGAATACATTTATATTTACAAAGGGTTATATAGAATTTAATTAGGTCTTAAAATTATTGTAAAAAAGCATAGACCATTTAAATATCTATATCGTTTTAGATCTAGCTCAGTTACAGAGGAGGACTCAATTCTTGTGTTTTGCATAAAAGACATTGGCCTCTCCTTGTAAAAAGATGAGTTACAGCAAACGACCCATTCTTGTGTTTCCTTATAACCTTTGACCTTGGATCTCACTTTGTTAAATGAGTTACAAGATTTGTTTTACTACCTTTTACAGATGTTTACTAGGATAACCTGATTACCATTATTTTTTAATGTGTTTTTATATTGAATCTATATCTACGGAGGTTGATGGTCGATGCAGTGGTGTCAATCAGGACAATATTTTCCCGAGAGATAGACCGTCGATTCCAAAAGGTGATAATCGTGCCACGATCTTTTATCGCTATTCCCAAGATGTGTTTGAATTTAAACTCGCAGACACGTTGTTATCGTGTTGCAACATATCAGCTACAAGCAAAATTGATGTAGGCAATAATGAATGTCGATTTAGATACGATAACACCCCCAAAAAGCATTACTGGGTTCAAATTGTCCGTGAGGAAATAAAGTTGGGTATTTGCTTAATTTACTCGTTATGCAGATCAAATATTAACTTGACAAATTGCATGTATAATCAATTTCGTTTTGATACACCTTAAAGTACAAATGTATTAAAACTGAAAATAGGTTAACTTTTGTCGTAAATGTTTTTCATATATTTATGAAAAAATGTGCTGAGCAAACTTGTAGACTGATCAGTTAGTTTTAGTTCATCCTTTTTTTCTTCCCAACTGTGAAGAATACTCGACCCCACGCACGATGTTTTGCTGTGAATAAAGATATATCGCAACCATAATGCAAGTCATTTTACAAGAATGCATGAGGAGCATGTATATATGCTGTCCTATACGTATGTCCACAATTGTTATTTGGATTATTAATCATTTGAATTGTGAAATGTTTTTGGAAATTACTAAAACACAGATCAAGTCCAATAGACCGATTTAACGTTTGTTGTAATGGTCTTTTATAACGACGAAAATAGCAAAATGAGTGGTTTCCGCATGATAACTTGAGAAATCCTTGATCAAATCATTTAAAATATATAAATGTTTTTGAGCTCACCAAACGCAGATCAGGTTCGAATTTGATCGATTACACTTTCCGTAATGGCCCATGGTAATTTAAATGAAAATTTAACTGAAACTCTTTCACCTTAGTTTCAGTTGTACATTGCTAATATAACATCTTTAGATAATTGACAGGTCCATTATCGTATGGAGCGTATATACCTATAATAAGTCAGAATAATACATACATTTTGATGGGAACTTCACACTTAACCTGTAACTCTTAATTTACAATGTAGACAATGAAATCCGAATTGGACGACAAATGAGATAATTTCCTTATTTATAATTGTTAATTTCATTTGTACCAAACAACCAGCAGCATCTGTATATGAAGCTAATTTATCTCAATTAAAACGATATTTTACGGTCTGTGCATCATGTATAAATCACCTTAATAGATTAAAAATGCTTACAAGTACACTGTTAATATATAACAGTCTTCGCTTCGGAAATTCTATTGTCACAGTAATAATTAAAGGTCACTAAGTAGATTTGCTCTCAGATGACAAGGAATCTGTTTCGTCTTAATACTCAATTTTTAGAATTAAAATTTGGTTTTGTAAAATAAATACTTACCATTATAAATTTAGATATTCTCCCTATTCGCAGCTTGTGAACCAGAAGTACTACAAATACAATACCCTTTGAGACAACCCCCATTCCCACCTGGCGCATGGGCACCCATACTCTCCATCATTTTCTGTGAACCAAACAGCTAGTTCCCAGAGGGGGATGAAGGGGAGGTGGGAGGGACCTTCAATTTATGATGGTAAGTATTTATTTTACAAAACCAAATTTTAATTCTAAAAATTGAGTTTTTATTACAATAAATACGTTACCATCATAAATTTAGATATAAACTGAATTTAACGTAATGCTGAATCCCCCTCAAAATTGGGGGGAACCACCACCTGTTGAGCAGTAACCAAAGGTCCCAAAGCAAAGAGGTTGGCACAATGATGGGGCATAGAGCGCAAGTAGTGGTTATAGAAGGTACTGTCTGACCTCCAATAACCAGCTGACAAAACCTCAGATAAAGAAGAGGAATTAAAAATATTCCAGGAGGAGGCTAACACTCTTACTTCATGTGCCTTAACTTTATGCTTAGATAAAGTATTAGGAGGAGAGGATTTGTAAGCCATAAGGACAGTTTGACAAATCCAAGTAGAAATGGTTTTTGCTGAAATATCCCGCACTCCCTTTTTAATAGGTATAAATAGACGGGTAGAGTTAGGTCTTCTCAGGCTAGAAGACCTAGATAAATATTCCAGCGAAGTTCTAACTGGACACAAAGTCTTATCACCGGCCACTGCAGGTAAGGATGGAATGGTGCTAATCCCAGAGCCTTTGTCTGCCAATTGATTCTTGGCTAGGAAAGAAGGATCTGTTAACCTGCTGTAAATCGCATACAGGATTCAGAAATAGAAAAAGCATGAATCTCACTCCCCCTTCGTCCAGAAGCTAAGGCCAGAAGAAAACAACATTTATAAGATAAATGTTGGAAACTAGTAGAGGACAAAGGTTCAAAAGGAGAAAGCTGTAAGGCTTTCAAAACTACAGCCAAGTCCCAAGGAGGAACCAAACGTCTCTGTTTGGGACGCTCCAAGTAAAAATTTTTAATAAGGAGAGACAAAAACTGGTTTTCTCCAAAATTCTCACCTCCAGAAAGGTGAATAGTTCTGGAAATAGCAGACCTATAACCTTTAATAGTAGATGGTGCAAAACCTTGATCCTCAAAAAGAAAAATGAAAAAATCAGCTAACTGTTGTACAGAGGCTGAAGGAGGATCAATTTGTTACACCAAGAACAAAAGATTGACCACTTGGAGTCATATATGGCCCCTGTGGATTGTCTAACTGATCCAGAGATATGCTTGGTTGCCCTGCCAGAAAAGCCTCTCTTTCTGATTCCTGACCTGATAGCATCCAAGCGTGAAGACGTAGAAGCTGAGTGTAGCTTCCTGCCTTTGAACTGTGATAATAGATCCTTCCGAAGAGGAAGACAAAGAGGATTTGCGCAGGACAACTGCAGCAGATCTGGAAACCAACTCTGTCTCGGCCAGGCTGGAGCAATAAGAATGGTCTTGCAACCGTCCTTGCGAATCTTGTACAGAATTCTGGGAAGGAGACGAAAGGGAGGAAACATGTAACTGAACATCCCTTTCCAAGGAATCGACATAGCATCTACTTCTATCGCCTTGTCGTCCGGAATAGGAGATACATACGTTTCCAGTTTGTGATTTAAACTGGTAACAAACAGATCTATGTGGGGACGATCCCACAACAGAATGATCTGCTGAAAAACTGCTGGATGTAATTCCCATTCCGTATTCACAGGATTCTGAGAGCGAGATAGAAGAGCTGCTACAAGATTCTGTCTGCCTGGTACATGCCTCACAAGTATCGATTCTGTTGCAAAACAGAAGAATCTCTCTGCAGAGAAGAAACAGAGGGTAAGAGTGGGTTCCGCCCTGGTTCTAAAGATAAGCCACCACAGTTGAATTGTCTGTGGCTATCAACAGAGGCTGACCCTGAACTACTTCTAAGAAGTGTCTCAGGGCCAGCAAAACTGCCCTCATCTCTAGAACATTGATGTGATCCTCCAACTCGAGAGGAGACCAAAGGCCTGAAACTGACCTGCCTTCCAGATAAGCGCCCCAACCTGAAAGGGAGGCGTCTGTGAACAGCGTCAGTTTTGGAGCCGGGGGATCTACAGGTAAACCTTTTAGTAGGTTATCCCTCTGCAACCACCAATTGAGATGAGGGAGAAGTTGAGGCTGCACAGGAATGAGAGCTTTCCATTCCTGAGATGCTGGATGCCAAAACTCCATGAGATACCACTGAATAGGTCGAATGTGAAGACGACCCAATGGTACTATGTCCATCACTGATATCAGGAAACCCACTAACTGAAGGAAACGTAGAGCAGGGATAGAAGAGGCTTGCGAAATCTCGATCACTAGCTGGTGTAACTTCAGAATTTTCTCCTCTGGAGGAACAACAAGGCCCAAGACTGTAAGGTACCTTTCCCCGAGAAAAATGAAATCTTGACTGGGGAGAATGTCTGATTTCTCCCAAGAAATCAGAAACCCCAATTTCAAAAGATGGATTGCAAATTGGGTGTGTTCTTCCAGAAGAGAAAAAGACTGATTCTTCACCAGAGAATCGTCGAGGTAAGAGTGAATGAAAATCGACTGGGTGGGAAGAAAAGCCACAACAGTCTGGAACACTCTTGTAAATACCAAAGGGGCCGTGGAAAGGCCGAAGGGCATTGCTTTGAAAGCATAAACCTTGCCTGCCCACACCAACCTGAGATACCTCCGAAACCTGTGTGCTATTCCAATATGGAAGTAGGCATCGGTCAAGTCTAGAGAGGTAGTCCACATCCCAGGAAGGATGGATGCCCTGATTGACCTGTTGGTTTCCATTTTGAAATGGGGAACCACCAAGAACCGATTCAGGGCCGAAAGGTCTAGTACCGGTCTCATTTTCCCGTTCTTTTTGGGAACCAAAAATAGACGGGAATAAAAACCTGGACTGATTGGTTGAATAACTTCCTCCAACACACCTTTCTGAAGCAGGGTTCCTACCTCTTCCTGCAACAATCGATTCTTGACAGAATCTCTTGTCTGGGAAAGATCCAAGGGAACTGACGACAATGGGGGACCTCCTGAAAATGAAGTCCCAGTCCCCTCCGTAGTACTGAAAGAACCCACTTGTCTTCTGTAATCAGTTGCCACTGAGGAAGAAAGTGAGACAACCTGCCCCCCACTGGGATCCCAGGAAGAGGAGTAGTAAAATACACCTTTTCCAAGGGAACCCGGGGAAGTACTACCGGAGGGGAAAGCCCATCATTTCTGCTGTTTCTTCCTCCTCACAGATCTGCGCTTCTTGCCAGCAGAAGAAGAAGGAACAACAGAACTAGGGTTAGCTGATCTCTTCCCACCAAGTGTGGGCCGAGATACTGAACCCTGAGGTTTGGCAGAGGAGGAGTGTGACTGAGACGTCGACACTTTCCTCTTACAATCGGAAAGTTGAACATCAACTTTCACAATGTGAGGGACCTTGTTAACCTCAGTATGAAGTTTATCCATGGACATCCCAAACAACTTCTCCGGAAAAAGAGGAGAAAATAACAACGACTCCTGCAAAACCTCAGAGACAGGAGATTTTTCTAAAATTTCTTGCCTCTTGGCAAAGGAAAAGTTAGCCAGAGTGTCAAGCAACAGTAACTGCGAGGCCCCTAGGCTACCATCCACTTGCAGGAGAAAAGCCTTAAGCTCGTTAAACTCCTCTCCCTTGTCTTTCAGCAAGGTTCCAGCCGCTGCCAAATAATGCTCAGCATTCTGGAGTACTGAAGACAAAAGTCTGAGGTTGTTCTCCGACTTTGCCCACAAAGCCTGAGATAACCTCAAACCCTCCACTGGTTTTGAACCCAAAACCCCAGAAAAAGCCTCATCAACTGCTGGGGCCAACTTTCCCATGGAAGAACCGTGGATCTCAAAATCCCTCGGCTTGACCTTACCTGGGAAAGACAGAGGACCAAAACCAGTGGACTTCTGAGGAGTCGAAGAAGCTAACTCCTGGAAAGTAGAATTAATAGTCAAGAAGGCAGACTTAAAATGTCCAGACTCTGGAAAGGACCTATAACCCTTAGGGTTGTCCTTAACAAGACCAGAACACGTCATAAAATCAGACGGTGGAATGGTCTTATGAGGAGGGGAGTAAAGAGGGAAGCTACCAAGCTCCCTCTGAATGGCATACACCCTATTCCTCAGAGAATCTGGAACCGAAGATGGAGTTTCCTGTGCAAAAGGAGATATAGGATCTGCTGTTGCAGAAAGTGAATACTCATCCTCTGACAAGAAAACCACTTCTTGACTACGAGGAGCCAGAGAAATGCTATCACTCTCCTCCTGGATAGCAGTAGGCGCCTGGGTTGCTAAATTGGATGACTCAGAAAAAGAAGGAGTCCTATTTTCCAGGAGAGATATTCGATTCCCTAATTACAAGAATTGGGCATTAACCACCGCTTGCAACTTGGAAATTGAACATGTCAGGGCCTTTATATCTTCACTAGGGGAAGACTCTAAAGGCACCCGACTAGCCATGTCCCTAGAACCTTGCCAACCAGGGGGCAAGGAAATAGGGTCATAAGGGGGGTAGCCCGGCAGAGGTGGATACTGATAATTTAAAGGCCACCTTGACCTGGCAAAGGAATCACTCCTTATTCCCGTGGGAAAAGTCTCAGAAGTGGAGACAGAACTTACCACAGAACTTACCACGGAGTCCACTGGTCTTGTAATGGTATGGGTAGCCTTATTAACCGCCGAAAGCCTAAGCTGAGAGGCCGATCTACGAGGGGCGGAAGCAATAAACCCCGGAAGAAAGGAAGCATCAGGGGCTACACTCTTATCCCAAAATTCATCCGAGGTGGTCAATGACGGCCACGGTGACAATTCTATTCCGTCCTCCTCCTTGTCACCGATGTTTTGTGACATTGACATGTTCAAGTAAGTCTAATTTTTCTAAATATTACCTAAACTCTTCACAAAATTATTATACAACAAATCTTCACAAACTCTTCCGTATATTACAGACTATATGACTGCAACAAATTCACGTGCAAGCTGTTTGGTGAAACCGGAAAAAATGATGGAGAGTATGGGTGCACATGCGCCAGGTGGGAATGGGGGTTGTCTCAAAGGGTATTTTATTTGTAGTACTTCCGGTTCACAAGCCGCGAATAGGGAGAATATCTAAATTTATGATGGTAACGTATTTATTGTAATAAAACCCTGTTTGTCACTTTACAACACAATATTTACTTTACTTTTAATATGATCTTCAGTAACACGACTAGTGCTACATGTATAGCAGGAACTACTTTTTTGTCATGACTGCTTGAGTTCTTAAACAGATTTTTAGCTTGATTTGTTTTGCTCTGCTTTAAGTTCACCTGTTATTGTTGATGAAAAACAGTCATTATAACAAACATGTGTGCTCTTATTATCGAGCGAAAGTTTTTTATCAAAACAAAACAAGGTGTTCTTTTCTTGTTAAGCGATTTTTTGTGTTCATTCTACTATGTTGAAATTTTTGTTTCTTCTCCATGCATCCACTAAAAAGTTATTATCAATTGATGAATGTGGTTGCACTAAATGTAAACTTGCTACAAGTCAATATAACTTTTGTGTCTGAATATCTGTATCTTTACTAAAAACCATTACCTACAAGACTGGATAGTATACTAAATATTTTTTAAAAAAAAGGTCTTGCATATCTTAATCCGTAATCGAACCTCAATTAAAAGACCAAAATTGCTCTTAAGTACTGACCAACAAGCCACAATCTTCATCAATTATTTGCTGACTGCGGGAACTGCTTACTTTTCCGAGTACCTGAGTTCAATATCAGTTTCTTGTGAGTTCATGTTGCTTGCTTATGTTTTTCTATTACTGTGTTCTGTTGTGTGTCCCTTGGCTTTGTATTATTGTGTTTGACTGCGATATCTGATTTCTTTTTTGGCATTTCTTCGTCTATTTGGGGAAAATTAAAGAAATATAATTTATTACTTATCTATTTCAGTGTTTGATTGAATAATTATCTTCTTAAATCGTTTTGTGATTATTGCTTCATTAGAATCTGTGTCAGGATTATATCCTTGAGAAGATTTGTGATTAAGTTGTCTTATTTCAATTGACATTTCTTGTGTGAATAACCGATAACGCGATAAATTGATAAGAATTTTATTAAAATAGAAAATACCGAAATAATTTCAATGATTTGGAATACCGCTGAGGGGGTAAAGAGTATGATCGAAACCACAATTAATTAATCAAAATTGATTTGAATGAAAGAAAAAATGTATTTCAATTATATAAATTTGAAGATTTCCAAGATGATTATAAATTGTTCATCTTTCATTTATTCACGAAATTAGATGTCAAGGTCGAAAATAACAAGAATTGAAACAAACGTAGTTTACAGAATACGTTAAAGCATTAAACAAATGAAGGTAAAGCAAAATACCGAACACCAAGAAAAGGGTCAAAAAGACAATCCACAAATATAAGTCCTAGAAACTGGCAACTATAGAACCAACAACAAAAAATGTAGCAACTACAGACATGGTCCTGACTTGGTACAGGCATTTCAAAAGAAATAATGGGTTAAACTAGGTTGTATAGTGTATGCCGAACCGCACACTTCCATTACTGTAGTATATGTGTTGGGTTTTGAAGAGAATGGATGGGTATCATATACCACTAGTCAGTAATAGGTGTATGGAATAATTATTATTATCACAGCAAAACCAAACTGTACTGAATTCAACAATTTGGAAAATTATCTTCAATCAGATTTTCAAACTAGATTTTGTTTTCCACAACCTTCCTCGTTTCACTGACAATTTGCCTCGCTCAACGTTTTCATACGTCAATGAAACTTCAAAAGAATGCATTTAATTCTTAATTAAACTTCAATATATTTAATAATAACTATTATAAAATTCAAAATATATATCGGATTCTTCAGAGACTATCAGTGAACTCAAATGCCACGTGATGGTTTTATTATGTTATGGAGTATGATCAACAACACACCTCTCTTGTGACGAATAACAATGATTGCTTTTTTAATTTATAAATGTTAGAAAAGCATCGATAAAACCAATTGTATGCATGAAAAACAATGATAAGTTAATATAAGTAAAAATTTCTGGGACTAGTTTTTGTGCCACAGTCAGAAACTTGCATACACCGGAGCATTTCAACTTGTATCACTTTTCAGTTTTTTCACTGAAATCTGTTGCGGTCAAAAAATACGTATTTATTTACTTTATATTAAGATAATTAGTGTAATGTTTCGAACAATCAATTCTTACATATTTCAGTATTCAATTTAAAAAAAATATTAAGGATTTAATGCGCAAAACGTCGAAAAAGTGAACAAGGTATTAAAGTCGTGTTCTGCCTTGTTATTCAATTTTGTTGGACCTCCATGATGTACAATACAAAACACGTTATGTCCCATTTTTAGATGACGATATTTCCTAAGGGACTAAATAACGAAACGTGAATTCTTGCTTCGTAGAGGTCAAATATAATACATGGTTTTATACTTATTTTTACATTGGACTAATATAAACTAGTAATCATTGAAATAAAGCTCGTTTGACGGTTTAAAATGAAAGTCCATGCAATTACACAGAAATAATTATTTTTAATTAAATTATTGATTTGATTTTTTAGTTTTCCAAATTATATCATTTTCTTAAAAAAATAAAAAGGCATGTTGAGATTGACAAGAATATCTCTTGTTTGATTATTCTAAAATGTCATTATTCAAACAGCACTGTCAAACAGGATAGTAGATCATCCTTAAAAATCTAATAAGAAATTATAACATATCTTTCTTTTTGACAAGAGGACAATTACATGGTATGGAAACAATGTCATGTTGTGATGTTTAGTCCCAAGATGAGTGGCATATTTCAAAAAAGCAATTCACCGGGGAGAAATGGTTTAATATTTTCCTACTTTTTCAACATTGTGCCGTTGCCCAAAGTAGAAAAAATAGTTTAAAGTACATAAAACCAGTACGGGTTTTAACAAATAACTTAAATAGCTGTTTCTTCTTGCATTATCTAGTCAAATGAAGCTTTAGTGTAGAAGAGAAATGACAGTTTACACAACATTAACTTTCAGCTTTATTGCCGGAAGTTTTTATGATTATATAAAGCTTCCAATTTCCATTCATGTTTTGCGGAAAATATTAATTGGTAGTTAAATCTAACTTTGACAAGTATTATTATCTTTGGTTCTTTAAAAATAGCTTTGTATAAATTGAAATCAAAATTTTGCATGTACTTTTGGAAAGTAAGCAAAAAAAGTGCAAAATGACAGATTAAACAATCATAACCATAGAAACATTTTACAACTGTACAACGAAACTGTATTATCGTTTTTATATTGTTCGACCTTAACGGGACTACACAAAATCGACCGTTGTCATGACAGACCATGACACTACACAGTCGATGATATTCTTACACATCAACTCGGCCAATTCCTCTAACGAGCTCATGCATAACCTTTTTTTGTTTTCATGAACATAATGGATATGCGATATAAATTATGTTAAACAAAATATAAAGGCTGCATTTTACAACAGTTTTGTTTCAAATACATTTTTAACTTAACTTCTTGTAACGTTGTTAAATGTTTAGTGCTGATATTTTAAATAATTTGTTGGCTAATTCTTGTTCTTGTTTACATAACAACATTCTAATGTCATTTTAATTTCTGCAAAGTTTTTATGAAAGAAACCAAGATAAATCCTGCACCAATCCTTCGCCATCGCTTCGTGTTTACCAACTACTTATGTTCTGTTTGTTAAATTGTTTTTAATCTGATATTTAACTATGGATTTAACCATTGACCCCGTATTTAAATTACATTACAAAAACAAACAAAACTAAATAAATGGCCGACGCCCGTTTACATATTTGAATTACTTGTATTGCAAAGAAAACCTGGTACATAGAAGAAGCTGGACCCATAAAATTGTAATTTATCCAATAGGTACACTGCACGAATGTGCTCAAAACTCATCTCATGCAAAAGAATACCTCATCGAAATAACAATCTTGTAATAAAATAAATATAATTACAAAGATTACCCATTTAATAGGTGTCATCAACATTGTAGACAAAGTCAAACATTAGTTTATAGACATGACACCTGATAACGACAGACCAGGATCATTTATTAAATAAATATTATATCTGATATTTATACATTCTTCGCTGTAAACTGATTTGCAGATATTATCGATGGTCAAGCAGTAATGGAATCAATAGACGAAGTAATTAACTTCACGGCTTCTTATATTTGATCGGACTGTTTCATTACCCGTTCACATGCTAGTATATTTCCGCTTAACATTTATCTCTTTCTTTCCTTGATATTGTAAGTTTTCTTTTTGATTGATCCTTTAGGTTGAACCAGACGATAAGATCTAATGAAAATATAACAAAGGGAAATAAAAATGACCCTGATCGTTCTGTTCGATTTAGATGTATTCGTCTTAAGTGGTGATATATTATTCACACATCATACTAGTAACTAAGTATTTGCCAATACCATTTTGTTATGGAACGAAACAACATTCTAATGTAATTTCGTTTCGTTTGTTACGGAACAGAAATTTGTAGTGCACATTTTCAAAAGATCGATCAAAAATAGAAATGTTGTTATCAAAATATTTCAGACAATGACAGTAGCTTACTAGAATTACAAGGAATTGCACAACCCTTAAAAAGGAAATAATCGCAAACCCACTATACTGGTATTCTGGTTATATTGCTTCTGTTATCATTAAATGCTCAAGATATTTTCTTGCAAATGTTTGGTGTGTAGATCAAACTTTTGTCGCTAAATGAAACAAGTTGGTATTATGTACTCAAGTAAATGTTAAAACAATCGAATGGTGTTTATTATATTTTCTATTACATCAGTGTTTTTTTTTAATTTTCAGCTACATCATGGTATCCAGTTTTCATTGCGATAAAAAGCCGGGGAGTAAAAACCCCCAGCTTTCGACAAGACGGCTAAAACCTGAAATTTGTCAAGGTTGGAATCGAACACCACCAGCAATGTTTCAGCTACATACACAGCAATAGATGAAACGCATGGTTTACGTACAAAAATTGTACGTAAAACATGTATTGATTTACATATGTTTTATATAGGTACAGTACAACACATATAAAATGACATGTATGTACATCATAATACCTAAGTTAAATGTACATTTTAATACGTTTATGTTTTACCTTTAATTAAGGTATAACTTGTTTAAATATAGTTGCAGTAGAAGTAAATTTTGAAAATATATTTTTGGTGGTTCGCAATTATGGCATTAAATAGAGTTTATGTAATATCCTAAACATGTGTTCAATAATACATACTTTTTGTGTTTTATAATACACATCTAAAACGTACATACTGTTATACACCTGGTAATCATACGATTAAAACATGTATCAAACATCCTTTGTACGTGTATTATACGTACGTACTACGCAAGTTGGTCTATACATCCGTTTTACGTAAGTGTCACCTTTTGCCGTGTAATGGTGTTCAGTTTTTAATTGCAAAAGGAAGCCAGTGGAAACCGATGACTTTCTGCAGGAAAACTGGCATCCTTATCAAATAAGTTTGGAGTCGCGCAAACACTGCTTGAAGAAAAGCTCTAGTTCGTAACCTCAGTTTTGACACGCCGGTGTATATATATCGCTGGTATAGATTATCATCAGAAAAATGGTTCCTAAAGAATATCTGCTTCAACCGAGATAGAGACTGTTACTACAAACAGAAAGTCGCTTGATGTAGCATCATTTGTCAGTAAAACATGCTCGATTATCAACTGTGGTCTTCCAAAGAGAAGTATTTTAATATATTGTCCGGGTTAATTTTTAGAAATTGAATACTTTAACATATCGTAATGTCGCTGGGGGACAAAATCCCCCTGCTGACAAAATCCCTTCCATGTAATTTAGCATATGCGGACAAAATCCCCCTCATTAAATTTACAAGGCGGACAAAATCCCCCTTGAAAATTTTTCAAGGCGGACAAAATCCCTCCCGAATCGGATTATGGTAATATCGATAAGTATTGTGCATCGTGTTTTATAGTTTTTTACTTGGTACTTGAAATGATGAACGAGACAAAGATTAAAACATGGTTATTATTGTTTTCACTGAAACGCATCAAGTCGATATGGTTTGTGTTGTACGACATGTGTTAATAAAGGAACCGCGCCATTTGACCCCTTTCTTTATTATTTACCGAAAAATCAATTCAAGTTATTGAATTAAATTATAGCATTATTTTACTAAATTTTAACTTATTAGTAAAGCCATACTCGTTTCAATTTTCTAAAAGATATAGAGGATGTTTTGCTCAAGTAAGCGATATTCGTTTGATCATAAACATATTAATTAACAAGTCACCAATTAAGCACTGCAAATGAGACAAACAATTATTATTATTAAGTAATTAAAAATTTATGTTTTTTTTTAGTAAAATATAAGGTCTTTTTTGAAGGTTTATCTGTATATGTACGAGACTGTACGGTGTGAACATTTCAAAAACATGCATTTAAAAAAAATCATATTCGGGAGGGATTTTGTCCGCCTTGAAAATTTTACAGGGGGGATTTTGTCCGCCTTGTAAATTTAACGAAGGGGATTTTGTCCGCCTATGCTAAATTACACGGAAGGGATTTTGTCCGGGGGGGGGTATTTTGTCCTACACTCAATGTTGCTTTGTCACATGTAGCTTCTAAGGGCTTTTGGTTCAAACACCGTCTTATGTAGCATCTAAGGACCTCTGCATGGTTCTAAGTATTATGACACAATATTTCTGTGATTCTACGTGCAGAATAAAAAATCTTTGCCTACTTTGCCATGAACGAAAAGTAATAGAAATAAAAATTTACACTCAATCAATTATGCAAGTTCCGTTGAGTATCATTCCAACTTAAACAAGATAATTGTATTATCAAAATAATTGTATTGTACTAGAAACAGTATCTGGAATACGAACTGTTATAATAGTACACCTACTGTTATTGTTTTCCATGCATAAAGATACATTTCTTCGTAACTTACTACTGTTTGAACACAGATAGTATGCAATATACGAATTCATTTAAATCGTACATTACAAACCAGGAATAAGGAATATCTCAGGAAAATCGAAGTCTGAAAACACCAGTACAAAACCATAGGACACATAACCGTGAATAAACGCAGAACAAAAATCAACACACAAACACAATCCAGCCACACGAACGCTAAAAAAATGAAAGTGAACTTTCTCTGGTGCTCTAGAACAGACAGGCAGTTTCTGTCTGTTGCAATGCATTTGCCGTGGCAGTCAATGTAGGGAAGGTCTAAACCGGCATTTGAGAAACAGGTATCGAGTATATTTTACAAGAACATGATGTCTTCCATAAAATTTCTTCAATAACACAACATGTTAGCAACAAAACACTGAGCTGTCCTTTTTTGCGTTAATCGAATAGCTTAATAAAAATCGTGTATTCTCCATAAGCTCTTGAGTAAGGTTACAGTTGAGAAAGTTAACTGCATATGCTGGAGTTGATGGCATGTTGTTGCACAAGAATGAAAGTTGAAGTCAACTCGTTTGTCGTAGAGTTTGGAAAGGTCTTCTTTTAGTGTCAATTTAAATCCAAATATGAAGCGGTTGTATTAGTTGTGTTCTTAGTGTACATAATATCAAGGTTTTCCGCATAAATAAATTGTAAAAAGTAAAAACAATCGAGAATGGTTTAGTAAAAGGGTATCATTAATCTATAACTGAAGTTTATATTAAAGAACTGGGCTATCTTTTGGGCTTTCATTGTGATTGTAAAAAGTGCACTTCATATAAATGGAGATAGGAACAAATATAAAAATGCAAGACAGCTAAAGACCTTAGATGAAATTTATCTATTTCCCATCTTTTTTGCTATGAATCCGCACACTAAAAAGACCGTTAGGGTTTCCAATGGCGTTTCTATTTTTGGAATGACTAGATAGGAAAAAACAACTGATGTAAATTGCGTGTGTCATTGTTTTAATTGCCATCCTATACCGTTAACAATATTACAGATGTGAAATAGCTCCGGGAAGTGTTTGTTTAGGAATGTATTTACAGATCTGATGCATCGAAACTCAAATGTAGCCATAAATCAAGTTGAAATTAATAAATATTGACAAGCCTGCATTATTCTTAAATTTCATTCCTCAATTATTATATTTCCGCAGCATTCTCGGACATAAATGAATCCGTGATGAAATTATCTTTCGTGTTCATTAACTGACAAATACTACCCAATGGGACCTTAGTAGTGATTGTTATTATATTCTAGCTTGCAAGAATATGTGAAATGAAATCTATAAGACAAATATAAGTTTAAATGTTAAACTTTTTACAGATTTTGAAGAATGAAATTATCGTTTGAAGTGATTTAATGTTTTTAAAAAAAGAGACTTCTGATTATGCTGATTGTGAAATATAATAAATCCTGAAAATTCACTGATGTTTTTTTAATTATTAATCCTGTTTAATTGCTGATTCGTTATTTTTTATTTCCAAATTTACTTCCAATATTAAATTGTTCTTATGATATTACATATATTCGAAACATAGAAGATTGTCCCATTCAAACAAGTTCGAAAATATTTTATAAATTATGTTTGATGACGACTGCGTATATGTCATCAAAAGCCTATCGAAAAACACCGAAACTTTCCAGTCCTTTTACAAAATGAATGCCGACCTCAAGAAAATTCCTGGGTTTGATATGACAAATCAACCGACTTAATTCTTTGTAACCGCTTACAAAGTTATCAAAACCGGATTTGTCACAAACCAAATCAAAATCAAGTTATTTGATCTCTTACTGTAATAAAACCACTAATTTACTGATTAAATTTAAACGTTATGATCTCATTAAACTTATCTGATCTTGTGAAAACGTGTACACCCTGAACCGAGTAAATTAAGTTGTTTATGCGCATGTCATTATTTTACGACATTGACTGGCATTAATTATATTAACGTGTCATTTACTTTAGAGCTCTATATAATATGAAGATTTCCGTCCGACCAAGGGCATTAGGTTGTCGGGTAAGGACCTTAAAAACTCACCCATGTCAAGTGAAGGTTCAAATGGTGTTTTGATTGCCAGTACCCTGCTTACGGTTTTTTGTGCTTTTACTTTTTAGGGAACTATGTATCATGTCATTTCCTGACTAAATGATATGAACAAATGAGAATTCCGTTTGAATTTCAGGTCATTATTTTTGTTTTCCTATGTGTTTAATGAACACCGGTGTATTGTTATTTATATGTAGTTTCCTTTTATAAAAAGAAGATTACCAAAATATATATAAATTAAGGAAGATAAATCATATTTTTTTAAATCAAAGAGTGCTTTAATAATGCCACACAAATGATAACACCAGGACATTTCATCACAATAGATACCTTTGTATAGACCCACGCAACAGATTAAGTGTATTTCGGTTTTTCCTCCAGAAGACTATAGAAGATTATAGTAATGTTCTTGTGGTGGGCAAAGCCTCTTTCTTGTCTACCTTGCTCCCAGCTCTTCTGGAGTGAACATTACTTCGTTGCTGCATCATGACTTGCACGCATAATACATTACAAACATATAAACATTCTTATTTTAACTCACTATATAAACGAGATATAATATAAATGTTAAGGGTTCTCCACAATTTTACACTAGGTAAAAAACACTGTTGTTCACCGGTCAACAAACTTTCATGTTCAATACTTTTATAAATGCACTCGGTTTCATTCCGACTTTACACCTGTTCACCGGTCAACAATTTTCATCTTCCAGGTTTCAATACACTAAATAGGACAAATCACACTTTAGAACATATAAGAAATAAGTACTTTAAAGAAAATAGTTCTGTTTAACTTGGTGTGTATAAAAGCCTACACAATGGATTTCGCTAAATAATCATTTTTTTGACAGGTTAACATATTGAGAATTCTGAGTCTTAACTTGCCCTTTTTAATAGTGTTTTGGATATTGAATGTCACATTTACTACAAGATTTTCTTAAATGAAAGTGATCTTTTTAGAGTGGGGTTTACCATGGAAGCTAATTTTCTCTTAGTCGGTTTTAAAATCGTGATGAAATTTTGAGAGAATGTGTCCTCGGCATGTAAGATTCTCGATATACATTGAAAAATTAACAATATTTGTAGAAAATCTTAAAGAATTAAATTAGTGTTTTCTCCCCTCTATGTCTGACAGTTTTGCAATCCAAAATTACTATTTTAATCGGGAAGTTTACAATTGTCAGCATTATTATCGTTATAAATTCTGTTGTCACTTATTTTTAAAATAATCAAATATTTCTTGTGTGTAAAGTGAACATCATAATTTTTTCCCCTTCCCAATATGATATTTACCTTATGTGCAGGAAATAATTGTTTTTATTGTAAAACATAGTGTAGACAATTATGTCCTGTCCACTGCGGACAGTTGATATATTAAAATCAGTCTGCTGTGTTTTATCTGACCTGCACGTTAGTGTAGTTATCACAGCGATGATGGTCATAATTAAGGTCTTTCCCACTTCCAGTGGGAAGACCTTCTTGCTTTTGCTTTGATTATTATTTTTTTTTTTTTTTTCCGCCAACTTTCAAAACCAAACAGTTTAAAAAGTACGCGACATATCTTTTTGGTCTTTCGCGACAAGTTTTGGGCACTGAAAGTCTATTCGGAATTCACCCTGTGAAATCGAAACATTTTTCTTTACGGAGTTATCTGCCCAAACACCGAAAACCTTGTTATCGCGTAATCTCTGGAACTATAACAGATACAAGAAAACTGAAAAGTGACAAATGTTAAGGAACTTTTGAGACAACTTTATGACATATTTTGGCTAAAAATTTCTGACGAGCGAAGGCGAGCGGTATCCCTTGAATGTTTCAATGACTCCGCTTATCACAAAAACTCACAAACCGTAAGTCGAAATCAGGAATGGTCTTCACCATTTGTCTTCCTGTGACACGTCCTTAAAGAAAATCTCAAAGTCAAAGTTCACAAGTGACCTCGACCTTAGGCCTCCAATCTTGTTATCATTACAACTCAAAAACTGTAAAAGATAGAAGAAGACAATAAATGGCAAAAATACTCCTCTCATCAAGGCCTTCATTTGTTACATTTGCTCCGAAACTGTTCTATGAACCGTTTTCGAGTTCGAGCCCTTGACTCATTTCGGTAAATCAGTTTTTTGCTTAAAACTTGAAAACAGTTAGAGATAATATAGTAAACAAGTATACATAAAGTGATCCTCTTATCAAGACCTTCATTTAGTATATTGGGTCCAAGACTGTTCTATGAACCGTTTTCGAGTTATTGGCCTTGATGTGTTTCGGTTATTCGGTTTTTGGCTTTTAACTCGAAAACATTTAGAAATAATATAGTAAACAAGTAACATAAAGTGATCCTCTCATCAAGACCTTCATTTAGTATAATTTGGTCCAAGACTGTTCTATAAACCGTTTTCGAGTTATTGGCCTTGATGTGTTTCGGTTATTCGGTTTTTAGCTTTAAACTCGAAAACGGTTAGAGATAATATAGTAAACAAGTATACATAAAGTGATCCTCTCATCAAGACCTTTATTTAGTATAATTGGGTCCAAGACTGTTCTATGAACCGTTTTCGAGTTATTGGCCTTGATGTGTTTCGGTTATTCGGTTTTTGGCTTTTAACTCGAAAACGGTTAGAGATAATATAGTAAACAAGTATATATAAAGTGATCCTCTCATCAAGACCTTCATTTAGTATATTGGGTCCAAGACTGTTCTATGAACCGTTTTCGAGTTATTGGCCTTGATGTGTTTTGGTTATTCGGTTTTTGGCTTTTAACTCGAAAACGGTTAGAGATAATATAGTAAACAGTTATACATAAAGTGATCCTCTCATCAAGACCTTCATTTAATATAATGGGTCCAGGACTGTTCTATGAACCGTTTTCGAGTTATTGGCCTTGATGTGTTTCGGTTATTCGGTTTTTGGCTTTTAACTTGAAAACGGTTAGAGATAATATAGTAAACAAGTATACTTAAAGTGATCCTCTCATTAAGACCTTCATTTAGTATAAGAGTCTGAGACTGTTCTATGAACCGTTTTCGAGTTATTGGCCTTGATGTGTTTCGGTTATTTGGTTTTTGGCTTTTAACTCGAAAACGGTTAGAGATAATATAGTAAACAAGTATACATAAAGTGATCCTCTCATCAAGACCTTCATTTAGTATCATTAGGTCCAGAACTGTTTTATGAACCGTTTTCGAGTTATTGGCCTTGATGTGTTTTGGTTATTCAGTTTTTGGCTTTTAACTCGAAAACGGTTAGAGATAATATAGTAAACAAATATACATAAAGTGATCCTCTCATCAAGACCTTCATTTAGTATAATTGTGTCCAAGACTGTTCTATGAACCGTTTTCGAGTTATTGGCCTTGATGTGTTTCGGTTATTCGGTTTTTGGCTTCTAACTCGAAAACGGTTAGAGATAATATAGTAAACAAATATACATAAAGTGATCCTCTCATTAAGGCCTTCATTTAGTATAATTGTGTCCAAGACTGTTCTATGAACCGTTTTCGAGTTATTGGCCTTGATGTGTTTCGGTTATTCGGTTTTTGGATGTGTTTCGGTTATTCGGTTTTTGGCTTCTAACTTGAAAACGGTTAGAGATAATATAGTAAACAAATATACATAAAGTGATCCTCTCATTAAGACCTTCATTTAGTATAAGAGTCTGAGACTGTTCTATGAACCTTTTTCGAGTTATTGGCCTTGATGTGTTTCGGTTATTCGGTTTTTGGCTTTTAACTTGAAAGCGGTTAGAGATAATATAGTAAACAAATTACATAAAGTGATCCTCTCATCAAGACCTTCATTTAGTATAATTAGGTCCAGGACTGTTCTATGAACCGTTTTCGAGTTATTGGCCTTGATGTGTTTCGGTTATTCAGTTTTTGGCTTTTAACTCGAAAACGGTTAGAGATAATATAGTAAACAAGTATACATAAAGTGATCCTCTCATCAAGACCTTCGATTAGTATAATTGGGTCCAGGACTGTTCTATGAACCGTTTTCGAATTATTGGCCTTGATGTGTTTCGGTTATTTGGTTTTTGGCTTTTAACTTGAAAACGGTTAGATATAATATAGTAAACAAGTATACATAAAGTGATCTTCTCATCAAGACCTTCATTTAGTATCATTAGGTCCAGAACTGTTTTATGAACCGTTTTCGAGTTATTGGCCTTGATGTGCTTTGGTTATTCAGTTTTTGGTTTTAACTCGAAAACGGTTAGAGATAATATAGTAAACATATAGGATGACTGTGATAAACAAGTCAAGACATTCAATTCAAGACCAAAGTCATATCATTATGGGTTGCCATTTTCAAAATGTTCTCTATCATTTACTGTTTTTATAAAATAATATAAAAACTATACAAGTTTGAAGTAGACAATAAATAGGAAAAATGTTGGACTTTTCAAAAATATACAAATATTTGAAAGGAAAAGCAGTAAGTACCATTAGTCGATTTTCAGTTATTGCCCTTGAATCATTACAGAATGTGGTTCTTGACTCGTAACTTGTAAACCATCACAGATACTGTAATAGACATGCATATTAAACGGAATCAGTGTTTTGAGCCTTGGTTTAATACACGGAACCATAGATTTGATTTTTATCAATCTGTTCTATATCGAGTATTAAATCAAGTATATTGAGGCACAAGAATGAAAATTCTTATGTATTTATAAATAAAATGCTTACCTAATGGCAGATTTATATCCCTGTATCAAGATATTAGTACTTTTTGTCTTAGATTGGGGTATGCATTTGAGATTTAAAATTTTTCAATGATGGATGATTAAAAATAGGTAATAATCTATATTCAAATTGTTTGTACCATAAACAACTAACTTTTGACAAAAACTAATAAAAAAATGAACATTTAGAGTGTGCAATTATTGTCGAATAAAGACAACATGCACTTTGTTACATAAATGTATAATTTGCTTTATCGGTAATTTGTTACAATTTCCTTTGATCTTTACTACCAATAAAATTAGTATCAACGCTCAGTAGAACAACGACCAGTGATACTAGAAATTATCAGCTGTTGGTCATTTGTCTTGCGCGAACACATTGCGGAAGAATCTGCCTTACTTTTTGACGAATCGCGCATCACTGACCAAAGCTCATAAATATTAAGGAAAACAAACATCACGAAAGAAACAATACATCTATGCTGCAATTAATCAGACCTGTCCAGACACTAAGAAGTGTTACAAAATATAATACACAACACACAATCAGTATCTAGAGAGTATCTTATTCGTCTCCTGAAATAAGAATAACGATCAATGTACATTCAATACCCCCCCTTTTAATAACTTGCTTTTTTTGTATGGCAGTACACTCGAATTTCGGCGATAAACAGGTCTTGACAGTGTATCGCTTTAACAGCGTTTAATTTGGTTGAAACACATGTTTATCATTAATAGAGAATAAAATGCAGGATATTTTAACAGTACACTTCGTGTTGATCGCTAAATGAAGGAAGATTGCCGAAACATCGAGTATGTGACCGTAGACATAGTTGATAGGCTTTAGCCCTTTATACTATAGGCAACTAATTACTTGGTGTTACACAGGCAGAAATTTTCATTACATATTTATGGGGTACGGAATCAATATGGATTGATTTATCAATATCAGTAGCCCCATAAACGGAATAACTGACATGCACGCCAAGCCGGTCAGTGAAAGAAATCGTAATCAGAATCATTTTTCAAACATGATAACCTACCTCTTTAAACTTTTTCATAATGCTGTAAATGGTTTCAGATTGACATTTCCTCTCCATTCATTTGAAATTCCCTCCGGCTCCGTCCGCATAATCGCTTGAAGTTTTTGAATGATTGAGGTAGGAGTGACGTCATGTCAGACTGCATTACGCATAAAAATTGTACAAAAGAAGTAGTGCACAGATTCTTACCGTAAAAACGGCACTATTACAAAGCAAAATAACCTCAAATATGTGAAAAAACGAAAACAAATAAAAAAAGTTGTATTTAAATTGAGAAATTACCGATAAAAAAATTATAAGTATTTTTTTTTCGCTCGACAAGGATTATCAGGTCCATATCAGATTCGCTCTACGAGCTCATCTGATATAGACCTGATAATCCTTGTCTCGCGCAAAAAAATACTAATAATTAATATATATTAAACCAAATGTGCTAGTCATAAAAATGATTGAAATAATGTTAACTTACACATTTATACAGAAATAATAAATAATTAGCAATTGAAATGCAAGTTCTTAAAAAAATTTTTACACTAAACTAAGATTTTCATGAAAAATATGTAACACTGTGACATACATAGTAGCCTTACTTGAAAAAAAAAGAGATTTTTTTAAAAAGTATCCCACTTTTCCTTATTGTGTAATTATTAAATTTGACATATTTAATGCTGTTGAGACTCATTTTTGTTTTTTCCCCATCAAAAATAAGTACACAGGTATTTCAGAATCATAGTAGCATAATATCAAGAAAATGTGGTCCAAAGGTTTCGTCTGATGCTTGATATTTTCTAAAATATTCTATCAAATGTACATGCATATCGTTACTATGTATGCTATTCTTAGTGTTCCATATCTATTTAAAGGTCAAATGAATCTAGAAATTCAAACAAATTCAATGAAATCGAGTCGTCTGCAACTTACTTAATTACAACCATGGCCAGGAACGTCCTAAAATATGACTTCTTCATCATTTAAAGGTGTGCATAAAAGAAGGACTTTAGTCCCTGATATTATATGTTGGTGACGACAGAGCAAACATTGCTAATCATACATGACGGTTTAATTATATAATCCATTTCCAATATTCAGTTGTCCTCAAAATGTAAAAATACCAACAAATACTAAAATTATCGACAGAAACAAGACAACTGGTTTCTGGTCAACATTAAGCTACACAGAAAGTCATTTATATACATGTATAAATACCCCCATTTAGCAGCCATGTTTTCATTAATTTTTAGACTGATTTCAAAGAAATGGTTGGAAACAAGATACTTTTCATTCAAAATGCATAACTGACGAAAATAACTACACTACACTTAGCCACTGAAATTATATTTAAAATTTTTCCTGTGAAACCGAAACATTTTTCTTAACAGTGTTATCTCCCCAAACACCGAAAACCTTGTAATAGCATAATCTCTGGAACTATTAAAGATAGAAGAAAACTGAAAAGATAGAAATGTTGAGGAACTTTCGAGACAACTTTATGACATAATTTGGCTAAAAATTTCTGACTAGCGAAGGCGAGCAGTATCCCTCGAATGTTTCAATGGACTCAGCTTATCACAAAAACTCACAAACCGTAAGTTGAAATCACCTAAGGTCTTCACCATTTGCCGTCCTGTGACATGTTCTTAAAGAAAATTTTAAATCAAAGTTCAGAAGGGATCTCGACCTTAGGCCTCCAATCTTGTTATCATTACAACTTAAAAACAATAAAAGATAGAAGAAGACAATGAATGGCAAAAATACTTCTCTTATCAAGACCTTTATTTGTTACATTTGGTGTGAAACTGTGTGATGAACCGTTTTCGAGTTAAGGCCCTTGACTGGTTTTGGTTAATCGTTTTTTTTTCTTATAACTTGAAAACGGTTAGAGATAATATAGTAAACATATAGGTTTAATATAATCACAAAGTCAAGCCCTTTAATTTGAGCCCATTTGGCCTTTAATTTGAGCCCAATTTCAAATGTCACAGGTCAAGGTCATACCATAGCAACAAGGTAACCATATAAAAAGTCCTTAGCAATCATATATTTTTAAAATGAGGATAATGTATATTACTGAAATATGTGATTTTGCAACCGGAAGTGACATTTTGTCCCTAGCAACGGCCAAAAAAGTCCTTGACAACCATAATATATTGTTTTACTCAGGACCACATAAATAGTCTATTAAGACTAAAAATTGGCCCAGCAACCTTTGTTGTTATCTCCCCAAACACCGAAAACCTTGTAATAGCATAATCTCTGGAACTATTAAAGATAGAAGAAAACTGATGGTTGGTAAATGTAAATGGGCTTTATGAGACAACTTTATTGCATATAAAAAAATAGGGTTAACGTATACGAGTAACTGCTCTTGGAATATTTGACAATTCCGTTTAATAACAAAACTCATAAAATGTGTCATTCGAAAACACCTATGGTCATCTGACGACTTAACGCTTTGAAAATGGCATTAACTCGCGGTTTGGTTAGTAACTTGCGGTTTTTTAAAATGTCACTTCCGGTTGACAAAACTCCCAGTGCAGCCATATGTTTTGAATTCATTTCCTGTCAAAAGAGATGAATTACCGGTTTTGAAACATTACATTTTGGTCTTTCGCGACAAGTTTTGGGCACTAAAAGTCTATTTGGGATTCACCCTGTGAAATCGAAATATTTTTCTTTACCGAGTTATCTGCCCAAACACCGAAAATCTTGTTATTGCATATCCTCTGGAACTATAAAAGATAGAAGAAAACTGAAAAGATAGAAATGTTGAGGAACTTTCGAGACAACTTTATGACATAATTTGGCTAAAAATTTCTGACTAGCGAAGGCGAGCAGTATCCCTTGAATGTTTCAATGGACTCCGCTTATCACAAAAACTCACAAACCGTAAGTTGAAATCACCTGAGGTCTTCACCATTTGCCGTCCTGTGACATGTTCTTAAAGAAAATTTTAAATCAAAGTTCAGAAGTGATCTCGACCTTAGGCCTCCAATCTTGTTATCATTACAACTTAAAAACAATAAAAGATAGAAGAAGACAATAAATGGCAAAAATACTTCTCTTATCAAGACCTTTATTTGTTACATTTGGTGTGAAACTGTGTGATGAACCGTTTTCGAGTTAAGGCCCTTGACTGGTTTTGGTTAATCGTTTTTTTTTCTTATAACTTGAAAACGGTTAGAGATAATATAGTAAACATATAGGTTTAATATAATCACAAAGTCAAGCCCTTTAATTTGAGCCCATTTGGCCTTTAATTTGAGCCCAATTTCAAATGTCACAGGTCAAGGTCATACCATAGCAACAAGGTAACCATATAAAAAGTCCTTAGCAATCATATATTTTTAAAATGAGGATAATGTATATTACTGAAATATGTGATTTTGCAACCGGAAGTGACATTTTGTCCCTAGCAACGGCCAAAAAAGTCCTTGATAACCATAATATATTGTTTTACTCAGGACCACATAAATAGTCTATTAAGACTAAAAATTGGCCCAGCAACCTTTGTTCTCAAGTTCAAAGCAACAGAGGAAGATTCTGGGAAAGACCTTTCTAATTGTTCTTGAACAATTAGCCCTATCTTTGTCTTCTCAATTGTATCTTTTTCTTCTTTAGAAAAGAACAATTAACCTCGTCGACTCTACAGCTAATTATTAGTGTATAAACTAATAGCCCACGAGTTGTAATAGGATTGGGGCTATATTAAATAGACTTCATTATTTAATTATAGTTGATTCCTCTTTTTCTGATTACTATATTACTTTTATTGTCACGAAACATGAGAAGACGGAATTGAAGTAATTACTTTTTGGTTCTTATTATCTACCAAAAGAAAGACAACGAGACGAAAACGTGCCTCCATATTTTTTTGAAAGTTATAAGAAAATGTGAAGTTTCGATAGAATAAGAAATACATTAAATTTTTGGTTAATTGTCCAATTTAGAACAGCTATTTATGCCCTTTTCAAATTAAAGCGAATGGAACTGTAATCAAACATATAATATTAAGTATACTGTATTAGATTAACATTAATTTCCTAGCTGCACATTTATATTAAAACCGATTTTTAAAATGTTTTTTTACACTTTTTTGCTTATCAGGAAACGAAAAGTAAAACGACATCAAAACAGATGAATTTTCGATTTAAAATTATATTTCTCTTATTTTTGTCGACTACATTACTTAAAGACGTGTTCATTTAAAGAACACTTCATGAATAATATAGAGTGGAATATTTTATTTTGTTTAGAGTATCATATTTTGTTTTTGGCGATAAGAGAATTTCTTTGTATTTTGCATACATATCTAGATGGTAAAAAAATATGTTTCAAACGTAATAAAACCAAGGTACTTCGAATCAACATTGTGTTGGTATTAACATTACCACAGACTGAATACAGCAGAAAAAACAACGATATTTGTTTTCTATTATTGATGCATCTCTGCTTTTCCGCATGTGAATAATGATGTTCAAACAATAATCCCGTATGATGTTTAATTGCCCTCTTTGACCCTAGTCTTAGAAAATTTCATTAGTGTTTTCCTTTACGGGTCAATTTTCGACTGCCATTTGCCATTATTAGAAAGCAAATGATTGATTCTCACGATCCACATGACACGACTGCTGACCAAGGTCAACAACTTTAAATCTGGCGAATAATTGTTGACTCTTATATTAGTTAGTTCTCAAAAAGGCAAAGTCATTCCGGAAAAGTGATGATGATGATACGGACCAAGGGAAATTAATTACAACGAATTCGAGAAATATTATTGCTTTAGGCATATACTTTAATCGGATTTGCATTTACAGATGCACGTAATTTGGCTAATACATTATTTCGCTTTGCAAGTTTCCCTTAAGTTAATCTCTAATGAATTTGTCACCTGTAACTCTGATTAATTCGTATAATAATGAAGACATTAATATTTCAGCTTTATGGCTCTTAACTCATTTGAACAACCCATGGCATTTTCATATCATCGAAATGAATCATATCCGTGAATGACTAGACCCAATTTATTATACTTTATAATAAAATTGTAACCGCAATAGCTAAAAAACTACTAACCGCCGATAAAGAAGATGCTCACGATGTTTTTAGAAGCAATAATTTATACAAAACTTGTAAAACATATTAGCGAGCTTTTGAAAAACTAATAGGCATCTCAAAAAAATGAATAGAAAGAATTACGATGCATCTAATAGAATTTAAGTCATTAAAGTCTTCCGAACCTCAGTTTAATTGAATTATAAAAAATATCAACCTGTCAGCACTGTCAGCAATGTTGCTGTGGTCAGAGATATTTGTGGCAAGTTCTGAATTGGCAGTCATTTTATTGTCATAAATTGTACATTCAACCGGACCAAGTTGTATAGATATTACGTAGTTGAATGGTAGAAAAGACAATAATATTAATTATTCTAATCATTTTAACCGATACATTCTCTTACTGTTGAACAGACTTTGTCATCAATTCCTGTGTAGTTTTCATTATATACAAGTAACTTACTTATAAGGGGTATTAACGTCCCTGACTACCGTAAACGGTCTCGAATGGACTTATTGCCTAATGGTTTTTATTTAAAAAATTTACATATCTATTTGTATTTTAGGGAGATTTAGGAGAAAAAGAAAAAACTGATTTAGAATAAAGTGAACATGATAAAATATAGAAAATACATAAGTACTTGAAATAAGGAAAAATAAACAAATACAAAATAAAAATAAATAAAAAAAAAACCTTATTTTTAAACCGAGGACTGCACGTAAAGAGCCCCACGGGCTGTAACCAAATGTCATAGTGTAAGTAGATTTGTCAAGCCAGCTAGAGAACAAAGACAGCCAGCAGCATGTACGGGACGTGCCATGGCAGTGGAGTGAGCGCCTTCTCTTATCGAATACTGCGAATAAGATCTTTATCGGGTCAGCTGATGGAATATTATACACGAGGCACCAGTTTAAAATAAATACAAAATTTATTTACATGTATATATACATTACCCATAAATGATTACTTTGAATTTGAAAATAATAAAATAACTCAGTTATGTACATTTGAATGTAAATTTGTATTAGTTTTCACTTGGTGTGTTTTATGTATAATATTTTTGTCAATTATATGATAAACATGTTCTTATGTTTATTTTAATTTTAAAGAATTCTTTTTTCTTATTTTGTATACAAGATATACGGTGAAATATTAGGGGGACGGACAAAATCCCCCCCCGGACAAAATCCCTTCCGTGTAATTTAGCATAGGCGGACAAAATCCCCCTCATTAAATTTACAAAGCTGACAAAATCCCCCCTGAAAATTTTTCAAAGCGGACAAAATCCCTCCCGAATCGGATTATGGTAATATCGATAAGTATTGTGCATCGTGTTTTATAGTTTTTTACTTGGTACTTGAATTGATGAATGAGACAAAGATTAAAACATGGTTATTATTTTTTTCACTGAAACGCATCGAGTCGATATGGTTTGTGTTGTACGACATGTGTTAATAAAGGAACCGCGCCATTTGATCACTTTCATTATTATTTACCAAAAAACAAATCAAGTTATTGAACTAAATTATACCATTATTTTACTTAATTTTAACTTATTAGTAAAAGCCATACCCGTTTCCAGTTTCTATAAGATATATAGAATGTATTGCTCAAGTAAGCGATATTCGTTTGATCATAAACATATTAATTAACAAGCTACCGATTAAGCACTGCAAATGAGACAAACACTTATTTTTATTAAGTAATTAAAAATCTGGGTATTTTTGAGTAAAATATAAGGTCCTTTTTTAAGGTTTATCTATACGAGTACGAGACTGTACGGTGTGAACATTTAAAAAAACATGCATTTTAAAAAATCATATTCTGGAGGGATTTTGTCCGCCTTGAAAATTTTACAGGGGGGATTTTGTCCGCCTTCTAAATTCAACGAGGGGGATTTTGTCCGCCTATGCGAAATTACACGGAAGGGATTTTGTCCGGGGGGGGATTTTGTCCTACACTCGAAATATTATACCATTAACAGTTTACAAACACCCGTTACATCATCACAGTTTAAAGGATTACATGTTACTTTGATGTGTTACCTAAGCCTTGTCGGACATGCACGCAATAAAATATTAAGAAAGTAAACCAGTCTTGGTATTTCCGATACTTCCGTTCTGTCCCGCAATAAATGTGTCAGAATATGACTAATCCATTTCTAGTTATTGACTTGGGTCTTAGCTCTCAGCATGAAATCTACAAAATTCAATACCTGAATTTGATCATAGTCGATGAAAAGTAGAGTTTATATCTAAGAATGTAACGCTTAATTAAACCGTTAAAAGCCGAATCGATTTTTAGTCATATGCGTTTCTGATGAACTCATTTCTATAATAAAGTACTTTACAAGTTCTGTCAGGGACATAATATTTATGGAATATTACGATTTCAAGACAACAAATCTAAATAAATATGTAGCATGTTTTGTTTACAGCAATACAAAGCTCAAACAGAACACAATAAAACTAACTACACATATTATGTAGCGTGTTTTTATGTCGTAAACACAAGAAGAAATGAATAAAACATTTTATCGTGCTGCTAAATTTCACCAATTCCAACAGTAATCAAACTTCTGTTGTTTTTCTACTAACGTCAAATTCAAGATACAATCTCTGTTCGTGCTTAGTTAACAAATTAAAGGAACCTATGAAATAACGGTAAGAACGATAACCTTTTATACGTCAGAAAAAGGCTTGATCAAATTATATCAAATTCTTTTCTTACAATTCTTCCAAAGGTCAGTCTTGTTCTGTTGTTTGTATAGCTTTATTTCTATTTCTAATACAGTAATGTATGAAGTTTGATCTTTTGAAGTATACCATTTCGTGTTATCAAAAATAATTTCTAAATTAAAATCTCTGACATAGCTGAACAATTGCTGAAAATGGCTTTTAACAACATTCATAAGTAATCATTATTTGTTTGTTTGAATCGAGTTTGACGCCACATTTAGAATTTGGCGCTACATAATGCGTTCATTTTTAATAAAGGGAGGTGAAAGAAGAATACATATCACATGTTATGCAGTAACAAGTACGAAAACGTCAAGTTTAGTTGCCATGAATACAATTGTTCAAAAAAACAAAGCATCTACTGGTGTTTAAACAATTGGTTAAAACTGATGTTAAGAAAAATAGCAAGGAAATCGACCGAAGAACATGAGTTCAAAGTTAAAGGACAATTACAAATCCGGATTTTGACGAACACATACTATACAAAAATCAAAAAACAGAAAGTAGGTAACCCGAACCCAATAAAACCCATGGGTGCACTTAAATGCCCAGCATGAGTAAGTAGTTCCTGCCTATTATTATAGACGCGTCGAGTTATTCTTTGTCATGTCTAGGAAAATGTCAAATCCAGGAAAAGGAAAGTATCTATCACTCAGCAAAAATGTCTGATCTTATTTAAAAATCGATTTCCCATAACGATCAATTAAGTCATAGTGACGACCACAGAACGTCTAAAGTTATAATATTAACCCAGGTGAAACAACCCCTTTTGTGGAAGCTAAGAAGTAAACAGCAGTGATCGATCTAGAAAATCGGAATACAGATTGCATAACTAACTTTGTGAAATGTTGCTATCGATGAACGAGAAGTTGACAATTGGAAAGTTCAAGTCATCCCTTGTGTCGTAGAGTGTAGTTTGTACTTCTCCCGAGTCTATTTCTAGAAGAAGGTCTATGTAAGAGGCGGGCCTAAGTGTATTGGTGGTGTCCTTTACTTCAAGCTCTCTTGGATAGATTGAATATTACTTCAACGAATTTAGCATCATTCAGGGACAACACATCATCAAAAAAGCGGAATAAGAAATTAAAGGTCTGATCCAGTGTCTTCTTTCTTCTTCAGCAGGCCTTCTAGGAACTCACCTCATAAGAGTACAAAAACAGGCCGGCGATGAGAGGAGCACAATTGGTACCCATTTGGAACAGTCTGTTAAAAAACATGTCCCCAAAACATGACAAATATGTTCTATGGGAAAATCGAATATGTGACTGATTTAGTCTTCGGTATATTTATTAACTTATTTAGATTCATTGATGACGAATCAAGATTTTCAGGCGAATAACCAGATATGTATATTATCTAATTCTGTTTTATAAGATCTTAAAGCCTGGTTTACATATTGGAGATGACAGTAAAGAGTGTCTCAAAATCAAAGGTTTTAATGCTGTTACATTGGGGACAAAATCAAGAGATCCGGACCTAAAGATATCCATCAAGTCTTAAGAATATTTTAGGAGCCACATTTCATTTATTAAACTCTTGGAGTAGTAAGTGTCATTGTATTTTTAAATCCAGTTTTTATTGCTGTTGAAATAGTGGTCAGGAGTTTAGATAGAGGTTTGGTAGTATATGTAGACGATCCTGCTATGAAACGCTGTTTGTATGGATTGTGGTTTTGATATGCAATACAGGGAGGAGAGATCATAATCTTCGACTTCGAAGTTTTGACCAAAGGATGCCAACAATGATTTGTGATTTTCCCTCTTATGAAAGCGTAATGGATTTGTAAGTAGGATTGCCAAGCTCTTCATTCCCAAGTCCTTCAGTAAACACTCAGATTAAAATAATTTTGTAAGAGGCAATATCTGCTAAACAGCAACATATTTGTCATGGAACGGATTTATTTTTGAAGTATGGTGGAATTTTGGAAGTAACAGACATGTGATGCGATATATAACCAATTTACAGCATCTATTCCTTTGTTAGGCAAACGTAAAGAAAGTAACAAGGTTATGGTTCATCTTAATAGTTTTTTCACCGGTTTGAATATTTAAAATAATTGTTATCAATCGATATGAGACAGACAAACTGTCTGTTAAAGATGACATTTCTTGTAAAGAGAATGTAGTGCTTTAAGTGGAATAGAGCACAATTTTGTGCGAATTTGATAAAGTCCTAATGAATTTTGAACAACCGATAGTAGGCAATGTATAGATAGATCATGAAACAGAGAAGATGTGTAGTGGCGATGCCCATGACTACGTTTTCGCCTATGGTTATCACATTCACACTGCTGCAACCAGCATTGTAAATGTTACCTATACCATCGATTTTGTCATTGCAGCTATATGGTATTGCAGTGCCTAATTTTCTGTACAGTATTTTCCTTTTGTCTACGTTGTGGTGTACCTAATTGTAGATTGTTAGAATGATGGTAGATTGTTTCGAGGATGCGGACTTTCATGGACAGAATATTTGCTGGTTTTTATTACTAAACAGTGTCCACATAAAGCGTTTGTTAAGTTGCATTAGATTCTTTAAAGTACATAAGTCGCGCGTAGACATCGTTTTCTGATTTACAAAATAGATATCCAACGAAAACAAGTTAACATACAATAAATCAAAGGGACAAGTTTGACTGCGACTGAAAAATTATGGAGTAGTAGTTAGGAGGCTAAAATTTAGCCTTTTGTGGCGGCTACATTGAGCCTACTCTACAAAAGGGGTCTTTATCGCGCACGTAGTGTGGCGATCTCCAAACGCGTCACCCACTACGGTCCGCGACCAGGCTTTTTGTATTATGACCTGACACCACCGCCAATGAGTTGGTCTCCCCTATTCATTACACGAGCACTGGGATGCCTTTTAGTATGGTCCCAATGTAAATTTACTATCTTTTATCAAAATACTACATGTTTTACAATTCTTAGAGCAACATTTAGATATGGAGCAGTTGTTCATCCTTATAGTTAAAGATGTCACGTAACTGGATGGAACAAGGGCGAAAATGTTGAAAGTGATCTGAAATTGTATACTGGAAACGACAGTCGTCAAATTGAATGCATGTAAAATCCAATGTATTTTGGACACCTGTGTTCAAAGATAACATCGTGCCCGTATTATCATCAGGTACGTACCTTTTTATATTGGGGCAACGTCCGAGCCAGTATGTGTAAAAGTTGCCTGTTCACCATGCTAAAAAGCTAATGGACAGATGATGTCTTTGGGGGACGAATTGTCGACCAGCAGTGATATCGACCCAGTGGTTGTAAGTAAAATAGCAAAAACGACCGAACAACACAAGCCGAAAGTTAAAGGACAATTATAAATCCAGATGTAGACGAACATATACAACACCAAAAAAACCCCCAAAACTAACAACACAAAATGTGACAATGAGCAACCCTAACCCAATAAAAACCCTGGGTGCACTCGGGTACTCCGGACAAGTAAGCAGTGCCTGCCTCTAATTAGACACATGTCGAGTTACTAATTATCATGTATAGGAAAAAGTTGAATCCTGTAATAGGAATGACTATTTATTATCACTCAGCGAAAATGTCTGACATACCCTTAATTTAGTAGAATTCAGGGTATCGTATATCCCATTTATTCTCAGTTGTACCTTATACTACATTTATTCTCAGTTCTTGAGCACTGTTGAAATGTCTGACAAAATAGAAAAAAGTGTAATATAATATTCGGATATCACATGGAGTTTTAAGCTCCCAAGAAAAAGCCCTAGTAAGAAATTTTTTATCAATAATAGTGATATATAAAGCATAACAGATACAAAGTAAAGACATATATTGGCAGCTGGTTCTTACATAAACATGGTTTAATCAGTTAGATAAAGTCATTTTGTTTAATTCTATTAAAAATTTAATCTTAGTTTAAGTCCGAATTTCATGATATGTGCAAACAAATCGATCGTTAGGTCATGTTGATGTTTGATAGGAATATTAATCTAAACAATATAAATGTATTAATTAATCTATTTATAGTTTGATAGTAATAGCGAGCACAGCTCGCAGCGGGCAGCGAAGCTGCCTGCGAAGAGCGGTGAGCTCTACGGCAATTACGTGTCATGTGATCAAAATGAAATCACGTGATCAAAATCTGCTTAATGAATGCTGATATTGATTTTTTTTCGTCCGGAGGTTGATATCGTCAAAAAACTGGAACAAAGTGAATGAAGAAGCACTAAATTTAATTTTAAAGAAAGACTTAAAAATAAATTTTACAAAAAAGGTAATGTTATATTTAAAGATGACAACAAAAATTTCATACTATTTTTTGCAATCTTTAAAAACTGACAATCAAATTACATTTCATGTGACGTCACCATTACACAGAAAGACGTCACGTGACCACTGGAATTTAGAGGAACATTTAGGGTGTTCGGAAGTAACGTCAATTATGAAATGCACATTATATATTGATAATAAAAGACTATTTTGTCTGTGCTCGCATTTTGGCAATGCCTACTCCATATTATTCCTTATTTATGGGGAAAACAACGAATCACCTAAATAAATGAAAAGGCTCAAGTTCTTGCCACAAGTTTCCTTTGAATTTTGTAACTGTAAGAGAGTTACATCTTTACTAACAATATTTCATAAGCGGATAATATAAAGCTGTAACTCTCTAACAGCAATATATATAAAAAGAGACATGATGCAAGTCTATGGATTATGTTCTTGTATTTTTGAATTGTTAGTGTTATGAGAGACTTGTGCAGTTTCTCTCAAGATATCTATGTAGCAATGTCAGTGCTTGGGCGACGACAAGCTAACACTAGAATATTTGCGGTTTAGAAATAAAATGGTTGTTTAAGCATTATATAATCCATCCTAGTTCTGCTCGGAAGACAGACATATTGAACGAGACTATTGTTACTGCATGCATAATAAACTTCAGTAAAACATTGGATTAGTTTCAGAGTTGTTTTTAATCCAACGTAAGGGTTTAACAGAATAATTTAATATCAAATTAGTCATTTAATTCATGTGGGATCGTCGTAGATATTGAATGCCGTCATCTTTGTTTACACTAAAATTAATTCGGTTAAGGTCATTTATCTAACAATAAATTCGAAAAAAATTTATTCCGCTGAAAATTTCTACCAGAAGTAAACTTGACCAATTAAATAAATGTATTTTTAAATATGCCAATCAAATTAGAATTAAACGCATTTATAAACTTATTGCACTATCTTTTATTTGTAAAACTGACCACAACAAGAATTTGCGGCCAGGGACTTCGACCAGCTTTACCCCAGAACTGTTCTTCTCAACTATGGTACAGTTTAAAACGGCACATGTTAATAGTACTCTAGAGCTGATGTACCCTGAATCTGTCTTGTAAGCTGATGTACCCTGAATCTGTCTTGTAAGCTGATGTACCCTGAATCTGTCTTGTAAGCTGATGTACCCTGAATCTGTCTTGTAAGCTGATGTACCCTGAATCTGTCTTGTAAGCTGATGTACCCTGAATCTGTCTTGTAAGCTCAAAACAATTTCTGACTAGAGTGAATCTAGCCAAGATCAAAACAGATTTATGGCTGTTTAGAAGGGTTGTTTTTTAAAGTTTAACAAAACAGCAATTTTACAAAAGTCATTGCACAAGTGTGGAGATACTTAGATATGCCATGTTTAATGGGAGATTCAAATGAGCAAATAAAGACTTGTGGTAAGTCTAATGTCGACAAAAGCTTAGATTTCGTTGAAAATTTCAAACGATTGCATGCACTGGTGCAAATAGTTTAACTTTTAACTGCCTAACGTAATTTGTCATGACAAATCTCAGATTGCGTAACAAAACCCACTGACAAAATCGTTCCCACCTCATTATCCTTGAATCATATTTGTTTATATTCATTTAATTAAAGTGCCATCGCTTATTATTGAGATAACAATTGATTCTCGTACATCAAAACTATCCTACGAAGAATAAATAATGAAATAGTACAGATATCTATCTTTTGTATTTATTTCTCTTCAGAGGAAATGCATTATTAATGTCCCTCCTGTAGATCAAACAATGAACTTTCTCGAAGCATTTGATACCGAAACTGAAACGAAGCATGTCGCAGGTAAATAGCTTAACAACCATTGAGCTCATCTGCCATGTTGCAAAAAGTATTAATATTGTATTATATTTAATAATATGCCAACTACATAGTAAATGGTGGAAGGATTTAGTCAGAGAGGACGCTACAAAGAACCTTTGTTTAGATTTTTGCTACTGTCATAAAATCATTGAGAATTTGTAGCTGGATTGGATTAAAATGAACTATCATTAGATGTATCGTGACAATCAGAACAACTTTATCAAACATTTTAACTTGTAATTTCTATATGGTATCAGCACCATAGAATCATAAGTATATTTACACCTGATGTTATTTTAAAAGCATTCAATGATTCTAGCATTTACATCAGATATTAGATGTACATGTAAGAAGAGAGGCTTCGATGGTCGAGTGGTCTACACATGAACCGATGTGGTCGAATTGTCTACTCAGGGACCTCGGTGTTCGAGTCGTAAACCCAGGGATCTCGGTGGTCAAGTGGTCTACCCGGGGACCTCGGTGTTCGAGTAGTCTACACATTGACCTCGATATGGTCTACCAATTCTGACATTTGACAGTCGAGTGGTCTACCCAGAGATTATACCAAAATTAAATATCTCAATGGTATTTACATCATACATTTGGCAATTGTAATTAAGTGAAAAATAAAAAAGAGTTTATGAAACTTCAAGTTAAAGCAAGTGTTCAACCATTTCCATAACAATGCTTACAGCTTTTCCAGAAAAACATGAACATGTTTATTGTTTCATTTTTTATCCTTCAAACAAATATACATTATTTTCGTACTCTTACCTTATTCTTTCTCGTCGTCGTTTACAATACCTGACGAACGGACAAAGTGACGACGTGTGTGTATATACGAAATTACATACTTAATGACGAGCGGACATGCCATCAGAAAACCGTATAATGGCATGATATTGAAAGAACAAGTGTACCTGTGAGGTAATGGTCACTAGTGATACCCGCCAAAAATATTCGGTAAACAAGAAGAAGATGACAGAGAAGCATGAAATCGCTATACACCATATGGTACTATAGGGTAAATCGCTATACACCATATGGCACTATAGGGTAAATCGCTATACACCATATGGCACTATAGGGTAAATCGCTATACACCATATGGTACTATAGGGTAAATCGCTATACACCATATGGTACTATAGGGTAAATCGCTATACACCATATGGCACTATAGGGTAAATCGCTATACACCATATGGCACTATAGGGTAAACCGCTATACACCATATGGCACTATAGGGTAAATCGCTATACACCATATGGCACTATAGGGTAAATCGCTATACACCGTATGGCACTATAGGGTAAATCGCTATACACAGTATGGCACTATAAGTAAATCGCTATACACCGTATGGCACTATAGGGTAAATCGCTGTTCACCGTGTGGCACTATAGGGTAAATCGCTGTACACCGTATGGCACTATAGGGTAAATCGCTATATACCGTATGGCACTATAGGGTAAATCGCTATACACCGTATGGCACTATAGGGTAAATCGCTATACACAATATGGCACTATAGGGTAAATCGCTATACACCATATGGCACTATAGGGTAAATCGCTATACACCATATGGCACTACAGGGTAAATCGCTATACATCATATGGCACTATAGGGTAAATCGCTCTACACCATTAGGCACTATAGGGTAAATCGCTCTACACCATATGGCAATATAGGCTAAATCGCTATACACCATATGGAACTATAGGGTAAATCGCTATACACCATATGGCACTATAGGGTAAATCGCTATACACCATATGGCACTATAGGGTACATCGCTATACACCATATGGCACTATAGGGTAAATCGCTATACACCATATGGCACTATAGGGTAAATCGCTATACACCGTATGGCACTATAGGGTAAATCGCTGTACACAGTATGGCACTATAAGTAAATCGCTATACACCGTATGGCACTATAGGGTAAATCGCTGTTCACCGTATGGCACTATAGGGTAAATCTCTGTACACCGTATGGCACTATAGGGTAAATCGCTATACACCGTATGTCACTATAGGGTAAATCGCTATACACCGTATGGCACTATAGGGTAAATCGCTATACACAATATGGCACTATAAGGTAAATCGCTATACACCATATGGCACTATAGGGTAAATCGCTATACACCATATGGCACTATAGGGTAAATCGCTATACATCATATGGCACTATAGGGTTAATCGCTCTACACCATTAGGCACTATAGGGTAAATCGCTCTACACCATATGGCAATATAGGCTAAATCGCTATACACCATATGGAACTATAGGGTAAATCGCTATACACCATATGGCACTATAGGGTAAATCGCTATACACCATATGGCACTATAGGGTAAATCGCTATACACCATATGGCACTATAGGGTAAATCGCTATACACCATATGGCACTACAGGGTAAATCGCTATACACCAAATGGCACTATAGGGTAAATCGCTATACACCATATGGTACATTAGGGTAAATCGCTATACACCATAAGGCACTATAGGGTAAATCAAGATGCTCAATATATGGCTTCTAGAAAACTGCGACGGACATTCTTCGAAACGGGGGTATAATTAACAGTATATAGAGATTGCCAGATACGGTGAACATCTTTACTATATAAACATGTTTTAGATCTCCAATGTATCTAATAAGCACTATCATGAAGGATATAGTATCCAACCCAAGTCCAAATCAACCCATGTAAACAGAATGATTACAATCAACCCAATTTAAATAAATAAATTTGTTAAAGTTGTTTGAACCAATAAATCCAACCACATACAAATTATAAAATTGTACTGTAAAGACAATGGTCGATTATATTGTCGATAATAAACCTCGTGCACGAACTCGCTTATCAACCACAAACAATATCAAACAGGTTAACATGTATTGATAATCCAATAAACTATAGGTCTACTGTATTCTAAACTACTGCGGAATTATTCATTCTTTAACAACTTGTATTCAGTATTTTTTCTTATATTCAATACTATGTCCGCGTGTCGTTTGCTTATATTGTCCTATAAAGTATGTAGTGCACGTTATACATTCTAAAGTAGGGGCCTCGGTGGCCTAGTGCTTAAGGTAATTCGTCTACTGTTGATCACATGGTCTGTCAACACTGAGATTGCAGGTTCGACACTGGGGGCATAGTGTACTTGACTAATCTTAATTAACAAGGGTTGCAGGCTTCCTACCGAAGGTCCGGGTATTTTCTCCGTATACTCCAGCTTCCTCCTCCAATAAAAACTGGACGCCATCACATAGCTGTAAAATTACTAAAAGTGGCGTTAAACATCATTCAAACACACACACACATTCTAAAGTATTTTAATTAATTAAGTTTATTCTTTCGTGTTGTTTAAATTCAAACATTTTACTAACGTGATCATGTGTAACTACTCGAATTTTCATGATAATGTCATTTGTAATAGTGTACCAATCAAAATCTGCACGCTTTTTCAATTTTTCGCCAAATCTGGAGAGATTATAATGCTCACAGACATTAAGCGGGAATGAATGTTTCATCTGATCATTTTCTAACTTGAAGCGACATTGATATGCATTTCCCTTACTTTAGGTTGTTCAAGGCGACATAATTACAACATGTTTTTTACATGTTGAGATGCGTAATGGTAATTATTGTGTCAGCAATTTAAGGCATGTGACACGATAATTATGTAATGTAAACTTCATTAGTTATTTATATAAAAATTCGACGCTAAATTGAGCACCATCAAACAAAGATGAATAATTACCTTTCAAAACGTTTAATTAGATTAATTTCAAAAGCCTATTAAAAACATAAACCTTCACCAACGAGCAGATTTATGGACCAAATGAAAAAAAAATGCAGGCAATAGAATTATTATGACATGTCTTGTAGTAAATGATGATTTATATACACAGGTTACAAGTTGCATTATTTTATACTGTTCGTTGAAAGATAAAATTGAATGTTTCCAATGATCAATATTTCATCTATATACAGGACGAAAACAAGATTACAAATAACTCATTTTCACAACATGGATGTACCAACGAACAACAGTTTTGACTTTCACTGTAAAATGTATCGAGTATTGGGTAGGGACTCAAACACGCTATACACAACGGTCCGCGGGCAGGCTTCTCGTATTACAAGCTACCGCAGGTGAGAAACGTTTTCCCTGGAGATTGCGGTCCTGTACGAAATCTTATAAAAGGAATTACTGTTACATCATCGCATGTTTTATTAAATGTGTGTTAATAGTAATTAATCCTCCTCGCTTCTTTGTTGTCTTTCTTGTGATCATATGATTTGTTTTAGTATTCGTCATTGTATTATGCTCTCCTTTGGCTTTATATTTTATTCTTTTAAATGTTGGGACCATACTGTGATACTGTGATGGCTCACATTTCTCGACCCCACAAAGCTGATCAGCGCCTCCCCAGGTTGATGATAAGGAATGACATCTCGTTGGGGGGTGTACGGTCATTATACGGAAAGCCTGACCGCCGACAACAGTGGGTAACGTGTTTGTAGAGATAAAGACCCCCTATTGTAGATGTTGATAAGAGTAGTAGCCGATACAAAAGGATATATTTTCCGCCTTTACCCATATCCCATACTTTTCCAGTGGTAGTCAAAATGTTTGCGCTTTTTGTCCATTTTGTCGAATTTATTTATTATTTGTTAACTTGTTCTCGTCCTGAATTAACTGAAATACTGCTCTCTGGACGAAAAGAAATAAATCAATCAATCATTTCTTTTCAAAGTAAATTCGTGATGTAATATACCTGCTTGATTAAATAGTTTTCTGTGCAATTGGCTACACTTTCGTCACCGTCTGTCATTGGCTACACTTTCGTCGCCGTCTGTCGTGGCTACACTTTCGTCGCCGTCTGTCGTGGCTACACTTTCGTCACCGTCTGTCATTGGCTACACTTTCGTCACCGTCTGTCATTGGCTACACTTTCGTCACCGTCTGTCATTGGCTACACTTTCGTCACCGTCTGTCATTGGCTACACTTTCGTCACCGTCTGTCATTAGCTAGACTTTCGTCACCGTCTGTCATTGGCTACACTTTCGTCACCGTCTGTCATTGGCTACACTTTCGTCACCGTCTGTCATTGGCTACACCTTCATCACCGTCTGTCATTGGCTACACTTTCGTCACCGTCTGTCATTGGCTACACTTTCGTCACCGTCTGTCATTGGCTACACTTTCGTCACCGTCTGTCATTGGCTACACTTTCGTCACCGTCTGTCATTGGCTACACTTCTGTCACCGTATGTCATTGGTTACACTTTCGTCACCGTCTGTCATTGGCTACACTTTCGTCACCGTCTGTCGTGGCTACACTTTCGTCACCGTCTGTCATTGGCTACACTTTCGTCACCGTCTGTCATTGGCTACACTTTCGTCACCGTCTGTTATTGGCTACACTTTCGTCACCGTCTGTCATTGGCTACACTTTCGTCACTGTCTGTCATTGGCTACACTTTCGTCACCGTCTGTCATTGGCTACACTTTCGTCACCGTCTGTCATTGGCTACACCTTCGTCACCGTCTGTCATTGGCTACACTTTCGTCACCGTCTGTCATTAGCTAGACTTTCGTCACCGTCTGCCATTGGCTTCACTTTCGTCACCGTCTGTCAATGGCTACACTTTCGTCACCGTCTGTCATTGGTTACTCTTTCGTCACCGTCTGTCATTAGCTAGACTTTCGTCACCGTCTGTCATTGGCTACACTTTCGTCACCGTCTGTCATTGGCTACACTTTCGTCACCGTCTGTCATTGGCTACACTTTCGTCACCGTCTGTCATTAGCTAGACTTTCGTCACCGTCTGTCATTGGCTACACTTTCGTCACCGTCTGTCAATGGCTACACTTTCGTCACCGTCTGTCATTGGCTACACTTTCGTCACCGTCTGTCATTGGGTACACTTTCGTCACCGTCTGTCAATGGCTACACTTTCGTCACCGTCTGTCATTGGCTACACTTTCGTCACCGTCTGTCATTGGCTACACTTTCGTCACCGTCTGTCAATGGCTACACTTTCGTCACCGTCTGTCATTGGCTACACTTTCGTCACCATCTGTCATTGGCTACACTTTCGTCACCATCTGTCATGTACAGCATAGGTTTTGTTTATTGTTATTATAATATTACAATGTAAATAGTTATTGAATGGACGTGTCTTAGCTATTAATTAGTTGTTAAATTTCCTTCGATATGTTTGGTATATTTACCCCGTTTTACGGTCTCAAATATGTATTCTCAGTTCTGTAATATGTCGGCCTTTCAAGACTACACATGTGTTGGGGGTTTATATTTAGTTTACTCAGTAAAACAACTTAATTTTAACTAAATGTTTCTTTTTAACTTTAAAACTTTACAACATAAACATTTTGTTATGCACATGAATGATCTTTAATATTTTATGCTGTTCTATTTTTATTGCCTCTACATCTGTTTTACCTACAGATAATTAATGTTACACTTCTCCGCCTGCTGAAATGACTTACTATTGACAGGTGAGTCTTAAGTTCAAACAAATCTTTGTCTTATATACAGGTTGTTTGTTTTCTTTGAAGTTTTTCTTTTGTTCTTGACACTTACATAAGAGAATTAAGGGTTTCATCTTTCGATAAAAGGTTCCTTCATCTGTAGATATAAATCATTTGTAAAAGGCTGATGTAAAATTTTTCAATGATCTTCTGAAATCTTCGTTGTGCAGCACACATTAAACAGACCCAGATATATACATAAGATATATAGAACACTGGACAGATTTATTGTTTAAAATTAATAGGAACAACAAAGTATCTGTTTCATGACAAATTAAATTTTACCGCACAAAAAAGAGAGAACTGACAGATTTATCTTTTTAAATTAATAGGAACACCAAGCTATCTATTTCAATTTAAAATTAAAATTAATCGTCAAAAAAGCAGAGCACATGATTCAGGGTTATGTTCTGGTTTGCGCCCTCCTATACGATACAGTTTTTGATAACCAATTTATTATATAATGATGAAAGCTTGATCATTTAAATATTTTGAGATGATGTGCGCTCAGTTAGGCGCTCATTATAGTCAAAATTCTTTACGATACTCTGTCACAGAGTAGCACCATTACAGTTGTGATGTTTTGCTATGTATTTAGCACATAGCATCATGTTCATTCTTTGTCATGGTACCGATGTCTTAAAGAATCACAACGTTTTACAGGAATTAAAGCCAGAACTTTGCTATTATTTGAAACAGCGTTATATTATTATAAGACTATATCACCTTATAATTCTATGGGTAACCAATTCTACAACTAAGCTATACTACAACCGTCAATTTAGGCAAATAATTATATTAATTATACTGATACTTTACACCTTCATCATAAGAAGATTCGAGGTTTCCCGCATCATTTTAACAATGACACTCCCACTAAAAAACCAGGCTTATAAGAATTATCGTCCAACAACAAAACATATCGATATACTGGTAGGATATTTAGAACATTTATATTGATCATTGGACATGGTCTATTGTTATGAAGATGTTCCATGTTTTGATATATGAACTGTATACACAGGCGATTTCATGAGCTTATCATTACCAACAATATAAATAACAAAATTCAAATATGGAAGCGAATGTTCATACCCATGGCATTGCTGCTCCATCTATGGCTGTTTGACTGAACTTTTTTGATACAACACGACCTTTCATTTAGGATGTTAACAATTTTCTAATACGTTGTGCATCTTGTTTTGATGGTCTGGTAGTGTTTTTGTGATTTCAGATTTTCAATCATAGTGGTCTCAGTTTTCATACGGTACGAGACATACCATAAACACAAATCATTGAATCATGAAATGATTACTTATACATATTAAACAAACCTCCCAGTTGTTAACCAATTTTCAGCTAAGATGGTAATACGGTTAACTTAACTATGGTTTTCTCAAAACTGTCTTTTAATAATTTACATTGTCTTCTTTTGTGCTCTTTAAAACTGAGCATGCTTGATTTCTCTGATTTTTAATTTTCATATCTAGTCACACAGTGCATTTTAAGGTATGATACCAATGAAGTGGACTTTTCAGTATTGCATTTCAGTCTAAATGAAGAGCACTGCATGTACCGAAGGTCGAGAATTTTCTTCGGGAACTCCGGCTTCCTCTCACCATTAAAAAATGACTCAATTAAAGGAATCAATTTCAGAATTTTTCAGTGTCGATTTAACGTTTAAAGAGCATTTTAATTCCTGGAGCCGTTTTGATTTCCATCAAACTTATTATCATCAAGAGAGTCGGTTGAGAGTGTTGTTTCTTTTGTAACTTATTTTATGATGACTAATCTGTTTTGCTATAGACAGAGCATTTCTCTAATTAAATATATCTGTCCAAGTATTATCGTCCATAAATCAACACACAATGTCAGATATATACATGTTTATAATGATGAAATGTAATCGCAGTAGAATGTATGAAATTAAGTAGAGCAAAATATTAATTGAAATGAATAAAAGATGTCTCCGAATGCGTTTAGTTTGATGTCTACATTCTGTTCTGATAGGATCAAGCGATTCTTTACAAAATGATATAAATGAAATTTAATGCTTCGCTTATTTGATTTCGAAGACATTAACCCAGCTAAATAATATTGAATCGCTTTACGGATTCCCTATCGACAGATTCTGTTTCTTTTATGTTTAATTTATTGGCGAAACTAGTACATTTTTTCTCATCTATTTTTATTCAATTCACAATCTGTAACCAATATCAGATGAATTATAAATGATACAAGTGATTTAGAATGTCGCAAAACTTTATTTAATTAAATTTCGCAGTCATTATACGTGAATTAGTCTTTCTTTGTCCAATTTTACTATTTGTTATATTATTTAAAATATGAATTCAATTTGATGACGTTGAGTGCAGATGATGAAAAAGATTCTTTTTTTGTTATCAGTCTGTTGTTCTTACATTTTTTCTTATCAACATTATATGATTGATTGATTGATCGAACGCTTGCCGATGAGCAGTATTATATTCAGCTCTATAACAAGTTATTAAACGATAAACCAACTGACGAAAATGGAATATCCCAATGGGGGATTTTAAATGTTATCTTCTGTAAAGGCGACAATGCGCCTATTCTTTTTTCTAAGTTAGTGACAATTAGTCTTGACACATGTCCCTTTGATTTTTTTTTTTTTTTTTTTTTGCTATTAGAGAGATACATCTTTATTATCAACATTGGGAGATCATTAAATTATTATCAACAAAGAAATGTTAATAATAAGTATGTATCTTTCTAAACGCAGAAACACTCAAAGAGAATTGTGGAAAGTCTAAGTGACAATGTACCGACACATTAACCAATTTGATATGTGGACAGGTCGTGCCGAATGATAATTTGACGCCCTTTAATGGGTCATCCCTTTTTCGCCAGCTGGACACGAACTGGACAGTTTTTGCTGGAACCGCCCTGCTACCCAGATAACATTTTAAAAATAAACCACTAAATCTTACTTCCGGTAGTTATATGTTGGTGTAGTAATTAATCAATCACGTAAATTTGAGAATTCCAAAATATTCAATGAAAACCTAAATATTCAGTAGAATTTTGCTTAAAAATTCGTTTATCTTTACCATTGCTTTTTTCGTGTCAATCAAAAATTTGCACGAGACAAAAAATATAGTGGTGATTAAAATATATTAGTCAGTAGCTGTTAATTAGACGTGAACTCTTCTGGTCAGCTAGGGGTAACGCTGCACGATGTCCAGTCTATGGGTATAAACTTCGACGTCCTTGAATTTTCTCTTTGCTGAACTTCAACTTTTGCCTGTGGGTCGCACTTACACTGAAACAGCTTTAAGTGCACCTTCATTGAACTGATATAGTTAAAAGACATTGCTCCAATAGAAAAAAATAAAATTTCAAATCTCCAATTTAGAATATAAAAAGGACTACGTTACTATGTTGATAATAGTAGTTTTGTTCCCAGAGCAAATCAGTTCACTTTACAGCGGAATTAATTTCTCAATTCACTCTTCTAAGAAATATAATTGATACTTGAGATATTGTGCTGCAATTTCAATTGAATTTTAGCTAGAGGTTTGATGAAAACTCTATGTTAACACCTGACATTCAATGATATTATGAAATTATGCACATAATTGTCACTTTCAATGCATATTAAAAATTAACACTGAAAGGAACGGTGAGTGCTAATGTTTACTTTGGTTAACTGTGAGTGCTAATGTTCACTTTGGTTAATATCTTGCCACTTTTATATAGTCTACCTATTCCACATATATCAACACCAAAAAACGTCTTCTTAAGAATACACAACACCAACAGCAACTTAAGTCCTAAACAATAGCAAAAAAAGTCAGCAACACAGTCCAAACCAAAACCAATAACAACATAAGTCAACACAAAAAAAGCAATGAAGAAACACTAAAAACAAACACCAACAAAAAGTTCACACTAAACCCAACATCAGCATAAATCCAAACCACACCCACAACAACAAGTCAGCGCCAAAAAACAACATCAACAAAAATAAACTTAAAAAGCAACAGCAACATAATAGCAAAGAAATCCGCATCAAAACTAACAGCAACAAAATCTACATCAAAACAAAAGAAAAAATCCACAACAAAACTAATAGGAGGATATCCAAATCAAAACTAACAGCACCAAAATCAACACAAAAACTAACACCACCAAAATCCAAATGAAAACTAACAGCAACAAAATTTCATATCAAAACTAACAGTACCAAAATCCACTTCAAAACTAACAGCACCAAAATCCACGCAAAAACTAACAGCACCAAAATCCACACAAAAACTAACAGCACCAAAATCCACACAAAACTAACAGCACCAAAATCCACACAAAAACTAACAGCACCAAAATCCACACAAAACTAACAGCACCAAAATCCACACAAAAAACTAACACCACCAAAATCCAAATGAAACTAACAGCAACAAAATTCACATCAAAACTAACAGTACCAAAATCCACACAAAAAACTAACACCACCAAAATCCAAATGAAACTAACAGCAACAAAATTCACATCAAAACTAACAGCACCAAAATCCACTTCAAAACTAACAGCACCAAAATTCACACAAAAACTAACAGCACCAAAATCCAAATGAAAACTAACAGCAACAAAATGCACATCAAAAGTAACAGCACCAAAATCCACATCAAAACTAACACCACCAAAATCCACTTCAAAACTAACAGCACCAAAATCCACACCAACAATATCAGCAGCTTAAAGATAACAACACATCAGACGCAAAACATTGCTTCGTTTTCTTGTAAATAACTTTAAATTAACCAACACTAGTGCTGGCTTGTTTTAACAACTGTTACTATCAAAGCTGTCGTTATTTATTAATATATGTAGGAAAATTGAGTCATGCTTTATTTCCCTACGCGTTCTTCTCTGTTCAACGATCAGTTGACAAATGGAATCTAAAGAAAAACAATTGTTTTTGATAGGATCTTCTGTGAGAAGCAATATCAGTTCGCTACTCGAGCAAAAACTGTATTATTTAAGCTTAGTCAGGTCGCTTAGGAATTAAATCGTTGAACCAAACTGTGTTAGTTAGAATTCGAGTATTAATTGTTTTGATTTGATAAATGTAATTTGACTTAATCATGTCGATATCTTCTCTTTCCCCATAAAAACACCCAACCTTGAAAAGTAATAATTCCGCAGGCAGACGATTAAACACAGCGGCAGTGTATGATACAGACATTAGCTCTTTACGATGTGGTTTCTGTTTTAACAGACAAAATTATCATAAATCTTGTATAGAGATTAACGGAAGGATCAAATCACATGGTTGAACTTTGTCTACCTTTTCTATTTTCGTTAATTCGCAGTTGCGTTATTTAATTGATTTCGAAATGAATTGTTAGAGAAGCCAATTGTTAGAGAAGCCAAGAGAAGTCAATTGTTAGAGAAGCCAAGAGAAGCCAATTGTTAGAGAAGCCAATTGTTAAAGAAGCCAATTGTTAGAGAAGACAATTGTTAGAGAAGCCAATTGTTTTTATAGCCTGTTTTCTGTTTGCTTATTGCATTGTATCGTCAAACCACAGTAATTATAAGTGTACACACTACTATAATTCTAAGCAAATACAATTTGCTTGAAGGTACGTCTCGTTGCATTGGATTCTGACCAAATAACCCACGACAAATAACAAACATAAGTAAAGTCCAACACCCAGTACCAAACAACATACCAAATACATGTACCATCGGCATATAAGTGTGGAATATCCAACCCGAACTGGGAGCGGAAACAAAAAAGTCGTTTTAAATCAGCAATGAGTTAATCTATCTGGAAGAAACTGCGTTATAAGTGCTTTCTGCATGCCAGGAATTTAGTCCTCAGTAATAGATCCTTGTATTATACAGTTTTGACTTTATAGCCTTCCTTCGGATTGGTTGACAATGTTTAGACACTGATTCATTGCTTTATTGTATACAGATTTCCCACATTATATATATGTATTTACACCATATTACTGTCATAAAGAGAAAAAAGGCTCAAAAACTGGCGACAGAAAGTATTTACTAGTGTTTAATAAATGAATTTGTGTAATAGAAAACAGATTTAAAATAATATTTCAATTGTATGTTAAATATATACCTAAAATTTAAATAGATAAAAAATGTTGAAACATTGATAAATTTTGTTTCATCTCAGTTGTATACTGGAGATAGTACGACTGTGTTTATTGATTGTTGTTGAAATCATTGTCATAAATATACCATTTATGGACAAAATTAAATTATAACATTCCATTGTCTAACATAACCACAAAATACAAGCTGCATATGGAGAAATATCCTGCATTACTAGCGACACCTATTGTCATCAACCTAGGTACATTTATTAGTCAACAGCAGTGAACGGTCTAGAAAATCGGAATACCGGTCTCAGGATCGATAAGTTGTAAAATGTATGCACCATACGCTGGAGCTGCTGGAATGTTGCTATCAATGTGTGTCTTTTTTTCTTCTTCAGCAGGCCTTCTGGGAACTCCGCTCATAAGAGTAGAAAACAGGTTAGTGAGGAGAGGAGGACAGTTAGTACCCATAGGAGTACCAACAGTCTATTGAAAAACATGTCCTCATAACATGATATATATGTTGTCGATCAGAAAATCTAATATTTGACAGATTTGGTCTTCAGTATATTTATTATTTGATTTAGAGTCATTGAAAAAGCAGCTTTTAATAAGATCTTGGTTTTAAGCTGCATTTGAGGTATTGCCGTTTAGAGTGTCGAAAAATTATAGGTTTTATTGCTATTACATCTGGGAAGAGATCCAGACCTCAAGATGTCTATCAGGTATTTTAAATATTTTAGCATCCATATTTCATTTATTCCACTCCTAGGGTAGAAAGTGTCACTGTATTTTTGAAGCCCCTTTTTATTGTTGCTAAAATAAGGGGTCAGAAATTTCAATTGTGGTTTGGTGGTAAACTAAGAAATTTTGCTCTGAAATGTATTGCATGGATTTTTGTTAAGTTTTTGTATCCAATTTAAGAAGGTGAGAACACAATCATCGACTTTGGTGTGGAGACCAAAGGATGCCAACACCGATTTGGGATTTTCAACAATATCTTCTTCTGAAAGTGTAGTGGATGTATAAGTAGGATTGCCAAGAGAACTCTCCATGTCTAATTCATTTATTAAACACTATTTAATGGTTTTGCAGATACAATTTATATTGTTGAGGGCCTTATCTGCTGGCACAACAACCTATTTGTCATGAATGTCGGAAACAGTTTTAACAGCATCAATATATCTGAAGATTGATGATAGTGCTCAAAGACCTTCTTAAACTACTTATTCTTGTTTGAATCAATGGCCGCTTAAACCACTCGGACAAGGTATCAATCTCTTGGTCTTCTTGCTTTGCCCATTTTCTGGTATAGTCCTGTATTAAATCCATCAATAATTGTAAGTTATAATTTCAGCTGATGGATTTAGATTCACGGTATTATTATTCCTTTGTACAAAATTTTACGGAGATGTTCATTGTTAACAATGTTAAGATCTCCAGTTGTCACGTGACACGAAGGACTATGTTTAAAAGGGAAAATTTGGCAAGAACAGTCAGCAGATAAGGGATAAGGTAGGTTACGAAATCTTTCGTCCAAATGTCACAGTACTTATGGAATAATAAAAACTACACCACTGCCACCTACAATGTTGAAAAACAATTGAAATATGTTCTTCAGCCTTAGCAAGTATTGCCAATGACCATCAGATCTACCGTATTCAACGTAACAATAAAACTCCGCATAACCCGTATCTTCCTTACACAAAAAGAATTAATATATTATTTTATACATTATTTCTTCTCTACAATAACAGATACTACTACAGTTTTTGTGTACATTCTTTCATAAGTATGTATGTGATGATGGCTTAAGATAAATGAGTGATCGGAGGGAGCCAAATACAATGAATAGTATTGTTGATAAAAACTATCTGGATTTTTGTCAAAACGTACATTATCTGCAAATTCGAAGTGCCTGTTGCTATTATTTTTAACTATATATTTCAACATAAAGAAGGTTTTAACATGAAATCACAGAATCATATAATATATGACTTAGTAAATCAGGATTTCACCGAATTCTTGTGTATATTTGAGAACCTATATATAACACGTTATACAGTTGTACATAGCTAAATACCAAAGCAAAACCAAGAGCAGAAAACATAAACACTTGTGATGAGAATCAGCAACAAATCCTCAAAACATGAATCCCTGGTTGAGTTGTTAAGATCTACTATTTATCACGCACCACTCTCAACAATCATTTTTAAAAACCGATATCATGGCGTCAGTTTTGGTTTGGTGAGGAAGTGGGAGTACCTAGCGGAGGAAAACCACCGACCTTCGACAGGACAATTGGCTACCCTTTTCAATTTAAGTTAAAGTCGAGCACACCCTGCTCACAGTATGACTCGAAAAATCATCCTCAGTGTTGACACGCCAATGATCAATAGTAGATGACCTACTCTGAATCGGGGTCCCTCGTTTCGACTGTATTAATATATATACTACCCTTTCAAAAAGTTTTATATGCTATTGGCTGGCCTAGTGAATTTTATACACTTGGTATCTTTGATGACATTTTATTTGAATAAATTTTTAAATATCAGATCATATTTGATTAGACTGTCAAATGGGAAATTTAAATTTACCTTATGGAAATTTAAATTTCCTTATTTTAAAACTCGCACAAAATTCCAATAGATTTTGTCTTACGTCAAATAATTACGGTAGAAAGAAATAAATGCAACTAAACTTAACATAACGCTTAAAATAAACATGTGCTTTAATTGACAATAATGAAATTTTTGCAGTTTAAAAGAAACACATTTCACACTAAGAATATGACTTGCGTCACGAAAAACATAAATTCAAGGGTTTTTAACAGATGATGGACAACTGTACGGTTTTGACGAGCCGCTTGACTTTTCATAAATATTTGAGATCCCATTGTATGAAAGGAATCGCCGGATTAAATGCTCTACGTATTTGGTACATAGCAGGGTAATGATCTTTACTGTATTGTTAATATGATGATGATTAAATATTCTCCACAACACCCATATGTAAACGCTTTGCAGCTAAGCACCTATAAATTTTCTTAAGAGAGACAGCTGCTCATAAACAAAACACACAATTGAATAAATCGTCCAAACTTTAACCAAACAACGTCTGTTTAAAATCCGTCGAGTGAAATAAGCACATACAAGTATTATGGAAAGGTAATAACGACATGTACATGATCGTATATGGCTCGCTTTTAATTAGTGATCTAGGATTATGACCTATTATATCACCATATGATGGCAGTCCTTTGAATTTTGTAAACGAAACAATGCATATTTAGCCGGCTTATTATAAGTTATAGGCTTAAACTAACGTTGAAACTTGATAGTAATAGTAACATTTTTTCCATGTTTAGAAAGCTGGCTTACCGTGTAATTATATCTCTGCTGTGAATTATTAAACTAGAATTTACGTTTAGGAAAATAATCATATCTATATTGCTTTGTTGAATATACAGGAAGCATAAATTATTTGTCTTTAATTTATGCTCCTGAGTCCTACATAGCGTCGGCCATCTAACGGCTCCTCGGTTAGTCTCAATGCGGATAGGGTGTACTCAACTCAAAATCTTAATTAACAAAGATTGCAAGTTTTCCTATATCGATGGTGAGGGTTTTCTCCAGGTACTCTGGCTTCCTCCACAATAAAAACTGGACGGCATGTTATAGCTGAATAATTGCTAAAAGTGGCGTCAAACACCAGTCAAGCAAACACATTTCTTTTAATAACTGGAGATCATAATCCAGTAAATATCGTATGCCTCTAACCAATATGCCGGATGCTTTGTATATAATACCAATAATTAAAAGACAATTATTTATACTGGTTCCCTTGAACCACATACGGTTATCAGCGGTTCATTAATTTGTTTCTATTGCTAATAAATTAAGAGTAAATATACACGATATCGTACTTTGCCCCATTCACGCCGACAATGAAGCAATATTGTCATCTTTAACAGAAAATAGTCGCAAAGTTCGTCAATAAATCAAACAGTAATTTTCTTGATGGTCAAAACAAATATTGGCTCCTGATCCAGTGACAGGTGATTGATATTACAGATTCCAATCTGAATGTTGGTTAATTTATAGGGAATATATACAGCGTCATTTGTCATTGTCTAGTGGTAAAACGTGAAAGGTATCTAATAACGTGCGTTTGATGTGCCTTTATACAATTCACGGCATGTCCTTGTACACGAATGCAATATAAAACTTGAATCAGCACTTTAAATCAGCATCTACCCACAACTGGTTATAACTGGTTATAACGCACGCTACAACGACAATATCTGACAAAGCATTCTCACTAAACAAACAATAAAATTATTTAAAAATAAATTGATATGAAAACTTTCAGATATAATACCTTCATAAAACCGTGTTAATCCTTGAAGGAGTTTAAAGATTTTTTGGAGCTATAATCAGGTAAAATTACGGTTTCATAGAAAACCTTTAAAATGTCATACAGTGTACAAGTCAATATTACGAAATATTGCTAAGTCAGTACTGACAACTGACGTCATAGCGCCCGATATCGCCTGATTCGACGACTTTTGGCAACGGATTGGATACATTTTTAGAACTTAAACTATACTATCAGCCAACTAACAAAATACTAACAAAAAGTGATCGGCGTAAGCCTCGTAATTTCAAACGTCCACGATTTTATAACTTGTGTATACCGTCAAACAGCGGTCCATTTCCAAACCGGTATTTAGTTAAATTTTATTGTTTCATTTATTGCCTTGATATGTCAAACAAACGACTCTAAGATCAAATCTAGCACTCAAGCTTTAGGTTTCTCTCAACTGTCATAGCAACAAATTCTCATGTTTTGAATTGCTAAGGATTTAAATTTGAACTCATCTAAGAATTTTTGTTTAGTTTCAAGATATTTTATTTGCAAAAAATCAGCAAAAAGGATGAGACACAAGTTAAACAAACTTATGAAGTCTTCTCCAACAATAGCAAATATTTTATATGTTGAGCATGCTAAAAAGTATCAGTATATACATGTTGAAAAGCAATGAATTAATTAGCAAAAACATATTGTGTGTGTTTGTGGATTATACTATCAAGAATCTTTTTGACTCTTTAATAAATGTGAACACTTTCCTATATTTTCTTGTAATGAAAAAATTATCTGTTCCTGACATCAGTAAGCGTAGATCTACAATACGTCTATTTTTGACCCATTGAATGTTTTGTATTAGTATTTGTCTTTTTTATGTAGCCAGGACATTCGAAGAAATAATGGAAGGCATTTAGTTCTACTGGGGCTCCACATTGACATGAAGGATCGTTGATTATGTTGACTTTGTATACGTCATAATTCAGAAAAGACGTAAGCATCGTATCAGACGTACAACATCTCAGTTGTGTAATGTGACTGAATAATGTTTACATTTCTTAGGACGTATGAAAAGTAATTTGAAATTGATAAATAGTTTGAATATAACATTTTAGGTTCACGTTTAAATTTTGATGTTGAACCTGATTGTCTCATTTCAAGTTCAAGATTGTTCCAAAGCCTTATGGTTGATGGTATTAGTTCATGGTAAGGGATAGTCTACAACAGGAAATAATAAAGTCATTCCCGTTTCGTAGGGTGTATGTTGTACTTTTTTAGAGGAATAAGTTTATGCATAAAATCCGGTTTCTGTTCCTTTTGGATATTATAAAACATATTTAATTTCCGTTTTTCCTGTCTAATACTTAATTTTCCCACCCATGCTCACTGTAATCTTTGCTTGTGCTAGCAAAGTCTGGGAGTCCTGTAGCAATTCTTGCACTCTCGAGTTGTAATTGTTCCAACTTCGAGACGTTAAGAGTTCCACGGTTATCCCATACTTCGCTAGCATATTCAAGCATAGGTCTCATAAAGACTTAAAAGCTTCTCTAAATTGGCGGGAGTTAATTGGTATTTCAACTTTCTAAAAACAGTAAGCTGTTGTTGTTTTTTGCAGATGATACAATATGATCAACATATATATTCCATTTGCCGTCAGTCTGAAATGTTATACCCAAATGCTTATGTGATGTAGTAATAGGTATCGGTTGGTTGTTAAAGGAAAAAATAAGTTGCGGATTATGTATACTTAAAAATAACATGATCTCAGTTTTATTAGGATCGAAGGACATAAGCCAATTTTTGGACAATTTTTGTAAAAAATCGTCATCAGTCTGTACTAAACTTTTTCATTGAATTAATTGTAGCGTAGATAGCATCTAGCAATAAGAACGTATTGCATGCGGAAAACCACTTTATAGCTATGATGTAAAAAAGAAGTCCTTTATTAGCGCTCTATTTTCTTTTTATCAAACTCCTACTTATAATTAAACATCTGAGAGACATACAAGACAATATACTTAGACTTATTTTATTTGACAATGAAATGTAAAATTTCAGATATAAACCCAAATGTCAATACTGTATTCTGTACAAGTTAATTCAATTCGACGTCCTATGAAATCAAATATTGTGTATTTCTAGAATCGACAGCTGATTAATTAAAATTAGTTAGAATAAATGTACCAAGTGTCTGCCAAACTAAATCTTATCCCTGTCTTAAGTAAAGGGATAAAATAGCTGAACTTTTATTTGGTCACGACTCTAAAAATGTCTGGTTTACAAATTGTATTAAGAGTCATAGACGCCATGCATTAAAGTGTCTGCTAAATGAGCTTTAAACAGAAATAAAAGGACGTTTTAATTAAACTTTCAAGTCTAACATTTTAGTTTAAGAGTTTTTTATTTCTTTCTATCGATTCCATTGGATATTTTTTAATTATGCCATTAAGTAAATCGCAATAAAGTAAATTTAATTCGTAAATTTGCATTTATTAAGGCCGAGTAAGTCATGTATTAGACGTGCTGGATGACAGTCTCTTATTCATGGCGCGGAGGAAAGTGTAATAATCATTGTACTATAAAAATATAAAGAAGTATTGATAATTAACGATAATTGTAAAAACATAAGATAAGATAACACATTAGCACCAGTTTAATTTAAAAACCTGCTTCGAAACATACCTATATTTAAAAAGAAACAGTTGGGTATGTACATTCAAAAGGAGACTAAACCAAAAGCAGACCATTTTATACCATGTTTTAATCAGCCTGAAATATCAATCATTGTGATTTGTTTTTTTTTTTTTGTATGAAGAAGCATTATTATTATATAACACTATTACTTTCGCAGTAAAGCAACTTCATGATTGTCTTACAATATTGCCGTAACATTATGATAACCACTACACTGCAGTAACATTATGATTACCACTACAGTGCAGTAACATTATGATAACCACTACACTGCAGTAACATTATGATTACCACTACAGTGCAGTAACGTTATGATTACCACTACACTGCAGTAACGTTATGATTACCACTACAGTGCAGTAACATTATGATAACCACTACACTGCAGTAACGTTATGATTACCACTACAGTGCAGTAACGTTATGATTACCACTACAGTGCAGTAACATTATGATAACCACTACACTGCAGTAACATTATGATTACCACTACAGTGCAGTAACGTTATGATTACCACTACAGTACAGTAACATTATGATTACCACTACAGTGCAGTAACATTATGATTACCACTACAGTGCAGTAACATTATGATTACCACTACACTGCAGTAACATTATGATTACCACTACAGTGCAGTAACATTATGATTACCACTACAGTGCTCTAACATTATGATTACCACTACAGTGCAGTAACATTATGATTACCACTACAGTGCAGTAACATTATGATTACCACTACAGTGCAGTAACATTATGATTACCACTACACTGCAGTAACATTATGATTACCACTACAGTGCAGTAACATTATGATTACCACTACAGTGCAGTAACATTATGATTACCACTACACTGCAGTAACATTATGACTACCACTACAGTGCAGTAACATTATGATTACCACTACACTGCAGTAACGTTATGACTACCACTACAGTGCAGTAACATTATGATTACCACTACAGTGCAGTAACATTATGATTACCACTACAGTGCAGTAACATTATGATTACCACTACACTGCAGTAACATTATGACTACCACAACAGTGCAGTAACATTATTATTACCTATACAGTGCAGTAACGTTAGGATTACCACTACAGTGCTGTAACGTTATGATCACCACTACAGAGCAGTAACATTATGATTACCACTACACTGCAGTAACATTATGATTACCACTACAGTGCAGTAACATTATGATTACCACTACAGTGCAGTAACATTATTATTACCTATACAGTGCAGTAACGTTAGGATTACCACTACAGTACAGTAACGTTATGATCACCACTACAGTGCAGTAACATTATGATTACCACTACACTGCAGTAACATTATGATTACCACTACAGTGCAGTAACATTATTATTACTTATACAGTGCAGTAACGTTATGATTACCACTTCAGTGCAGTAACGTTATGATTACCACTACACTGCAGTAACGTTATGATTACCACTGCAGTGCAGTAACGTTATGATTACCACTTCAGTGCAGTAACGTTATGATTACCACTGCAGTGCAGTAACGTTATGATTACCACTTCAGTGCAGTAACGTTATGATTACCACTGCAGTGCAGTAACATTATGATTACCACTGCAGTGCAGTAACATTATGATTACCACTTCAGTGCAGTAACGTTATGATTACCACTTCAGTGCAGTAACATTATGATTACCACTGCAGTGCAGTAACGTTATGATTACCACTGCAGTGCAGTAACGTTATGATTACCACTTCAGTGCAGTAACATTATGATTACCACTGCAGTGCAGTAACGTTATGATTACCACTTCAGTGCAGTAACGTTATGACTACCACTACACTGCAGTAACATTTTGATTACCACTACAGTGCAGTAACATTATGATTACCACTACAGTACAGTAACGTTATGATTACCTATACAGTGCAGTAACGTTATGATTACCACTACACTGCAGTAACATTATGATTACCACTGCAGTGCAGTAACGTTATGATTACCACTACAGTGCAGTAACATTATGACTACCACTACAGTGCAGTAACGTTAAGATTACCACTACAGTGCAGTAACATTATGATTACCACTACACTGCAGTAACGTTAAGATTACCACTACAGTGCAGTAACATCATGATTACCACTACAGTGCAGTAACATTATGATAACCACTACAGTGCAGTAACATTATGATTATCACTACACTGCAGTAACGTTATGATTACCACTACAGTGCAGTAATGTTATGATTACCACTACAGTGCAGTAACGTTATGATTACCACTGCAGTGCAGTAACGTTATGATTACCACTACCGTGCAGTAACATTATGATTACCACTACACTGCAGTAACATTATGACTACCACTACAGTGCAGTTACGTTATGATTACCACTACAGTGCAGTAACATTATGATTACCACTACCGTGCAGTAACATTATGACAACCACTACAGTGCAGTTACGTTATGATTACCACTACAGTGCAGTAACATTATGATTACCACTACCGTGCATTAACATTATAATTATCACTACACTGCAGTAACGTTATGATTACCACTACCGTGCAGTAACATTATAATTATCACTACACTGCAGTAACATTATGATTACCACTACAGTGCAGTAACATTATGATTACCACTACAGTGCAGTAACGTTATGATTATCACTACACTGCAGTAACATTATGATTACCACTACAGTGCAGTAACATTATGATTACCACTACCGTGCAGTAACATTATAATTATCACTACACTGCAGTAACATTATGATTACCACTACAGTGCAGTAACATTATGACTACCACTACAGTGCAGTAACATTATGATTACCACTTCAGTGCAGTAACGTTATGATTACCACTTCAGTGCAGTAACATTATGATTACCACTGCAGTGCAGTAACGTTATGATTACCACTGCAGTGCAGTAACGTTATGATTACCACTTCAGTTCAGTAACATTATGATTACCACTGCAGTGCAGTAACGTTATGATTACCACTTCAGTGCAGTAACGTTATGACTGCCACTACACTGCAGTAACATTTTGATTACCACTACAGTGCAGTAACATTATGATTACCACTACAGTGCAGTAATATTATGATTACCACTACAGTACAGTAACGTTATGATTACCTATACAGCACAGTAACGTTATGATTACCACTACACTGCAGTAACATTATGATTACCACTGCAGTGCAGTAACGTTATGATTACCACTACAGTGCAGTAACATTATGACTACCACTACAGTGCAGTAACGTTAAGATTACCACTACAGTGCAGTAACATTATGATTAACACTACAGTGCAGTAACGTTAAGATTACCACTACAGTGCAGTAACATTATGATTACCACTACACTGCAGTAACGTTATGATTACCACTACAGTGCAGTAACATTATGATTACCACTACAGTGCAGTAACATTATGACTACCACAACAGTGCAGTTACGTTATGATTACCACTACAGTGCAGTAACATTATGATTACCACTACCGTGCAGTAACATTATGACTACCACTACAGTGCAGTTACGTTATGATTACCACTACAGTGCAGTAACATTATGATTACCACTACCGTGCATTAACATTATAATTATCACTACACTGCAGTAACGTTATGATTACCACTACAGTGCAGTAACGTTATTATTACCACTACCGTGCAGTAACATTATAATTATCACTACACTGCAGTAACATTATGATTACCACTACAGTGCAGTAACATTATGATTACCACTACAGTGCAGTAACGTTATGATTATCACTACACTGCAGTAACATTATGATTACCACTACAGTGCAGTAACATTATGATTACCACTACGCTGCAGTAACGTTATGATTACCACTACAGTGCAGAAATGTTATGATTACCACTACACTGCAGTAACGTTATGATTACCACTACAGTGCAGTAACGTTATGATTACCACTACAGTGCAGTAACATTATGATTACCACTACGCTGCAGTAACGTTATGATTACCACTACAGTGCAGAAATGTTATGATTACCACTACACTGCAGTAACGTTATGATTACCACTTCAGTGCATTAACTTTATGATTACCACTACAGTGCAGTAACATTATGATTACCACTTAATTGCAGTAACATAAGACTGCCACTACACTGCAGTAACATAATGATTACCACTACCACGCAGTAACATTATGATTACCACTACTTTGCAGGAACGTTATGATTACCACTACCTAGCTACAATAATGTAGCTCCTATTTTTTTTATGGACGGAGCTACAACGAGGTCCCATTACTTGTCATGGAGCAAGCCGGGAGTGATTCACACCCGGGGGTTTTATGCATATAATAAGCTATTAAACTGTTTCCCTAAATTGCTACATACTTGTTTTATGTATTTGCAGTTTAACTGATATTTCCACAACACCGTATTCGTTAGTTTTATCACTTTATTCGTAATCATGGCATTGTTAACAAAATATGAATTCCGGAAGTGCATAATTTCGATAATATCGGAATCGATTAGGTAAAAAATGTAATTCCGGATGATTTCAGCTGTATTCATTTTGCATTATGATTATGTTCCCTTGTTACACATTTTACCGATACGATTCCGAAATTCTACACTCCACAATTTTAATTATGTCAACAATGCCACGATTACGAAAAAGTGTTAAAATTATTTAAGTAGACCTTGTAGACATATCAGATGAACGGCGGAGGAAAGAAAACATATTTATTAAATACAGACAAAGGTTAAATAGCGGAAAATATGTGTAAATCCCAAAAGTGTTTTTGCTCCATTACGAGTAATGGGACCTCTTTGAAGCTCCGTCCATAAAAAAGGAGCTACATTATTGTAGCTAACCACTACCGTGCAGTAACGTTATGATTACCAATACACTGCAGTAACATTATGATTACCACTACAGTGCAGTGACGTTATGATTACCACTTCATTGAGTAAACTTTATGATTACCACTACAGTGCAGTAACATTATGATTACCACTACAGTGCAGTAACGTTATGATCACCACTACACTGCAGTAACATTATGATTACCACTACACTGCAGTAACATTATGATTACCACTACACAGCAGTAACATTATGATTACCACTACAGTGCAGTAACATTATGATTACCACTACACTGGAGTAACATTATAATTACCACTACAGTGCAGTGACGTTATGATTACCACTTCATTGCAGTAACATTATGATTACCACTACAGTGCAGTAACATTATGATTACCACTACAGTACAGTAACGTTATGATTATCTCTACAGTGCAGTAACGTTATGATTACCACTTCATTGCAGTAACATTATGATTACCACTACAGTGCAGTAACATTATGATTACCACTACAGTACAGTAACGTTATGATTATCCCTACAGTACAGTAACGTTATGATTACCACTACAGTACAGTAACATTATGATTACCACTACAGTGCAGTAACATCATGATTACCACTACACTGCAGTAACATTATGATTACCACTACAGTACAGTAACGTTATGATTATCCCTACAGTGCAGTAACGTTATGATTACCACAACAGTGCAGTAACATTATGATTACCATTACAGTGCAGTAACATTATGATTACCATTACAGTGCAGTAACATTATGATTACCACAACAGTACAGTAACGTTATGATTACCACTACAGTGCAGTAACGTTATGACTACCACTACTGTGACTAACGTTATGATTACCACTACACTGCAGTAACGTTATGACTACCACTACAGTACAGTAACATTATGAATATCACTACAGTGCAGTAACGTTATGACTACCACTACAGTGCAGTAACATTATGATTACCACTACAGTGCAGTAACATGGTAACATTATGATTACCACTACAGTACAGTAACGTTATGATTACCACTACAGTGCAGTAACGTTATGATTACCACTACAGTACAGTAACGTTATGATTACCACTACAGTGCAGTAACGTTATGATTACCACTACAGTGCAGTGACGTTATGATTACCACTTCATTGCAGTAACGTTATGATTACCACTACAGTGCAGTGACGTTATGATTACCACTTCATTGTAGTAACATTATGATTACCACTACAGTGCATTAACATTATGATTACCACTACAGTGCAGTAACGTTATGATTACCACTACACTACAGTAACATTATGATTACCACTACAGTTCAGTAACGTTATGATTACCACTACACTACAGTAACATTATGATTACCACTACACTGCAGTAACATTATGATTACCACTACACTGCAGTAACATTATGATTATCACTACAGTACAGTAACGTTATGATTACCACTACAGTGCAGTAACGTTATTATTACCACTACACTGCAGTAACATTATGATTACCACTACACTACAGTAACATTATGATTACCACTACACTGCAGTAACATTATGATTACCACTACACTGCAGTAACATTATGATTACCACTACACTGCAGTAACATTATGATTACCACTACACTGCAGTAACATTATGATTACCACTACACTGCAGTAACATTATGATTACCACTACACTACAGTAACATTATGATTACCACTACACTGCAGTAACATTATGATTACCACTACACTGCAGTAACATTATGATTATCACTACAGTACAGTAACATTATGATTATCACTACAGTACAGTAACGTTATGATTACCACTAAACTGCAGTAACGTTATTATTACCACTACAGTGCAGTAACGTTATGATCACCACTACACTGCAGTAACATAATGATTACCAATACACTGCAGTAACATTATGATTACCACTACAGTGCAGTGACGTTATGATTACCACTTCATTGTAGTAACATTATGATTACCACTACAGTGCATTAACATTATGATGACCACTACAGTGCAGAAACGTTATGATCACCACTACACTGCAGTAACATTATGATTACCACTACACTCCAGTAACATTATGATTACCACTACACTGCAGTAACATTATGATTACCACTACAGTGCAGTGACGTTATGATTACCACTACACTGCAGTAACATTATGATTACCACTTCACTGCAGTAACATTATGATTACCACTACACTGCAGTAACATTATGATTACCACTACAATGCAGTGACGTTATGATTACCACTTCATTGTAGTAACATTATGATTACCACTACAGTGCATTAACATTATGATTACCACTACAGTGCAGTAACGTAATGATCACCACTACACTGCAGTAACATTATGATTACCACTACACTGCAGTAACATTATGATTACCACTACAATGCAGTAACATTATGATTACCACCACAGTGCAGTGACGTTATGATTACCACTTCATTGCAGTAACATTATGATTACCACTACAGTGCATTAACATTATGATTACCACTACAGTGCAGTAACATTATGACTACCACTACAGTGCAGTAACGTTATGATTACCACTACACTGCAGTAACGTTATGACTACCACTACAGTGCAGTAACGTTATGATTACCACTACACTGCAGTAACATTATGATAACCACTACACTGCAGTAACATTATGATTACCACTACAGTGCAGTGACGTTATGATTACCACTTCATTGCAGTAACATTATGATTACCACTACACTGCAGTAACGTTATGATTACCACTACACTGCAGTAACATTATGATAACCAGTACACTGCAGTAACATTATGATTACCACTACAGTGCAGTAACATTATGATTACCACTACAGTGCAGTAACATTATGATTACCACTACAGTGCAGTAACGTTATGATTACCACTTCAGTGCAGTAACATTATGATTACCACTACATTGCAGTAACGTTATGATTACCACTACAGTGCAGTAACATTATGATTACCACTACAGTGCAGTAACAGTATGATTACCACAACAGTGCAGTAACATTATGATTACCACTACATTGCTCTAACATTATGATAACCACTACACTGCAGTAACATTATGACTACCACAACAGTGCAGTAACATTATGATTACCACTACAGTGCAGTAACGTTATGATTACCACTACAGTGCAGTAACATTATGATTACCACTACAGTGCAGTAACATTATGATTACCACAACAGTGCAGTAACGTTATGATTACCACTACACTGCAGTAACGTTATGATTACCACTACAGTGCAGTAACGTTATGATTACCACTACAGTGCAGTAACATTATGATTACCACTACAGTGCAGTAACATTATGATAACCACTACACTGCAGTAACATTATGATTACCACTACACTGCAGTAACGTTATGATTACCACTACAGTGCAGTAACATTATGATTACCACTACACTGCAGTAACATTATGATTACCACTACACTGCAGTAACGTTATGATTACCACTACAGTGCAGTAACGTTATGATTACCACTACAGTGTTCTAACATTATGATAACCACTACACTGCAGTAACATTATGATTACCACTACATTGCAGTAACATTATGATTACCACTACAGTGCAGTAACATTATGATAACCACTACACTGCAGTAACATTATGATTACCACTACATTGCTCTAACATTATGATAACCACTACACTGCAGTAACATTATGACTACCACAACAGTGCAGTAACATTATGATTACCACTACAGTGCAGTAACGTTATGATTACCACTACAGTGCAGTAACATTATGATTACCACTACAGTGCAGTAACATTATGATTACCACAACAGTGCAGTAACGTTATGATTACCACTACACTGCAGTAACGTTATGATTACCACTACAGTGCAGTAACGTTATGATTACCACTACAGTGCAGTAACATTATGATTACCACTACAGTGCAGTAACATTATGATAACCACTACACTGCAGTAACATTATGATTACCACTACACTGCAGTAACGTTATGATTACCACTACAGTGCAGTAACATTATGATTACCACTACACTGCAGTAACATTATGATTACCACTACACTGCAGTAACGTTATGATTACCACTACAGTGCAGTAACGTTATGATTACCACTACAGTGTTCTAACATTATGATAACCACTACACTGCAGTAACATTATGATTACCACTACATTGCAGTAACATTATGATTACCACTACAGTGCAGTAACATTATGATAACCACTACACTGCAGTAACATTATGATTACCACTACACTGCAGTAACGTTATGATTACCACTACAGTGCAGTAACGTTATGATTACCACTACACTGCAGTAACATTATGATTATCACTACAGTGCAGTAACATTATGATAACCACTACACTGCAGTAACGTTATGATTACCACTACAGTGCAGTAACGTTATGATTACCACTACAGTGCTCTAACATTATGATAACCACTACACTGCAGTAACATTATGATTACCACTACATTGCAGTAACGCTGCTACTAGAGTAAATAGCAATCTTAGGTTCAGTATTGTTTTCTGTTGTTGTATTATTAAATTTGATGCAATTTTATTAGGTCATGTGGATGTAACGATGTTGCGTAACAATCATATTATTGACGAAATATAATTAAAAGAAAGTTTTCTTAAGTAATCATCAGTTAATGGTAATTTTTGACATTTAACTAAGTAACTTCTGGAAAAATGGTAGAGCATCGGTTATAATTGTATGTTAAAAGTTTACTTTTAGGTGTGCCTTGCCTATTTTCTACACTTGGACAATACTGCAAATTGTCCTATAGTTCTGGGGTGCCTGGTTATAATACGGAAAGCCTGACCGTGGACTATTGCGGGTATGATTTTGGAGGGTACCAGACTCCTTCCACGATAAAGACATTACTATTTGAGAGATCAATAACAGCCGGCGAGAAGTTAACAGCAGTAGAACTACACAAGCTTGTGGGTCGTACGTAATACCCAGCGATGTCCGATGTCTTACTCCTTAGGGTGTCCTTATCATTCTTCCTTAAATGGCCGATTTCTGGTACAAGCGCACTCATCTGTACTGTACTCTTTGCTTCATTTAAGTAAAACGCACGAAACAATAGCGTTTGTTATGATAAAATAACAGCGTTCTTGTTTGACGTTCTTGTTTCAAGTGTTCTCATTGAATGTCGACTGGAGTCTAAAACAATGGAGAGTCTTAGGATATCGCGATATTAAAGTTACTGGTTTATGGAAGAAATAGTTACTTTCATGTGATTTTGGGAAAGCCTGTGTGATCTTCCACTCGTTTTGTATGACTTTTCGCTCGTTTCACTTTGCGCCACTCGCGACTGAAAGACATAAAATTTCTATTACTCGCGGAGATTACCCGGTCATTCCCCAAAACGTATGCAAGAACCTAATCTTCGACAGCATTTGAACACCAATGCTACCAGGAAACATTTCCTAATGCTTACTATAATTTGATCAATTTCACCGCTTTTGTTTGATCGGTACTTTGCTGAAATTAAGATGAGATTGTTTCATTTATAAGTTTCCAAAAACTAAGGCCAGAGCGATGCTTTATAAACCATCTTTTATTGTTGGCTCATGCTTTGACATCAGTTGGTTACAATTAATATTATTAATCCAAACTAACAGAAATAGAAATAAAAGTACAGTATATAATTAACAGTATATAATAACTGTTTCTATTATCATTTATCGGGGAAAATTGTCTGTTTTCTGCTTACTATATGTTTTTACAGAACAAAATTCGGTATTATAATAAAACCAAACAACAAAATCATAACCTTATTCTTATTAGTTACATGCAAACTTTAAAAAAAACCTTGTTTAGAACTGCTTTGAAAGTCTAAACTCATCCTTCACAAACAGCTAAAACCAACCTCAGATGACATAAATCCTAACATCGCATTGTTAACGTAAACTTTAAAATAAACGACATGAAATTCGGAGACTTATAGCGATGCACAAAAATGTTGAATATGAGATCTGGGTCTTAATGTCAACAATATTATTAAGGTTGGTATACGTGATGGTCAAAATTAATATTGGTTTAGAATCTGGCGGCGAGTTAGTCAACAGAAGTAATTCGTATAAATTGGTATTTGACAGGTAATATTTTAATTTACAGACTTCTCGTCTTGTATTTTGTTTTGCGTGGGGAGATTGGACAGCAAGATACCAAGTCTCATGTTTGCGTTTGCTAGAATTTTGATCTACATGTAGTTTCATTTCACTAGTACTTAATGCAAATTGTTATAAGGTTGCCTAAAAAACGACGAAATAGAAAATAACTATTGTTAATCGTCCCGTTATGTGGTTAATTGAAGTCATCATCAAAATATCTCGAGATTTTAAAATTGTAATCCCATTACTACATCGTTATGTAAGAAAATTATACAATCAGTGCATCAGAGAATCGTAATTAAGGTACACAGCTATGACGTCATAGAATTATTATCTGGAAATTAAGACGCCATTTTGTTGAGAATGTAATATTACTATTTAATGAGATAATGTTAAATAGCTACAAGGGTAGTATAGAATTAGAATCCTTCAAGAACTAACAATTAGGAACCATGTGATCGGAATCGAACAAAAACATAGCGGACCAAACGGGGTCCATAATTATAGACCAACTATACGGATTAATGCAGGCAAAGCTCATCAAATGATATAACCGCATCCTTGTAGTCCTCGTAACAATTCAATTTAAAGTACATATATTCGTGAGAGGATTTAAGCATTAATTACCAGATACGAAGTTGTCGAAAATATGATCTTGATTCACGGCCCTTGGCACAAATATTCATGGTCGTGAGTGTACAAAGGATTGTACCTCCTCTATATACAAAATATAATTTTGCTTTACATGCCTGTAGTGAAAATCACCATGGTTGTGGGAGTGTACAAAAACACAACAATAAATGAGAACGCAATATTCTATGAGCAATTCTGGCTAGTTCCACGCTCTCTGCTTATGTAAATGATTGCATACATAAAGATCAGTACGAGTAATCCGTTGAGAGTGCAGTTGCAAAGCTGAATTTCTAATTGAATAATTGTTTCATTTTTTCCTAACTAAAGTACTTTACCCATCACACATTGATGATTCAACTAATTTACACAAAATCAACATGGTATACATACTACATGTTTAAATACATTTTTTGTACGAAAATAAACGATAGCCACTTATTTCGATTTCAAATCGTTTTTTAGCAGAATTGTATTGAAAGGGAGGCAACTCTACGCAAAATAGTGTGTTTTCAATCTTCATCTTCATCCAGGTCTGGTTTATATAATTTCCAGATTAACAAAAGTAGTATTAATCCAACCACACATATCATCACAATTGTGTAGTAGTATATAAAGTCAAAAATGACAAGTTGACATAAAGGATTTCCTCCTACAAACACTGCAGCAGCCGCTGAAATAGATAATGATATAACATAAGCAGGCCTCACACGTTGTTCAAAGTAATAGTCGGATAATCTCCAGTATCCCGATGAATATTCCGTGGATATTGTTTACGATATCTTTTTAAGAAACTTTTAAAATCTAAACGACATTTAATATAAATTGTTTTTAATTTTCTATACATTTCCAACAAGTTGCAGTATGTAAACAATACAGTGAATTTTTTCGAATTATATTTATTTCTGATACAGAAAAAACAAAACCCATAATTTGTTGATATCTCGCGAATATTTTAGCTCTAATGATTTCAAAATTATCAATTGGTCATAACTAAATCATTTGTATAGTGTTTTCGATAAAAAATAAATGACGTTTGTTTATAATGTTATTATTTTAAACCAATCAACAAATGAGAACAACATATTCACTAGTGACGAAAACTATTTTTCCACACCGGTCAAGCGGTTTCAATTAGAGGTAAAAATTACAGAATTTTGTTTCATTTCGCAAAGTCACTACTTTTTGAAATTAAAGAAATAAAATCTTAAATTAGTGCTCGCCAAGGGTCGGACTTGAAATACCATATTTTAACTCTCTCGATTGGAGAAATTCGATAATCCAATCTTACCAATGTAGAATCCTATATGTATGATATCTTCTCGAGTTATTTAATTTGAAACCCAAAATGTCATTTTGCAGCGGGGTCTTGTTGAAATACGAAGTTAAATGCAAATTTAATTCCAGACTATAACAATATAACAAGAAGTAACATTAAAAAGAGTACGTATTTAGAATGAAATTTTTTCAAATTATAATAAATGATGGATTTCACCATATAGAGCCTCAAATTCTTGTGCAGACCTCATATCATTAGTACTCAAAAACGCCTTACGTTGACTTTTTATGCAATATTTATCCTATGCTAAATCAAGTGGGTGCCTCGGTGGCCAAGTGGTTAAGGTAGTTTGTCTATTATTTACTAGTATCACGTGGTCTATCAACACTGAGGTTGCGTTTTCGAGTCTTACGCGGACAGGGTGTACTCGACTCCAATCTTAATTGACAAGGATTTCCAGTTTTCCTACCGAAGGTTGGGGGTTTTCTCCGGCTTCCTTTGATAAAGTGTGTACGATACAATAAAATGTAGACAAATCAATAAAAACTTTGTGAAAACAGTTTTGAACTCAGTAATAAAGAATTATTTTGTTTGTTGATCTACCAATGGACCAAAGTCAACGAATAAAATTAATCTTTCGATAATACCTTGTTGACCACCATATTTGATAGTTTTTGTTATGAATATATGAGTTCATTTCTGTATACCTTAAAGTATTTCAAGAAGGAATTGCCTTATAGCTACAATAATTTTGCTCCTTTGACATTTTTTTTATCTCGGTGGATCTACTAAGAGGTCCGTTACTATAAAGGCAACCTTGGGAATTATATATATTTCCGGTTTTAAACTACTGTCTTGGTTTAATATATAATTTTACTTTTCTCCGCCGTTCAGGTGAAATTTCTACCATGCTTACATGAGATTGCGGAGTGTATTATTTTGGAATTGTACCGTAAAAAACGGTATTGCGGATCTTGCAATGAATATACAAATATGATCCGGAATGCCTTTTTACCAAATCGATGTCGACATTATGCACCTCTGGAATTCAAATTTCGTCAACAATGTCATGATTACGAGTAAAGTGTTAAAACTAATGAATTAGGTGCTATAGAAAAATTAATTCAACCACAGAGATATAAAAAATATGCAGTAAAATAAGAGGAAAAAGTTAAATAGCTGATAATATACACAAAACTCTTGTGTGAATCACTCCCAGGCTGCTTCATTACCAGCAACGGGACCTCCTTGAGCCCGGATTTTAAAAACAATAATTTTAAGGAGCTACATTATTGCAGCAAGAACTACATGTATTCTATTAGTAATGTATGTGTCAGTCTATGTTTCAAATAACTTTTAGTTGCCAGACATGCACTGACATTTCTTACCTATAAATATAGCACAAACATATAATAAGTTCAAACCATTGTCTAACACGCTGGACTCGGACAGAAACCTTACGGACGCTTCCCTGCTCATTTTAGTCTGAATTACGATTGCAATTTGCAGAAGATATGACAGACATTTCAGCAAGCCGTCTCCTCCTAAAAGAACCATGGATACGGGAACTAATTGTTTGGAGTTACATTTGGAAGAATATTGAATTCCTGAAACAAAGAAAACAAAAACATATCAAGCGTAAATGAGAGGGTGATAGGTCAGATTATTACCCTGAGAAAAACATTGTCAGCCGAGACAAAGTTTAATGTAATTTATGAAGTTCAAAAGGTGTGTGAAATATCGGCATCTGAAACATCTGCAATTATTTTTACAGAAAATTTTAACACTATACAAAATTTGTTACCCGCTGAGCAAGGGCGACAAATTAAATTGTTACCCTCGCCTTATCCAATGAAATTATAGCTTACATACATGAAGTATAATAATACAAACTGGTGCTTTGAATTTGCTTAATTGTTTAGCATAACATATTGAGATATCCACGGCTAAGGTTCACTTTATCAATATAATATATTTTACTACAATGGATGATGATCAAAATAAAATATAACAAGATAAATGTGATCATTTATATATTAGAACTCGTACCAGAGGGTATCCTTTAGTCTTCTTACCAAGTACGAGCTTTGTCTACTTATCGAGGCCGAGTGCTCAAGGTAGTTCGTCTACTACTGATCACGTGGTCTGTCAACAGAGATTGCGGGTTCGATTCTCACTGCAGGCAGGGTGTACTCGACTCCAATCTTAATTGACAAGGATTGCCAGTTTTCCTGCCGCAGGTCGGGGGTTTTCTCCGGGTACTCCGGCTTCCTCCCCCAATAAAAACTGGACGCCATGATATAGCTGAAAAATTGCTGAAAGTGGCGTTAAACATCATCAAACAAACAAACAAACAATACTTATCGAGGACGAGTTCAGTCTACTAACTAGGTCATTAAGTACAAGCTTAGTGTACTTACATAGTACGAGCCTAGTTTACTTACCACGGATCGAGGCTACTTACAATGGACAAGGTTAGTCTACTTAAAAAGTACGAAATGAGTCTACTTACCAAGTACAAGGTACGTCTACTTACTAGGTCATTAAGTTCAAGCTTAGTGTACTAACTAGGTCATTGAGTAGAAACTTAGTCTACTTTCAAAGTGTGAGCTTAATTTACTTACCAAGTATGAGCTTCGTCTATTTATTAAGTTCGAGCTTAGACTACTGACCAAGGACAAGGTTAGACTACTTACTAGGTCATTAAGTACGAGCTTAGTCTACTTAACAAGTTCGAGCTTAGTCTATTTACTAGGTAATTAATTACGAATTTAATCTACTTACCAAGTACTTCTACTTATTTTATTCAAACTTAGAGTACTTACCCAGTTCGAGCTTAGTCTATTTACTAGGTAATTAATTACGAACTTAATCTACTTACCAAGTACTTCTACTTTTTTAATACAAACTTAGCGTACTTACCAAGTACAAGATTAGTCTATGTTCCAAGAACGAGCTCAATGTATTTACCAAGTACAAACTTATTCTAATTATCAAGTATGAGCATATTCTTGTTACCAAATACATCTTGGTCTACTTACCAAGTACGAGTTAAGTCTACTTACCAATTACGAGTTAAGTCTACTTACCAAGTACGAACATCATTATGTGGATTCCCAGTCCAAATAAAACAGGCGCAATTAAAAATTCTGTAAGCAAAATGAAATATAGCATTCGATTTTTATTTTGAATGAAAACAACCACAACATAATAGCGAGAATTCATTTCTTTATTAAGCTCAAAATTATTTAAATTGTAAACTCAGTTCAAAGCATTATAATGTATCGTGGATGAAGATAGAGTAAACCGTAAACCGGAATCAGTTTTTCCAAGACAAGACTATACGAAGATCATCTCCATGTAAAAACTGTTACTATAATATAATCTTTATCGTTATTTGATCAACTTAAACATTTTAGGCAAGAATGTATTTCCGTTTTAAACCCGGAAGATGTATTATATCTATTAGCTTTATCAAGTTATCTACTTCCTTCACATTCCAAATTGATTTGGTTTAGATTCTCAGTATGTATGCTAATGAACTGTACAATATGCTATAGTCTGAACGCTTGAATTATGGTTTAGTAATAAACAACAAGAGAGTTTTCGAGGCACTGTCTATGCTGTGTACTAATCTGAAAATGAATAAGAAAATTACCTGCACCTATTTTTCCAGCTGTTGCCCTTGCAATACATGTTCGTGAGGAACGAAATGCTAAAGATATTCTCGACCTTTTTCGTTTTCGATTAGCAGCCTCTCCTTCAATTTCCGACTGTAATTTATCGGTGACGCTATTTTCACTGCTCCTTTCTGATTGGTCATTTATTGGTTTGCGCCCCTTCGGGATAGTATCTATCAATTCGATTGATGTGGCCATTGTAAAGCTGATAAAAAATTATTTACATAGGTTACATTAAGTCAATGCAAATAAGAAAACTAACGGTTAGTTCTTGTCCCTTTTTCCTTAATAATTCTATAGCAAGTGTATATCAGTCGATTCAACTACATTTGATATACCTTTCCGTTTTATTTTAAATGTGGTGCGACTTTTATCGTTGTGAAATGCAATATTATAGTAAGTCATCGTGTTTTGGTGGAGGTATTGTGCCTGACAAATAAAACTGCTTACTGTGAATAGTCAAGTTTATACTCCTTTTAAAGATTCGAGCAAATTTATTTTAAAATCAACCATTTTTCATAGTAAATTTTCACCTAAATTAGAACGGAAGTTACCTAGGTTCTGTCGATTTTGTCTGTTCGAAGACCTACTGGCTTCCATTGTACGTTACGAAAGCAGACTAGCGTTTGTAAACAAAGAAATAAATGGCTGATTTTAAATGTAAAAAATTCCCGTAGCAAAAGTCAATGATGATTTATGACATCTTAACAATAGAGGCATAGTATCAAATATAAATTTTTTCCATGGGATTTCCGTAATAAATAGGTACAATATTGAATAAGAAAAAAATACAACAAAACCAGATGCACACCACTGGGGTGAGAATTTTAGTATTGTTTGTTTTTCTGTACAAGTGTTGTATTTTGTTATATACTACTGTGTCTTAAAGTAAAATGATGAACAGCTAAATACCAGCGTATCTTTAGTTATCTGTGTTGTACAGTGTAATATACTAGTGTGTCTTTAGGTACCAGTGTTGTACCATGTTATATACTAGTGTGTCTTTAGGTACCAGTGTTGTACCATATTATATACTAGTGTGTCTTTAGGTACCAGTGTTGTACCATGTTATATACTAGCGTGTCTTTAGGTACCAGTGTTATACTATGTTATATACTAGTGTGTCTTTAGGTACCAGTGTTGTACCATGTTATATACTAGTGTGTCTTTAGATACCAGTGTTGTACCATGTTATATACTAGTGTGTCTTTAGGTACCAGTGTTATACCATGTTATATACTAGCGTGTCTTTAGGTACCAGTGTTATGTTATATACTAGTGTGTCTTTAGGTACCAGTGTTGCACCATGTTATATACTAGTGTGTCTTTAGGTACCAGTGTTATACCATGTTATATACTAGTGTGTCTTTAGGTACCAGTGTTGTACCATGTTATATACTAGTGTGTCTTTAGGTACCAGTGTTATACCATGTTATATACTAGTGTGTCTTTAGGTACCAGTGTTGTACCATGTTATATACTAGTGTGTCTTTAGGTACCAGTGTTGCACCATGTTATATACTAGTGTGTCTTTAGGTACCAGTGTTGTACCATGTTATATACTGGTGTGTCTTTAGGTACCAGTGTTGTACCATGTTATATACTGGTGTGTCTTTAGGTACCAGTGTTGTACCATGTTATAGCGAGCATCGCAGATGCGAGCTATACGGTTACATGCGTGTGTGTAAAAAAAGTCACGTGATCCATATGAACAAATCCATTTCAGATGGTAGCTGAGCTATCCGAAGAAAATATTGTAGACGAACGAAAAAATATATAATATAAAAGTAGACAAAAATAATTTTCACATCGATAAAATTAAAGTGTTTATTTTTTAAATTACTACAAAAATGCCAGACAATTTTTTTCAATGTGAAACGCTGTATTTGAAATTGAGTTTGTGACGTCAACAACATATTAGATAAGACGTCACGTCATCAATGGAATGTAGAGGCACTGTTAGGGGGCTCTGAAGTAACGACATGAACAATGTGCGATGCTCGCATTTAGGCTGCGCCTACATTCATATTAGCGAGCATCGCGGATGCGAACTATACGGTTACATGCGTGTGTTTAAAAAAAAGTCACGTGATCCATATGAACAAATCCATTTCAGATGGTAGCCGAGCTATCCGAAGAAAATCTTGTAGACGAACGAAAAAATATATAATATAAAAGTAGACAAAAATAATTTTAACATCGATCAAATCAAAGTGTTTATTTTTTAAATTACTACAAAAATGCCAGACAATTTTTTTTCAATTTGAAACGCTGTATTTGAAATTGAGTTTTGTGACGTTATGTCATCAATGGAGTGTAGAGGCACTGTTAGGGGGCTCTGAAGTAACGACATGAACAATGTGCGATGCTCGCATTTAGGCTGCGCCTCCATTCATATTATACTAGTGTGTCTTTAGGTACCAGTGTTGTACCATGTTATATACTAGTGTGTCTTTAGATACCAGTGTTGTACCATGTTATATACTAGTGTGTCTTTAGGTACCAGTGTTGTACCATGTTATATACTGATGTGTCTTTAGATACCAGTGTTGTACCATGTTATATACTAGTGTGTCTTTAGGTACCAGTGTTATACCATGTTATATACTAGTGTGTCTTTAGGTACCAGTGTTGTACCATGTTATATACTAGTGTGTCTTTAGGTACCAGTGTTGTACCACGTTATATACTAGTGTGTCTTTAGGTACCAGTGTTATACCATGTTATATACTAGTGTGTCTTTAGGTACCAGTTTTATACCATGTTATATACTAGTGTGTCTTTAGGTACCAGTGTTGTACCATGTTATATACTGGTGTGTCTTTAGGTACCAGTGTTGTACCATGTTATATACTGGTGTGTCTTTAGGTACCAGTGTTATACCATGTTATATACTAGTGTGTCTTTAGGTACCATTGTTGTACCATGTTATATACTAGTGTGTCTTTAGGTACCAGTGTTGTACCATGTTATATACTAGTGTGTCTTTAGGTACCAGTGTTGTACCATGTTATATACTAGTGTGTCTTTAGGTACCAATGTTATACCATGTTATATACTAGCGTGTTTTTAGGTACCAGTGTTGTACCATGTTATATACTAGCGTGTCTTTAGGTACCAGTGTTGTACCATGTTATATACTAGTGTGTCTTTAGGTACCAGTGTTGTACCATGTTATATACTAGTGTGTCTTTAGGTACTAGTGCGGTACAATGTTATATACTAGTGTGTCTTTAGGTACCAGTGTTGTACCATGTTATATACTAGTGTGTTTTTAGGTACTAGTGCGGTACCATGTTATATACTAGCATGTCTTTAAGTACCAGTGTTGTACCATGTTATATACTAGTGTGTCTTTAGGTACCATTGTTGTACCATGTTATATACTAGTGTGTCTTTAGGTACCAGTATTATACCATGTTATATACTAGTGTGTCTTTAGGTACCAGTGTTGTACCATGTTATATACTAGTGTGTCTTTAGGTACCAGTGTTGTCCCATGTTATATACTAGTGTGTCTTTAGGTACCAGTGTTATACCATGTTATATACTGGTGTGTCTTTAGATACCAGTGATGTACCATGTTATATACTAGTGTGTCTTTAGGTACCAGTGTTATACCATGTTATATACTGGTGTGTCTTTAGGTACCAGTGTTGTACCATGTTATATACTAGTGTGTCTTTAGGTACCAGTGTTGTACCATGTTATATACTAGTGTGTCTTTAGGTACCAGTGTTGTACCATGTTAAAGTGTGTCTTTAGGTACCAGTGTTATACCATATTACATACTAGTGTGTCTTTAGGTACCAGTGTTACACCATGTTATATACTAGTGTGTCTTTAGGTACCAGTGTTGTACCATGTTATATACTAGTGTGTCTTAAGATACCATTGTTGTACCATGTTATATACTAGTGTGTCTTTAGGTACCAGTGTTGTACCATGTTATATACTAGTGTGTCTTAAGATACTAGTGTTGTACCATGTTATATACTAGTGTGTCTTTAGGTACCAGTGGTGTGCAATGTTATATACTAGTGTGTCTTAAGATACCAGTGTTGTACCATGTTATATACTAGTGTGTCTTTAGGTACCAGTGTTGTACCATGTTATATACTAGTGTGTCTTAAGATACCAGTGTTGTACCATGTTATATACTAGTGTGTCTTTAGGTACCAGAGGTGTGCCATGTTATATACTAGTGTGTCTTAAGATACCAGTGTTGTACCATGTTATATACTAGTGTGTCTTTAGGTACCAGTGTTGTACCATGTTATATACTAGTGTGTCTTTAGGTACCAGTGTTATACCATGTTATATACTAGTGTGTCTTTAGGTACCATTGTTGTACCATGTTATATACTAGTGTGTCTTTAGGTACCAGTGTTGTACCATGTTCTATACTAGTGTGTCTTTAGATACCAGTGTTGTACCATGTTATATACTAGTGTGTCTTTAGGTACCAGTGTTATACCATGTTATATACTAGTGTGTCTTTAGGTACCAGTGTTATACTATGTTATATACTAGTGTGTCTTTAGGTACTAGTGTTGTACCATGTTATATACTAGTGTGTCTTTAGATACCAGTGTTATACTATGTTATATACTAGTGTGTCTTTAGATACCAGTGTTATACTATGTTACATACTAGCGTGTCTTTAGGTACCAGTGTTGTACCATGTTATATACTAGTGTGTCTTTAGGTACCAGTGTTGTACCATGTTATATACTAGTGTGTCTTTAGGTACCAGTGTTATACCATGTTATATACTAGTGTGTCTTTAGGTACCAGTGTTATACCATGTTATATACTAGTGTGTCTTTAGGTACCAGTGTTATACCATGTTATATACTAGTGTGTCTTTAGGTACCAGTGTTGTACCATGTTATATACTAGTGTGTCTTTAGGTACCAGTGTTATACCATGTTATATACTAGTGTGTCTTTAGGTACCAGTGTTGTACCATGTTATATACTAGTGTGTCTTTAGGTACCAGTGTTATACCATGTTATATACTAGTGTGTCTTTAGGTACCAGTGTTGTACCATGTTATATACTAGTGTGTCTTTAGGTACCAGTGTTGTACCATGTTATATACTAGTGTGTCTTTAGGTACCAGTGTTATACCATGTTATATACTAGTGTGTCTTTAGGTACCAGTGTTGTACCATGTTATATACTAGTGTGTCTTTAGGTACCAGTGTTGTACCATGTTATATACTAGTGTGTCTTTAGGTACCAGTGTTATACCATGTTATATACTAGTGTGTCTTTAGGTACTAGTGTTGTACCATGTTATATACTAGTGTGTCTTTAGGTACCAGTGTTGTACCATGTTATATACTGGTGTGTCTTTAGTTATCTGTGTTGTACCATGTTATATACTAGTGTGTCTTTAGGTACCAGTGTTGTACCATGTTATATACTAGTGTGTCTTAAGATACCATTGTTGTACCATGTTATATACTAGTGTGTCTTAAGATACCAGTGTTGTACCATGTTATATACTAGTGTGTCTTTAGGTACCATTGTTGTACCATGTTATATACTAGTGTGTCTTTAGGTACCAGTGTTATACCATATTATATACTAGTGTGTCTTTAGGTACCAGTGTTGTACCATGTTATATACTAGTGTGTCTTTAGGTACCAGTGTTGTACCATGTTATATACTAGTGTGTCTTTAGGTACCATTGTTGTACCATGTTATATACTAGTGTGTCTTTAGGTACCATTGTTGTACCATGTTATATACTAGTGTGTCTTTAGGTACCATTGTTGTACCATGTTATATACTAGTGTGTCTTTAGGTATTAGTGTTGTACCATGTTATATACTAGTGTGTCTTTAGGTACCAGTGTTGTACCATGTTATATACTAGTGTGTCTTTAGGTACCAGTGTTATACTATGTTATATACTAGTGTGTCTTTAGGTACCAGTGTTGTACCATGTTATATACTAGTGTGTCTTTAGGTACCAGTGTTATACTATGTTATATACTAGTGTGTCTTTAGGTACCATTGTTGTACCATGTTATATACTAGTGTGTCTTTAGGTACCAGTGTTGTACCATGTTATATACTAGTGTGTCTTAAGATACCAGTGTTGTACCATGTTATATACTAGTGTGTCTTTAGGTACCAGTGGTGTGCCATGTTATATACTAGTGTGTCTTAAGATACCAGTGTTGTACCATGTTATATACTAGTGTGTCTTTAGGTACCAGTGTTGTACCATGTTATATACTAGTGTGTCTTTAGGTACCAGTGTTATACCATGTTATATACTAGTGTGTCTTTAGGTACCATTGTTGTACCATGTTATATACTAGTGTGTCTTTAGGTACCAGTGTTGTACCATGTTCTATACTAGTGTGTCTTTAGATACCAGTGTTGTACCATGTTATATACTAGTGTGTCTTTAGGTACCAGTGTTATACCATGTTATATACTAGTGTGTCTTTAGGTACCAGTGTTATACTATGTTATATACTAGTGTGTCTTTAGGTACTAGTGTTGTACCATGTTATATACTAGTGTGTCTTTAGATACCAGTGTTATACTATGTTATATACTAGTGTGTCTTTAGATACCAGTGTTATACTATGTTATATACTAGCGTGTCTTTAGGTACCAGTGTTATACTATGTTATATACTAGTGTGTCTTTAGGTACTAGTGTTGTACCATGTTATATACTAGTGTGTCGTTAGGTACCAGTGTTGTACCATGTTATATACTAGTGTGTCTTTAGGTACCAGTGTTATACCATGTTATATACTAGTGTGTCTTTAGGTACCAGTGTTATACCATGTTATATACTAGTGTGTCTTTAGGTACCAGTGTTGTACCATGTTATATACTAGTGTGTCTTTAGGTACCAGTGTTATACCATGTTATATACTAGTGTGTCTTTAGGTACCAGTGTTGTACCATGTTATATACTAGTGTGTCTTTAGGTACCAGTGTTATACCATGTTATATACTAGTGTGTCTTTAGGTACCAGTGTTGTACCATGTTATATACTAGTGTGTCTTTAGGTACCAGTGTTGTACCATGTTATATACTAGTGTGTCTTTAGGTACCAGTGTTATACCATGTTATATACTAGTGTGTCTTTAGGTACCAGTGTTGTACCATGTTATATACTAGTGTGTCTTTAGGTACCAGTGTTGTACCATGTTATATACTAGTGTGTCTTTAGATACCATTGTTGTACCATGTTATATACTAGTGTTTCTTTAGGTTCCATTGTTGTACCATGTTATATACTAGTGTGTCTTTAGGTACCAGTGTTGTACCATGTTATATACTAGTGTGTCTTTAGGTACCAGTGTTGTACCATGTTATATACTAGTGTGTCTTTAGGTACCAGTGTTGTACCATGTTATATACTAATGTGTCTTTAGGTACCAGTGTTATACCATGTTATATACTAGTGTGTCTTTAGGTACTAGTGTTGTACCATGTTATATACTAGTGTGTCTTTAGGTACCAGTGTTGTACCATGTTATATACTTGTGTGTCTTTAGTTATCTGTGTTGTACCATGTTATATACTAGTGTGTCTTTAGGTACCAGTGTTGTACCATGTTATATACTAGTGTGTCTTAAGATACCATTGTTGTACCATGTTATATACTAGTGTGTCTTAAGATACCAGTGTTGTACCATGTTATATACTAGTGTGTCTTTAGGTACCATTGTTGTACCATGTTATATACTAGTGTGTCTTTAGGTACCAGTGTTATACCATATTATATACTAGTGTGTCTTTAGGTACCAGTGTTGTACCATGTTATATACTAGTGTGTCTTTAGGTACCAGTGTTATACCATGTTATATACTAGTGTGTCTTTAGGTACCAGTGTTGTACCATGTTATATACTAGTGTGTCTTTAGGTACCATTGTTGTACCATGTTATATACGAGTATATACTAGTGTGTCTTAAGATACCATTGTTGTACCATGTTATATACGAGTGTGTCTTTAGGTACCAGTGTTTTTTCCGACGTGGACAAAACACTTTAGGTGTGACTTTTTGTTGACTTTAAATTAAACTTCAATTCAAGCAAAAAGGCAAACAGTTTACTTCCAATAAAATTGCATAGACGCAAACCTCCGGGTGGTAAAGTTGTGCCTCCGTTCTCATGCAGTTCCCCGTATGTAATGTTATGTCTCCTCTCTCGATGTGGACCCTGGGTGTATAGTTGTGCCTCCTTTTTTATGCTTACCCTCGGTTGTAAAGTTGTGCCTGCTCTCTCGATATAGTAGCGGCATATGCTTGCAGTATAATCTCAAATACATTTGTCGAAAGTTTTAAAGAAAACAAAGATAAAAATAGTAGAACATTTTACCTTGTATATTTTTCTTAGTGACAAAAATGTAAATGAACAGTTATCCAGTGCACCAAAATTTTTCTCTGTTGGACTCACCCCTCACACCCAAATTTTATTCTTAATTCGACCCAGAGGGAATCCCGTTCGGTATCCTTATGTCTATTAGTTTTTTTGTACATTTTTAACACCAAAACTGTTTTAAGTTAGTTTAAATTATTTGATTTATTGATATTGTGGATAGTGATTACTTAGTTTTAAAACAAAATGTTTTTGGAAAATTAAAAAACACTACAATACTTACGTTATGTATAACCAACCTTCCTGCTTATATCCGGGGACAACTAGAGGAAATAAACGACGGATGGTTACAAATAACCTATGACCCACGATTATAAATAAATATTCATTTTACTTCTAATGGCAAATGTTGTTATATCAAACTAAAAGTTCATAGTAAATTGAACACAATATTATACTTATCGTAGCTTATAATTAGGTGTACTAGTATATATGCATGCTATTAACATATCTGAACATTATCATCCAATTTGCTAATATAAAAATAATCTGAAATACTGATAATTATATGCTTTATCATTTAATTTGATGCTATTATGTTCGTAACAGTGGTGAATCCTACGGGAGTTGGTGGAGTGACCGCCCCTGTAAGAAGTTGCCTCCATAAGCAATTGTGTCAAAATAATTTGTCCAAAAGCAGCCCTCTCAAGACATAAGCACCCCCGTGCCTTTTGAGAAATCAAACACTAGTCTATAAAATCAGAAATTTTAAACAGTAACATGTATATGTTTACATTATATATACTCTCAGAAGGCCTAACCATAATTGTTAAGGGGCCTCGGTGGCCGAGTGGTCAAGGTAGTTCGTCTACTATTGATCACGTGGTCTGTCAACACTGAGATTGCGGGTTCGATTCTCACTGCAGGCAGGGTGTACTCGACTCCAATCTTAATTGACAAGGATTGCCAGTTTTCCTACCGCAGGTCGGGGGTTCTCTCCGGGTACTCCGGCTTCCTCCCCCAATAAAAACTGGACGCCATGAAATAGCTGAAAAATTGCTGAAAGTGGCGTTAAAACACCATTCAAACAAAAAAAAAAACATAATTGTTAATGAGTTTGTACCATATGGTGGTGCAACCAAAAACCAAAAAAGTATTTGCATTTGAATAAATAAGAGTCCAAATTGTTAATACTTACTTACTTGGAAAGGGTGTATACAAAAATGTACATCGCTGGTTGTTTTAGCGAGAAATTGTACCCTGTGTAAATTTAGGGTACCCCAGATCGAAATCTCGTTGGCAGTGAACGTGTTTTTACGTGACGATTTAGACGTAACAGATTCATAAAATAGTTCAAAATGGAGATGACTTACGCTGAATATTAAATGGTCTTTTTCTTACAATTTCTTGCCAAAACAAACGGCGAGGTAATTTTTGTATACACGTATATACCAGAGGTACATTTTTGTAGTACCGCATACGACAAAGAACAAGTCAGCAACAACTGCTGAAAGTGGCGTTAAACGCCATTCAAATAAACAATCAAAACCAAATTGATAATAACTAATTTTGCGAGGTTTACATAATATTTGATCAATTTTGTTGTTTTTTTTAGCCAATGAGTATTTTAGACTTTTTACATCTTAGGTTTTTGTTAGACATAATATAATACGGATAATAGCGTTAATGTGTGAGAATATATACTGCAAGCTGGGAAAACATTAGCAGTGTTGGAACCATGATATGAGAACAATAGAATCTGGGGCTGTCCCTTGCAACATGGCACGGTCCTTTAAACATGATCAATTATTGATCGGGTGTTGACAGGGTGGTGTCTTTGAAACTAAAGGGGTTGCTCCGGGAGGGGTAGATGTTTAAAACTGACAGGTCAAGATACTGTTGTGAATTTTAATGTGTACGAAGAAAGACAACTTGTGCTATATATAAGAACTATGATCCGTCATATCATGACAAAGAAGAAATATGCTTGACTTGATGTGAAGTAAACAACACCGAACCAAATTAAGATAACAAGGACTGTTCATTGAAACTGAAATAATAAAGTACATCAAATTGAAATGTTGACAATTATCTGATTCAATGTCACAGCCTTCAGCTGACCGCCTTTACAATAAAATAGCCATTTGAACTAAGGACATATAAACACACATCAGATCAAACTTCATTATTTTATCATTATAATGTTTAAATAATAAATACAGGTCGTAAATTCCAATTGTGATGTAATAACAAAACCCATTGATTAATTATAAACAGGGGAATATTAAAAACAGAGTACAATTTTGAAAAGATTACCCTGAGAACATACAAGTTTGAGTATACTAATAAACATTTACTAGAATGGAATGTAAAAAATGTGTATACAAACATAAGCTGTCAATTGCATAGTATTATATAAACATGATAAAAATGGGTCCTAAACATATACATGTATTTTTAAAACCCTGAGTGAAATTTTAACCAATCTAATCAAAATCTGTTTTTTTTCTACATAACACACATTGAAATGGTTTAAAAGCAACAACGTTTGAAAGATTGCATACAGACATTCAAGTTTTGCATAGGCGGTTTGTAGTAATAGAAAAAAACCAGATTGAAATCGATAATTAAAGGATGAGATTGGTAGTAAAAGAAACCCCATCTTAAATCTACAGTAGATGAAACTGATATGATCTTCTTACAGGACCATAACTTAATAATATGATAATTGTGTTGACACACACAGACAATATATTTGTCACCAATAGGTGTAAATACAATAATGAAAACTTTAAGACAAGATTAAATAGTAGTCATGACCAATTGACATCGGTGGCCAAGTGGTTAAGGTTGTTCGTATACTATTTATCACGTGGTCTGTCTACACTGACATTGCGGGTTCGATTCTCACTGCGGACAGGGTGTACTCGACTCCAATCTTAATTGACAAGGATTGCCATTTTTCCTTTTCAGGTCCGGGTTTTTTTCCGGGTACTCCCGCTTCCTCCCCCCGATAAAAACTGGACGCAATGATATAGCCGAAAAATTGCTGAAAGCGGCGTTAAACACCATTCAAGCAAACAAACATTTTCACGTGATGTCATGTAAAATAGACTATACCATGATTTAAGAACAGTTTTATATTTTATTTTAAAAAAATCAAATCAATTTTATACATGATCATACATGCATCAGAGTTTTTTTGTATTTACCAAACAGCTTTCATTACTGCCTTCTGAATAGTTCGGTCTTTTTACAATGTTTGATCTGTTATTTGTTTATATGTCCTTAGTTCAGATGACTATTTCATTGTCAAAGTGTTAAACTGAAAGCTGCATATATTAAAATGCACAACGGCAATCTTGACTGGTTTCACCACCCTGTCAATTTTAAAGGCTTTGCCAGGGTTTTTTGTTCTCATATCATATTTCCAACAATACTAATATTTTCTACACGATGTTTTTTCTTAGTTTGATGTTTGATCTATCTGTAAGTCGACTAAGTCGACGTTTTTTTTTTTAATTTAACCACACCAATTGAATTTTTACTCGCAAGCCAGAATCTTTATTTCTATTCAAGTGGACGCTCTTAAAACATTTTTTGGATTACATGGCTTGTCCTCTACTTATTTCTGTTGGTAAAAATTTTAACGTTTCAATACACTTAAATGTTCTTTGACAAAATGAAAATGTTGTTTGACTACTGCAACTTTCTATCTGTTTAATTTAGCAGAGAAAGCCAGCAATTTGATTAATAAAAACATTGACAATTCAGAAAAAAACAACGTGTACACAACAATTGGATAGTATTGGATTAAAATTTATATTTGTATTATGATTTTATAGATACAGAGGTTAAATTTGAAGTGATATCTTAGCGTAGTTACTTCAGAAATTTCTTATTTCTAACTTATGAACAACAACAAGCAAATGAGATATTAAAATATTTTATGTTGTTGTGCGGTGATAGTGATTAATATTTACGTATTGTTGACAAATTTGGGTTGGGCGGTGGAGGCGAATCTGTTCTATTAATGTGTTTGGGGGCATTTTCACACTTCTGTATTAACAATTCAAATATGACGTCCTGCTTTCGCTATGTAAACAAAGCCGTGTTAAAATTCCAATAAATTTAGTTCGCACATGCGCAAGTTCATTTTAATTGCAGTCGTTTAAATTTTAGTTAAAAAACTCAATTTTTTAAACCATAATCATCGTTACTGTTAATAAAGTTGTTATTTTAAACCTGTATTCTGAGATTTGCATGATTCAACATTAAGCCATTAAATTTGTGTTTCCACCACTCTACGTTATGACTCAAGGGAGGTACGTGGAACAGCCATTCACTAGAGCACGTTTATATGCCGCTTCAATGTACAGATTACCATATTTGTCATAATCAGAATCCAAATAATTTATGGATACCATACTTTATTGTCGTTTTAACATGGGTGGGCATTATATTCATGAATATTTTGCCCCGAGCGATGGTATCCATGAATTATTTCTTAAATTAATTTCAATCATTAACTGTTACCAAGATTTTAAACTGACATTGTGTTAACAATTATGCTGAAAACAAATATGTTTGCTGTTAATAGATCTAAATAGTCAAAACAGTGTTAACTGTTTTACAGATTGTTTTCTCTGCTGTCTGTTAATTCACCCCATTCATCCCCCACCCTTTCCTCTTTTTTTTTGAATTCTTAGTATTTATGAAAGGAGGAATACAAATAAGATCACATAATAGTTACTATAGAAAACACTGATTAATGTACGTTTCTCTTCCCAATACCTTCATTACCCTTGTATGTTATCACCATTTTAAATTTACTATTCATGTTTTGGAAATATAAACAAATGTTAATCTGTTATTGAACTCCCTCCTGCCCCACCCTCACCGATTATTAACCGTATGTGCCCCTTGTCAATGAAATTGACAAGAGTCACTTGGCTTGTCCTCGGGAAATTTGCCATGAATTTGATTCATATACAAATGCCAAAGGAATTAATTTGATTATTTTCACATAGATGACACAGTACAAAAGTTAATGCGCCCATACATAATAAATATTTATTTTGTGGAAACCTGTGTCCATTGTCTTCAGGTTGTATACGTGCAAACTGTAAACTGTATGCGAATTTAGTTTTGCATAACGCAAATTCAACTGTGTTTAGTTTGCTTTAACGAACGAGATTTATTTTTCGATAACCCTGCGTAGCACTTGATGCGCCCACAGCAACTCAACACAGGAAAATGTTGAGCTAATAGATGCAAGTTAAATAAGCGTGGATCTAATATGTTTTGTCATGTTCATACCGACATAACACCTTCATCCCAGATAATTCGAAGCCCTAAAGAGAAAAAACGTGTTTGTCATAATATAGAATAAAGCATTTAAATTTTTAAAGTGCTTGAGGCATTGTTGTTTTATTAAATATGACACATTCAACTGTTTTATCTGAATAACCGTAAGAGAGAAAACATAAGCTAACAGCTCTTCAATGAGGCATTCCATTACAATCAGAATAAATAGTAAAAACCCCATAAAAACCACAAAAATGACTCTTGGTTTTTGTTTGTCAAAATCCGTATTTGTAATCGTCTCTTGACATTTTGCTCGTTACATCACCAAAAACAAATATAGATAGGAATAGTCGTGTTTCCAAACAATTGAAACCTTAATAGCGAGCATCGCAAATGCCAGCTCTATGGTAACATGCATGTATAAAAAATGTCACGTGATGCATTTGAACAAATTCATTTCAGATGGCAGCTGAGCTATCCGCAGAAAATAATGACGAATTGGTACACAAAATATTTCAAAAGTAAACATAAAAATTAATTAGAAAGCGATAAAAAATAAAAACTAAAATTTCAGACTTAATTTTTGTATTCTCTGGAACGCTTTATTAAAAACTGACAATCGTATAATATTCCAATCTCCATCTTATGCATACTGGGACGTTCTCTGTGCATCACACACAGATCTGCGCAGCAGCGCGTACCCGGGTGGCAGAAAAGAAAGATCTCTTATTGGGAATGTCGGGTCAGAATCTGGAAAGCCTGGCCGCGAAACGTAGTGGGTGACGTGTTTAGAGAGTGCCACGCTCTTTGCACGCTAACTGCCCCTTTTGTAGATTTCAAAAAAAGAGTAGGCTCATAGTGGCCGCTACAAATTTTCCGCTCACTACCCAATACTGTATACTTTTCCAATGGCAGTCGAAATTGTGTTCCCGTTGCCTCTTCGGTTTCTCCGGAAACTTATTGCATGTTAACTTGTATCGTCCTAAATAAAGTTAAAAATAATGCTCACTGGACGTTAAGCAAAAATATCAATCAAACCTATTTTAGGGGAATAACCGTTCGTCCTTCCTCGTTCTTGTCACCAACAAATTAGAGAAAGACGTCACGTGACCAATGGACATCATGTGAACTGTTAACGTGCCCAGAAGTAACGATGTGCGATGCTCGCATTCAGGCTGCGCATCGGATTATGTAAAAGGAAGAGAAAGTGTAGAAATTTCAGTTTTCACTTTTGGACAACTTTCAAATGAAAACTTTCAGAGATGGTCAAAACTGTATTATTAAAAGTCCCTAAAGTACGTTTCATTTTAAAACAATCTAGCTTTTTGTCAGTACCTTTTTGGTCAAATAAATGATAAATGTTTAATCTAATATAATCTAGATTATTTCCGTAAAGAGGCTTGCTGACGCAAAGATTTTGACAGAGTTAGATTTAAGCTTCAGATCGGTACTTCTACGGTCATCATCAACTAATCTCATAATCTCTAAACTTTTAACTTCTGAGTAATACTGCGGTACCAAATGTTCAGCATGAACTGGTAACTCTTCCAAAGCAGCTAGTCGGACCCCAGTTTTATTCGATAGCGTTGGTCATAAACTGAGGTTTTATGTTTGTTCTCAAGGGTTGGCGTTCTTTGTCTGAATGTAATTATTCCCACATTTAAGTTTCCGTAGTTATTTACGATTATTGTACCAAGTTTTGTTAGCTTCTGATTTCTTTCGTTGTAATAAATATGTTTGCGTAATAAATCAGTTTTCCTAAATAGTCATACTCGAACTCTATAAACGTACGACATATCAATAAATAATTAACACTGCCAACTCACCGCAGTATACAAACCTAGGAAAATAAAATAAAAAGGCAATTCCCCCTGACATGTGTATACATAAACGTACCTGTTACTTGAAGACTACAAAGAGAAAGCTTCGTTTTAATCCTTTAGACTTAATCCCTACTAGGAATTGTCAACAAATATTGTATGAAACTTTTGATTGTAGACCCATATAAACGGATATATATCTAGCTGCTTATTAATTATATTGACAGACGCGTTGAATTAATTACAGGTAAGTTGTACGGCATTGTTGTCACTTTGTTACTTTGAGGGACTCTTTATTTTGTTGTTATAAGCAAGCTTGGGCGAAACACAACAACTGTTGTTTTCGTTTCTTCAGATGCAATGCACAACATGTATATTTTTCACCGAGACCGAAACAAAAGTTTATATTATTCACATTTGCTGCCCTCCCTTTTTAAAATGATCCGTATAATGTTAAAATAACTTTCCTGGTGGAAGTTGACAGTTGTTTGAACATTTGGCTACAGGCAAAACCAACACAATCATAGTGAATTATAAATGAGATATGAAATGATTTGTAGTCGTCTTACATTATTAATGGTTACTGCATATTTTATCCTCATCACCAAAAGCAAAAAAGCTGTTTGTTCTGTTGATGTTGTTTACATATGTATACAGAATATTGATGTACAAAGTGCATCCAACACAATTATATATAATAATGAGTTACAATAAAAAAATATAACAAGGTAACTCAGTAAAACATAAATATATTTAGTACAGGAAACAGATCACAGATAACATTCCAGATTTTCGGCATATTAGTCTGTAAATTTATCATTTTCTTTCAACTGATCCTCATAACACAATCTGAAAGTAGAAAAGGACGGCTGTAAGCAATAACAAATGATATAGACTTATATGTAGTGGTGATTTTTGTAGACCGTTTCAGTAAGTGACTATCACTGGTATGCTGTTGTACGTTATCAATTAGGCCGACTTTTACTCCGTATAATCCGATATTAGTTTTGTGATTTGTCGGATTAAAAAAAGCGCGGGTAAGATTATTCGTTCTAGTTATTAATGTGTATAAATCTTTCTGTCAGTTCTAGTAGGGACGTAGCTCCCTATATGCCAGTACGCGACTGAATCCACATAATTTTGACAAGAACAAAAAATTGCAACAAATCCCTGCAATCAATAAACAGTCAATTTTCAGTACAAAGTAAAGGGTTGAGTGAAGTTTTCTATCTTGGTGGTTTGCGAGTTCGATAAGAAATGGAATACTCACTGAACACACATCTACATTTAGGAACCGACTATCAGCTCCCTTCTGATGTATGTTGTCAATTCATTAAGTCTGGCATGTATTTCCATCAGTTTAACATCTGAAAGAAAACCATCATACATTTTAAAAAATGATTTATTTGAAACACTTTTATAGCTGATTCTTTAATAAATTACGTATACATACTTTATGCAGATTTTTATCTCCTTAATAAACACATCCGGGGCCTATTAAGCTGCGGAATGAGCGTGCCAGATAAATTTCACATCGCAGCGTTGATACGAGTCTTCTGCTCATGGTATAAACAGATGGACTATTGGTCACTTGGCACGTTGATATGAGTCTTCTGCTCGTGGTATAAACAGATGGACTATTGGTCACATGTTGATATGAGTCTTCTGCTCGTGATATAAATAGATGGACTATCGATCACTTGTTGATATGAGTCTTCTGCTCGTGATATAAACAGATGGACTATTGGTCACTTGGCATTAACCCCATACACTCGGCTTAATAATTTATCATTATGTTGTACATTTTACAATTATAATTTATTATTATGCTGTTCATCTTTATTTTTACTGTATAACGGGTGTGGTTGTACAATTTACTTACAAAACGTTTCTACGATATGCTGACGCAGGTTCATTTATTTGTACTTTGGACTGATCCGCTAGTACAATACTTGCACACTTTACACTAGATATAAGATATCGTTTATATACATACCAACATTTCGGGATTTCTTTTACTTTTTCAATGTTCTCTTGTTCCAATGCTGTATAAATATGACGTAATTTTCTTTCTTGTGCTATGACTGTTGGACAGAAGAAGTCTATTTGATCTGGTTCAGTATATCCTGTCTGGTGGACTGTTGGGCAGAAAAAGTCCATTTGATCTGACATCTGGTTCAGTATATCCTGTCTCTTGTACAGCTGTTTGTAGATGTTTTCTGCTTCTCTGACTAAATGTGCCATTCTGTAGTTGATTTTTCTCCAGACGATTCGTTATTTCTGAACCAAAGATACAGTACTTGCGATTAATCTTCGAAGAATATTCAGACAATAGGTTATATAGAAGGAATTTAATAATATCTTGACAAGGGAGAGTTGTATTGCCCAAAAGATCGATAATTTCGGAGCCAAACATTCAATCCAATAGTCAACTCATACACCTCTTTAATGTTGAGAACTTGCGCATTGATTTGGTACATATGTTTAAAATATGCTTATATATAAAAATATATTGAACTTAAACAGCTGTAATTACTATACCTAAGTATATAATTACATTGAATTTAGATCTGCAATAAATTCGCGAATTTAACTCTTTTCTGTTCGGCCAGTCAATAGTTTTGAGAACTATTGCCCGGAAACAAACTGTTGATTGGAAGGATCATTTTTGTTTGGTCAGATCTATTGTCCGGCGACGAACTATTTACTAGTTAATGGTTGCATTATTGTTTGTTTGTTATATACAAAAAATGTAAACTTTTAAATTGTTTATACATGTATATTTAGCCTTGAAACTACCTCTATTGTACATTAATTTCCCTGGGATACAACCATTGCCCTCAGAAAGCTTACTATTCCCCTCTTACCCAGTCTATACAATGTAACATTACCGGTTATGTTTAGTAGCCATGTGGATAGTTCATACAATGTAACATTACCGGTTATGTTTAGTAGCCATGTGGATAGTTCATACAATGTAACATTACCGGTTATGTTTAGTAGCCATGTGGATAGTTCATACAATGTTACATTACAGGTTATGTTTAGTAGCCATGTGGATTGTCCATACAATGTAACATTACCGGTTATGTTTAGTAGCCATGTGGATAGTTCATACAATGTAACATTACCGGTTATGTTTAGTAGCCATGTGGATTGTTCATACAATCTGCTGCTTTTATGTTTGTATTATGCCAGTGTGGAGGTTTAATTTCAAAGTTAAATGTACATGTATCTATCTTTATTTGCAACGCAATATTCAGCACGACGGTAAATAAAAAAAATTTTGATGAAGTATATTAAATTTAAATTTTTAAAAATAAATATCAGACTTATAAGTTTATAAAATAATGTTCATAACGTCTATCTCGCCTGAAGATCGGTCCTTTTCACATTTTGTATGTTTTGTCATGCTCTGGATGATACTTAGATCTGGAAATCATTAGTAATATCATAACTAAATGTTAGTTTCTCTGGCTTCATCCAACAATAAAAACTCGACGCCAAGACAAGACAAATGCTTTATTATCCTCAGACACAAATGTACAAGACGCAGATATATAATTTTTAAAATGTTGAAAATGGCGTTAAACAATATAAAAACAAACAAATAATTGTGAAATCTTAGTTTAAAAAGTTTTAAAAAATTACAAGTACTTTCTGAATAAATAAAACACTCTAAAGACAAAGAAAATCACCTGGCTCACTCATATGAGCCGCTCAGCGGTACAAAGAACTCTGATATCTACGGAAATTTCTATCTGAATCTCATTAAAGAAGATAATATATCTATAGGGTCTCACTTTAATATGGTAAAACTGTAACAAGAAAACTTTTGATGCACAGCATCAGTTCGCCGCCGATTTATTCTGCATTCTGCACGCGTTTGTCTAAGTGAATTCTAAAAAAAATGCATTTGAACTTTTTCCCCATAAGCTTCTATGTAAAGCTAAGCCCTGCAGTTGTGGCGAGTTTAAATTGCAAATTTATAAATTTGCGCACATGTAATCTTTTGTCATATATTAAATCATAAATATACTTTAATTGAAACTAATATTCACGTGTTTCAATTAAATTATTCATATAACATTTATTTATTGAATCTTACAAATGTCGGCATACTGCGGAATTGTCAACACAAAATAGCCGTTTATTCTGGTTTCCGATTTTTCAAAGCTACGCTCGTCGATAGAGCTATCAACGAATGACTTAGTACCAGTATAAAAATGGTCTCCCTCTATTATTAACTTCGTAAATACAATACTAATAAAAAATTTATTATTACAAGAAACTTTTATATCACCAAAGCATTTTTGCAGTCGAACCTCATACATCATCTTCATTTTTCACTCAAGTTAAATGATTAACATTCTTGTAGCAAAATTTTGTTCATTTATGGTAACTAAGTGTACTTCAAAATAGTTTCTCCTTTATCCGTCTTTAGCAACGAAGTGAATACAAATATATCGCCGCCCTCCTAATGAAATCTTATATACGGAGGATCATTCTATTGCATAGAAATTGGATATCTACGGACATGACTCGCTACGATATCTATGAAAATGGCTCATTCGTTGGAGCCAAGTGCAAAGAAGTCCGATATCTAGAGAAATTAATTGCTCACTCGTATGCATCTAGTGTAAACTATAGGAAAATTAATGTTACATTCACGCTTGTTTTGTGTAAATTGCTTATCATTTCTATGAATACACAATAAATACGTTTCTACTAAAAGCAGATCCTATGTTTATATTCTAAGCTCTACACAAAAAATCTTTATGAACCCTTTGATGATGTAGACAGGGTTCTTATTTCGACTCAGTTCTCTACGGTTTAGATTCAGTTAAAGCTGGTCTAAATAAACCCGTGGTCACCATCCTAAAGTTCTTTATTTTTTATCATTTAAGATTATAGAACTACAAACCTTTGTATAATTTTATATGCAGCAAATATTCCTTGTTGATAGCAAAGAGAAGGTACAGAATGATCAGGACAAATTAAAACTACATTTTACTTATGTTGATCAACTGCTTCTGAGAAAAAGAAACAGAGAGAAAAGATAACACAATACAGACAAAAGAAAAATAACATGCTACGAACAAAATAAAACTTGACAAGGAGAAAGATAAGAAATGAATGCCATCTTTTACAACAAAACTAGAAAAAAAAAATAAAAAAAAATTAGGAAACTAAAAACGTTAAAATAAACATACATACAAAGGAAATAACTAACCTCTGCTGGTAATAACTGTGGGAGTACATCTGTTGTAAACTGTATTGTGCCACTCACAGTGTGTGAAACAAATACTGCAAATACTCCGAAAGTATAACATACCCCATTTCTTCTTTCAGTGTGTCAGTTACATATTCTGATACAAGTAAATTAAATTTCATCGACGCATCAATATAATTCATCAGCGAAAAGTAGTACGTTTCCATCGTCGTGTTGACTTCTCCTCAACGTTACTATAACTAAATTACTGTCGCCGTTTGTGACCAGATTTTCTTGGTAGAGGGTGTCTGATAAGCTACTTTACCAGGAGTACACGGCTGTCTTATTTAAGTCAGTACTTACGGTCGATATCATAACTTAGTTGACCGTAACGGAATATCTGTGTCACGAATGACCACTGATTTGTTCAGTCTGTCGTAACCACTTTCCCTTCTTAATGGATTAGATTACCCGCATATGACGAATTACCAGAATTTAACCCGAATGATACGAAGGGTGTCACGCGTGGAGCAAAGTTACCTACCCTTCTGGCGCATCTCGACTTACCCCCTGTTTTTGGTGGAGATCGTGTCCCTCAGGTTTTGTGTTGGATGTCTGTTTACACAGGGAAATATTGTTCACGTGAAATCAGGATTAACGTGAATTTCACGTAAAAAGTTCACATGATTTTCACGTTAAACGAGCATTTTAACGTGAAATATATTTAACATGAATTTCACGTTATCTTTTTCACGTGAATTTCACATGAAAATTCTGAAAAATGAGGATTTATTTTTAAATATGTATAGAATTGCATGAAAGTTAAAGAACGTTAAAAATGTTGAGAACATTTTTTCACGTGAACTTCACGTTAAATTTTTACGTGAATTTCACATTAATTTCATGTGAAATTCACGTGAACAAAACTTCCCTGTGTAGTTGTTGTCCGGTTTGTTTTATCATGAGTTTTGTCTGTTCTTGACTTATTCTCTTATGAATCACAGGCGTAGCAGCCGAGCCGTACCGATAACTTTTGCCGTACCAATAATTTTCAGAAATATAAAAAAAAATTGTTCAATTTTTCTATTTCTCAAATACATAGGCGTTGCAGCCGGTACGGTATCAAATTCGATGCTAATAAAACAGACATGTTTTTCAGTACTAGAAATGTGCACGGTGAACTGTCTTTTAAGTTGAAGTTTGATAATATAACTATTGATACAGTGCACTGTCATAAGCATCTTGGTGTAATTTTAAGTTCAGATTGTAAATGGACATCACATGTAGACAATATCGTTGAAAAAAACTTCAAAACAAATGGCAGTACTAAGAAAGCTCAAATTTAAGCTATCTAGAACTTTTTTCGAGAAATATACATAACATTCATTCGTCCTCTTTTTGAATATGCGTGTGAAGTGCGGGATAGCTGTACAAATATCGACTCAGACTTGAAAAAATACAACTAGAAGCGGGACGCATAGTTACTGGACTGTCTTCTTATGCTAGCATCGCGTCAATCTATAAAGAAACTGGCTGGGAACAATTATCGGTAAGAAGGGAACGGAAACAGCTATCTTTATTTTACAACATTGTTCAAGGGGATGTAAGAATATTTAACTAATATTTTATCAAAATCTGTTAATCAAATACATAACTACAACCTTAGGAATTCTAGTAACATTTCACTTCCACCCGCTAGACTTAATATATTCCAAAATTCATATTTTCCTTCAACAAAAAAACTTTGGAACAGTTTAGATATTCATATTTGGGAATCTTCTAGTCATGCTGAATTCAAATCTGCACTCAAAACCAAATACCAGCTGAACACAAAGCCCCCATTACACTATGCAATTGGTAACCGTAAACTGAATATAATTCATACAAGATTACGCCAAAAATGTAGTAGTTTAAAAGGTGACCTGTTCAAATGTAATATAATCGACTCACCACGCTGCGACTGCGGAGATGATAATGAGTCAGTGCACTATTTCATTTTATATTGTAACTTGTATAATTTACAAAGAACACAATTATGTAACAACACAAGATCACTAGGCCTAGATCCAACCATTGAAAACATGTTATATGGAAATAGTTCTGCCGACTTTGATTGTAATTCTATGCTATTCACTTACGTTCAAAATTATATAAAAGATACACGGAGATTTGTTTAATTATACGAATAATTAAAATATACATAAATGAACCGTGCATACGACAAACAAACCATCATATAGTTTATTATATTTATATTTCTGTGTCTTTCAACTCGTCATTTCTATGTTATGCATCATTCATATTTATTACAATTTGCTTGGGGGCCTCGGTGGCCGAGTGGTCAAGGTAGTTCGTCTACTATTGATCACGTGGTATGTCAACACTGAGATTGCGGTTTCTATTCTCACTGCAGGCAGGGTGTACTCGACTCCAATCTTAATTGACAAGGATTGCCAGTTTTCCTACCGCAGGTCGGGGATTCTCTCCGGGTACTCCGGCTTCCTCCCCCAATAAAAACTGGACGCCATGAAATAGCTGAAAAATTGCTGAAAGTGGCGTTAAAACACCACTCAAACAAAACAAAGAATTTGCTGTGTCTGTTACATATTGTCCATGTGTATTGTTAATTTAATGGAGAAGACTTCATAAGTTTTGAAAACTTGTGTCATCCATTTGTCTATAGTTTATGACAATAAAATATGTTTAAGTAAATTCGATGCTACGCTTCTGTGAATACTGCTTGGCATCTCAGTCTATTTTTTGTTAGGGCAGTCATAATACTATTCTAACGGCTTTTGAACCTTTAATGATAAGAGCATCTCAACTCATCTTTATGCATTACCGGTATTTTGACTTCACGAAGACTTGACATTTGAAAATTCATGGGTCTGGTGGTCAAGAAACGTAATTGCATCGACTGATTGATTGATTGATTGATTGGATGTTTGTCCAGCGAGCAGTATTTAAGCTATAATCAGGACGAGAACGTTTGCGAACAATTAATCAACGACAAAAGAGTGGGATGGGACACAGGGAACACAATTTAGACTGTCACTGGAAAAGTATGGAGTTTTTGGTATGGGTGCAAAAATTTAGCCTTTTGTAGTGGCTACAATGAGCCTACTCTTTTGTCAAAATCTTCAAAAGGGGTCTTTATCGTGCAAGGAGTGTGGCATTCTCCAAACACGTTAACCACCATAGTCCGCGGCCATGCTTTCCGCATTGAACCGACAACTCTCAACGAGTCAATGTCGGGTGACACCTACCAGTCAGTCATGTACCATTCATCAGCAACCCATATACCAAATAATGTCAACCTACTATTCTTGTGTAGAGATACTGCCCTAATTCAAAAACTAACGTAGTCACTGGACTGTTAAATTGAGGTCAGTCAGGTGACACCTACCAGAGAGGTACTGTTTATCTGCATCCTATATACCAAATACATGTATTGTCATCCTACCACGCATGGTTACCGAGAAACAGCCCTAATCCAAAAACTTCAACGTTGCCACTGGACCGTGAAATGGTCAAGGTCAGGCGACTGACTGGCAAGTACTCGTCATAAGCTACCATTGAACCAAATTTGATGGACTTAGGGCAAGCTTAAAAAGAAATGACTTAGGGCAAGCTTAAAAAGAAATGAAGCAAAATGTCAAGTGTTTTCGACACTGTCTTAACATGTCTCGCCTCAAGTGACTGTCATAGCAGTCGAGACAATAAAACTACTCTACCCCAGAACAGTTTTGTTCGCTTATGTGAACCTTTTTAGTGCCTTTTGCAAATGTAAATAATAATCTTGTGAAACAACCCAAAATTGTTTGATTTGCCACGTAGTTGATGTTGATTGATTTTTGTGCTTAAGACAGTTTTAAATACTTGTTCAACCTTCCAGAATATCCTTTACATTGTCATGTGTACTTACTAAACAAATTACTCTAGCTGAAAGGTAGTTTCAGAAAATCCCCCCACACTTATTTATGAATCCACAGACTGGAGTTCTAAGACAGAAATGCAAATAGGTCTACCAAAAGCCTGTACACTGTGACTGATTACCTGTGAATTTTGTTTCACTGTTTTAACTTTCAAGATATGTCTAAAATTGACACCTTTCACTTTTGTTCTGTCAAAGCCATTAAAAGGTTAAACTGAAGCTAATGCAATAGTCTATTCCATCACAGAAGGCAGTTTTCAATGTCTGATATTAAAAGGGAAGGTGCCAACAGAAATTTCAGAAATATTTTTTGACAAATAATATTCAAGTTTACAATGTTTCAATAAACATGTAGTATAGATAAAATAGTGTTCCTGGCCAATTCAAGTCCATCTATTGTATGGACATAAGGATAATGGACACAGATGTGTCATGAATGTTCAACAAGATTAGGAAGAAAACTTGCCAAGATATAAGTCCAAATGTTGAGAATTAATACCAAAGCAGCCAATGTTACTCATATCCCACATTCTGTGACATTCTTGCATGCAGGACAAAAACTTAAATATGGTCACCAGCTGACGAAATTAAGTCCAGCCTACAAGTAAATTAAAATAATGTTTGTTTGCTGTTTTCCAAAGGACCCTATAAAATCAACCAACTGACAAAATTTTATTGCTTTTAATTTCGAATTATTTATTTTAATAATGCAGCAATAGTTATTGGAAACGTTGCTGTCTTTCCATTTCCAATTTGATTCTAAATCAAGACCACTTACATGCTTTAATTTCACTGTTTTTCACTTTTGCATCAAGGATGACAATTTTATATAGAAACCTTTGGGAGATTGTTTTCATGTTATCTATATTTATTAAACCAATAATATCACGTGACTTTTATAAATCAGATGTCTTGTTAGACCATGCTGAAAATTTGCTTGCAGGGGACAATCTCGAAACTGAATCTGAAACGGGGAGACAATACTATTGTCACCCTTGAATCACGTGATCTGCAACCGGAAACAGAGAGACAATACTATTGTCACCCTTGAATCACGTGATCTGCAACCGGAAACAGGGAGACAATACTATTGTCACACTCTAAATCACGTGATCGTCAACCAGAAAGGGGGAGACAATACTATTGTCACCCTTGAATCACGTGATCTGCAACCGGAAACAGGGAGACAATACTATTGTCACCCTCTAAATCACGTGATCTGCAACCGGAAACAGGGAGACAATACTATTGTCACACTCGAAATCTCGTGATCGGCAACCGGAAACAGGGTAACAATACTATTCCTAGACCTGGAAAATTTAATTAATTAAAATCATTTAATCGTTAATTGGAAACAGTTTGTATTACTTGAATTTACAATAACGGATAGCAACGAAGTTTTGAAAACACTTAATTATGACAAAAAATGCCATGAAAAGCATGTTTGGTCTATAAAGTTGTTCTATGTTGATTTGCTCAGTTTAATCGTGGCCTCCTTAATCGGTGGACATATATAATTGTCAACATGCTTGGGTTGTCTTACCTCAGGCTAAAGCCCTCGCGAACAACAACCCATGCAAGCTGACAATTCTGGATGTCCACCTCTTAAATAGGCCATAATTGTAAAATGTACATCTTCAGGGCATTTGAACATAGCCACTGGAATATGAAATTATTTTTAGGAAAATGTAATGTTCAGCTTTAATGTTGCAGATTGCTATTGACAGCCTGTCATTTATGAAATATCATACTTATCAAAAGTAGTTCAGAAAGCACTTGAAATACTCAAAATAGTTCCATTTTGCATTAAATTTTCTAACATCTGGGTGTGCACCATACCTTCCATGCCAAGAACTGCAGATGACTTAACCAGATATGATTCGGTCTGATTTTTTTCTTCTTATCCGACAGTCTCTGCATTTATGTTTGTTGCATTAACATTTTCCTTTTTTTAAGTTGAAATAAACTTTATATTTGTGCTATTTCAACTTGTATCAAAGTTGATCAAATATTCTTCCTACCTACCGACCCATAGCTCTAAAGGTACAGTCAGAAAATCCTACCTACTGACCCGTAGCTCTAAAGGTACAGTCAGAAAATCCTACCTACTGACCCATAGCTCTAAAGGTACAGTCAGAAAATCCTACCTACTGACCCATAGCTCTAAGGTAGTCAGAAAATCCTACCTACCGACCCATAGCTCTAAAGGTACAGTCAGAAAATCCTACCTACCGACCCATAGCTCTAAAGGTACAGTCAGAAAATCCTACCTACTGACCCGTAGCTCTAAAGGTACAGTCAGAAAATCCTACCTACTGACCCATAGCTCTAAAGGTACAGTCAGAAAATCCTACCTACTGACCCATAGCTCTAAAGGTACAGTCAGAAAATCCTACCTACTGACCCGTAGCTCTAAAGGTACAGTCAGAAAATCCTACCTACTGACCCGTAGCTCTAAAGGTACAGTCAGAAAATCCTACCTACTGACCCGTAGCTCTAAAGGTGCAGTCAGAAAATCCTACCTACTGACCCGTAGCTCTAAAGGTACAGTCAGAAAATTCTACCTACTGACCCGTAGCTCTAAAGGTACAGTCAGAAAATCCTACCTACTGACCCATAGCTCTAAAGGTACAGTCAGAAAATCCTACCTACCGACCCATAGCTCTAAAGGTACAGTCAGAAAATCCTACCTACTGACCCGTAGCTCTAAAGGTACAGTCAGAAAATCCTACCTACTGACCCGTAGCTCTAAAGGTACAGTCAGAAAATCCTACCTACTGACCCGTAGCTCTAAAGGTACAGTCAGAAAATCCTACCTACTGACCCATAGCTCTAAAGGTACAGTCAGAAAATCCTACCTACTGACCCGTAGCTCTAAGGTAGTCAGAAAATCCTACCTACTGACCCATAGCTCTAAAGGTACAGTCAGAAAATCCTACCTACCGACCCATAGCTCTAAAGGTACAGTCAGAAAATCCTACCTACTGACCCGTAGCTCTAAAGGTACAGTCAGAAAATCCTACCTACTGACCCGTAGCTCTAAGGTAGTCAGAAAATCCTACCTACCGACCCATAGCTCTAAAGGTACAGTCAGAAAATCCTACCTACTGACCCGTAGCTCTAAAGGTACAGTCAGAAAATCCTACCTACTGACCCGTAGCTCTAAAGGTACAGTCAGAAAATCCTACCTACTGACCCGTAGCTCTAAAGGTACAGTCAGAAAATCCTACCTACTGACCCGTAGCTCTAAGGTAGTCAGAAAATCCTACCTACCGACCCATAGCTCTAAAGGTACAGTCAGAAAATCCTACCTACTGACCCGTAGCTCTAAAGGTACAGTCAGAAAATCCTACCTACTGACCCGTAGCTCTAAAGGTACAGTCAGAAAATCCTACCTACTGACCCATAGCTCTAAAGGTACAGTCAGAAAATCCTACCTACTGACCCGTAGCTCTAAAGAAAATCCTACCTACTGACCCTTAGCTCTAAAGGTACAGTCAGAAAATCCTACCTACTGACCCGTAGCTCTAAAGGTACAGTCAGAAAATCCTACCTACTGACCCATAGCTCTAAAGGTACAGTCCGAAAATCTTACCTACTGACGTGAGCTCTAAAGGTACAGTCAGAAAATCCTACCTACTGACCCATAGCTTTAAAGGTACAGTCAGAAAATCCTACCTACTGACCCGTAGCTCTAAAGGTACAGTCAGAAAATCCTACCTACTGACCCGTAGCTCTAAAGGTACAGTCAGAAAATCCTACCTACTGACCCGTAGCTCTAAAGGTACAGTCAGAAAATCCTACCTACTGACCCGTAGCTCTAAAGGTAGTCAGAAAATCCTACCTACTGACCCGTAGCTCTAAAGGTACAGTCAGAAAATCCTACCTACTGACCCATAGCTCTAAAGGTAGTCAGAAAATCCTACCTACTGACCCATAGCTCTAAAGGTAGTCAGAAAATCCTACCTACTGACCCGTAGCTCTAAAGGTACAGTCAGAAAATCCTACCTACTGACCCATAGCTCTAAAGGTAGTCAGAAAATCCTACCTACTGACCCGTAGCTCTAAAGGTACAGTCAGAAAATCCTACCTACTGACCCATAGCTCTAAAGGTAGTCAGAAAATCCTACCTACTGACCCATAGCTCTAAAGGTAGTCAGAAAATCCTACCTACTGACCCTTAGCTCTAAAGGTAGTCAGAAAATCCTACCTACTGACCCATAGCTCTAAAGGTACAGTCAGAAAATCCTACCTACTGACCCATAGCTCTAAAGGTACAGTCAGAAAATCCTACCTACCGACCCATAGCTCTAAAGGTACAGTCAGAAAATCCTACCTACTGACCCGTAGCTCTAAAGGTACAGTCAGAAAATCCTACCTACTGACCCGTAGCTCTAAGGTAGTCAGAAAATCCTACCTACCGACCCATAGCTCTAAAGGTACAGTCAGAAAATCCTACCTACTGACCTGTAGCTCTAAAGGTACAGTCAGAAAATCCTACCTACTGACCCGTAGCTCTAAAGGTACAGTCAGAAAATCCTACCTACTGACCCGTAGCTCTAAAGGTACAGTCAGAAAATCCTACCTACTGACCCGTAGCTCTAAGGTAGTCAGAAAATCCTACCTACCGACCCATAGCTCTAAAGGTACAGTCAGAAAATCCTACCTACTGACCCGTAGCTCTAAAGGTACATCCTACCTACTGACCCATAGCTCTAAAGGTACAGTCAGAAAATCCTACCTACTGACCCGTAGCTCTAAAGGTACAGTCAGAAAATCCTACCTACTGACCCGTAGCTCTAAGGTAGTCAGAAAATCCTACCTACCGACCCATAGCTCTAAAGGTACAGTCAGAAAATCCTACCTACTGACCCGTAGCTCTAAAGGTACAGTCAGAAAATCCTACCTACTGACCCGTAGCTCTAAAGGTAGTCAGAAAATCCTACCTACTGACCCGTAGCTCTAAAGGTACAGTCAGAAAATCCTACCTACTGACCCGTAGCTCTAAAGGTACAGTCAGAAAATCCTACCTACTGACCCATAGCTCTAAAGGTACAGTCAGAAAATCTTACCTACTGACCCGTAGCTCTAAAGGTACAGTCAGAAAATCCTACCTACTGACCCATAGCTCTAAAGGTACAGTCAGAAAATCCTACCTACTGACCCGTAGCTCTAAAGGTACAGTCAGAAAATCCTACCTACTGACCCGTAGCTCTAAAGGTACAGTCAGAAAATCCTACCTACTGACCCGTAGCTCTAAAGGTACAGTCAGAAAATCCTACCTACTGACCCGTAGCTCTAAAGGTAGTCAGAAAATCCTACCTACTGACCCGTAGCTCTAAAGGTACAGTCAGAAAATCCTACCTACTGACCCATAGCTCTAAAGGTAGTCAGAAAATCCTACCTACTGACCCATAGCTCTAAAGGTAGTCAGAAAATCCTACCTACTGACCCGTAGCTCTAAAGGTACAGTCAGAAAATCCTACCTACTGACCCATAGCTCTAAAGGTAGTCAGAAAATCCTACCTACTGACCCGTAGCTCTAAAGGTACAGTCAGAAAATCCTACCTACTGACCCATAGCTCTAAAGGTAGTCAGAAAATTCTACCTACTGACCCATAGCTCTAAAGGTAGTCAGAAAATCCTACCTACTGACCCGTAGCTCTAAAGGTACAGTCAGAAAATCCTACCTACTGACCCGTAGCTCTAAGGTAGTCAGAAAATCCTACCTACCGACCCATAGCTCTAAAGGTACAGTCAGAAAATCCTACCTACTGACCCGTAGCTCTAAAGGTACAGTCAGAAAATCCTACCTACTGACCCGTAGCTCTAAAGGTACAGTCAGAAAATCCTACCTACTGACCCGTAGCTCTAAAGGTACAGTCAGAAAATCCTACCTACTGACCCGTAGCTCTAAGGTAGTCAGAAAATCCTACCTACCGACCCATAGCTCTAAAGGTACAGTCAGAAAATCCTACCTACTGACCCGTAGCTCTAAAGGTACAGTCAGAAAATCCTACCTACTGACCCGTAGCTCTAAAGGTACAGTCAGAAAATCCTACCTACTGACCCATAGCTCTAAAGGTACAGTCAGAAAATCCTACCTACTGACCCGTAGCTCTAAAGAAAATCCTACCTACTGACCCTTAGCTCTAAAGGTACAGTCAGAAAATCGTACCTACTGACCCGTAGCTCTAAAGGTACAGTCAGAAAATCCTACCTACTGACCCATAGCTCTAAAGGTACAGTCAGAAAATCTTACCTACTGACCCGTAGCTCTAAAGGTACAGTCAGAAAATCCTACCTACTGACCCATAGCTCTAAAGGTACAGTCAGAAAATCCTACCTACTGACCCGTAGCTCTAAAGGTACAGTCAGAAAATCCTACCTACTGACCCGTAGCTCTAAAGGTACAGTCAGAAAATCCTACCTACTGACCCGTAGCTCTAAAGGTACAGTCAGAAAATCCTACCTACTGACCCGTAGCTCTAAAGGTAGTCAGAAAATCCTACCTACTGACCCGTAGCTCTAAAGGTACAGTCAGAAAATCCTACCTACTGACCCATAGCTCTAAAGGTAGTCAGAAAATCCTACCTACTGACCCATAGCTCTAAAGGTAGTCAGAAAATCCTACCTACTGACCCGTAGCTCTAAAGGTACAGTCAGAAAATCCTACCTACTGACCCGTAGCTCTAAAGGTAGTCAGAAAATCCTACCTACTGACCCGTAGCTCTAAAGGTACAGTCAGAAAATCCTACCTACTGACCCATAGCTCTAAAGGTAGTCAGAAAATCCTACCTACTGACCCATAGCTCTAAAGGTAGTCAGAAAATCCTACCTTCTGACCCTTAGCTCTAAAGGTAGTCAGAAAATCCTACCTACTGACCCATAGCTCTAAAGGTACAGTCAGAAAATCCTACCTACTGACCCTTAGCTCTAAAGGTAGTCAGAAAATCCTACCTACTGACCCGTAGCTCTAAAGGTACAGTCAGAAAATCCTACCTACTGACCCGTAGCTCTAAAGGTACAGTCAGAAAATCCTACCTACTGACCCATAGCTCTAAAGGTACAGTCAGAAAATCTTACCTACTGACCCGTAGCTCTAAAGGTACAGTCAGAAAATCCTACCTACTGACCCGTAGCTCTAAAGGTACAGTAAGAAAATCCTACCTACTGACCCATAGCTCTAAAGGTACAGTCAGAAAATCCTACCTACTGACCCTTAGCTCTAAAGGTACAGTCAGAAAATCCTACCTACTGACCCGTAGCTCTAAGGTACAGTCAGAAAATCCTACCTACTGACCCGTAGCTCTAAGGTACAGTCAGAAAATCCTACCTACTGACCCGTAGCTCTAAAGGTACAGTCAGAAAATCCTACCTACTGACCCATAGCTCTAAAGGTACAGTCAGAAAATCCTACCTACTGACCCATAGCTCTAAGGTAGTCAGAAAATCCTACCTACTGACCCTTAGCTCTAAAGGTAGTCAGAAAATCCTACCTACCGACCCATAGCTCTAAAGGTAGTCAGAAAATCCTACCTACTGACCCGTAGCTCTAAAGGTACAGTCAGAAAATCCTACCTACTGACCCGTAGCTCTAAAGGTAGTCAGAAAATCCTACCTACTGACCCGTAGCTCTAAAGGTACAGTCAGAAAATCCTACCTACTGACCCGTAGCTCTAAAGGTACAGTCAGAAAATCCTACCTACTGACCCATAGCTCTAAGGTAGTCAGAAAATCCTACCTACTGACCCTTAGCTCTAAAGGTAGTCAGAAAATCCTACCTACTGACCCGTAGCTCTAAGGTACAGTCAGAAAATCCTACCTACTGACCCGTAGCTCTAAAGGTACAGTCAGAAAATCCTACCTACTGACCCATAGCTCTAAAGGTACAGTCAGAAAATCCTACCTACTGACCCATAGCTCTAAGGTAGTCAGAAAATCCTACCTACTGACCCTTAGCTCTAAAGGTAGTCAGAAAATCCTACCTACCGACCCATAGCTCTAAAGGTAGTCAGAAAATCCTACCTACTGACCCGTAGCTCTAAAGGTACAGTCAGAAAATCCTACCTACTGACCCGTAGCTCTAAAGGTAGTCAGAAAATCCTACCTACTGACCCGTAGCTCTAAAGGTACAGTCAGAAAATCCTACCTACTGACCCATAGCTCTAAAGGTACAGTCAGAAAATCCTACCTACTGACCCATAGCTCTAAGGTAGTCAGAAAATCCTACCTACTGACCCTTAGCTCTAAAGGTAGTCAGAAAATCCTACCTACTGACCCGTAGCTCTAAGGTACAGTCAGAAAATCCTACCTACTGACCCGTAGCTCTAAAGGTACAGTCAGAAAATCCTACCTACTGACCCATAGCTCTAAAGGTACAGTCAGAAAATCCTACCTACCGACCCGTAGCTCTAAAGGTACAGTCAGAAAATCCTACCTACTGACCCGTAGCTCTAAAGGTACAGTCAGAAAATCCTACCTACCGACCCGTAGCTCTAAAGGCACAGTCAGAAAATCCTACCTACTGACCCATAGCTCTAAAGGTACAGTCAGAAAATCCTACCTACCGACCCGTAGCTCTAAAGGTAGTCAGAAAATCCTACCTACTGACCCATAGCTCTAAAGGTACAGTCAGAAAATCCTACCTACTGACCCGTAGCTCTAAAGGTACAGTCAGAAAATCCTACCTACTGACCCATAGCTCTAAGGTAGTCAGAAAATCCTACCTACTGACCCTTAGCTCTAAAGGTAGTCAGAAAATCCTACCTACTGACCCGTAGCTCTAAGGTACAGTCAGAAAATCCTACCTACTGACCCGTAGCTCTAAAGGTACAGTCAGAAAATCCTACCTACTGACCCATAGCTCTAAAGGTACAGTCAGAAAATCCTACCTACCGACCCATAGCTCTAAAGGTACAGTCAGAAAATCCTACCTACTGACCCGTAGCTCTAAAGGTACAGTCAGAAAATCCTACCTACCGACCCGTAGCTCTAAAGGCACAGTCAGAAAATCCTACCTACTGACCCATAGCTCTAAAGGTACAGTCAGAAAATCCTACCTACAGACCCGTAGCTCTAAAGGTAGTCAGAAAATCCTACCTACTGACCCATAGCTCTAAAGGTACAGTCAGAAAATCCTACCTACTGACCCGTAGCTCTAAAGGTACAGTCAGAAAATCCTACCTACTGACCCATAGCTCTAAAGGTACAGTCAGAAAATCCTACCTACCGACCCGTAGCTCTAAAGGTAGTCAGAAAATCCTACCTACTGACCCGTAGCTCTAAAGGTACAGTCAGAAAATCCTACCTACTGACCCTTAGCTCTAAAGGTACAGTCAGAAAATCTTACCTACTGACCCGTAGCTCTAAAGGTACAGTCAGAAAATCCTACCTACTGACCCTTAGCTCTAAAGGTAGTCAGAAAATCCTACCTACTGACCCATAGCTCTAAAGGTACAGTCAGAAAATCCTACCTACTGACCCGTAGCTCTAAAGGTACAGTCAGAAAATCCTACCTACTGACCCTTAGCTCTAAAGGTACAGTCAGAAAATCCTACCTACTGACCCATAGCTCTAAAGGTACAGTCAGAAAATCCTACCTACTGACCCGTAGCTCTAAAGAAAATCCTACCTACTGACCCGTAGCTCTAAAGGTACAGTCAGAAAATCCTACCTACTGACCCGTAGCTCTAAAGGTAGTCAGAAAATCCTACCTACTGACCCGTAGCTCTAAAGGTACAGTCAGAAAATCCTACCTACTGACCCGTAGCTCTAAAGAAAATCCTACCTACTGACCCATAGCTCTAAAGGTACAGTCAGAAAATCCTACCTACTGACCCGTAGCTCTAAAGGTAGTCAGAAAATCCTACCTACTGACCCGTAGCTCTAAAGGTACAGTCAGAAAATCCTACCTACTGACCCATAGCTCTAAAGGTACAGTCAGAAAATCCTACCTACTGACCCGTAGCTCTAAAGGTACAGTCAGAAAATCCTACCTACTGACCCGTAGCTGTAAAGGTACAGTCAGAAAATCCTACCTACTGACCCGTAGCTCTAAAGGTACAGTCAGAAAATCCTACCTACTGACCCGTAGCTCTAAAGGTACAGTCAGAAAATCCTACCTACTGACCCTTAGCTCTAAAGGTACAGTCAGAAAATCCTACCTACTGACCCGTAGCTCTAAAGGTACAGTCAGAAAATCCTACCTACTGACCCGTAGCTCTAAGGTACAGTCAGAAAATCCTACCTACTGACCCATAGCTCTAAGGTACAGTCAGAAAATCCTACCTACTGACCCGTAGCTCTAAAGGTACAGTCAGAAAATCCTACCTACTGACCCGTAGCTCTAAGGTACAGTCAGAAAATCTTACCTACTGACCTGTAGCTCTAAAGGTACAGTCGAAAACAGCAAACAATTATATTTATATTAGGTGGTGGGTGACTATGAGGTACCATTAGCTTCTATTAAACCCAAATTGATAATATATGTCTCGACATCAGTATTTGTCACAGGCAATAGATAAAAACCTAGTCCAGACACAAAATAATTTATTCCGTTTTGCATGCTTGAGTATAAGGTAAACAATAGAATGAAAATATTGTGAAATAACTTGACCATTTATGTTTATAAATCTGAAATATAAGACATGATCTGTTTCCTGTTGTCAATTTCTGTTACTCGTAGACAGGTCAGCTGCAGAAATGGTATACACCTGGTGTTGACAGTAGATAACCCTGTATCAATCCTTTTTGCTGAAAAATCTGTAAACATTCAATTTATTTATCAATAGCAAGTACAAAAGGTAACATGTGTAATAACTTGTTACAAAAGGAAACATGTGTAATAACTTGTTACAAAAGGTAACATGTGTAATAACTTGTTACAAAAGGTAAGATGTATAATAACTTGTTACAAAAGGTAACATGTGTAATAACTTGTTACAAAAGGTAACATGTGTAATAACTTGTTACAAAAGGTAAGATGTGTCATAACTTGTTACAAAAGGCAACATGTATAATAACTTGTTACAAAAGGTAACATGTATAATAACTTGTTACAAAAGGTAACATGTGTAATAACTTGTTACAAAAGGTAACATGTATAATAACTTGTTACAAACGGTAACATGTGTAATAACTTGTTACAAAAGGTAACATGTATAATAACTTGTTACAAAAGGTAACATGTATAATAACTTGTTACAAAAGGTAACATGTGTCATAACTTGTTACAAAAGGTAACATGTATAATAACTTGTTACAAAAGTTAACATGTCTAATAACTTGTTACAAAAGGTAACATGTGTAATAACTTGTTACAAAAGGTAACATGTGTAATAACTTGTTACAAAAGGTAACATGTGTAATAACTTGTTACAAAAGGTAACATGTGTAATAACTTGTTACAAATGTAACATGTGTAATAACTTGTTACAAAAGGTAACATGTGTAATAACTTGTTACAAAAGGTAACATGTATAATAACTTGTTACAAAAGGTAACATGTGTAATAACTTGTTACAAAAGGTAACATGTATAATAACTTGTTACAAAAGGTAACATGTGTAATAACTTGTTACAAAAGGTAACATGTATAATAACTTGTTACAAAAGGTAAGATGTATAATAACTTGTTACAAAAGCTAACATGTGTAATAACTTGTTACAAAAGGTAACATGTGTAATAACTTGTTACAAAAGGTAACATGTGTAATAACTTGTTACAAAAGGTAACATGTATAATAACTTGTTACAAAAGGTAACATGTGTAATAACTTGTTACAAAAGGTAACATGTGTAATAACTTGTTACAAAGGTAACATGTGTAATAACTTGTTACAAAAGTAACATGTGTCATAACTTGTTACAAAAGGTAACATGTGTAATAACTTGTTACAAAAGGTAACATGTGTAATAACTTGTTACAAAAGGTAAGATGTATAATAACTTGTTACAAAAGGTAAGATGTATAATAACTTGTTACAAAAGGTAACATGTGTAATAACTTGTTACAAACGGTAACATGTGTAATAACTTGTTACAAAAGGTAAGATGTATAATAACTTGTTACAAAAGGTAAGATGTATAATAACTTGTTACAAAAGGTAAGATGTGTAATAACTTGTTACAAAAGGTAAGATGTGTAATAACTTGTTACAAAAGGTAAGATGTGTAATAACTTGTTACAAAAGGTAACATGTGTAATAACTTGTTACAAAAGGTAAGATGTGTAATAACTTGTTACAAAAGGTAACATGTGTAATAACTTGTTACAAAAGGTAAGATGTATAATAACTTGTTACAAAAGGTAACATGTGTAATAACTTGTTACAAAAGGTAACATGTATAATAACTTGTTACAAAAGGTAACATGTGTAATAACTTGTTACAAAAGGTAAGATGTATAATAACTTGTTACATATATTTGTGAAAACAATCATAAACATACATTTTTCGAACTTTTAGAAACATTATTTCATCATCTTTGTATATTAAGTTTATGTAAACAACATTTAATAATTGTCACCTGAAGAGCTGCAGGGAACAGAGAAAGTACAATATACAGATTTGTACATGTGAATTATTTTCTTAACTTATCAATATATTATGCAGGCTAGTCTGTACTCAATCGGTAATTATTTACAGGTAAGATTTGTCTGAATAGTTTAGTTTACTGATCAGCAGAATAAATAAAAAACAATAGAAAACCCCAAATAAAATACCTTCCAATGACATGCTGTTCAACAAATCTGCAGGATGTGAAGATTGGTCCGTCTTGGAACTTACAGGTTTATATCTGACTGCCATATTGACATTTCTTTTGATTTGTGTATTGTCACACAATATAAATATAAACTTCTCTAAAATGGTTCCAAAATTGGGAAAGGTCTGAAAAAAAAATCTTGTAATTAGTAGCATTATTTGTGAATCGAAGGATATGGAAATTGTCCTTTTTGACAGACATGCAGCTCCTCATGCATGACTCGGGTAAAATAAAACTATAAATATGGTTTTTCATCATAGCCCATACTGCAGGTAAAACAAGCATGAAGTTTTTATTTACAAAAGTCATTCATTAGTATCTGCAATTTAAATGTCCAGGTACTACTGAAAAGAGCTTTAGAACACAGATTGAAGCAGTTTTCTAAACAACTGTTATCTGTATTTAGAATTGATCGATCAATAGACTGACAGGTCATTGTATTTCAACTATGAATCACTTTGTAAGGACATTAAATCAGCTGCAAATTTAAAAAAAAATAAAATACTTGCAATCAATTTATGAAACTTAAAAAATCAGCCTTGATATAAGTTTTGCTCATCATACCATATATGAGAAAAAAATCTCATGCAACACTGAAGATCTAAATAATGTTGAACCATGAAACAATTATTTCTCGCTAACAAAATTGTAAATAGAATTAGTGTGTTTTTCAAAACAAACATTCATTTATTTTTGTCAGTTACCAACTTTGGTAACAATGTAAAGTTTATTGATAATGACGATTATAGATTGTTATGGAAGTAACAAGAATGAGTAGTATTTCCAGGACAGTCCATACAAATAATGTAACTATGGAATAGAAAATATATCCTTATCAAAATTTTTATACAATACCTGCTGAAGAAATATTTCTCCATGAGATTTGACAGACAATTTCAAAGCCTCCCACTCTTCATTGGATAACAACAAAACTGCCTGCACTTCTGTGTCTAAACAACTCACCATGGCAACACTAGTTCCATCATCGATTATAACACTACAATACAATGTGTTAAGTAGCTATGATAAAACTTAAACATTTCACCAATCATTATTAGGGACTGGTCAATATTTATTTGGGGGTTGGGACCGGTGCAAAATGCAATAGGACACATACTTTTTTATGCCTGTATATACATGGGACTCGGAGTTTTGTTGTTGTCAGCACTGGTAGGACAACAAGTTTTTTTTTCACAATTAAAATGTCATTAACGATACCAAGGTTAATAGAATTTATTACGCCAGACATGTGTTTCGTCTAATCAAGACTCATCAGTGGTGCTCTACCCCAAACAATATTTAAAATCCAAATGAATAAGATCTTTTAGAGCTTTTATCACCAAACTTACAAAAAGTTACACCAAATCTGGCTAAGGCTATCTACACCTGAAAATAGATAAACCTATTTATGAAATTTTTTAGCAATAAATTTAGACAATGACTACAATACTGAAAGAATCAGTGATATTCCTGTCAGCACCGAAGTGTGACTACTGGGCTGGTGATACCCTTGGGGACTAACTAAGGTTTATCTATTTTCAAGGTGTAGACAACCATTTTCAAAAGTTTCATTAAAATCAAATGCAAACTTTGTCCATAACATCTTTTTTGTAAAAACTTTCTTTTGTTTTTGTCAACTGTGACCTTGAAATTTGACTGAATCCCCCAAAATTGATAATCTTCTTACCAACCCAATATGTAACAATATCCCATTGTTTTATTTAAATCGTATGCAAGCTTTATGAATTATCATCTGGAAAACAAATTCCGACAGAGGAACAGATGGACGGACACGAGTACCACTATATAACCCAGACTCTGTCGAGTGGGGGTATAAAATATATCGGTTCTTAAATATTTATTTTTATGTAGTCTATTTATTCACATTTCATATGGTTTTACATAAAAATTACTGTGGCTGTACGCGAGGCTTATCCGCCATGAAAGATATCTCATGGCAGCAATCAATTATGTGGCTGAGGTAATTGGGGTTGACGTCAGATACCCAGAATCCTTTCCTGAGATTGCAAAATTGTATTAATCAGATTTACCTCATTCTTGCAACAAACTTGTATCATCAGATTTACCTCATTCTTGCAACAAACTTGTATTCATCAGAATGACATGATGTATTACTACAGCCTTCCATAACAAGACTGCCACACATCTGACAAACACACTTCATCGATATCTTCAATACTTTCTGTATAAAACAAACACAGGAGAATTCCTTTAAAGCACTGTCCAGCCAAAGGTCCATTAGATAGGCTGTCTGTAAAGTTTCAGATTTATCAATCTTTTGAATACAGTTTTCCTCTGAATTGGTGAACCTAAAACTAACATAAATACATCAAAATATATTTTGAAGAAAAATATGTTTAAAAGCAAATTATTTAAACTGTGCTTGAGACTCACCCCACTACACACACAAACAACGATGTATAATTTCCCCCCTCATATAGAATTAGCATAGTTACATAAAGTTAAATACTTCCGTCAAGATTTTGTTTGTTTGTTTGATTATTTATTTGTATGATTTTCTGACAGTTTACATATATTATATATGCAACCAAATTTACTTCAGCAGTAATAAAAACTTCATGTAGGTAGATAACCAAACATTCCTGCATTTTGGGATTTCAATTCGTTAGGCCTAACTGTTTTAGAGAATATTTTGAAGAAAAAAATTTTCACAAGGTTTTACTTTAAAAGATTGTTTTGCATTAGTGGCCGTCTTGGATTTCAGATTATGAACTAGAAACAAAAAATTCAAATTAAGAACAGAACCACCCTGATAATATATGTGCATGATTTGGTTTAAATGTGTGAAACAGCATTTGAGAAGAAGCTGTTTGCATGTATTATCCATAGAGGTCTACATTGTATGTTAAAGCATGATCCTTGTTTTAAGATCTGTGCCAAAAATTATTAGAGCACCATCCTGGCATCATTTTTGAGTGATGTGGTTTAAATGCTTTATACTTACCTACTGGACACCACACCTGCCTGCCGGCTATAATTATGCAGCAATTAAAATTTGTGTTTTACTTACCTACTGGACACTACATCAGCTGACCCTCTATAATGATGCAGTACAGGTAAAGCCTGCTTTATACTTACCTACTGGACACTACATCAGCTGACCCTCTATAATGATACAGTACAGGTAAAGCCTGCTTTATACTTACCTACTGGACACTACATCAGCTGACCCTCTATAATGATGCAGTACAGGTAAAGCCTGCTTTTTACTTACCTACTGGACACTACATCAGCTGACCCTCGATAATGATGCAGTACAGGTAAAGCCTGCTTTTTACTTACCTACTGGACACTACATCAGCTGACCCTCTGTAATGATGCAGTACAGTTAAAGATGATACAACACTGTATTGACAATAAATGACACCCTTCCTGGAAACTCTTCTCTCTACATGTTCAAGGTAGATAACTGATCCTGGTATTAGTCCTAGTGGGTAGACTATGTTGTCTAGTTTTAAGTAAACAGAGATCTCGCTGTCAGATTTCAGACATCTGACCTGAAGCTGCACCTGCCAGTTGTCAAGGGTTGATACATGATAAACTAAAACAATAAATTTCGAATAATTATACCACTGCTTCACAGAAGAGGTGGGTATACAGTTTTACCCTTGTCCGTCCGCAGTTTTCTAAGCAACTATAGCATGCAGAAACCTGATATTTTGCACTTTGCTTTATCCTATAGTGCCATATGGTGTATAGCGATTTCATGCTCCTTTGTCATCTACTTCCTGTTTACATAACAATTTTTGGCTGGGGTATAACTAGTGAACATTAGATTACAGATACACTTGTTTAATGTTAGAAAATATTTTATTAATTTAAAATTTCGTGCCTTAAAAGAAGTGCTGTTAAAAATTGCAAGTCTCTAGTCAAGAAAAATTAAAATTAGAACTAAATATTCTATTTTAGAATAAAATAATAGTTTGGCTTGCACTCCACTAAATTGCTAAACGTCTAAAGTTGCTGAATTGTGGGTAATTGTTACTGTTACAGAGTTTGGAATGTCACAACAATTACATTATTTAAATATTTGATAAGAGTGTGTCATATATACTAAAACATAGCTGAGACTTTTTTTTAATTCAGCAAATCATTTAATGTACATTTAACAAATTCCTGAAAATTACAGATCCATACACCAGATACGAAAATTTATGAGACCCGAAGATAGCAATTTTCTGACATTCAATAATTCCTACATAATAGTATAATAGCAATGAAAATGCTTGTTCCGATACCTTTTGCAAAAGAACTACTGTCTACTTTAAGTCTTTTTAGGACCATTCCAACATTGTCTGGTTCAAGATGGACTCTTCTTACTATTCTTCCAATAATATTTATATAGTCATCACATGGTCTAAAAAATGCAAATTAGAGATTTAATTAAATGAATTAATCTTCACCATTTATGACTAAAATAACTGGTACATATTTCCACAATTAATAACAGTGAATTGATAAACACCAAAATTAACTGCCTCCAACATTTGACATAATGTGTTGACAGTTTAATAAAGCATTACAAATACATTGTACATTGTATTTAAAACTGGAAAACTTGCACTGAATGGAAATCCAAGATCATTTGTTTGAAAAGGGCCAATAGTCACTGTAAATATAAGATCTCATTTGAAGAGCATCAATAGTCACTGCCCAATACAAGATCCCATGCAGCACACGGTTTATGACACTTTTCAGTTATATAATAGCATCTAGTTTTTAATGAGAGAAGAAAAAGGACACAGAGAAAACAGACAGGACAATTGGTAATCCTCATCAATAAGACGTTGCCCAAAGTTGGGCTCAAACTCTCTACTCCAGTGATGACACACTGGTGGTTAACAGTAGATGGTTAACTATTTTGACCAATAGGCCACTCAATCATTGTTAATTTTTCTTTCTGAACATCTCATTTCTTTTATATATCATTAACTGTAAAGCAACACACCAAATCAAAATTTAATTAAAGTTTGTTTTTGTATACAAAAACGATGTCTCCGCCTCGTTCCCCACATTTGACCCAGAGGATAAAAATTTCCTTGTAATATGCACAACTAAATATGGTGTACTTGCTACACACCAACTTTCGTAAAATTTGATGCAGTAGTTTCAGAGGAGTTGAGCGGAAACCATGATTTATAAGGAATTGTTGGAAAATTCTAAGTTCAAAGGGCCATAACTCCCACAAAATTTTGAGGATAAAAAATTCCTGGTAATATGCACAACCACATATGGTGTACTTGCGATGTACCAAGTTTCGTAAAATTTGGTTCAGTAGTTTCAGAGGAGTTGAGCGAAAACATGATTTATGAGGAATTTTTGGAAAATTCTAAGTTCAAAGGGCCATAACTCCCACAATATTTTGAGGAACAGAATTTCCAGGTAATATGCTACATATGGTGTACTTTTTACATACCAAGTTTCATAAAATTTAGTTAAGTAGTTTCAGAGGAGTTGAGCGGAATAACTTTGTGACAGACAGACGGACGGATGGATGGACAGGACAAAAACAATATGTCTGTCTCCCCACCAAGTGGGGGGAGACATAATTAACTGAAGACTTTAAATTCACTTCTTAATTAAACTCTAGCAAACTATGTCAAAGAAGGAATGGACAAAATCCCTTCCATGTAATTTAGCATAAGGGGGTCAAAATCTACACTGTAAAAACTTTCAATGTTTGCTGTGTTTATTGAAAGGAAAAAGCTATCTGCGAAACCAACAATTCTTTAGGTCTTTTGGATAGTGTTTATTTGGCAGACTATAGAGGTCCGCCATATAAAAAAGATGTCAAAGAACCTTAAGAGCTACGGTTTTTTTCGCAGCTAGGAGTAAGCCAGAGGGAAAACCCCAATTTTAGACAAGAAACAGAAAAAAAAGTTTGGTTTGCCGGACCTTGCTATACAATTTTTGGATCAGAGAGTAGTAGTTTCTACATAATAATCAAATTAGAGGGTCCTTAGAATAATTTGTCTGTTGGGACCAGTGGTCCAGTGATTTTTGGCAACTCTGTAGACACTATGTATACCATACCCATCATTCTGAATGTTGACAATTTTATCTGTTGGTTCTTCTTTCTAAATAATGCAAAAAATACAACTATACCAGCCTTAAAGAGAAGCATTGGCCACTAAACATCAGTTTAAAAAAACATTGCACACAAAAAATAAAAACACAAGAAATTTTTTGATGTATATACGGAATCCTGATTATTCCAAAATTTGTGTTAAAATAATTTTTGCTCTCATCAGCATCAAGAACATTAATACTTTGGTAATCAATGAAATATCTATTGTTTACATAAAATAAATAATATTTCTTCTTTTTTTCCATCTACAAGCCATAGCTTTAAATTAAGATTTTGTACACAGAATATTACTATAAGCTAATGACAAGAAATAAAACTTTTGTACTATATACCTGTGCATGAAATTCTCTTTGAACTGTTGCAGTTTCTGGCAGAACATTTAACACATAATCACCTGCTCTTTTGGCAGATTGTTTTATTTGCCAAGGTAGCTTTTGGTTTTGAGCTGTTACAATGTCAAGATGACTAAATCTATAACAGTATCCGGATTTTATAAGAGGGTAATATTTTATATTTGATTTTTCAAGCAAAAATAACTGACATTTCGAACAAGTCTGTTTTCCCTGGGACATTCCAGTATATTTCTTCTTCAATTCAGAATTTTGAATAGAACTGTCGTCTGCTCTATTCACAGAGGTTTGTTCTGTAATATCTACATTCTTAAAATGTGGAAATTTGCAAACATGTACAATAAACGATAAGCCACAATTTTGTTTTGCCCATTCTGTGTATCTTAATGATTCCTTATGATTAACAAACAATCCACCAATTTGAAAACTTCTGGTCGTGTAGGAATCAATTTGCTGTTTTCCGTTGCAGGAATGTTTTGATTTCCATATTAGGATAACATCTGACATGGAGAACATTAGATATTTTCTCCACAATACTTTGCCACTTTTCTCATTAATGCTGTCTATATTTTGAAGTTCTGTAAAATTTCCAACAAGAAACCTCTCCTTTACGATATAAAATTTTGTTATGGCTACTAGGCAACCACTGTGATCTGGATGAAGAAATGGACATGTAAACTTTGAGCTCAAAGTCTGATGGCATAAACAACAATTTTTACTGCAGATGTGATATTGGTCAAGGTCATGTTCTGTTTCTATGACAACACAATCAATAAATTCTGTTTTATCTCTAAGCTGGACTTGTGCTGTCTTTGAAGATATGTGAATTTCTCCTATTAAAATCTGAAAAAAGTTATTAAAAAATTAATGCCTAATCAGCATAAGGTGTACAGAATATTCCAATACATAGTTTTTGTTGTTTGTTTGGTGTTTAATGCCACTTTCAGTTACAACTAGAAAACTGGCAATCTTTGTCAAATAAGATTGGAGTCTAGCGTACACTGCCCGAAGTGCAACTTGAACCTGTAACCTTAGTGTTGACAGACAATGTGATCAATCATTTACCACTTGGCCACCGAGGCCCTTTTGTTGACAATTAGGATGTGGCTATTTGAAATAGGTAAAAAGATATAACTGAACATTTTAATTGAGTGGTGATCACATTCTGATGTGAACATATAATGAATTCAATAAATTTTAACAAACAAACTAAATTTGAATTCAGAATAAACTTAGGCATTTTTGGCTTCAGACAACAGATGAGCACGTTTGGTCAACAGATTTTCTTACACAGAGTAGGCTTCATCCAAATGATGAATAGATCTTGGAAAATGTTTAATAGTAAAACTGTTTTGGTTACTTTTCTTTTTACTATTTTACATTTTTTACAATAGCAGAAAAATATGTTCATTGTAAGCCTCAAATTGACTCTAATGAAATGCATTAGTGTATGTATTATCTTAAATGCTAGGGGAGCAAGTTTTCAAGTATATCATGGCAAGAACAAGGTTATGCATTATGCATAGTTTTATATTATATGCTTTGTAATAGACCAACACGTTAAAGTGGACTTTAATGTAACTGTATAGTCAGACATGTCACTCCCTCTTGGACAAAAGACAACTGTTCCTGTTCATCTCTGGAATGCTGTATGCTAAGCTGAATTTTTGTCTTCGGTTTGATAAAGGTCGCTGACAATCCAGGCAAATATATACTATCAAATATCACATCATTAATTAAAGTAGCCCCAGCAGCAGGGTTGCTAAGTTTCAGATTAGCTTAACAGCGGTGAGTGATGCTAGTTATCAAACAAGATATAAACAAATACCACAAAGAATTTAAAATTAGCAGCAGTGGTCAACAATCCTATTCAAATGACTCGATCTGTCATAAAACTGTTTATTTTTAGGAGTTAAAGAACATTTGTGGCTAATTTATGAAGAGAGAAAGAGATCCAAAAATTGGCTAAAATCTATCACAATAAATAGGTCAGGAAGAGATAGGATTGATAATACTACAATTTATATAAAACTGCTGAACTGCAAATTTCATTAATTCTGTAGGTAGGTAGTTTGGACAAATGAATGCTATGGGATTGTTTTATTTACATTATTTGTTTGTCGTCTTAACTTATCCTAAAAATTTTGAAAACCATTAATTCCAAGACATATCTGCACTCATACATTCTAAAAGAAAATCTGACTTATAAATCCAAAATTAAAAATATATACAGAACCACTCTTTTCCTGATCAATCATATAGCTCCAGTAGAGAGTCTGATTCCAATCTTTACTCCCATCATGCCTTGCTGCAGCCATATCATTCATTTTATTGTCTGCTTCAGAAATATCAATCTCACAAAGTTCTGGAGTCTCAATAATGAACTCTTCCTGAAAGAAACAAAGAAAAAATTACATTTCAAATTTAATATCTCGAAAAGGCAAAAAAATAAGCATAACAAATGGGGAGGAAGATCAGTGTTTGTCTAGTTCTTGTTTAACTCCCCAAAATTGAAAATGATTATTCAAAGCAAAAAATAGCCGTAGAAAAAATTAAACAAAAGGGGGCACTTTTCCACAAGAATTTACATTATGTCCTAGTAAACAATTATTTTTATAACATCTTGTAATACTGGAAGACAATGGAGTGAATATAGATGATGGTTAACGTTCAGAAATTTTAATTCAAGGCACAAAAAACCACTTTAAAGCAGGAGTTGTTTCTTGATCAGAAGACCACAAGTTGTTTCTTGGTCGCATGACCTCTTGGTCACATGATAATTTTGATGTTAAAAACTCACAGTATCTGGCTTAAAACAGGACACGTGGTTATTATTATACACTTCATGCAAATGATTCCTTCTTGGGAACAATTTACAATCAATTCCTTGTAAAACAAGTAAAATTGCTTCCAACCTGAAAATAAAAGCCAAATTTTATTATTTATGTGAAAGTGAAATATTTTATTTTCTAAATATATATATACTAAATGATTATTAGTATGTAACAGAAGCCATATCTTTTTACTAGCACATAGCAGATCTGTAGCCATTGAAAATCAAAGGAGCTATCGGAGTACCTCTCACTTGGTTTGTTGCTGGCTGCCAGTCCAGGATACAGTGTTAGATTCCTATTGGTGCCACTGTTACATGACGTTATTTCATGCTTCACCCTTACACTGGCACGCAACTAAAAATCCTCATGTATGGGTTACCAGGTTAGGTGTGAATCATCAATATATGATTCTTTGTAGGGAAGGAAGTGAAACAGGAGGCCTTCTTCAGATCACTTTGTTAGCTTGCTGGCTGGCTATACAGAGAAACCTGCATGGCATTTCCTTCAAACATTTAACTGCTTTTATTCCATCTGTCATTTTATATAATAAATGTATGTACTAAGTTTTAGTATCCTAGATACTTAAATTTCCATGTGTTTTAACTGATCATTTAGAGATATTATATGGGGAACTCTGACATATACTATTTGCCAATGTGTTCCTGTATTCTAATGAAACTGAATTTCTTCAATGTATTATTCAAGAGAAGAAAATAATTTCATGTATACATATTTTTGAAATCCTTTGAATTAACAACCCTCAATTTGTTGAGTGTCTTTCATTAATATATCTATCAGAACTGGAAACAGCTTCATCTACATCAATTTTAGGCTTACACCTTAAATATGATTCAAATTGTCATCTCAACACAAGGATTACCACAAATAAAACAATACTAACTTTAAAATTATAAATTTTCCTCTTATGCAACAATATTCTAGCTTCTCCTGCATACAATATCTATATTTCTGTATTGATAAAGTATGCAAGACTTATAAACCAGGGTTACTATAAAAAATGACTTGTCTGCACCTTTAAGGTTTTACTATACATGCTATATATTCTAACTCGTTTGAAAATATGATTGCAGACAGTTTCCCCCATTTTTAAGTTCAGTACATAGAGACTGTTATGCGATGATCATTTGATACACCTGTAACTAACTAGTTGTGTATGATACCCAACCATTTTCATCAACACAGCAAGTCACACACTACAGAAATGGAAGCAGGAGGTTTAGCATGCCATAAAACCTGGTTTAACACATCATTTCATTTGAAATGCCTGTATCTCGGACTTTGATTTGGGGGTTGTGTTTTTTGACAGTTTCCTAGGTAACATTATTTTATTATTACCTTCATATGCTAGCTTTAGTGTATTATATGCAACTCTCTGCTACATATGAACACAAGCTTTCATAGGCTATAGTTATTGTGAAAAAAAATCGAAGAATGTGTCCATGGGAAACAGATGCCCCTGCTAAATGAAGTCCCAAACAGGAAGTAGTTGTCCGACAGGTCGGAAAGTTGCTTAGGACGTACAACTTGTGATACTAAACCACCCTGCCAAATTTTAAATTGTTCTCATGAACGGTTTCTGAGAAAAGCTTGACGGAAATTCGTACGTACGGACAGACGTATTTACGTACAAATGAAGTCCCACACAGGAAGTAGTTGTCTGAAAGGTCTGCAAGTCGCTTAGGACATAAAACTTGTGATGCTGAACCACCCTGCCAAATTTCAAATTCAGTCTTCACGAAATGCGTCGGTCCGACGGACAAAACCGATATAATAACGCTTGGACCGGTAAAAAATCGTGTTTCGTCGGTCTGAAAGTCCGACATTGTTATTATCGAAGTTCAAGTTGCCCTGATGGTTCGTTCACAGAAAATACTTATATATCTGGTAGTACTGATTCACACAGACTTCCAACTTTTGAGTAAATATGTAAAACCAATACAAACTGCAAAGATCCTGCGTATTTAACTCATTTTGAAACGTTTTAGTTTGGCAAATGGATTACGCGCCATTTGTTTATTTCCGGGATACGTCTAATTACCAACAGCGGGAAATGAGAAAAAAATAGACTACAATGGCCTTTAATGAAAAATCGTAACTGTTTGATAAACAAACACTTAAAAAATGGGGTTGAAACTAAAAAATTCGTTTAAAACATATTTTATTTTAATCATTGGCTTTGATAATATATAAAATATATAATAGTAAGCTGAAATTGAAGGAATAAAAATAAATGGTTATCAATGACCTCATGATAATTTCTATAGATAGGTTTTCCATGAAGCAGTTACTTTCAGCTTTGTGAATTATTTCTGTGTTTAATAAAATGTTATTTTATTTATATTCTTTTGGATGTTGTCCAGATATACACAGCTTGTTTAGAACAGTTATGAACAGTATGATGTTTACAATAACTTTTATGTATGATATGTCTGTATCTACATGCATATAAGGTAGCTAGTTAAATGTAAACAATGGCTACATCGACAAATTTGGTCCGGCAAAAGTTGCTTCGGTCCAGCATTTCTGGGGAAGTTGGTGGACCGAATGTCCACCAATCTTTGGAAAGATTTCGTGACGACTGAAATTGTTCTCATGTACAGTTTCTGAGATAAGCTTGACGGAAATTCGTATGGATGTACATACGTACAGATGGCCAGACGGCTTCAAAAGTATTTGCTTCCTATTTATTATTGCACAAAAACTTGCCATGGATTGTATCTGTGAGTTTAAAGTGTTAATGAAAGTTTTCTGGATATATAGCTCCTCATTACAAATAGTATTCTATACTGCAAATCAGTAAACAAATTCCACATATATTTAATTAAACTATTTTACTGATAAAACATACTTTTCCACAGAGTAGCTTGAAAATTTCTTCTTAAACTTTAGAATGGTATCCACAACAAAAGTCAGAAAATTCAAACTGTGCTGATGTTTCCATAGCAACTGAATAAATGGTGGGCAAGTGGTCTTCTGGAAATATAAATTAAAGTTGAGAATGAAAAATAACTGCATAACAAAATAATTATATTGAAAGAATAAAATCATGAAAAAAACTTTAAAAAAAATAAAAATTGATGGAATATGACAAATTATCTTCTGCAGTACAAACAGGTGACATAACATACAGTACAAGTATTTTACAAATACAGGCTTTGACAAGATCGATACTATACAATTACTGACTTCGATAAAGGTCCATATTGGGGTTGAGAAATACTGATAGCGACAGCATATCAAAGACAATAACTGTTTTATTGTATGAATAAAACCAACAATAATCCTCGTTCATCATAGTAAATCTATTAGCAGCAATGTGTACATAAATCAGACTATGAATTAGAAAAGAAAACAGGTCAATATTGGATCCTGCGTGACCACTTGTGCAGTGCAGAGGACTAAAATAACCATATTTTGATGAAATTTTAGTACTGTTGTGATTTAACATGAAATGAAAGTAGTTTATAAACCAATCAAAAACACGCAAAATTCTATTGATGTAATAAATGTTTTTATCAACTTGATGAAAGTATATTGACCTTAGACTTTATCCTCAGTTGATATAGTTTCATCATGTTGACCAAAACAAGTATAAACTGAAATTTAAAAGGCTATAAATGTTGTATTATAATAACTGAATATAAATGTATTTGTAAATGGTATGGAACACGTGTATTTGACACCTGTTCAGGTGTGTTTGATTGGTTTTCACCCTATGTAATCAGTTGATAGGTATAAAGGATTATTAGCTGCATGAAAAACATGCCCTCTTAGGCGGGAATATTTATTGTAATATAAATACAATTATCAATAGAGTAGATACATTCCATTCGACGTTCGCCATTAGCACAGTAAAATTTTGTTGTAATTAATATTGCTAGATGATTTTTACATTGAATGATACTCTATATTTTATTTGTAGAAACTGACTCTGCATGTATGGTTTCTTGTCACAGTGGCTTGGAACAGATCAATTTATGTTATTTGTTATTTAATCATGTGCATTTGTAATAAATGATGCTTTGCTGTGCTGTCCAGGCGAGCTGTGTCCCAAATAAAAGTGTTGCGTTTTATTTATAAATATTTTATGTTCGATTGAGGGATGAATAAGAACATAAACCTGAATAATAAGTATGTACACATTGTGTATGTTGCAAAACTATTTTCAACTAAAAACTTTTTATTATTATTGGCCACATATGTCACCAAATACTTGTGACAAGGTGTAATAGATGTGCACAGAAATTAATAATGGTCAGATCTGAAGTTAAAACGTACCACTGCAGGTGAAGATACCTCTGCAAACTCAACAACCTTGATACAACTTGACATACAACAAACTATCCTTATTTTAGGGATCTGTAAATTAAAGTGTAAAACATTTATAAACCTTGACACACTTATTGATCCCAATAAAGTAAAATTAAAATTTAACTGTTATTTGCTTTTCTATGTATTTTCAAATTTAAAAACAGAAAAACATTTCTTACTTGCTCAGTTAGAGCAATGATACATCCGCTAGGTTTTTTTTTTTAATGTCTATTTACAAAAAAAATAATTCATTACTCATACCTTCTTAGTTGTCTTTAAATGTGCATTGTAAATCATAATATGAGTTCCAAGTCTCAGGGCTGTATAGACAACTGGTCCATATGACAAGTATAATCTGAAATCACAGCAAAATTAAAATACTAACTGCTTCAAATTCTATAAATTCTTAATTATATGGAATACATGTGTCTGGAGAAAACCACAAAATAAACAAGTGCCAAGGTGCCACAAATTATGTGTTGAAAATTTTGGTAAATGATTGAAAAGTTTGACAGAAAGGTGTGAACATCTATTAAGTTGCAGGAATCCTTAATACCCAAATGAATTGGATATACAGCCAATTTAACACCAAAGAATTATGGGGTATTTGCAGAGGTGTCAATTATATCACTGGAACCATGTACAGTAGAGTTCGTTTATAACGAAGTTCAAGGGACGGTCGGGTGCATTTCGTTATAATCCTATTTCATTAAATGAGAAACTCCGATTACCTCCCCCTATAAACATATTGTTTATCATGTAAGACTGTTTGTTAAAACTACAGTAAATTGTATATGTTTAGTGCTTCAAACTTGTCAAACACTATGTTTCTGTATGTCTTGATGTAGTGTAGTTTAATATTTTAATAAAAAAAAAGTTTCTTTGTAGTTGTAATAGCACTTTTCCACCCAAAAAACACTTTACTAGTTTTAATTATACTTAACCTGTTAGCAATCTAATCTTTTTGTCACCTACCACTTAGCAATACAGTCATAATTATTGTTCAGTTGATTGGGTATGATCAATTAGATTTATGAAGAAACAAAGTCTGTGAAAATAAGTTCGATTGCCATATATTAATAAAATTCAAATTCTTCAAATTAAAATTCTTTTATTGCAAGTTACACCCATATGGGTCAAAGCAACATAATAACATTATAAACAAAAACATTAGCATACAAATACAAATATACTTGAAGTACAGTAGTTATTATTTCTAATATAACTACAAATGTAGTACATTTTAACCGATGTGGACCCTATTTTCGCATTTCAAATGATCGCTTTATAAAGTCCTTAACATTAGTTAAATGTTCTGATTTTGGACAGAGGATATATTTTACTTTTTCATCTGCATTTAAATTTGCAAAGCTATTGTCTATATTTGAAATGTCTATATTTTATAAGTTTTGAAAAGAAAATATTTCTTGGTAAGAGTGTTAATTTGACAATGTAAAAGAAAATGTTTTTCATCTTCATCAATTTGGCATTTAGAGGATATTTTTTGACATCTAGGAATATTATGATATCTCCCTTGTTCTATATGTAAGGTATGGTTACTTACTCTTAGTTTTGTTATCATTTTGTCTATATATAAAACTATTCTCATTTACTAAATAGACTTCAATTTTTATGTCTGTTTTCAGTTTACTAAATAAGTAAAGTTTAGATTCGTTATTTTAATTATTTAATTTAGTTTTTATCTTATTTATATAATATTCAGAAATTAAATTTGTATTTTTTTCTTTAACTTATTTGCAAGTTTAAAAAATGGGACATCAAAATCTTTGTATTCTGATCTGTCAAGGTCTAGTTCTACAAATAACTTTTGCACCATAGTATACCAAGTATATATTCCCTCAGTGTGCATACCTTTATTGACATTATATGCTTCTTTTAATAAGGGGCTGAATTCAATCTACTATAATATAAGATTGTTTGAGCTTTTATAAAAGATTCTAATGGCAGTCTTCCAAGTTCTGTTTTTGCTGCTATGTTGCAAGCTGTTTTTCTTAAACCTAAAATATTCTTACAATATCTTGTGTGTACTTTTTCATATGTAAATCGGTCAATTAAAGAGAGTGTATCACACAATTTTCAATTTTTTTCTGCCCTTTCTTTTGACTTAACAACAGATAAGTAATTGTCCATAAAACAAATATCACTATTATATAATAATATAGGTCTTATTAAGGTATCAAACAGTTTACAGGATAAATTTTGAAGTCTTTTCTTCAAAGCAAAAATTGCTTTTAGTCCTTTTTTGATAACTCTTCTATATTCTTTAGTTTCAGCAAGAGGCTGATTTCTATAATATAAAGGAGGGATTGGACAAAACTTATTTTGAAATGTCATAGTTTTTGTCTTCTTAATATTGACTGTCAATTGCCAGTCAAAGCAATATTTTTCAAGTTTATTCAAACAATTTTGTAACCCAGTATGAGAGTTTGAGAATATAACTAAATCATCAGCAAAGCTTAGACTTGATATATTTGTATTTTCTAGTATCAAGGGATCACATGATTGATCGAATATATCATGAATATCATTTATAAAACAGTTAAAAAGTGAGGGGCTAAGACTATCTCCTCTGACTATATAAAAAGATTAGAAAATTGGTTTTTAATCTTAATATCTGATTTATTGCTTGTATATACATATCTTTAATTATATTATAAAATTTATTGCCAATATGTTGTGTCTTTAATTTATATAAAAGTCCACTATACCATAATGAGTCAAATGCTTTTCTTAGGTCAACAAAACATGCAAATATTTTTTGTTTATTTTTTGTTAGATATTTTGTTATTAAAGTTTTCATAATAAATATACTGTCTGTTGTTCTATGGTTTGCTCTGAATCTGAATTGTTGGGGTGCTAATTTATCTTCATAAAATTTATTGAGCCTACAATTTAATATAGAACTAAATACTTTAGCTAAACTGTTTTGAAGGAATATTCCTCTATAATTGTTAAGGTCTGACTTGTCCCCAGATTTAAATATAAGAATAGTAAAGGATTTTCTCTTTAACTTCAATAATAGTAATAGGTTGGTCAGTTATTTCATTTTCTTCTTCTGAGATGTTATTTTGATGAACAAGATAACTATTAATTTTATTTGCCAGGTTCTCATTAATAATTTCTGTACTACCTTGATTTTTGATCTGTCAGCTGTTCATTTGTCACATTCAAAGAAGTTAATAAATCATTTTGTACATGTAATTCCAATACTGTTTAGGATTGGACTCTTTCCAATTTAATCATTTGTCATATATCTCTTTCTGGTATAGACATTTCTTTTTCTTAACAAGTCGTTTTAGATCTTTACATTTTTTTCAGTAATCATTTCATATGGCTAAGTTGAATGGATTTGTTTTTAATTTTTTACCCAAATTTATGTCAGTATTTTTTAAAATCTTTTACTTGTTGGTCTGACCATGTTTTTTTTCTTTTTTGTGAGTTTACTCCTTTTATATTTTATTATTAATAAAAATAGCATCCTTCCTTTTGAAGTATTCCAGAGATGATTTCGTCTTCTGTTGTCAACTGGTACATGGTGTCAATAACTGAATAATGATGATTATTTCACACCTGTTTATATATTTTTGTTTCAGCTTGTGCCATATAAAAACATTGTTTTGAGCGAATAGTTTTAATTTTGGCAGACAAAGAAAAAATTATGAACAAAGTTTAAAAAGTTCACAACTATAATGAAAACGAAAGTAATCACCATTCATTACTTTATTAATTAAATGATGGACTCAGTAAATAATCTTGTGAACTCAATGCTAATTAAGAGGGATCTTAACAAAAAGTATGTTAATTATCATATAAGATACATAATCTAGTGTTATTTATTTAAATTATGTAAACACATAATAGGTGAGCACAATTTCCAGCAGGAGGTTTATTACCTGTCAATCACTAACTTTAGATGTTGTCATTACAATTGTTTTAATATAAATTTTTCTGTTGAAACATGATTTTACACAGTTTGAAGGAATGCCATGGCTAAACTAGTTACATTGCCAAAAACATTTGTAGCCATGTTTCATGAAGATCGGACAACTGTTTGATTTATAGAGCAGACAAGGTGAACTTGTGAGTTTTGTATAAAGGGCCATAACTCTGAAGTGCATGAAGCAATTTGGCTGGTTATGCAACTGGGTCAAGATATTATGCCCATAAACATTTTCACCATGTTTTATGAAGATCGGACAACAAGTGTTTAAGTTAGTGTGTGATTTGCCTTTTTTTTTTAAAAATAAAAAGCCATAACTCTGAAGTGGCTGAAGTCATTTGGCTGGTTATTGAATGTGAATTATGCCCACAAACATTTTTCCCAAGGTTAATGAAGATCAGAAAAAAACTGTTTGAGTTTGAGAGCAGACATCTCTGTGACTAATGCCCGCCCGCCATGGGCATTACCATAATACAACCCGTCTTCAAGAGGCATATAAAAAATATAAAAACACAACAAAAAAATATGAACAAAACTGTTGTGAGAAAGTAACAAAAATATATTACTGAAAGTTTTTTCTGTTTTTCTTCTCCTTTTCACATACTGATAAAAATTAATTCTTTCATATCCTGCATGTAACGGTTGACAATAGACTGAACTCAAAATCAATGTCATGCACATACCTAACAGAATTGTCAAGTTCATACACCCCAAAACAAGCAAATTCAGTATCAGTAATAATGCCTTGATAGGAAAACTGGTTTTCCGTGTCAGTAGAACTAGTGCCCCATCTTGCAGACAAATCTGTCTTTACAGAATCTGGTATCCCATTTGCACTAAGCCACTCCTTCAAAATAAGTTCTCAATATCATAAAATGAAGCTTCAAATAAAAGAACAATTAAACAATATTTAACTCATTATTATTTTTGCATTAAGTTGGACAATAAATTTTATTTACAAACAGTTGACATACCAATGGTTACAAATTTTTCTCCCCTGCAATGTGGCCATACCAATGGGTAAAAACTGTGCTCCGCTACACAGTGGGTATACCAATGGATACAAACTGTGCTCCCCTACACAGTGGGTATACCAATTTGTACAAACCGTGCTCCACTCAACAGTGGCCATACCATTGGGTACAAACTGTGCTCCCCTACACAGTGGGTATACCAATTTGTACAGACCGTGCTCCACTAAACAGTGGCCATACCAATGGGTGCAAACTGTGCTCCCCTACACAGTGGGTATACCAATGGATACAAACTGTGCTCCAATACATAGTGGGTATACCAATAGGTACAAACTGTGCTCCCCTACACAGTGGGTATACCAATAGGTACAAACTGTGCTTCACTACATAGTGGGTATACCAATGGATACAAACTGTGCTCCACTACACAGTGGATATACCAATTGATACAAACCGTGCTCCCCTTCACAGTGGGCAGGGGTTGAAAAAATTTTTGGGCAAGCCTTAGCCCTGGGCTTTTTTAACTTTCAAACCCTAAGCCCCAACATTAATTAACAAAGCCCTAAAAATAATCAGAGTGATGTTCTTTTCTGTTTTTCTATATTTGAGGTCTTTATTTTGTGGGGGATTAGATCATTATTTGACCACGTTTGGTCTTCCAATACTTCTGACTCCTCATCCGCTTTCCTTTTTTCTGTTTTCTTAACCGTAAAGTTCAGTGGTCACCACTCTAAAAAAGTAGGGAGAAGTGACTTCTCCCTGGCAGCCAAACAGGGAGAAGTGAGGCCCTGATAGAGAGACTTCAAGGAGACATTAGGAAGAAGTCAATGGGACCGTACAAATAATTAATTTTTGTGGTAGTTACATACATTTTTCAATACATCATTTTTTTTTATAATTGTGGATTCCAGGATTATTTCTCTTGTGTTTATAACACACTTAGATTCAGTTTTTTCTTCTTTCTTTTTCATTATTATTCATGGTATGCAATTTCAAATAGCACATAACCTTTATCATTATAAAATCAATGAAAAAAAGCAATAGATAAAGCGCCAATTTCTATCTACTTTAGTACTTGTAGCCATACAAGATATTCACAAATATAAATAAATCAACAAAATATTTGTATAGGTTGAGACATAAACATCATTCATGAAGTTTGTATACATCATAATATTTCTAACAGTTTGTTATGAACATGCCATGTTTATCTGAGCAAAAGTCGATAAATAAAATTATTATAATACTGTGTAATTTAAAAGATTTGATTAGTCAAATCAGGTCACATGATTAAACTGTAAATCGTTGGTAAAATAAGATTTTCCAAAAATAAACTTGAAAAAGTTTGATGAGTAACTGTTTCTAAACTTAGAAAGTTGACAGGCTAAGACTTTCTAAAAATAAATATGTGCTTCCCAATTCTTTAAAAACCTCATTCTGATTGGGCGTATAGATTTGCAAAGAGCCAATCAAAACTGTTCTTACAAACAACTCATTCAGTCGTTGTTCTGGTCAGCAGACATACGACACGATGGATGCACCAGAAGATGCTGATGATCTGTGATGAATTATTTCTTTGTTAAAATTGTTTGTTGAACTAAATATTTAATTGTTTGACTTGAGTTCTTCTTAAATTGCTTCAATTTGACTAAAAGAATGAAAAATCTACAAAACATTTCCATGGTATTATAATAAAACAATTATAGCCTTTTAGGGTTCAGTCGATACATGTTTTTATCGACCTCACCAAAAGGCTATAATTGTATATTATTATACAATTATAGCCTTTAAATTAGGTCGATATGAAAAAATATCGACATGAGAACATATCGACCGACAACGAAGTTGGAGGTCGATATGTTATCTCATGTCGATATTTTTCATATTGACCGTATTGAAAGGCTACAATTGTTATATTATTAATTTATATTTTATGCGCACTTGTATATACTGGTATTGTAAAGGAATTTAGTTCAATGTTTCTTTTGATTAGTTAAGTGTTTTGATGGTTTGTTGTTTCATGTATGAAAATTTCACATTTTATTTCAATATCAGCAAAAATTATGAAAAGTTTGTATTCAAAAGATATATTGATGCAATAAACAAGCAACATATTAAAATGTTTGAAATTTTTCAGAATCTACATACTTTCCTAACTTTCAAACCGGAAATAAACACAAGTTAATTTTAATAGGCTGTTTAAAGGGAAATTCCACATTGGTTAAAAATAACCGTGCAATATCATGTTTTCTAAATATAACCGTGCAACGTCACTTTTCTATCAGCCGTTTTCAAAGAACCTTTCCAAATACAGCATGTCATGTGACAGGGTTTACACAAATCAAATTTATCCAAAAATATCAATTAATAATATAACATAACATTAAACCCAGAAATAGTTCTTGTGTTCAGCAAACTTCCACTTGGACAAAGTTGTTCTGATCAAAATTGCTTCATCAAAATCATGGGACACCCATCTACAGAACTTATCATGATGTCAATAATTACTATACATCTTTATTCTTTCAAGTGCAGCAAAATTATTAAAATACAATACACTTTGAAAGAACTGAGTTTGAAACAAATTGAAAGTGTTTATGCAAAAAATACGATTTTTCATTATGGGCTGTTGTACTTAACTTTTCTTCGTTGTTCACTTCCGGTAATTATTCATATCCGGTAAATAAACAAATGGCGCGTTATCCAGTTGAAAGACGTAAATACTATTGTTTTCCGTTTTTATTGGAATTACACATGTACTGCTAAATTGGTAGTCTGGATTAATTATTTCCAGATCCTATACAAGTATCTTAGAACTGTGAACTTGAGAGAAATAACCGGGCGACGCCGACTCGCTTTTGTGACGCCGTAGGTCAAGTTCAGGTCCCAGTAGGTCGACAAAGTCGCCCACTTCACCCAGTGTGTTGAGTCCTGATTAAGTTATAGTTTGAAAACGACATTTTTCGAATTCGTAACCAAAATTAATTGGGGATATTTTGTACAAGGAAAGGAATTGTTATTGATCAACGTTTGCTAAAGTGCCGAGAAGATTAAGATCTGTCATAAATAGAATATCAATTTCGAATTGTTTTTAGGATTTTAAAATAGATTTATGAGTATTTATAGGACAATTTTGACGGTTTACACTTTAAGAAACATTGAAAATAAAAACAACATTTGATTTTTTAAGAAAGATCTAACCCGACGGGCTTTTTTCATAGAAAATCGGCAAGCCCGAGGTTTCAGTTTTTTAAGCCCATGGCGTCGGGCTTTAGGAATTTTCAACCCCTGAGTGGGTATACCAATGGGTACAAACTGTGCTCCCCTACATAGTGGGTATACCAATTGGTACAAACTGTGCTCCCCTACATAGTGGGTATACCAATAGGTACAAACTGTGCTCCACTACATAGTGGGTATACCAATGGATACAAACTGTGCTCCCCTACATAGTGGGTATACCAATTGGTACAAACTGTGGCCCCCCTTTTACATAGTTGCTATATTAATGGGTATAAACTGAGCGCACCTAAACAGTGGGTATACCAATGGGTGCAAACTGTGCTTCCCTACACAGTGGGCATACCAATTGGTGCAAACTGTGCTCCACTTCACAGTGGGTATACCAATGGATACAAATTGTGCTCCGATACAAAGTGGGTATACCAATGGGTACAAATTGTGCTCCCTTACACAGTGGGTATACCAATAGGTACAAACTGTGCTCCCCTACACAGTGGGTATACCAATGGATACAAACTGTGCTCCACTACATAGTGGGTATACCAATTGGTACAAACTGTGCTCCCCTACACAGTGGGTATACCAATGGGTACAAACTGTGCTCCCCTACACAGTGGGTATACCAATTGGTGCAAATTGTGCTCCACTTCACAGTGGGTATACCAATGGATACAAACTGTGCTCCCCTACACAGTGGGTATACCAATTGGTACAAACTGTGCTTCACTACAGAGTGGGTATAAACTGTGCTCCCCTACAGAGTGGGTATACCAATGGATACAAACTGTGCTCCACTACATAGTGGGTATACCAATTGGTACAAACTGTGCTCCCCTACACAGTGGGTATAAACTGTGCTCCCCTACAGAGTGGGTATACCAATGGATACAAACTGTGCTCCCCTACACAGTGGGTATACCAATTGGTACAAACTGTGCTTCACTACATAGTGGGTATAAACTGTGCTCCCCTACAGAGTGGGTATACCAATGGATACAAACTGTGCTCCACTACATAGTGGGTATACCAATGGATACAAACTGTGCTCCACTACATAGTGGGTATACCAATTGGTACAAACTGTTCTTCCCTACAGAGTGGGTATACCAATTCAAGATCTTTTGCCAGAAGAAAGACAAAAAAATTGTAACTTAAGTAGAGTTTTTTAGTAGAAGATGACTAACAATTGCCTAGTTCACATTGTGGATCATATTTATCCCAAAGAGTTTGATTGAAGACATAACAAACATTTGATAGTCTCCTTAATATATAAATCACAGCTAATATGATATTATTAGGCCTGCAATGACTGTTGTGAAATTATCAACAGAAAACTGTTTCTCACTCAATTGCTTAAAGCAAGGATTATAGACAGTCACGATGAGGTTGTCCCTAAGTAAATTTTATGATTGATATAATGAATTCGATGCCTCTTCCTTATTATCGTCTTTCACCCCTTTCTTTAGATTGTTTGATGTTGCCTATTTGTTTGTTTTGTTTGTTGCTTATTGTAGTGCTTTGTTACCCATGGACGTTAATAAAATCAATTGTATGGTCAATTGGTAACATTACTAAATACATATATCTCCAACTGTCACACAAATCAAAAGTTTATAAATATACCTACATCAAGTGAAGTAAATATCATACTTTCTTCTTTACAAAAATCCATACCACTGTTCTTCCAGGGAACATAGACCTTGATAGATTCACCAGCACCCTGTAAACAAGACATGTATAATGGCTCAACCAATTGTAACTTATTTATCAAATACTGTCTTCTTCAAATTTATTAGTAAAATACATATAAACTTGTATAAATATATTAATGGTCCCTTAATTACATGTTTTTGTTTAACGAGCTTCAAAAACAAATGTTTAGTAATTATTATTAGTTTGTTTGTTTGTTTGAATGAGACTTGATGCCACTTTTCAACAATTTTTTAACTATGTCATGGCATCTAGTTTTTATTGCAAACTTCAGCAGTCAACAAGCTAGTGATTCATAGTAGATAACTACCTTAACCACTGTGTCAATGAGGCCCCATACAGGATATAAACAACCTTAACCACTGTGTCAATGAGGTCCCATACAGCATATAAACAATAGTAGATAAATACCTTAACCACTGTGTCAATGAGGCCCCATACAGGATATAAACAACCTTAACCACTGTGTCAATGAGGCCCCATACAGGATATAAACAATAGTAGATAAATACCTTAACCACTGTGTCAATAAGGCCCAATACAGGATATAAACAATAGTAGATAAATACCTTAACCACTGTGTCAATAAGGCCCAATACAGGAAATAAACAACAGTAGATGACTACCTTAACCAATGGGTCAATGAAGCCCAATACAGAATACAGTAGCCCCCCTCTTATAAGACCACCAAGTTTTTGACATCGTTTGTTGTAAATTTTGATTTATGATTATGTTAGTACATTTTACTATTATCTCTTTGTTGAATATTTCAGTCTTCTTGTAATGAACCTGATCTCCGTAATGCCAAAATCAAACTGATCTACAATATCCTACTTGTTTTCCTCTTTAATCAAGCTTAAAAACCTTTCTTTTACAAGATTTCGACATTTTGTTTACCGGTTTTGAACTGTTTCCGAACTGGTTTACATATTTGAGACTTCCAAAATAAACATCCGGTCAGTGAAAATGGTCATTCGTGAAGGGAATTTACGTTGTTGTGTCAAAAAAATGTGGTCACTGGTCGCGTTTGAGGGTTGGTCATTCCATAGAGGTAATTTTACGTAGAAACACCTAATGCATCAGGGTTTTGGCCGGATAAAGCGGGAGGTCGCTTGCAAGACCGTATTAGAGGGGGACTACTGTATAAATATAATTGATCAGCAATCTTAGTTTTAATACACAGATACCATACCTTTTGTAAAGTTGTAGGTTTCATATTTGTAAAAACAAATTCTTTCTGTGGAATCAGAAACTTCTGCCAGTGGAGATATTTTACATTCTGGAGAACAAAATATGAAGGACAGGGATACAGTACTGTAAGGAACCATGCATACTAAATTTGTTTTAAATTAGTGCTGTTGTTACATTATAAGATTAAAAGAATATTTGCATAAAAATCCAGTATACTTAAAAGAAGCATTAAAATCTTGAGACTAAAATTAACTCTTAAATTGTTGAAAACTAAACATTTTTTCCATTTTACTTGTATGCAACTTGATAAGGGACAACATGTATTACGATTGGTTCAAATCAGCTCAGATGTTTCAGGGTATAGTAAAATGTTTACAAACCAATAAGAAACACAAAGTGCCTAAAAATACACATAATGGCATGATCATACAACTCAATTATCAACATTTCAGCATAGTTCCTTTATCAGTGCTCAGAAAAATGTGACGAAAAATGGCCACACAAACTGATGCACACCCACACAGAGTAAAAACAGTATACCCTATCCCAAATGGAAACAGGGGTATAAATATATCTACCTGTTTTTCAATCTGGTGACATAAATATTATCAATATAAAAAATTGGTTGAAAAACTACAAATAGAAGATCTTTAGTGCATTTATCAAATGAAAATATTAAAGTAGAGAAACTGTCAAAAGTCAAGAATCACATTTTGTAACAAATGGAATATTTAATACATACATGCATTAAACAATGTTTATTAAGTATTGTGATATACCTTGATCAAAATATTCAAATTTGACTCCAGTCTGACGCAAAATAAACTATCATTCTTCACTCTGGAAAAAAAACTAATTTCATATAACTATGAAAGATAACAATCTTGGTTCAAATGTTCTTAATTATGTTGATCAAATATCAACTCATTGCTATATTGTTGTTTTTTTGTTTGAATGATGTTTAATGCCATTTTCAGCTATATCATGGCGTCTAGTTTTTATTTGGGGAAGAGGGTGGAGTACCCGGAGAAAACCCGCAACCTCCAGGAAAACTGGCAATCCTTGTCCATTAAAATTGGAGTCAAGTACACCCTGCCCGCAGTGAGAATCCAACCTGCAATCTCAGTGTTGACAGACCATGTGATCAATAGTAGACGAACTACCTTAACGACTTGGCCACCAAGGCCCTACTATATTGTCGTAAAAAGGGCTTCATGGAAGATAATTTAAATCCTAATTTGTTCCTTCCGCACAAATTTCATAACCTCCACAACTTATAAATGTTCAACTTTTATTTCAAATGCCCAGACTGTTTACCCCTCCCCATGCAATATATTTTCCTGAAATAGGTATAATCCTCACCATTTGTTCAAATTAAATTACAAAGTTTTATAAATGAGTTGACAATTTCTTGTGATGATTTTTTATTTAAATATTTCTTAAAAATCTAAGGATATCGAGTTCTGCAAAGTACAACACATGGAAGTCTACATGGGTCATAATACTAATAATAGAATTACTACATAACATATGAACAAATTAAAATGTAAGTTCTGATTTATTTTGTTATTTTCTTAAATTTGATTTTCTTTAATCTATAACAGATCATTATCACTTATATTACAGAAATGCCTTTGTAAACAAAAATAGTTGTCATGGTAACAAGATATCCATATATTTGACACGAACATCAAACTCCTCGTATTTTGATTCAGCCATATTTAAAACAAATACATGTATAGATGCAAATTCTACTTGAATGCTCTTTTTTTTACCTGAATACTTCACTGACAACTTGAACTTTTCCACAGAAGTTCACTAATTCTGTTTTAACCTTCTCTCTGAAAATACAAAAATATTCAGAAATACAACAGCACAATAGCTGTGCAAGGATTCATCATTTGTTTAACCTAATCAATGTGTCAAAGTTTGTTTGTTTGAATGTGGTGTTTACATCTAATAACTAGCATTGCAACTGGAATTTAAAATTGAAATCCAGGCCAGGTGGCTGTCAAATCATGGCTGTCGTGTACTATTCATCAGCAACATATCTACTGAATATAGTTATCCTACCATGCATGGTTACTGAGGAACTGAACTTATCCAAAAATCTTTGATGTAGTCAATAACTAGACAAAGTCGATCTAGCGATCACTGATACCCGCGCTTTTTTAACAGTTTATAACGTTTTTCGTGGACTGTGACCTTGAAATTTGACGGATTTCCCCCAAAATCGATAGGCTTCTTACCAACCTGATATATAACAATATCCCAAAGTTTAATTCAAATCACATGCAAACGTTTTTAGTTGTCGCCCGGAAACAACTTTTTTGTACAAATTTCTAAAGTTTTTCTTGGACTGTGACCTTGAAATTTGACAGATTTTCCCCAAAATCGATAGGTTTCTTACCAACTTGATATATGACAATATCCCAATGTTTCATTTAAATCGGATGTAAACTTTTTGAGTTATTGTCCGGAAACAACTTTTTTGTTAAAATTTCTAACGTTTTTCATGGACTGTGACCTTGAAATTTGACAGATTTCCCCCAAAATCAATAGGCTTATTACCAACCTGATATATAACAATATCCCAAAGTTTCATTCAAATCGGATGTAAACTTTTTGAGTTATCATCCGGAAACCAAATGTGGACGGACGGACCACTATATACCCCCGACTCTGTCTAGCGGGGGTATAAAAATCAATTAGAGGTCAAAGTCAGGTGATAAGTGAGTGCTGACAAGTTCTGTACATGCTTACGTTAAAGTCAGTCCAAAAACAAGTCGATGGGAATTCAAATCTAGAATTGCCCGCCCTTATATGTTGGTCAGCAGACAGCTGTGTTGCCATCAGATTAGAATCAAATAAACACAGTAATTTTTTATAAAAATGAATGAACACGATTTTAAGTTCTTACTTATTTTCTAACAATAACTTGGCATCCTTTGTGTTCAAGACTTTCAATTGATGATATCGTGGTGAATCTTGCAGCATTAGCAATGGACCATTGATTTCAACATATTGTTTACAATCTGAAAGAAATAGAATCATGGTTAGGATATTTACAGTTTTCACGAGTGAGATTGAATAAAGTCGCCATAGATCGTTTATTATTTAAAATATTTAATGAGCTTATGGCAAGTTTATTATCTTATTGAAATTAACAAGTGTGGACACAGAAAAACGTCTCGCCTGTATTCCGCATCAGTAACGAAAATAAATTTCGTCATAAGCATTACGTAAATAGCATTAAATATCAGCAGCGGCCTGTATACAAAATATTGTCACCATACACTGCATAGTTGCAGGGGAACAGCTGTAACCCAAAAACTTTAACGTAGTCAATGGACCGTGAAATTGAGGTCAAGGTCAGGTGACACCTACCAGACAGTCATCAGCAACCTATAACCAAATATTGTCATCCTACCATGCGTAATTACAGAGGAACTGTCGAAACCCAAAAACTTTAACGTAGTCGCTGGACCGTGAAATTGAGGTCAAGGTCAGGTGACACCTACGAGACAGTCATGCACTAGTCATCAGCAACCTATACACCAAATATTGTCATCCTACCATGCGTAGTTACAGAGGAACTGTCGTAACCCAAAAACTTTAACGTAGTCGATGGACCGTGAAATTGAGGTCAAGGTCAGGTGACACCTACCAGACAGTCATGTACTAGTCATCAGCAACCTATACACCAAATATTGTCATCCTACCATGCATAGTTACAGAGGAACTGTCGTAACCCAAAAACTTTAACATAGTGGCTGGACCGTGAAATTGAGGTCAAGGTCAGGTGACACCTACCAGACAGTCATGTACAAGTCATCAGCAACCTATACACCAAATATTGTCATCCTACCATGCGTAGTTACAGAGGAACTGTCGTAACCCAAAAACTTTAACGTAGTCGCTGGACCGTGAAATTGAGGTCAAGGTCAGGTGACACCTACCAGACAGTCATGTACTAGTCATCAGCAACCTATACACCAAATATTGTCATCCTACCATGCGTAGTTACAGAGGAACTGTCGTAACCCAAAAACTTTAACGTAGTCGCTGGACCGTGAAATTGAGGTCAAGGTCAGGTGACAGGTGACTGACTGGCAAGTACTCATCATAAGCTACCTCTGGACCAAATTTGATGCACCTAGGGCTTGAGCTTACAAAGATATGAAGCAAGATATCAAGTGTTTACGCCGCCGCCGCCGCCGCCGGATTCCCATACATATGTCTCGCCTCCAGCGACTTTCGTCGCAGGCGAGACAAAAATGAAAGATGAAATCAAGCAATATTCACTTCTAATGATCTGTGAAATCTATTTCTCTTACAATGAAACAAAAAATGTAATTTGGGTGGTTAAGTTTGTAGCATGGAAATACCACATTATTGAAATATGGAGAAATATGCAAGATGTAATTCCAGCCTATAACAGTATAACGAAGCATAACATTTAAAAGAGAACCCATATAGAATGAAAAGCTTTTCAAATTCAAAATAATATAACAAGCGACACTGTTCATATATAACATTATAAAATTGTTCATTTGCAGATATTTATCAGGACGTTGTTTTATTTCGTGCATGTGATGTCTCAATTTTTCATATCTCTTGTTAATATATCGTTTCCCATTGTATATATTTTCCAAGTAATGCAAGAAGTAGATAAATAAAGACTATAACAGAGAAATATTAGTTTCTTATTAATGTATATACAAGGCAACATAGTCCTGACAGTTAAAATATGTATAGATAAGACAAAATGGTCAATAATTTATGTTTAAATAAAGTTCATCTGATTGAATTTTCACAATAATTGTGCCAGAGCATGTGAAGGGATGTTATATGCATTTTGTTGCTTGAAAATGCATTAGACTTTCTGTTTCATGGTGTCATTTTAATCCCAAGACATTATGTTACAGCTTAAAATGATATACAACACTCATATATTCTTGTAATAGAAAAAATATGACCAAACCCTTCAAAAATACAGTGTAAATAACATGTTATGTTGTAACATTAAAAAAATAGCAAATTATAAACCAGTTGTGAAAATAACTCAGATTGCATAGATTTCAAAAACAACTTTTTCCAGACAATTATTCATTCAGCTTTCAGTTGCAGTTTATTTGATGTAAATCGGATAAAAAATGATAAAATGACGACAATTTAATCGAAAGTGTCAAAACATTATGAGTTTTTGATTTTTAAGCTTATTAGACCAAAGTTGATTCCAAAAGGAAAGGTAAAGACCAATTTTTCCCTATATTTTTATTTAAAAATTCACTTTTTACAATAATAAATGTATTAGCAATGTTTAAAAACATGCATATATGTACTATAATCTTTCTTTGTGCTTTATGTTTCAGGTATGAAGAGGGGACAAATTTTCTGTAGTGTCCGTGACGCTGATGTTCTATATTTCACTCAAGAGAATAGAGCACCAGTGTTAATGGATATAAATAGCCCAAGCAGCACTGTATAAGATACAATCATAGTTTTTGTACCTATGGAAGAGTACAAAAAAATTGAGACACTTTTTCTCAAAAATGTAGTGTCAGTGACGATGTAGTGTCCGTGACAAAATAAACCTTTCCTTAATGGTTGCTAATGCATTGTTTTTTATTACTGTTTCATAAAAGAAACTACAGAATATATATTATAAAACATAACAAAGATGAAATAAAGTATGTTGGTCTATTGAAATGAGTTAAAAGTAGACAAATTATGTTTATAACACATGCCTATACTCAATTTATTGTTTTTTAAAAAAAATCATAATATCTTTAACTTTTTAACTTTGATAATGTTGTCTTAATTTCAAGGCAAGTTCTACCTGCATAAAAAGTTTGAATATTGTAAGTGGAATTGAATTTTAGGCTTGTTGTGATTGATATTAACCTTTGTAAGAAATGTCACGGACACTACATAACTTCTGAATCTTGATAATCTTGTTAATGAGTTAATAATTTTCTAGGTATAAGTGACTAAATGGAGGACATAAGTGAAAAGAAGCCCCTGAAAAGGAAAGCACCTGCATCTGGTGCAGAAAGAAATAGAAAGTACAGAAAAAAGTTAAAAGATGACCCCAAGAAGGCTGAAGAGGCCAAGAAGAAAGATAGAGAAAGGAAGAAGAAAAAAAGAGAAAAAGATCGAGAAGATGCAAAAAACGACCCCGAACTGCAAGAGCAAATGAACAAAAGAAAAGAGTAGAAATGCAAAACTACAGAAAAAAAAAGAAAGAACAAAAACAAGAACAAGAACAAGAAGAGAGTGTTCAAAATAAAAGAGGAAGCACAGGCAAAAAGACTCAGGCAAAAGTAAAAAGAAAGAAAAGTAAAAAATCCTACAGAGAAAATAAAAGATGAAAAAGACAAAAAAGCAAAATGCTGTAATCAGGACACAAAGGTGGAGAATGAAGATAAAACTAAAAGCCATGTCAAGCAATGAAAAATAAATGTAAAATTGGTAGTGTCCGTGACAATAATATTGTCTCTTTCTAAAATGTCTGATAATTTCAAATGGCATTATAATTTTTAAATTAGAAAGTGTGCCAATTAGTGTTGTCAAACAAATTGTAAATTGAATAAAATTACACATCAAGTTTTGAATTTTTCTACAATTATGAACGATTTTGTTGGTATTAGATAAGGCTTCGTTATAATCAGTCAAAAATGACAAGGGAAATTTTTGTGACATTGAATTAGTTTTTCCAATTTTAGAATACCTAAAGTGTTTCTTTCAATTAGAAATATTTATCTCTGTTGTATTGACTAGACAAAAAACACAAATTAATAAATTCTATTTACAAAATGAATAAATGTAAAATTGGTAGTGTCCGTGACAATAATATTGTCGCTTTATATAATGTCTAATAATTTCATATCACAAAATATGTTTTAAATTAAATTGTGTGCTAAAAAATGCTATAAAACAAATTGTAAATTGAATAAAATAACTCATCAAGTTTGGATATTTTTCTAAAATCAGAAAAAATTTTGTTGGTATTAGACAAGGCTTCGTTATACTCAGTCAAAAAGGATGAGAGAAATATTTGTGGCAGTGGATTAGGTGTTTCTGTTTTAAGAGTACCTGTAGTGTTTCTTTCAAGTAGAAATATTTATTTATGTTGTTTAACCTAAATAAATAACACAAATTAATTACCTTTATCTTCAGAATGAAGCTGTAGTGTCCGTGACGAATTTGAAGCTTATTTTAGATGTGAAATTATAAGGATATACTTTATCTTATGTCAGAAACACATTTCATGCATATTTGGAAGATGTTTCTTGTGTTAAATGTTTGAAATAGTTAGTTAATTAGTTAAAATAAAACTTTTAAACCTTAATTGTAGTTTATTACATGGAAATGTAGCCTAATTTGAAAAATCAGAAATTTTAATTTTTTTTTGAAAAATTCCCATTCATCCACTTTCTATAGTTGATAATGTCAGATTTGTAGTACATTTACTGATTCCATATAAAAAATTGATATAGTTTAAAGTATTTTGAGCACATTCAAGCATAACAATAACAATAGAATATGCTGATAATGGCTCCCCCCTTCTATATTCAAATGAAAATATTTTCAAAACTGGATGAGTTTGCTCAAAGATTTTTTGGAATCCTATACTAAAGATGTGGTACTTCCAAAAAATGATGATGAAAATGGTGAGGGGTAAGTTTCATTTTTTTATGAAAATGTTACACCCTTGGCACAAATATTGTGAAACAGCCAAGTCTAACTTTTCAACTTAATACTTGTTTTTATACCTGTTGCTTCTTTGAATATACTGAATGAAGACAAAATAGACCATTGAGTTAGACAAACAAGACAATTTTCACAGTATTTCTCCAGTACCTGAAACAAAGAAAAAAAGACATGGTACACACTGTGTACATGTACAATGTTCTAGATGTACCTCAAAGCTGTACTGCTGCTAAGGTTAATACAGAGAGCACAATACCTTGGTATCAATGCTACAAAATTGTAGTTACATTCCTAAACAAAATTAATCACCTCTGTTAATTTATTGCTTCCATTTTACTATTATGTAGTGTGGAAGATCTAAATCTTTATATGACAGAACTTCTCAGTTTGACCTTCTGTATTGTTAGTATTCAACATTTCTCAGGAAAAAACCATTGTACCAACAATGATGGCCATATCCATTAAAACAAGTGTGGACACAGAAAAACATCTCGACTGCATTCCACATCAGTAACGAAAATAAATTTCGTCATAAGCATTTCGTAAATAGCATTAATATCAGCAGCGGCCTGTATACCAAATATTGTCGCCATACCATGCATAGTTAGAGGAACTGTCCTAATACAAAAACTTTAACGTAGTCGTTGGACCGTGAAATCGAGGTCAAGGTCAGGTGACACCTACCAAACAGTCATGTACTAGTCATCAGCAACCTATATAGAAATATTGTCATCCTACCATGCATGGTTACAGGGGAACAGCTGTAACCCAAAAACTTTAACGTAGTCACTTGACCGTGAAATTGAGATCAAGGTCAGGTTGAACCTACCAGACAGTCATGTACTATTCATCAGCAACCTATATACCAAATATTGTCATCCTACCATGCATAGTTACAGAGAATCTGCAGTAACCCAAAAACTTTAACATAGTCGCTGGACCGTGAGATTGAGGTCAAGGTCAGGTGACATCTACCAGACAGTCATGTACTAGTCATCAGCAACCTATATACTTAATATTGTCATCCAACCATGCGTGGTACAAGAGGAACTGTCGTAACCCAAACACTTTAACGTAGTAGCTGGACTTGGAAGTTGAGGTCAGGTGACACCTACCAGACAGTCATGTATGAGTCATCAGCAACCTATATACCAAATATTGTCATCCTACCATGGGTGGTTACAGAGGAACTGTCATAACCCAAAACTTTAACCTAGTCGCTAGACCGTGAAATTTAGGTCAATGTCAGGTGACACCTACCAGACAGTCATGTACTATTCATCAGCAACCTATACACCAAATATTGTCATCCTACCATGTGTAGTTACAGAGGAACTGCCATAACCCAACAACTTTAACGTATTCGCTGGACCGTGAAATTGAGGTCAAGGTCAGGTGACAGACTGGTAAGTACTCATCCTAAGCTACCTCTGTACCAAATTTGATTTGATCTAGGGCTTGGGCTTACAAATATATGAAGTAAGATGTGAAGTGTTTACGCCGCCGCCGCTGCCGAATTCCCATACATACTTTCGTCACTGGAGGTGAGACATAAATTGATTAATTAGTTAATTGATTGATACCTAATGTCCAGCAAGCAATATTTCAGCCATATTCAAGACATCAAATGAAAATTGAAAACATGCAGACAAAATGCTCTTTGTTGTCCAGAATATGCAGGGCTTTCAAAAGTAGCCAGTAGGCGGCGGAATTCCGCCGCCTACTCTCACTAAAAGCGCCAGCTACTTTAATGTCCAGAAAAGTAATAAAAGTTACAAAAAAATATGTGTTGTAATTCTCCTTATCTTAATTTATTAGCATTGAGGAAGTAAAACATGATGTTTATTTATGCTAAATTTAGATGAGAGATTTACTGGTCGCTGATTGGTCGTCTATAATTAGGGTTGATTACTCGGAAGGTTTCATCAGATATGGACATTTATTTAACGAAAAGACCTTGAGGTGTTCCGAAAAATTAATAAAACACGAAACGATCAAATACAACCCTGTTTGGTTTTGGTTTTAAGAAAACCCGAAAAGATCACACGGGTATGTTTCAAAGCAACAGAAACATTGAATATGAAGTTTATTTTTATGTTACCAGTTACCAAATCTGTAAAAACTGCCTTTATCAGGCGAACAACTTTCACAACGGATGTGTTGGTCCTAATCCTTATAAAATCCTCAGTAGACTAAAAGTAATATAAGCTGACTTGCGTCGACTAATATGTGCACTTAAGAAAATCTCCAAGTAACAAACGGAAATATGATGTAATAAATTAAATAGAAGAACAGTTGACACTTGTTGCTTGTTGTCTTTTTTATAAAGCCCGGCCCAAGTGGCCCAAAATATAATTTCAGCGAGACAGAAAATGTACTTCAAAGTAAAAATATGAAACTCTCTGTATTGTGTAAAATGTGAGAAAAAGATGTCCATCTGAAGGACTTGTCTTTCATGTCAACTTGGTTGAAAAGGGGGATGCACCCCCAAGATATATCTATTTTGAATTAATACACTTTAATACTACTTAATTCTCAAAATGTTGTCTACTTGTCTCAAAACACCAAGCACTGAAAGAAAAAGCAACAATGAACATGTAAAAATTTGAAATCATAATAAATTGAAAATACAACCTAAACTTGGCATCTCAGTTCCAGGAGACTGCCAGAATGCAGGATTTTGCGTTATTTACCCCAGAGCTTCTGGAGCCCTGAGACACCCCCCCCCGGCCGCAATAGGTGCTCTACTCTAAAATTAGTTGAAAGCCCTGAATATGTTTTCTATGTGGATTTGTTTTATCCAAAACAGGTGAAATTCTGCAGTTATAGTTATATCTACATGTATTTAAAATAGGTCAATCTAAGATGAGCTGTAATTGGATGTTTTTAGATTTCCATTTAATATATCAGTAATATGGGATGCGAGATCAAACTTTTAGATTACCATTCATTCCCCTTTCAATATTATAGAAATTTGTCAATTATTTATCAATGCTGATTACAGAGATGAATAAAACATTCACATAAATATAATATCTTTAAAATTACTGTTAGTTTCATTGACAATAATGTTTAAAAAATAGAATTTTGTAAACTAAAATTCATGATTGTTATATATTTATACCCAAACTTTAAAAATATGGGGTATCTGTCCATCAGTTACACTTGGGGGTACCAACAGGGATTTTCCTACCTTTTTTCAAATGGGGCCTGGGCCCCTGTTAATTGGGAAAATTACGACGTAAATTCCACAATTACGAAAAGTCTAAAATATGAATAAAGTAAAAACATTGCTTTTAAACATCAAATGTTTTTAACTAAAATGTTTCTTGTATGTAATTAGTCATGAATGACAAGATGGAATCTATAAGCATGACCTGAAAACTGACAAATTCAAATCAGTTTTCATAAATATTTTGAAAAAAGTTATCAAAATTTACATATGTAGCCAACTGTACTGACATCATACTCAAAGAGAAAAATTTCCATGAATCTTGGTGTAATTAAATAGAAACTGAGTTGCAAACATCAGATTTTACTTTCTCTCTCGTTTGTTCTGGGGTCTTAATAAATGACTGGATAAGAACTAAATCAGATATACAAAACTCTAAAAATGTGCATTGTATTGGCATTTTAATTTACCCTGATTCGTATGCTAATCGGCATTCATAAATGACAAGGGTCGGTAGCCAAGGTTCGGTTGAATGCCGATAATGGATGGGTCTAGAGGTGCAAGAAAACTCATGATTTTCTATTCACAAAGGCTCTTGTCAATATTTCATTTCGAAAAAAACAAAATTTCCTAGTTTTGATACAATACGCCATCGTTTCACTTCAGTAGTATTTCGCGTTCTGTAATGCCATTTTTTAATGCAGGGGTCACATTTCATTCCACATGTATTCCTACGACTTATTCTTTTCTAGACAAAGCTTTTTGAACCAAAAAAACAGCCCATATTACTGGACATCGTAAAAATTAAGTAATTTGTCTTATTTGCGGCATACAATTATCTTTCATATTATTGAACAAAGTTCCGCGACTTAACAAATCTCAGGATTTTTTTAATATCATACCGGAATCTGCGATTTGTATAAAACAAGCAAGCTCTAATATAAAACTGGTTGCCGTTATGACTAAAGATACCGGGAACAGTAATTATAAACCAATATTCGCGAAGTGATCAGATTTTGATTTTGTTTGTAATATTTCGGCTTAGCGCGATTGAATTTATTTTTAGAAACCGGATTTCAAAACCTTCTGAATTGGAAATTTTCACTTTCATAATTGGGAAAAAATATGGGTTTTTGCCGTTGGGAATGGGGCCGAATATCGGCCCCAAAATAAAGGCAGGAAAATCCCTGACCAATCTCTTATCTCTTCAACTCCACCTTCAACACTGAATAGATTTGATGAAACTTTCATAGAATCTTTGTCATATGGTGCCATTTTACACCTGATAATTTACATTTTGATCGCAAAGATGTTTGGAGAGGAGAGGTGTAATAATAAGTGAGCATTTTCTGGTCTATTATTTTTTTTATTATGACATGAAATAAGTATTTACCTTAAACTTTATTAACTTATAAGATGTCCAGTTGACAGTTTTACCAGCTGACAAACAACAATGAAATAAAATACTTGTGTTGACTGATTTACTTCACATCATGACCTTTGTATCAAGACTCCTTGTCTTATGTGACCTTTGTATCAAAACTCTCTGTCTTATGTGACCTTAACCATTTGATGTTGCTTAAGGCAGATTTGACATGTAATTTCCCAGGAGATAAAAATATTTACACTAAAGAAAGATAACAGACTCCCATTAATAAGGATACTGTGTCATGTGTCATTATTTGGAGTCAATAACAGAGAATTTATAGTCACTTAATACATGTACTGGTAAAAAATAACTGTGTTGCACAATACCTCACACGGAACATGATTCCCATAAGCATCAGCCAAACACAGATTTCCTGGACTGGAATCCATGGGTACCAGTTTACAAATAACCAATGACCTAGAGATATACATATACACATATATACAATTATAAAAATCAAATTTACTAAATGATGTATTTGTTCAGATCTAGCTGGAAAAGATGTTACTAATATTTATGATTTGATTTTTGAATGTTGCATTGGACCATGACACCAGTACCAACTTGAATTTTTTTATAGCAATAAGACACTAAAGTGTGTCATGTACCAATACAACAAGCAGGCTACTCTAAAGTGTGTCATGTACCAATACAACAAGCAGGCTACTCTAAAGTGTGTCATGTACCAATACAACAAGCAGGCTACTCTAAAGTGTGTCATGTACCAATACAACAAGCAGGCTACTCTAAAGTGTGTCATGTACCAACACAACAAGCAGGCTACTCTAAAGTGTGTCATGTACCAACACAACAAGCAGGCTACTCTAAAGTGTGTCATGTACCAATACAACAAGCAGGCTACTCTAAAGTGTGTCATGTACCAACACAACAAGCAGGCTACACTAAAGTGTGTCATGTACCAATACAACAAGCAGGCTACTCTAAAGTGTGTCATGTACCAATACAACAAGCAGGCTACTCTAAAGTGTGTCATGTACCAACACAACAAGCAGGCTACTCTAAAGTGTGTCATGTACCAATACAACAAGCAGGCTACTCTAAAGTGTGTCATGTACCAATACAACAAGCAGGCTACTCTAAAGTGTGTCATGTACCAATACAACAAGCAGGCTACTCTAAAGTGTGTCATGTACCAACACAACAAGCAGGCTACACTAAAGTGTGTCATGTACCAACACAACAAGCAGGCTACTCTAAAGTGTGTCATGTACCAATACAACAAGCAGGCTACTCTAAAGTGTGTCATGTACCAACACAACAAGCAGGCTACACTAAAGTGTGTCATGTACCAACACAACAAGCAGGCTACTCTAAAGTGTGTCATGTACCAACACAACAAGCAGGCTACTCTATTTTCTACATGCTGCCTGCTTTGTGGTTAAACATGTTCCACTTTAATGTCATTGGTTAGCATGATAAAGTAATTAAAAGTACCACTACCTGTCCTCTAGACCAGCATTCTACTAATGTACTAATACCTGCACTCTGGACTAGCATTCTACCAATGTACTACTACCTGCACTCTGGACTAGCATTCTACCAATGTACTAATACCTGCACTCTGGACTAGCATTCTACCAATGTACTAATACCTGCACTCTGGACTAGCATTCTACCAATGTACTAATACCTGCACTCTGGACTAGCATTCTAACAATGTACTAATACCTGCACTCTGGACTAGCATTCTACCAATGTACTAATACCTGCACTCTGGACTAGCATTCTAACAATGTACTAATACCTGCACTCTGGACTAGCATTCTACCAATGTACTAATACCTGCACTCTGGACTAGCATTCTAGCAATGTACTAATACCTGCACTCTGGACTAGCATTCTACCAATGTACTAATACCTGCACTCTGGACTAGCATTCTACCAATGTACTAATACCTGCACTTTGGACTAGCATTCTAACAATGTACTAATACCTGCACTCTGGACTAGCATTCTACCAATGTACTACTGCAGACACTCTGGACTAGCATTCTACCAATGTACTACTACAGACACTCTGGACTAGCATTCTACCAATGTACTAATACCTGCACTCTGGACTAGCATTCTAACAATGTACTAATACCTGCACTCTGGACTAGCATTCTACCAATGTACTACTACCTGCACTCTGGACTAGCATTCTACCAATGTACTAATACCTGCACTCTGGACTAGCATTCTACCAATGTACTAATACCTGCACTCTGGACTAGCATTCTAACAATGTACTAATACCTGCACTCTGGACTAGCATTCTACCAATGTACTAATACCTGCACTCTGGACTAGCATTCTACCAATGTACTACTACCTGCACTCTGGACTAGCATTCTACCAATGTACTAATACCTGCACTCTGGACTAGCACTCTACCAATGTATACGTACTAATACCTGCACTCGGGATTAGCATTCTACCAATGTCCTAATACCTGCACTCTGGACTAGCAATCTACCAATGTACTAATACCTGCACTCTAGACTAGCATTTTACCAATGTACTAATACCTGCACTCTGGACTAGCATTCTACACTCTAGACTAGCATTCTACCAATGTACTACTACCTGCACTCTGGACTAGCATTCTACCAATGTACTACTACCTGCACTCTGGACTAGCATTCTACCAATGTACTTATACCTGCACTCTGGACTAGCATTCTACCAATGTACTAATACCTGCACTCTGGACTAGCATTCTACCAATGTACTACTACCTGCACTCTAGACCAGCATTCTACCAATGTACTAATACCTGCACTCTGGACTAGCATTCTACCAATGTATACGTACTAATACCTGCACTCTGGACTAACATTCTACCAATGTATATGTACTTATACCTGCACTCTGGACTAGCATTCTACCAATGTACTAATACCTGCACTCTAGACTAGCATTCTACCAATGTACTACTACCTGCACTCTGGACTAGCATTCTACCAATGTATACGTACTAATACCTGCACTCTGGACTAGCATTCTACCAATGTATACGTACTAATACCTGCACTCTGGACTAGCATTCTACCAATGTACTTATACCTGCACTCTAGACTAACATTCTACCAATGTGCTAATACATGCACTCTGGACTAGCATTCTACCAATGTACTAATACCTGCACTCTGGACTAGCATTCTACCAATGTACTTATACCTGCACTCTGGACTAGCATTCTACCAATGTACTAATACCTGCACTCTGGACTAGCATTCTACCAATGTACTTATACCTGCACTCTGGACTAGCATTCTACCAATGTACTAATACCTGCACTCTGGACTAGCATTCTAACAATGTACTAATACCTGCACTCTGGACTAGCATTCTACCAATGTACTAATACCTGCACTCTGGACTAGCATTCTAACAATGTACTAATACCTGCACTCTGGACTAGCATTCTACCAATGTACTAATACCTGCACTCTGGACTAGCATTCTAACAATGTACTAATACCTGCACTCTGGACTAGCATTCTAACAATGTACTAATACCTGCACTCTGGACTAGCATTCTACCAATGTACTTATACCTGCACTCTGGACTAGCATTCTACCAATGTACTAATACCTGCACTTTGGACTAGCATTCTAACAATGTACTAATACCTGCACTCTGGACTAGCATTCTACCAATGTACTAATACCTGCACTCTGGACTAGCATTCTAACAATGTACTAATACCTGCACTCTGGACTAGCATTCTACCAATGTACTACTACAGACACTCTGGACTAGCATTCTACCAATGTACTAATACCTGCACTCTGGACTAGCATTCTAACAATGTACTACTACCTGCACTCTGGACTAGCATTCTACCAATGTACTACTACCTGCACTCTGGACTAGCATTCTACCAATGTACTAATACCTGCACTCTGGACTAGCATTCTACCAATGTACTAATACCTGCACTCTGGACTAGCATTCTAACAATGTACTAATACCTGCACTCTGGACTAGCATTCTACCAATGTACTAATACCTGCACTCTGGACTAGCATTCTACCAATGTACTACTACCTGCACTCTGGACTAGCATTCTACCAATGTACTAATACCTGCACTCTGGACTAGCATTCTACCAATGTACTACTACCTGCACTCTGGACTAGCACTCTACCAATGTATACGTACTAATACCTGCACTCGGGATTAGCATTCTACCAATGTCCTAATACCTGCACTCTGGACTAGCAATCTACCAATGTACTAATACCTGCACTCTGGACTAGCATTCTACCAATGTACTAATACCTGCACTCTGGACTAGCATTCTACCAATGTACTAATACCTGCACTCTGGACTAGCATTCTACCAATGTACTTATACCTGCACTCTGGACTAGCATTCTACCAATGTACTTATACCTGCACTCTGGACTAGCATTCTACCAATGTACTAATACCTGCACTCTGGACTAGCATTCTACCAATGTACTAATACCTGCACTCTGGACTAGCATTCTACACTCTAGACTAGCATTCTACCAATGTACTACTACCTGCACTCTGGACTAGCATTCTACCAATGTACTAATACCTGCACTCTAGACTAGCATTCTACCAATGTACTACTACCTGCACTCTGGACTAGCATTCTAACAATGTACTAATACCTACACTTTGGACTAGCATTCTACCAATGTACTACTACCTGCACTCTGGACTAGCATTCTACCAATGTACTAATACCTGCACTCTGGACTAGCATTCTACCAATGTACTTATACCTGCACTCTGGACTAGCATTCTACCAATGTACTAATACCTGCACTCTGGACTAGCATTCTACCAATGTACTAATACCTGCACTCTGGACTAGCATTCTACACTCTAGACTAGCATTCTACCAATGTACTACTACCTGCACTCTGGACTAGCATTCTACCAATGTACTAATACCTGCACTCTAGACTAACATTCTACCAATGTACTACTACCTGCACTCTGGACTAGCATTCTAACAATGTACTAATACCTGCACTCTGGACTAGCATTCTAACAATGTACTAATACCTGCACTCTGGACTAGCATTCTACCAATGTACTAATACCTGCACTCTAGACTAGCATTCTACCAATGTACTACTACCTGCACTCTGGACTAGCATTCTACCAATGTACTAATACCTGCACTCTAGACTAACATTCTACCAATGTACTACTACCTGCACTCTGGACTAGCATTCTAACAATGTACTAATACCTGCACTCTGGACTAGCATTCTAACAATGTACTAATACCTGCACTCTGGACTAGCATTCTAACAATGTACTAATACCTGCACTCTGGACTAGCATTCTACCAATGTACTAATACCTGCACTCTGGACTAGCATTCTAACAATGTACTAATACCTGCACTCTGGACTAGCATTCTACCAATGTACTAATACCTGCACTCTGGACTAGCATTCTAACAATGTACTAATACCTGCACTCTGGACTAGCATTCTACCAATGTACTAATACCTGCACTCTGGACTAGCATTCTAACAATGTACTAATACCTGCACTCTGGACTAGCATTCTAACAATGTACTAATACCTGCACTCTGGACTAGCATTCTACCAATGTACTTATACCTGCACTCTGGACTAGCATTCTACCAATGTACTAATACCTGCACTTTGGACTAGCATTCTAACAATGTACTAATACCTGCACTCTGGACTAGCATTCTACCAATGTACTAATACCTGCACTCTGGACTAGCATTCTACCAATGTACTAATACCTGCACTCTGGACTAGCATTCTACCAATGTACTACTACAGACACTCTGGACTAGCATTCTACCAATGTACTAATACCTGCACTCTGGACTAGCATTCTACCAATGTACTACTACCTGCACTCTGGACTAGCATTCTACCAATGTACTACTACCTGCACTCTGGACTAGCATTCTACCAATGTACTAATACCTGCACTCTGGACTAGCATTCTACCAATGTACTAATACCTGCACTCTGGACTAGCATTCTAACAATGTACTAATACCTGCACTCTGGACTAGCATTCTACCAATGTACTAATACCTGCACTCTGGACTAGCATTCTACCAATGTACTACTACCTGCACTCTGGACTAGCATTCTACCAATGTACTAATACCTGCACTCTGGACTAGCATTCTACCAATGTACTACTACCTGCACTCTGGACTAGCACTCTACCAATGTATACGTACTAATACCTGCACTCGGGATTAGCATTCTACCAATGTCCTAATACCTGCACTCTGGACTAGCAATCTACCAATGTACTAATACCTGCACTCTGGACTAGCATTCTACCAATGTACTAATACCTGCACTCTGGACTAGCATTCTACCAATGTACTAATACCTGCACTCTGGACTAGCATTCTACCAATGTACTTATACCTGCACTCTGGACTAGCATTCTACCAATGTACTTATACCTGCACTCTGGACTAGCATTCTACCAATGTACTAATACCTGCACTCTGGACTAGCATTCTACCAATGTACTAATACCTGCACTCTGGACTAGCATTCTACACTCTAGACTAGCATTCTACCAATGTACTACTACCTGCACTCTGGACTAGCATTCTACCAATGTACTAATACCTGCACTCTGGACTAGCATTCTACCAATGTACTACTACCTGCACTCTGGACTAGCATTCTACCAATGTACTTATACCTGCACTCTGGACTAGCATTCTACCAATGTACTAATACCTGCACTCTGGACTAGCATTCTACCAATGTACTACTACCTGCACTCTGGACTAACATTCTACCAATGTACTTATACCTGCACTCTGGACTAGCATTCTACCAATGTACTAATACCTGCACTCTGGACTAGCATTCTACCAATGTACTTATACCTGCACTCTGGACTAGCATTCTACCAATGTACTAATACCTGCACTCTGGACTAGCATTCTACCAATGTATACGTACTAATACCTGCACTCGGGATTAGCATTCTACCAATGTCCTAATACCTGCACTCTGGACTAGCAATCTACCAATGTACTAATACCTGCACTCTGGACTAGCATTCTACCAATGTACTAATACCTGCACTCTGGACTAGCATTCTACCAATGTACTAATACCTGCACTCTGGACTAGCATTCTACCAATGTACTTATACCTGCACTCTGGACTAGCATTCTACCAATGTACTTATACCTGCACTCTGGACTAGCATTCTACCAATGTACTAATACCTGCACTCTGGACTAGCATTCTACCAATGTACTAATACCTGCACTCTGGACTAGCATTCTACACTCTAGACTAGCATTCTACCAATGTACTACTACCTGCACTCTGGACTAGCATTCTACCAATGTACTAATACCTGCACTCTAGACTAGCATTCTACCAATGTACTACTACCTGCACTCTGGACTAGCATTCTAACAATGTACTAATACCTGCACTCTGGACTAGCATTCTAACAATGTACTAATACCTGCACTCTGGACTAGCATTCTACCAATGTACTAATACCTGCACTCTGGACTAGCATTCTAACAATGTACTAATACCTGCACTCTGGACTAGCATTCTACCAATGTACTAATACCTGCACTCTGGACTAGCATTCTAACAATGTACTAATACCTGCACTCTGGACTAGCATTCTACCAATGTACTAATACCTGCACTCTGGACTAGCATTCTAACAATGTACTAATACCTGCACTCTGGACTAGCATTCTAACAATGTACTAATACCTGCACTCTGGACTAGCATTCTACCAATGTACTTATACCTGCACTCTGGACTAGCATTCTACCAATGTACTAATACCTGCACTCTGGACTAGCATTCTAACAATGTACTAATACCTGCACTCTGGACTAGCATTCTACCAATGTACTAATACCTGCACTTTGGACTAGCATTCTAACAATGTACTAATACCTGCACTCTGGACTAGCATTCTACCAATGTACTACTACAGACACTCTGGACTAGCATTCTACCAATGTACTAATACCTGCACTCTGGACTAGCATTCTACCAATGTACTACTACCTGCACTCTGGACTAGCATTCTACCAATGTACTACTACCTGCACTCTGGACTAGCATTCTACCAATGTACTAATACCTGCACTCTGGACTAGCATTCTACCAATGTACTAATACCTGCACTCTGGACTAGCATTCTAACAATGTACTAATACCTGCACTCTGGACTAGCATTCTACCAATGTACTAATACCTGCACTCTGGACTAGCATTCTACCAATGTACTACTACCTGCACTCTGGACTAGCATTCTACCAATGTACTAATACCTGCACTCTGGACTAGCATTCTACCAATGTACTAATACCTGCACTCTGGACTAGCACTCTACCAATGTATACGTACTAATACCTGCACTCGGGATTAGCATTCTACCAATGTCCTAATACCTGCACTCTGGACTAGCAATCTACCAATGTACTAATACCTGCACTCTGGACTAGCATTCTACCAATGTACTAATACCTGCACTCTGGACTAGCATTCTACCAATGTACTAATACCTGCACTCTGGACTAGCATTCTACCAATGTACTTATACCTGCACTCTGGACTAGCATTCTACCAATGTACTAATACCTGCACTCTGGACTAGCATTCTACCAATGTACTAATACCTGCACTCTGGACTAGCATTCTACCAATGTACTAATACCTGCACTCTGGACTAGCATTCTACACTCTAGACTAGCATTCTACCAATGTACTACTACCTGCACTCTGGACTAGCATTCTACCAATGTACTACTACCTGCACTCTAGACTAGCATTCTACCAATGTACTACTACCTGCACTCTGGACTAGCATTCTAACAATGTACTAATACCTACACTTTGGACTAGCATTCTACCAATGTACTACTACCTGCACTCTGGACTAGCATTCTACCAATGTACTAATACCTGCACTCTGGACTAGCATTCTACCAATGTACTTATACCTGCACTCTGGACTAGCATTCTACCAATGTACTAATACCTGCACTCTGGACTAGCATTCTACCAATGTACTAATACCTGCACTCTGGACTAGCATTCTACACTCTAGACTAGCATTCTACCAATGTACTACTACCTGCACTCTGGACTAGCATTCTACCAATGTACTAATACCTGCACTCTAGACTAACATTCTACCAATGTACTACTACCTGCACTCTGGACTAGCATTCTACCAATGTACTAATACCTGCACTCTGGACTAGCATTCTAACAATGTACTAATACCTGCACTCTGGACTAGCATTCTACCAATGTACTAATACCTGCACTCTAGACTAGCATTCTACCAATGTACTACTACCTGCACTCTGGACTAGCATTCTACCAATGTACTAATACCTGCACTCTAGACTAACATTCTACCAATGTACTACTACCTGCACTCTGGACTAGCATTCTAACAATGTACTAATACCTGCACTCTGGACTAGCATTCTAACAATGTACTAATACCTGCACTCTGGACTAGCATTCTAACAATGTACTAATACCTGCACTCTGGACTAGCATTCTACCAATGTACTAATACCTGCACTCTGGACTAACATTCTACCAATGTACTAATACCTGCACTCTGGACTAGCATTCTACCAATGTACTAATACCTGCACTCTGGACTAGCATTCTACCAATGTACTAATACCTGCACTCTGGACTAGCATTCTACACTCTAGACTAGCATTCTACCAATGTACTAATACCTGCACTTTGGACTAGCATTCTAACAATGTACTAATACCTGCACTCTGGACTAGCATTCTACCAATGTACTAATACCTGCACTCTGGACTAGCATTCTACCAATGTACTAATACCTGCACTTTGGACTAGCATTCTAACAATGTACTAATACCTGCACTCTGGACTAGCATTCTACACTCTAGACTAGCATTCTACCAATGTACTAATACCTGCACTTTGGACTAGCATTCTAACAATGTACTAATACCTGCACTTTGGACTAGCATTCTAACAATGTACTAATACCTGCACTCTGGACTAGCATTCTACCAATGTACTAATACCTGCACTCTGGACTAGCATTCTACCAATGTACTACTACCTGCACTCTGGACTAGCATTCTACCAATGTACTAATACCTGCACTCTGGACTAGCATTCTACCAATGTACTACTACCTGCACTCTGGACTAGCATTCTACCAATGTACTTATACCTGCACTCTGGACTAGCATTCTACCAATGTACTTATACCTGCACTCTGGACTAGCATTCTACCAATGTACTAATACCTGCACTCTGGACTAGCATTCTACCAATGTACTTATACCTGCACTCTGGACTAGCATTCTACCAATGTACTACTACCTGCACTCTGGACTAGCATTCTACCAATGTACTAATACCTGCACTTTGGACTAGCATTCTACCAATGTACTAATACCTGCACTCTGGACTAGCATTCTACCAATGTACTTATACCTGCACTCTGGACTAGCATTCTACCAATGTACTAATACCTGCACTCTGGACTAGCATTCTACACTCTAGACTAGCATTCTACCAATGTACTACTACCTGCACTCTGGACTAGCATTCTACCAATGTACTAATACCTGCACTCTAGACTAGCATTCTACCAATGTACTACTACCTGCACTCTGGACTAGCATTCTAACAATGTACTAATACCTACACTTTGGACTAGCATTCTACCAATGTACTACTACCTGCACTCTGGACTAGCATTCTACCAATGTACTAATACCTGCACTCTGGACTAGCATTCTACCAATGTACTAATACCTGCACTCTGGACTAGCATTCTACACTCTAGACTAGCATTCTACCAATGTACTACTACCTGCACTCTGGACTAGCATTCTACCAATGTACTAATACCTGCACTCTAGACTAACATTCTACCAATGTACTACTACCTGCACTCTGGACTAGCATTCTAACAATGTACTAATACCTGCACTCTGGACTAGCATTCTACCAATGTACTAATACCTGCACTCTGGACTAGCATTCTACCAATGTACTAATACCTGCACTCTGGACTAGCATTCTACCAATGTACTACTACCTGCACTCTGGACTAGCATTCTAACAATGTACTAATACCTGCACACTGGACTAGCATTCTACCAATGTACTACTACCTGCACTCTGGACTAGCATTCTAACAATGTACTTATACCTGCACTCTGGACTAGAATTCTACCAATGTACTAATACCTGCACTCTGGACTAGCATTCTAACAATGTACTAATACCTGCACTCTGGACTAGCATTCTACCAATGTACTTATACCTGCACTCTGGACTAGCATTCTACCAATGTACTTATACCTGCACTCTAGACTAACATTCTACCAATGTACTAATACCTGCACTCTGGACTAGCATTCTACCAATGTACTAATACCTGCACTCTGGACTAGCATTCTACCAATGTACTACTACCTGCACTCTGGACTAGCATTCTACCAATGTACTTATACCTGCACTCTGGACTAGCATTCTACCAATGTACTAATACCTGCACTCTGGACTAGCATTCTACCAATGTACTAATACCTGCACTCTGGACTAGCATTCTACCAATGTACTAATACCTGCACTCTGGACTAGCATTCTACCAATGTACTAATACCTGCACTCTGGACTAGCATTCTACCAATGTACTTATACCTGCACTCTGGACTAGCATTCTACCAATGTACTAATACCTGCACTCTGGACTAGCATTCTACCAATGTACTACTACCTGCACTCTGGACTAGCATTCTAACAATGTACTAATACCTGCACACTGGACTAGCATTCTACCAATGTACTACTACCTGCACTCTGGACTAGCATTCTAACAATGTACTTATACCTGCACTCTGGACTAGCATTCTACCAATGTACTAATACCTGCACTCTGGACTAGCATTCTAACAATGTACTAATACCTGCACACTGGACTAGCATTCTACCAATGTACTACTACCTGCACTCTGGACTAGCATTCTAACAATGTACTAATACCTGCACTCTGGACTAGCATTCTACCAATGTACTAATACCTGCACTCTGGACTAGCATTCTAACAATGTACTAATACCTGCACACTGGACTAGCATTCTACCAATGTACTACTACCTGCACTCTGGACTAGCATTCTAACAATGTACTTATACCTGCACTCTGGACTAGCATTCTAACAATGTACTTATACCTGCACTCTGGACTAGCATTCTACCAATGTACTAATACCTGCACTCTGGACTAGCATTCTACCAATGTACTAATACCTGCACTCTGGACTAGCATTCTACCAATGTACTTATACCTGCACTCTGGACTAGCATTCTACCAATGTACTAATACCTGCACTCTGGACTAGCATTCTACCAATGTACTAATACCTGCACTCTGGACTAGCATTCTAACAATGTACTTATACCTGCACTCTGGACTAGCATTCTACCAATGTACTACTACAGACACTCTGGACTAGCATTCTACCAATGTACCAATACCTGCACTCTGGACTAGCATTCTACCAATGTACTAATACCTGCACTCTGGACTAGCATTCTACCAATGTACTACTACCTGCACTCTGGACTAGCATTCTACCAATGTACTAATACCTGCACTCTGGACTAGCACTCTACCAATGTATACGTACTAATACCTGCACTCTGGACTAGCATTCTACCAATGTACTAATACCTGCACTCTGGACTAGCATTCTACCAATGTACTAATACCTGCACTCTGGACTAGCATTCTACCAATGTACTACTACCTGCACTCTGGACTAGCATTCTAACAATGTACTAATACCTGCACTTTGGACTAGCATTCTACCAATGTACTACTACCTGCACTCTGGACTAGCATTCTAACAATGTACTAATACCTGCACTTTGGACTAGCATTCAACCAATGTACTACTACCTGCACTCTGGACTAGCATTCTAACAATGTACTAATACCTGCACTTTGGACTAGCATTCTACCAATGTACTACTACCTGCACTCTGGACTAGCATTCTAACAATGTACTAATACCTGCACTCTGGACTAGCATTCTACCAATGTACTACTACCTGCACTCTGGACTAGCATTCTAACAATGTACTAATACCTGCACTCTGGACTAGCATTCTACCAATGTACTACTACCTGCACTCTGGACTAGCATTCTAACAATGTACTAATACCTGCACTTTGGACTAGCATTCTACCAATGTACTTATACCTGCACTCTAGACTAACATTCTACCAATATACTAATACCTGCACTTTGGACTAGCATTCTACCAACATGACCAATGTACTTATACCTGCACTCTAGACTAACATTCTACCAATGTACTGCTACCTGCACTCTGGACTAGCATTCTACCAATGTACTAATACCTGCACTTTGGACTAGCATTCTACCAATGTACTTATACCTGCACTCTAGACTAACATTCTACCAATGTACTTATACCTGCACTCTGGACTAGCATTCTACCAATGTACTAATACCTGCACTCTAGACTATCACTCTACCAATGTATACGTACTAATACCTGCACTCTGGACTAGCATTCTACCAATGTACTTATACCTGCACTTTGGACTAGCATTCTACCAATGTACTTATACCTGCACTCTGGACTAACATTCTACCAATGTACTACTACCTGCACTCTGGACTAGCATTCTACCAATGTACTAATACCTGCACTCTGGACTAGCATTCTACCAATGTACTTATACCTGCACTCTAGACTAGCATTCTACCAATGTACTAATACCTGCACTCTGGACTAGCATTCTACCAATGTACTAATACCTGCACTCTGGACTAGCATTCTAACAATGTACTAATACCTGCACTCTGGACTAGCATTCAACCAATGTACTAATACCTGCACTCTGGACTATCACTCTACCAATGTATACGTACTAATACCTGCACTCTGGACTAGCATTCTACCAATGTACTAATACCTGCACTCTGGACTAGCATTCTACCAATGTACTAATACCTGCACTCTGGACTAGCATTCTACCAATGTACTACTACCTGCACTCTGGACTAGCATTCTACCAATGTACTTATACCTGCACTCTGGACTAGCATTCTACCAATGTACTACTACCTGCACTCTGGACTAGCATTCTACCAATGTACAAATACCTGCACTCTGGACTAGCATTCTACCAATGTACTACTACCTGCACTCTGGACTAGCATTCTACCAATGTACTAATACCTGCACTCTAGACTAACATTCTACCAATGTACTACTACCTGCACTCTGGACTAGCATTCTACCAATGTACTAATACCTGCACTCTGGACTAGCATTCTACCAATGTACTAATACCTGCACTCTGGACTAGCATTCTACCAATGTACTAATACCTGCACTCTGGACTAGCATTCTACACTCTAGACTAGCATTCTACCAATGTACTAATACCTGCACTTTGGACTAGCATTCTACCAATGTACTAATACCTGCACTCTGGACTAGCATTCTACCAATGTACTACTACCTGCACTCTGGACTAGCATTCTAACAATGTACTAATACCTGCACTTTGGACTAGCATTCTACCAATGTACTACTACCTGCACTCTGGACTAGCATTCTAACAATGTACTAATACCTGCACTTTGGACTAGCATTCAACCAATGTACTACTACCTGCACTCTGGACTAGCATTCTAACAATGTACTAATACCTGCACTTTGGACTAGCATTCTACCAATGTACTACTACCTGCACTCTGGACTAGCATTCTAACAATGTACTAATACCTGCACTCTGGACTAGCATTCTACCAATGTACTACTACCTGCACTCTGGACTAGCATTCTAACAATGTACTAATACCTGCACTCTGGACTAGCATTCTACCAATGTACTACTACCTGCACTCTGGACTAGCATTCTAACAATGTACTAATACCTGCACTTTGGACTAGCATTCTACCAATGTACTTATACCTGCACTCTAGACTAACATTCTACCAATATACTAATACCTGCACTTTGGACTAGCATTCTACCAACATGACCAATGTACTTATACCTGCACTCTAGACTAACATTCTACCAATGTACTGCTACCTGCACTCTGGACTAGCATTCTACCAATGTACTAATACCTGCACTTTGGACTAGCATTCTACCAATGTACTTATACCTGCACTCTAGACTAACATTCTACCAATGTACTTATACCTGCACTCTGGACTAGCATTCTACCAATGTACTAATACCTGCACTCTAGACTATCACTCTACCAATGTATACGTACTAATACCTGCACTCTGGACTAGCATTCTACCAATGTACTTATACCTGCACTTTGGACTAGCATTCTACCAATGTACTTATACCTGCACTCTGGACTAACATTCTACCAATGTACTACTACCTGCACTCTGGACTAGCATTCTACCAATGTACTAATACCTGCACTCTGGACTAGCATTCTACCAATGTACTTATACCTGCACTCTAGACTAGCATTCTACCAATGTACTAATACCTGCACTCTGGACTAGCATTCTACCAATGTACTAATACCTGCACTCTGGACTAGCATTCTAACAATGTACTAATACCTGCACTCTGGACTAGCATTCAACCAATGTACTAATACCTGCACTCTGGACTATCACTCTACCAATGTATACGTACTAATACCTGCACTCTGGACTAGCATTCTACCAATGTACTAATACCTGCACTCTGGACTAGCATTCTACCAATGTACTAATACCTGCACTCTGGACTAGCATTCTACCAATGTACTACTACCTGCACTCTGGACTAGCATTCTACCAATGTACTTATACCTGCACTCTGGACTAGCATTCTACCAATGTACTACTACCTGCACTCTGGACTAGCATTCTACCAATGTACAAATACCTGCACTCTGGACTAGCATTCTACCAATGTACTACTACCTGCACTCTGGACTAGCATTCTACCAATGTACTAATACCTGCACTCTAGACTAACATTCTACCAATGTACTACTACCTGCACTCTGGACTAGCATTCTACCAATGTACTAATACCTGCACTCTGGACTAGCATTCTACCAATGTACTAATACCTGCACTCTGGACTAGCATTCTACCAATGTACTAATACCTGCACTCTGGACTAGCATTCTACACTCTAGACTAGCATTCTACCAATGTACTAATACCTGCACTTTGGACTAGCATTCTAACAATGTACTAATACCTGCACTCTGGACTAGCATTTTACCAATGTACTACTACCTGCACTCTGGACTAGCATTCTAACAATGTACTAATACCTGCACTCTAGACTAACATTCTACCAATGTACTACTACCTGCACTCTGGACTAGCATTCTACCAATGTACTAATACCTGCACTCTGGACTAGCATTCTACCAATGTACTTATACCTGCACTCTGGACTAGCATTCTACCAATGTACTAATACCTGCACTCTGGACTAGCATTCTACCAATGTACTACTACCTGCACTCTGGACTAGCATTCTACCAATGTACTTATACCTGCACTCTGGACTAGCATTCTACCAATGTACTAATACCTGCACTCTGGACTAGCATTCTACCAATGTACTAATACCTGCACTCTGGACTAGCATTCTACCAATGTACTACTACCTGCACTCTGGACTAGCATTCTACCAATGTACTTATACCTGCACTCTGGACTAGCATTCTACCAATGTACTAATACCTGCACTCTGGACTAGCATTCTACCAATGTACTACTACCTGCACTCTGGACTAACATTCTACCAATGTACTTATACCTGCACTCTGGACTAGCATTCTACCAATGTACTAATACCTGCACTCTGGACTAGCATTCTACCAATGTACTTATACCTGCACTCTGGACTAGCATTCTACCAATGTACTAATACCTGCACTCTGGACTAGCATTCTACCAATGTATACGTACTAATACCTGCACTCTGGACTAGCATTCTACCAATGTACTACTACCTGCACTCTGGACTAGCATTCTACCAATGTACTAATACCTGCACTCTGGACTAGCATTCTACCAATGTACTACTACCTGCACTCTGGACTAGCATTCTACCAATGTACTACTACCTGCACTTTGGACTAGCATTCTACACTCTAGACTAGCATTCTACCAATGTACTTATACCTGCACTCTGGACTAGCATTCTACCAATGTACTAATACCTGCACTCTGGACTAGCATTCTACCAATGTACTAATACCTGCACTCTGGACTAGCATTCTACCAATGTACCAATACCTGCACTCTGGACTAGCATTCAACCAATGTACTAATACCTGCACTCTGGACTAACATTCTACCAATGTACTAATACCTGCACTCTGGACTAGCATTCTACCAATGTACTTATACCTGCACTCTGGACTAGCATTCTACCAATGTACTTATACCTGCACTCTAGACTAGCATTCTACCAATGTACTTATACCTGCACTCTGGACTAGCATTCTACCAATGTACTACTACCTGCACTCTAGACTAGCATTCTACCAATGTACTTATACCTGCACTCTGGACTAGCATTCTAACAATGTACTAATACCTGCACTCTGGACTAGCATTCTAACAATGTACTAATACCTGCACTCTGGACTAGCATTCTACCAATGTACTAATACCTGAACTCTGAACTAGCATTCTACCAATGGAATTTATGCCATGTAAGCTGTGCATTCTTTTGAAGACTTATTCTTAATACTTGAAACTACAAAACTGATGTATTTCATATTTTTAACCTGGTCTGAAGAAGAATATAAACAGGTTTAAATTTATTTCTGGTACATGTATATTGAATGTTAGACTGGAAATTAATCATGTTCATGGTACTCACTGGTATAAATGTATTTATACCTTTCACATTTTAGTTGTTTCCCTTTTGACCCTTTTAAGCTAAACTGACAGGGAGATAACTCTAGTGCATCATTTAAAGTTGACAAGGCAACTGTGGATACATTAGTCTGACTATCTACATCTAAATATAGTAAAATCTTGTTTAAGATGATTTCTGCATCAAGGGTTTGTGACTCTTCCTTTGTCATCAAAACTTTTATATAGTTGTAGAATCTATGTATCCATTCCTGAAAATAAAATAAACTTGTCTATCAACAAAGAAAGAACTTGTATATCAATCAAACAAGTAATTAGTGTTGTCCAAATACAAAATGGTGGCTGAGTGGTTAAGGTAGTTAGTCATCTACAAAACAGAAAAAGTCTGAAAAGGTTAGCTTTTGTACTGACTTGTACTGAATTTTACTCAACTTTACTAGACCTAAGTCTCGACATTACTCAAAAGTTCTGAATTTATACTCGACCTGTCTGAAAAGTCTGAACAACTGGATCTCAACCAAGTCTCTTGACCAATCTGACAAGACTGAATCAGTCTCGACCTGATCTGGACTAGTCTGAATTAGTCTCAACCAATCTGGAAAGACTGAATTAGCCTGCACCTGGTCTTGACTAGTTTTGTTTTCATGGGAAATAGTCTCGACCTGTTTAAACAGCTGAATACGTCTTGACTAATCTGAATGGATTGAATGAGTCTCAATTAGTCTCAATATTTTCTTGTTTAGTCTCAACCAACATTACAATACAGAATAAGTCTTAACCCAGTCTGTAATGTTACAAATTACATCTAGAAAAAATTTTTTATAGTTTTTTTGTAATCATAAAATATGCATTCAGTAAATTACAAAAAAAAAATACCAATTTATTTCACAAAAACACAATATTAAATACATAACGTAATAGCACTAGATAACTAGAAACACATGCTGTTTGAAATTGCGGTTATTGTTTCTTGTACAATAGGATGACTATGATTCAGTCTTTTCAGATTTGTAAGACTGAGTCAGACTGGGTCAAGATCGATTTAAGACTTGTTCAGACTTTTCAGACATGTCAAGACCGATTCAGACTGGGTCGAGGTAACATTGAGACTTGTTCAGGCTTTTCAGACAGGTAAAGACTAATTCATACAGGGTCAAGATCAGGTCGAGACTTGTTCAGACTTTTCAGACATGTCGAGACTAGGTCGAGTATACATTCAGAACTTTTGAGTAATGTCGAGACTTAGGTCGAGTAAAGTTGAGTAACATTAAGACCAAGTCAGACCAGTTGAGTAAAATTCAGTACATGTCAGTATAAAAGCTAACCTTTTCAGAGTTTTCCTGTTTTGTAGATGACTAACTACCTTAAAGGGAAACTTCGCGAAAAAATGAAAATTTGATATGTTATTCTTCAACTAAAAAGAAACACATTTGCCTCTTGATGTTTTATTATATTTTCAGTGGTTAAGTTTCTGCATGGAATTTATCGTGTAACAAATGCACTTATGGAGGTCCGCCATCTTGTCACCATCTCGTCACTAGATGGCGATACTAGACATCCAAGTACCTTAAAAGTCGTCGAATGATAATAACGCGAAACGGTCAATAACAGAAGGTGGTACTATAAGACAAGGTTGTGGAAAGATTATGTTTCGTATTCCCGATCTATATACATGTATAAGCAAAAAAACCCACTTGTTTAACAAAAAGTTAACCAATTTAAAGATTCTACTTAAGATTATTTCCACAGCAGCAACAACGGTAAACGGAAAAAAGTCAGTTTTGATAGGAAAAAAAGTCCATAAATATTAAATAATTGAAAATTAAGGTCTTTCCCACTTCCAGTGGGAAGACCTTACTGTATTTCTTCTGATTATTATTATTATTATTATTATTATTATTATTATTCTTATTCTTTTTCTTCCGCCACATTTCAAAACAGTCTGTGAAAAAGACTTCGCGACATATCATTTTGATCTTTTAAACCAAGTATCGAACTCTTAAGACCTGTTCGGTGTTCACCCTGCGACACCGAAAACTTTTTCTTTACGGAGTTATCTGCCCCAACACCGAAAACCTTGTTATCAGAACAACTCAGAAACTATGAAATTTAGATAAAAACTGAAAAGTGACAAATGTTAAGGAACTTTTGAGACAACTTTGTGCCATAATTTGGCCAAAAAATTTTGTCGAGCGAAAGCGAGCGGTATACCTTGAATGTTTCAATCACTCCGGCCATCACCAAAACTCACAAACTGGAAGTCGAAAACACCTTGGTTGTTCACCATTTGTTGTTTTGTGACATGACCTTAAGGAAAATCTCAAGGTTAAAGTTGAGATATGACCTCAACCTTAAGCCTCGAATCTTGTTATGATAACAACTCGAAAACCGTAAAAGATGGAAGCAGACAATAAATTGGAAAAATACTCCTCTCATTGAGACCTACATATGGTCTTTAATGTCCGAAACTGTTCAATTTACCGTTTAAGAGTTATTGCCCTTGACATGTTTCGGTTGATTGGTTTTTGACTTATAAATTGAAAACGGTTAGAGATAATATAGTAAACATATAGGTTTAAAGTGATCAGTATCAAAAGAGCTTCAATTTGAGCCAAAGGTCAAAGGTCATAGGTCAAGGTCATACCCTAGCAACAAGGTAACTGTTATAAAAAGTCCTTAGCAACCATATATTTTTAGAATCAGAATGATGTTCTTTACTGAAATATATCTTATCACGACCGGAAGTGGCATTTTGTCCATAGCAACCAACTAAATGTCCTTAGCAACCATACATTTTCTGACTAAGGACGACTTGCTTTGTACATTAAAACCATAGTAACTGACCGTTACGTCATTAGCAACTATATACCTAGACATAACACTAACAAAATGCCGGGAAAGACCTCACATTTGTTCTCTGAACAAATGGCCTATCTTTATTCGTATTATTATTTTCAACTTAATCAGATTAAGCAACTTATTGAACGAAACTTTTGCGAAGTTGACTATTTAAGAAATAGCTGTCATTAAATGAAATATTTTTAAATACTCTGGTTTTCGAGAATCAAAATATCACTTCACGTTTAGTACATTTATAATTATTATAATTGTTATTATTATAATTATTATTACTGGTAACATTTATTGTGCGTGTGCGTAGCACAGTTTTTAAAATTTTACATGTAGTGTATATTTGAGTTAACGTGTAAGTTTTACGTTTCCTCTGACATCTAAAGGTATTCGAAATCTTATATACATCCTGTGTTCTGACACTTCGGTGTATTCAAATCATACCTGTCTTGGCAGGAGGGGGTGTGCCTTTCTAATTTCGAATTACATGATTAACCATTAATCTGGTTAGCTTTTGAAAAAGTCAGAATATTCATACTTCAAAGTCGGCGTCAAATGATCTAGAAATTGCAATAAACATCCTGTTTGTTTACCTGCTAATTCAGTTAATTACCCTTCATAAACGAGTAATGATTTACACGTCCAGGTACAACTGCCGTTTCAAGACGTGCAAAATTATCCACAGAATTTTATTTTATATATAAAAATAATCATATAAATATATCTTTTATTACAATTATTATTTAGGTAAATTATAGCTGAGTTAAATAAAGACAGGTTAAAATTTGTGTCTAAAAATACTTATATTAAAACAAAGATCATTAAAACATTAAAACGTATTTGGTAATCTTATGTTGTCAGCCGGTCATTAGTCATCGCCACAGTTTATATATTGTTCAAAGAGCTAATGCAGAAAAACGTATTTTTAAACTGGATTATTTATCATATTTAATGGATAATTACATTTATCACGTCACAAAAGCAGTCACGTGATAAAATACTGTCAATATGGCGGCTCCCATAGACAAAATTTTACCACCTTTAATCCACTCTAGAAGCGTAACGGTAAAGAATACAATAAAAAATCAAAAGGCAATTATTTTTCTTTTTATTTGAAGAGTAACATATTAAATTTTCATTTTTTTGCGACGTTTCCCTTTAACCACTCAGCCACCATTTTGTATTTGGTCACACTAATTAACTGTTTGATTGATATACAAGTTCTTTCTTTGTTGATAGACAGCTAGCTAGCTATATATATATATCAATCATATTGTCAACAATGATGTTGCTGGTTCAAGTCTCACTGCAGGCAGAGGGTACTCAATCTTACTTGACAAGGATTGCCAGTTTTCCTACTCTGGCTTCCTCCCCCAATAAAAATTGGAACTTGATTTTAACAAACAAAAACAAACAAGATACAAAAGCACGTTATAAACTTAACTTTAAGAGAGCATGGAGGTTTGAAATTGTATACAATAAAAATTTTGGTGTCTGGACATTTCTGATATATAAGGACTTCAGTTAGGATATGACCTTGTCAAAATCCCTGTGTCACACGGTTCTGTGGGGGGTAAAATAGACAGTTATCATGTGTTTCCATCTGATGCAAGCCAAATCGGCACCTAGTATAGTCAAATATTTGGCAGAGAGGTAGAGTCAAATCAGCATCAACTTCCTACCATTTGTATAATTATATCGTTTGCTGATTTAGTAATGTCTCTGAAATTGTTTTGTTGTTATCCTTACTGATTTTTAAAGCAAGATTATATCCCAAACCCAAGCTGTTTAATAAGGGAGAAATCAGAGAAAAGGGAAGAGAGAAAATGTTATGATTTTATAGTGCTTTCAGCATTTATTACATTTGTCTTAGTGTTTGCTTGATTTTTTAATAATATGAAAAAAAACATTGTTTTTAATTGACTGGACATGTGACCATTGCTTCTTTTTATACTGAGGTTGTGTGTTCATGTCTAACTGCATGCAGGGAGTGCTAGACTCTAACATTAATTGACCAAGATTGCCAGGTTTCCTGCTGAAAGTCAGGTTAACCCAGCTTTGTCCCACAATAACAAAGGATGCCATGATATAGCTGAAAATTGCTGAAAGTGGTGTTAAACTGCATACAAACAATAATAAGTTTTTGTTACCTTTTGAATACTGTTAAACCTTTCACAAAACTTTTTAAAATCTTCATCTGCCATCAGAAACTGTACTTTTTATCCAATAACAAGATCATGATTTAAAAGGATATGGTCAGTTCAGGTTTATCACTAACCTATTCTATTAGACATAATTCTTGTAAACACCCTGAAAAATAATTGAAATAATACAAACATTTTCTAAAAGTTTGAAAAAAAGATGTAAATGTGGAATGGAGTCAAATGCTTGCTTAAATCTACAAAACCATGAATATAGTGGTTTTGACTTATTTTTTAAATATATTTCTGTATTTAGGAATTTTGTTATTACAAACATTTTAAAGTGTATGTCTTCTTACTGGTATGCTGCTTGCTTTTATGCAATTTGTTTTTGTGCTTAGTCTTCAGAAATTAAACTGTGAGGTTTCCCTGTGCTCGACCCACAAAGGCACAGTCTATACTAAAGGGACATGTCACTGGCATTTTCGGCAAAATTTCTAGGACACGAACGCAGAGCTAGCACTTCGGTCGGAAATTTTCGTATCTAGAATTGAGTCACATACGGCTAGCTTTAGTTTCAAACTTTGTTAAAATGTAATCGTGTTCAGTATGGTATGATATGATTTCCCCGTTTTTTTAAATACATTATTTACGATTTTCTAGTGTTTTTCCTTGCCTTCATCTATATTTATATACAATAAAAAAATTTCATGTCAGATCGGATTATTATAATTATAAATTTTATAAATTTGTATTCACCTTAATTGTGTAATTAAACTAAAAAAACTTTCCCAATTAACATTTTATTGAATTTCTCTTCAGCTTTGAATGATTTCATACATATATCTTTAATTACTTTATTTGTAAGGTAAAAAGAATACAATTCTTTAATAATGATAAGGAAAAAGAAAATAAACAAAAACACAAGCCACTCTGTATAATTATTAACCTGTCAGGTAAACACAGTAGGAATTACAGGATGTTATAACAGTAATAAACTAATGTAAAAAATTGTCTGTCTGTGTTAGGTGACATGACTTCTTTCTAGAAGGCATCTGAAACAAAAAAATTATTAATAATTAATATTAGATATGCACATATAAATGCATAAAAACCAAGGTAAGTTGTGATAAGTTATTACATGTACAAGTGGGTGTATGTAGCCAAGATGGGGACCGGTGTTCCAAAATATAAACAAATTTCCAATCATCCAAATTCATGCAAAAAACACACAAAACCTACTTTAAGCAGTCTAATACACAGGAGTATCTATAAATTTTCATAAAAACCAATGTTTGTTGTGATCACACAAAGGGTGATGAAGTTATTACATTCTAAAATGGGTGTATGGTCGGTGTATGTAGCCAAGATGGGGACCGGTGTTCCAAAATATAAACAAATTTCCAATCATCCAAATTCATGCAAAAAACACATAAAACCGACTTTAAGCAGTCTAACACACAGGAGTATCTATACATTTTCATAAAAACAAAGGTTTGTTGTGATCACACAAAGGGTGATGAAGTTATTACATTCACAGTTGGGGTTGACTGAAGGAAAAAAACGCTACGATATTACGCACATGTTGGACAACATTTTCGTATTGTTTTCTGGCTAAATGTGGAATGACAACATGTAATTTGACGAAATCATAATTCATAAGTGAATAATAAACTATAAAAAATAAATACTTACTATTATTTTACTATATTTTCGTGAAATAACCAATTTCGAGAGAGAAAAAATTCCAAGCACATTATCAATAAAATGGCGGAATGTTAATTCCGGGAACGGAACAGATACATCAAATTTCAGCCGTGGCACAGAAATATCGAACTGTAATATAGGTTTAATTAGGAGTGACATGTCCCGTTAGTATAGACTGTCCCTGACCCACAGAGCTGCCCAGGTGTCCCGGGTGGCAAACAGAGGATGCCATCTCACTGGGTGGATATTAAGTTATAATATGGAAAGCCCGATTGCTGACCACAATAGGTAACATGTTTGGAGAGTGCCATGCCTTGGCACGATACACACCCCTTTTAATTGGTTGGATGTTTGCTTAACGTCCAGCGAGCAGTATTTCAGCTATATTCAGAACAGGAACAAGTTAATGACAATACATCAGTTGAAAAAGGGGTGGGATGGGACACAGGGAACAAAATTATCACTGCCACTGGAAAAGTAAGGAGTATTGGGTAGGGTCGGAGAATTTGGCCTTTTGTAGCAGCTACAATGATCCTACTCTTTTTTTCGAAATCTACAAAAGGGATCTTTATTGCACAAGGAGTTTGGCACTGTCCAAACACGTTACCCACTATGGTCCGCAGCCAGACTTTCCGTATTATGACCTGACAACCCCCCAATGAGAGGGTCTCCCCTATCCGCCACCCGGGGACGCGCTGGGCTGCTCTGTGGGTCGAGCACTAGGAACCGTCCAGTATGGTCCCAGAACACCCCATTTGTAGATGTCAATAAAAAAGGCTTGTTGCAGCCGCTACTAAAGGGAAAAATTCATACCATAAATTAAATCGAACTTAATACATAATGAACATCTCAGTTTAATTATTAGGCTTGGAATTATTAATCATTTTTAATTACAATTTTAATTAATATTATTCACTTTTTGAGTTATTCTAGCCTTTAATTGTGGGATTTCTGATTTGGTTTGACTTTCTTGAAAGTAGCTCACTACTGGGCAATCGTCTTCAACTAGAATGAGTGAAAAAACTTATGACAATTATTTTTCTTTAATATTTTATTTCATTGATAACTGACAACATGAACTGCAAAAAAAAACAAAAAACAATGTTCACTTAACTCATATAACACATTTATTTACAAAATATAAGAAAACATATATGTTCCGAATTTACACTATACGTCTCCTTTAAGGCCCGAGTTGTCTTATTGTACAATCTGAGTGGACACCGTCTCCTTATATGGCCAGAATTGTTTATTGTATGCTCAAAGTCTTTGTTTATTCACAAAAAATATACTGTCAACACATTTCAGCTGCTGTTGCAGGATATAAAGGTGTCTAACCGTTTCGTACTTTTTCTGTTGTCATACCCCATATTTACCATTTTGTACCAACATTTTATCAGTTTGTACCATATGCTATTTCAACATTGATTTAAGTGTGTTACTTGATTTATATGGTACATTAAAAAAAACTAGTATCTATACTTGTGTGTAACTAATTTATGAGTTTTATAAAATTTTAAAAATATATATAAGAATTAAACAAGAAACAGAATTATAAAAATAAATAATAAAAAAATGCTTGCTATAGATCTTTGATGTTAACTGGAATGTAAATGATAAAAGGAAAATCTGGTTTATTAGTTAAAACAATGATTTTTCACTGTCTCTGTAGATTATGTTAATTTTGATATTCGTCCGATCAATTGAATTGAAATGTTCATTTTTTAAATTTTTTTTTATTTTGTTTTGTTTTAAATGTCTGAAATAACAAGGACAGTACACAGGTGTGAGACAGATGGAGATTCTTATATGTCAGATCGAATAGAATTTCTTTTGAACTGAAGATGCAAGGTTATCGAAACCTCGATTTGTTCTTTTTTTTTTTCTATTTCCCGCGCTTTTATTATTGTCGTAAAATGTTTATATCCTTAATATAATAATGTGCACGCTATTTATTTTATAAATACAATCAAATTGTTTTTTCATAAACGTTAAGTATTAAAATCGTACAAATAATTTATATTTATTTGCTTTATGGTTTGTTGTATACATTTTTCGGCACATTCGCTTCCATTCGGAAATACACTGGACTTTACTTTGTTCTTAACATATGAGTGATGTGTACAAGTTGACGCAAATTTCTATTTTGTCTTTTTGAGTGACCGTGGGCTACTTTTAAAAAGCCACCATGACGCCAAAAACATTTCAACTGTTTCTATATGTGTTGGGCGTATTTGTGATATTAATCCATTTTCAAACCGTGAACGCAGATGGTAAACCTACTGCCACAGGCACAGTTGATGCAGTCCAAAACAACACCAACACAAACATCACAGGGAACTGTATTACTCCAAACTGTACAACAAAACAGCCAACTTTTTTTGATAATATTTTAAATAACAAGCCAATGCTTATGAGAGCATTTTATGTGTTGTTAGCAGTGTCATCAATAGTAGTGGTATATTTTTTGATGAGAGCATGGAGGTTTGTAATTTGTTAAATAGACATCTTTATTTCATTTGTAACCTACATTTGTACATGTTTTTTAAAATCTAATTTTGGTATAAAAAATCACAATCTAAATGTACATTTTCTCTGGTTATTATATCAGTCTCTTATTGTTCTTTAATTTTTATCTTTCATCAAAGTTCTGTATTGTGTAATAAATATAAGCAATTAACAAATAAACAAAGCATAACCTCTAATAGGTATCAGGTCACGTCTGTACCTGGTTACTTCGAAACTGAACTTATTGGTCACGTCTGTAATCGGTACAAGTCAGTTTGGTACTCAATTATGGTCATTTCAGTACTTGTTTAATTATCGATACTTTAAAATTGAAGTAAAAAGGATAAAGGTGTTACTATGTGTTAAGTCAATAAAAACAAGGAGGTGAGTTGTGTATGCAGACAAATTAATAACTTAATTTGTTTTTTTAGAAATATTGACTATTATGACCATTGATAATTAATTAATGAAATTGATATATAATAAGCTTATGTTTTAATGATTGGTTTTGTTTGTAAGATCATCAATGTTAATTTAAAAAAAAACAAGTTTAGGTGCATAAAGTGTCAAATAAACACCCGTTCTAAACAATTGGCTGTCCAGTGTTCCCACTAGCACCACAGGATCAGTGACACAGGAATTTCTAGAGCCAACTGTGTAGACAATGTGTAAGCGTTGATATCAATAAATTGTAGATGAAAGATTAATCCTTGAAAGATTAATCGGAAATAAATCCTTGTTTAATTCTTGACAAGAAGAGAATAAGTCAGGGGTTGCATTGGGCTTTGCCAATGTCACCATTTGTGATTTTTTATTGGCAACAAAATATTGTCTTTGCACCAGTATATCTTAGTTGCAAACTGAACGAAATGACCGGAAATAAAACCAATCAGTTAAAGGTGTTCTTCTAGATCATCCACACAGATAAGGATTCAAATTGTACACAATTAACAGATAGTTTATGGCCAATTGTTAACCACAGCAGGTGTCAAAAGCATAGTAATGCGTCATGGTTGATGAAACATACTAGTAATTTCTTTGATCTTGCTTCAATGAGAAAATGTAAATTTTAAAGAATGGAAATCTCAAAATGGTACAAGATAAAAATTTCTTAACAGTTTTCTTGTCTTTTCTTTTTATATTTTTAAACTATGGAATTTTGTGGTTATTATGTTTTAAATTAAAAAGTTAAAAATAAAATTGAGTACTTCATCTATAGTTCTATATTAACTGGAATTCAATATCTCAAAGGAGATGCAGTGTTACTGTCGACCATATTATCTACTAATATGGGGATGTGAATTACTTGAATTGAACCTTTTGTTTTCAAAATTGAAAGGAAAATATAGATAAAGCATTGAATAAACTGTCCTCCATCCTTTTGTTTTTCAACTTTCCTGCTATATAGCATGAGAAATTTATTATTTTTACATAACCTCCACATTAATGTAGAACATATTTTGGAAATTGGCAACAGTATATATATTGCAGTTGGCAGTTTTTTTTAAACTAACTATTAGATCTCAGAGCAAGCCCTGTCAGTATGGATGGAGAAAAGGTAAATTACGATAACAGGACAAATGTTTATAATTGATAATTTATTTCAACACAATTAAATAAAACATGACAATACAAGATGCACATTTAAGATCTTACCGAAACGAGTCAGCAATCTCATCTTTGTTGTGCATTATATTTTATTTTCAATAAATATACAAAATTAAAACAATATAATAGAAAATTAAACCTTATAATACAAGAATAAACCATACAATTTAAGAATATAACTATAAGTATATCTTATCTGCACTGAAGTGACCAACCCTTAATACTGAACTGTCCGGCACCAAATACCAAAGTCTCTACTAGTAGGTCATACCGAAGTGTCCAGGTTACCGTAGTGACTAGCATTCCCTCTAGTATACATCACAGAAGTATCTCTTACCCCACGCCTTGTTCTCTGTGAATCTCTCGGCAAGAGTTTGAGATTTGAAAATCATCAATTTAGAATTATATTTAACAATAATACTGATTATTATTATTAATTTGTTAGTAGTTGTGAAAATTTAATTATATATTGTTTTTTAACAATCATTCCAGTGTACATGTGACATATCATGGATTCGTCCTCACAAGTCATGGTTTCTGTGTCCACAACCCTGACTTGTGAGGATGTCATAGATTTGAGTTATTAATACATGTAGTATTTTGGATTTTTAATTTAATATTTTTACTTTTATCATTAAAAGAGCTATCTTTTTAAATATTCGCACACATACTAGCTATAGAATAGGCAAATCAATACAGAAAATACAAATTTTAACCTTCTTAGCCAATGTTTTGAGAAATTGAGTAATTGTCAGACAAAAAAGAGCATTTTCTTCGATTTTTACCAAACATTATAAAATGAGGGAAAAATAATTATGGGTACTCATTCTAACCATGGATCCATGGATCGATGTGTTTTATGTAGTTAGGAGTTATTATTAATTTAAATTAGCATGATTAGGATTTCCTAAAATATTATTAATTTACAAAAGATGAGAAATAAAAATAAAATAACATTGATTGACCAATTATTAGCTATAAGATATATATTGCTGTTGAAACACTATTAATTAGTGTGTCTTTAACAAAAATGACCATCAGTGGAAAATAATAATTAAAAAAAGGTAAAAAGGCAACACAAAAATTTAATTTTCCATATTTATTTATTTTTTTTCTCCTGTTTCCATTGTATACCAGCTGGTTAGGGTGCAATCAGCTATTTTAAAATTCAGGATAGTGATATTGATGCCGAGGTCAGACGTTATATTACTAGTAATAGTGGTTTATAGTTGTTTCTTACCATGTCCATTTCATACCATTAAACATTTACCCCCCCCCCCCCCAATGTATTCGTATTTAGACCTTATGAGCACCAGTTTGTATTAATTTTCAGATTAAGGAGAAAAAGAAGTAAATCAAGGAAATATGGGTTGATAACAGCTAAAGGAACTGACCTGGAAATGGCACCACTGGATCAAGAGGATGAGGATGATGAAGATATGACAGTGTATGAAATGAACAACAAGAACAGTCGGAAAAAATAATTGACATCAGGTATTTTAAGAATATAAGTTTTAAACTGAAACTTGGTCAAAGACGTATCTTCTCTTTGTTAGAATACACCTTTATATTTTTAGAAGTGAAGTTTGCATATTTACATATAAACTACAGTTCCAAGTTTATCTATGGTTATCCATATTATTGACCAAATTAATGTAGCGGCCTATGAGATCACTGGCATATCAACATTGGGGTTGCAAGTTTGAGCCTTTCTGTGGGCAGAATGTGCGTCAACTTGAACAATAATTAACAGTTTTTCTGCCAAAGGAGCTGATTTTCTCGGGATACTGCACAAGTAGCTTCGTCTACGCAAAACAAACTAGATTTTATGATTTAGCTGAAAATTTTGATAAAATTAACGTATAACACCATTCAAACATGCTACAGTTTTTCCACATATTTGTGAAGTAACAAAATATGTTTTTAATCTATCAGTAAACAACAAATATTTGAATGTTGCTTGTTTATTTTTAGGATTTGTAAACATTCCATGCTAATCAAGAGAAGATGAGAATCTAAAGAATAAATAACATATATTTTTTTATTGAGAACAACTATGCTATATATTATTTTGTAATGATAGTTGTCTGGGATATTAATTTTGGAACATATTGAAATATTGAAAAAGAAATCTGATAGATGACTTAAAAGATAGTAGTTTTTACTTTTATGTACAAGCATGTTTGTGGATAAGAAATGATTTTATTTATAAGGGTATGGTGTTTTAAATATAATAATGATAATCCTAAGGTGTCATTTGTCAAGAGAGTTCAAGGGAAATTCAGTAGAGATTTAGGATAATATATAAATTGGTGCTGTTGTTATTTAGTGTTCTCTGGAGTTTTAGTGTAATCAAATAGTTTTTTTCCAGAACATTGTACAAAATGTCTGACATGACCTTTAAGCTGTTTATTATATGTGCTACAAACAACTCCATATAAGACTGTGTTTTTTTATTGAAATCCAAATAAACAATAGATGTGTGCTAGTGATTAATTATATTGTAAGGTCTTATGAATAGTAAGTGCGATATTAGTGAGATTATCTGTGTTAGTTTGTGTAAATGACAGAAAATTAATGGTTTCCTTTCATAGATAGGTAAAATTTATCATTTTATACTCCATATTCTAAATTGGCAAGAGATACAGCATTTTTATAAGTGCAGAAGCATACCATAGAAAGGAGGTAATGTGAGACTGCTTACTAAGGTTCTACTTATTTTCTTGCTGAAGTCAAGGTATTCAGTCTGCTTTACTGACCACACTTTAAAAAAAAATTATGTTTTTATTTTTGGCAATAGTCATATGATCCAAGCAAAATTCAGGAAATCTGTTCGTGTATAACAAAATGCATTCAGAAGTTTGAAACAGATCACTGAATTAGCTTTAAATTTTATATTTAGGAACAAGCACAAATCTGTGAAAGATTCATCTCAAGGCATTGTGAGTAACAAAATGAAGGCTAAAACTCGTGCCTATGCAGATGCTAGTAAGAAACAATGGCAAGTCTAGATTACCGGTACAGTAAGGTTTAAGGTTACCAATTGTGCGATCCAGACCTCCAAATGTAGTTATTCTGTATACCTAATTACTTATTTTATCCATGAAAATGAAACAAACAACAAACTACTAGAATATTGTTACAAGTATAGGATTGATACTTAATGGCTTATTAGAAATGTTTTAAACATTTTATACAAAATGATGTAAATACTCACTTGAATGCTCATATTTTTTATTTCTCAGGCAAAAGAAGAAGTGCCTGACATATTTCCCAATAAAATTGTCTTACATTGTTTCGAGTCCATATACATCATGTGTTGGTAGTCCTTTAAATTGGCTATATCTTGTATAACCCAGCAATTTGACAAAATTGAAATTAAAACTGTAGTAAATGATGAGTTTTATTTAAAGTCATGTTTCTTTCTTTTTGATTTATCTGTCATTGTTTTATGACAGATTTCTTGGGTTCACCATTTATTTGCCTATAAAGTAATGTATTTTAGTCAAGTACATGTCATCAAGATCATCCATGTAAATTATTGGGGAACATAAATTATGTATTTCCATTAGTTATAATTTCATCAGCATTGTACATGTATTTCCATTTCAATAGTTTTATCTCACTTCTATGTGTAAGGATTTTTTTTTATATCAAGAGGGTTGGATTAAAAGCTGCAGTGTTTATGCATTTGCATGTACATGTATTAAACACAAAGCTAATGGTACCAAAAAGATGTTTGTTTTGATATATAATACCTTAGTTGATGGGTTATTAGTTGGTTATAAGTTATAAGAGTGAAAAAAATATGGTTACTATTGTTCAATGTTTTTTACATTGGTTTTTTTTGGAGTCGTTATGTGAAATACCTTGTTGTTTGATATTGTTATGCATGTTTTTTTTTTGTTTATATGATACATGTAATAGATTTTGTAACCAGAAACATGCAATATGTTACAAACACATTTATTTGGTTTTATGAACAGGTAATGTATTAAATGTCTGGTATGTCAGTGTATACCCATCTGTAGTACATATAGTATATTATTTAATTTGCTTAGTAGCTGAAATCTGATTGGCCGATTCAAATGTACCAACATAACTTACATACAAAATAACCTATAATGGTCACATGACCTATTCTTACACCATTAAAATTAAAATAGTTCCATTATATCCTCACCATTTTACTGTTAAAATTGTTTATTATTATCATTAAAATTAAATTATAAGGAGTATTTTAGATTTCTGAACAGGTTACACCCTATTACCTGGTTTTGCTCACTTTATATCATTCATAAACTGCTTCAGGATTTATTAGGTGTAAACAGGCCCAAACAATATTATATCGTATAACCTGTTCACAAATGTTTACTGATTTAATATTTTTAGATGTCAGTTTTCGAGGACAAGTTTCTTGATACTTTTTTTTGTTTTATGATTTATAAAGCTTGTGTTTATTGTAAGATTAACATTTTTGTAATGATAGAGTTGCAGAAATCCACTAATATTAACATGCTTTATTATTGATCATGAAATCCATTTGTGTAACTAAAGAGTCTTCTGTTTGCTTGTAATTACAGATATATGCAGTAAACCTGTTGCCTGGAAACAAACCCAGGCCAAAGCCAATGTAATGCAGTATTCTTAAGTTTTTAGCTTAAATTTCCCCCCGAGTTTCTCCATGACATGTTTATGTTGTACAGATGCATTAGGGACTGTGGTTATTTTGTTTTCAGATGTAATAGCAATATTAGAGTACAATCTGTAGACTGTTGCTTTAAATTACATTGTCCACTAACAAAAATGGTTATAAAAACCAGCTGACAATCATGGCTGTCATAGTTAGCCAAATAACAAAGTCCAGACAGCTAGCTGTTAATCATGGCTGTGAGAGCTACCAAATAACATGGTCCACACATATGTAAGACAAATATGGCTGTGAGAGCTAACTAACTAACATGGTCCAGACAGCTAGCTAACAAACTTGGCTGTGAGAGCTAACTAATTAACATGGTCCAGACAGCTAGCTAACAAACTTGGCCGTGAGAGTTAACCAACATGAACTGGACAGCTAGATGACAAATATGACTGATAGCTAGCCAGCTAACGTAGTCCAACATTTAGCTTACAAACATGGCTGTGATAGCTAGCCAACAGTCTAGACAGCTAGATGATAATCATGGCTGTTAGTGCTAACCAACTAATATGGTCCTTACATGGCAGCGAGAGCTATCCCACTAGCATGGACCAGACAGCTAGTTGGAAAACAAACATGATAGCTTCCGGTTGGCTGAATGGTAATAACTAATAGCCGATTTAGCTAATTAACATGGCCATGAAAGCTTGGCAAAAGTTCTACATGGAGCTGAATGTGTTGTTAAGCACAATTCACTTAATCACAGAATGGCTTCATTATTGTTTAATTAAATGTAGTGAAATAGGTAAAATTGTAGTATATTTATTAAGTAAAGCTTCCTTAATTTTATTTTATTAGTCAAACTATAAGTGCAATATAGGTAAAATGTTTTTTCTTATTTAAACAATTGTACAGAAGGGTTACTATAAAGTTGTATCCTCATCAGTGTTAAATTAGAAACTTGTTCAAACTATTTTGAGAATTTTAATAAACATATGACATTATAATTACAGGTTGAGTTATTTCTGGCTTTTTTTGTTGCAATTATATATAAAATGTCTTGCATTCCTGAAAAAATATTGATGTCATAAAAGTCACAATCGACTTTACAATATGTTCATGAAAAATATGTTAAATTCAGAACCCTGTACTTTTGCATCTCCTTTGATGTTCTGTAATTTTGATATTTTGCAAGTGATTGGCATGCAACTCTTCACGATACTTTTGTAATCCGTTTAAGAACTTTAGGAAATACTGAAATCAAAGGCACCCCAACGTAAAATTTACTGACAATAATTTGGATTGGTTTTTTTTTTTGTTTTGTTTGAATGGTGTTTTAACGCCACTTTCAGCAATTTTTCAGCTATTTCATGGCGTCCAGTTTTTATATATAGTTTATTCTCACACAGCCAATAATACAATTGGTACAGAGAAAGTAACAAATAAACAAACAAAACAACAGGCTATATACAATATATACAAACAATAAGGTTATGCTTACACAACAGGTAAGCCAGGGGCGCTAACATGATCATTAATAATATTAATAAACCTGCAAAGATTTCTTAGCAGAGACTTTCTGTTACTGGACATTAATTCTGAGTACTTATAAACATTGTGGTTTTTCACATAATAATTTGGGACGAATTTTTTACGTTTTTCTGTGAAAGCAGTGCATTAAAACATGTAATGGTATTCATCTCCTAATTTGTTACAGTTACATAAATGACAAAAACGATTTTCTCTTTCAATATTTTTCCATCTTCCAGTTTCTATTGGTAAATGATGATTTGTTGTCCTAAATCTGCATAGTTTTATAGCTTCCGAGAAGTTCAAGACATTGAAATAATTTTCGAATTCCAATTGTGTTTTGAAAATTCTATAATTTATTGATTTTGTTGAATGAAACACAACCGAATTCCAATTTTGCGCAAACTGGTCTGTTAACCTTTGTTTTACTATGTATTTTAGTCAATCATTATTGAAGAATTGTTCTGAATCCCATATTAGTGAAAAACCACAATCATTTAAAATTGTTTTAACACAGTTAATCCAAGAATATTGTATACTATAGTTTTCGTTCGATTGCAGAGTAAGACGATAGAGTATTGAAGACAATTTGGATTGTTTGCCATTTACAAGTTTGGACCAGTAAGATACCATCCGTATCTTAATATCAATAGCAATAGGAAGTCTACCAAGTTCCCTATAAATCATATAATTTGGTGTTGAAGACTTTAAATTCAACAAAAGTTTACAAAATTTTAAGTGAACTCTTTCTAACGATTCGTTATTACCTAAGCCCCAAATTTCACAGCCATAAAGAAGAATAGGTTTAACCATTTTATCAAACAAATATAGGAGAATTTTTACTGATAATTTAAATAATCGTCCCAACTTAAGAACTTCGTACATAGCCTTCAATGCCTTATCTGCTAAAAGTTTCTTGGTAAAATCAAAATTACAGGTTTTTGTAAAAATAACCCCTAAGTAATTAAATTTTTCCACTATTTCTATTTCGGTATTTTGATAAAAGAATTTAAGATTTGTTTTTATCAATCAATCAATCAATCAATCAATCAATCAATCAATTCTTTATTTCCTCTAAACAGAGATTACAAATAAACAAGTAAGTGAATTAATAATATACATGTGTAGTATGAATAATTAAAAGTTATAGAATGACATAGTTAAGTATAGCTATAATGTACATGCGATATATAAATATCAGTCTTTAGTACATATATCCGTAATTAACACTGAAGTTATGAATATGCCTTGAGCACCATGTCTTGCTAACAACGTCGTTATTAGGTATCTATAAAATGCTTTTTAGCATACGGTTGTATTCGGCAGCAGCTCGGATGACATGTGTGAAGCACAGGGTACGAAATTCGGATCAACCAAAGTCTTCAAAATCAGTAGAGGGCGCTTTCCCAAGTAGTACACAATATAGAGACGTTGAGTCGTAACAGCTTAACTCAACATACAAATCTAAGTGAAAGTTCTCAATAATAAGTTCGAAGAAAGTGTCTCTTTGGTTAGCTGTGAAAGGACACTCACAGGACGAATGCATCATTACGTCTGAAAAGCTTTTATGACATAATTTACAGTCATTATTGTAAGAAGTAGGAATTGTGACGATTAACTTAGCGATCAAGAAAGAAGTCCGGAGTTCAGATGTTGACGGAGGCCATTTCCATATATTAGCGACAGCTACGCTTGAATGTATTTGGTGGAATCTCGAGAAATCACGGTCGGAAGTAATACGAGTTTGCCATAATCCTTGTTGGGTGGAGTTAATAGCGAGTGTCACTATTTTCTTCCAGTTAGACTTGCTCGGAAAATCACCCGAGCTGAAATAACTCTCCAAATGTTGACACAAATGGTATTTCTGTACAATATGTAAAATGTCGGGAATGAAGCCGTGACTGGAGATAACGTTTGGAAAACATGTAAAAAGACGTAACAAGAACATTTTCTTTGGAAGACTGGCGGTTTCCATTCTGCAAAATTTTCCGAACAGATAGAGTTTACGTTTTTCTACTTCACATATTAGAGGGTTCAGACCTAACATACTTTCACACATATCAGATCTGGTTCTAGGGTGAAACCTCTGCATGTCCTTTGCAATAAAGTGTTAGAGGCGATTTAGGTGTTTAATGTCATGATTCCTTAAACCATACCAGAATTCACACCCATACAGGCAGGTAGGTATGACGACCGTTTTATATAGTTTTAATATCGCGAGTGGGTTGATATTTTCAGTTCGAATATTTGCAATAGCAAAGTATGCATTACGGCCTTTCCTGTATGCTGAATTAATTTTGTTTGTCGATTTTAAATTGTCAGACACTTCCATTCCAAGGTAAGTATGATTGTCAGTGACCGGTATGCTTTGTTTATTTAAAAGCCATTGATACTTGGGTTTGAATCCACTTTTACAAAAACACATTATACAAGATTTGGACGCACTGTATTGAAATCTCCATTTGCTAGCGTAATTTGAGCAAATATCAAGCATTTGTTGAAGTTTTGAAGGTGATGTAGCTAAGCACACGATATCGTCAGCAAGACATGGAGCACAGGAGGTTATATACTCAACACCCATTTTTGGATTACATCTTTCAAGTTGAAAAAGCAAATCATTAATAAACACTAGATAAAGCAGACCAGATTATACGCCACCTAGTCGCAAACCTTCATTAACATTAAAGTACCTAGAACTACATTGATTAACTACAACTGCACTTACAGTATTAAAATACATATCATCAATAATGCACCAGGCTTTGCCCCTGACCTTCAGTTTAAATAGTTTATACATGAGGGCCTTACGCCACACAGTGTCGAATGCTTTACAGCTATCCAAAAAAGCACAATAAACATTGCTATTTAATTCAATATTGTGATATATGGTTTCGTGAAAAATAAAGGAGGCGGTCAGGCAGCCAAGACCGCTCTGAAATCCCTGTTGGAGAGGATTTGGGAAAGTATCGGGTGAGAGAACATGAGACTGTAAACGAGATAGCAGCAATTTCTCAAAAACTTTCAGTAGGCACGACAGAAGACAAACTGGTCTGTAGCTGTCAGGAGACGTTTTGGCCTTGGTTCCTCCTTTATAAATTGGGACTATCAAGCCTTTCTTCCATTGTTTCGGTACGTTCGATACAGACACTATTTTATTAAAAAGTAGAGTCAAAGCTCTTACAACTATTTGGCCACCATATAACAAGTGTTCATTTTGTATTTTGTCCGGCCGCAGGCTTTTTTTTTCTTAAGTTGTTTGATGATTGTCTCTATTTCATCTTCGGTAATGATACCACCAGGAAGCACATTTAGACTATCATTTGTACAGTTGTTTCGGATTTCATTGTATTTGTTTAAGATATGGTTAAAATGTTCATCATCGAATGACACGTCATATAAGTGATCATAAATTTGTTCGAAATAACTAGCAAAGCCGTCAGCAACCGATTCTGGAGTCCTGTAAGTTGTGTCGGAAATTGTTATTTCGAGTAAGCATTGTTTCTGTTTGGGCTTTTGACGTTTAATTGTCTTCCAAAAAAGTCTTATGTCACATTCTGCAGCACTATTTATGTCTTCAAGAGTTTGTTCAATGTATTTGTCGTACGCTGCCATTTGGATATTCCTAAAATTATTTTTTGCTCGTTTATAATCGTAATATGATTTATGAGACATACCACGAGGTCTTCCTTCAGAAACCCAAATTTTACGCATGTTTCTTTCGATCTTATGTGCAGCTTTTACATCCGAGTTCCAGTATGGTTTTGTGTGGCTGTTGAATGTAGATTTTGGGATCACTTTATCTGCAGTGTCGTTTAGTATTGATTGGACTAAGAAACAAAGACCGTCGATGTCCAAATTACAGTCTTTGTCGAAAATAGAATCAGTAAAGGATTTTTCGAGTTCATCTTGGAAACGTGTAATTATTTCGGGTGTAATCTTGTGCCAAGCGGGTAGTTTGAGAATTTTAATAAACATATGACATTATAATTACAGGTTGAGTTATTTCTGGCTTTTTTTGTTGCAATTATATATAAAATGTCTTGCATTCCTGAAAAAATATTGATGTCATAAAAGTCACAATCGACTTTACAATATGTTCATGAAAAATATGTTAAATTCAGAACCCTGTACTTTTGCATCTCCTTTGATGTTCTGTAATTTTGATATTTTGCAAGTGATTGGCATGCAACTCTTCACGATACTTTTGTAATCCGTTTAAGAACTTTAGGAAATACTGAAATCAAAGGCACCCCAACGTAAAATTTACTGACAATAATTTGGATTGGTTTTTTTTTTTGTTTTGTTTGAATGGTGTTTTAACGCCACTTTCAGCAATTTTTCAGCTATTTCATGGCGTCCAGTTTTTATATATAGTTTATTCTCACACAGCCAATAATACAATTGGTACAGAGAAAGTAACAAATAAACAAACAAAACAACAGGCTATATACAATATATACAAACAATAAGGTTATGCTTACACAACAGGTAAGCCAGGGGCGCTAACATGATCATTAATAATATTAATAAACCTGCAAAGATTTCTTAGCAGAGATTTTCTGTTACTGGACATTAATTCTGAGTACTTATAAACATTGTGGTTTTTCACATAATAATTTGGGACGAATTTTTTACGTTGTTCTGTGAGAGCAGTGCATTCAAACATGTAATGGTATTCATCTCCTAATTTGTTACAGTTACATAAATGACAAAGACGATTTTCTCTTTCAATATTTTTCCATCTTCCGGTTTCTATTGGTAAATGATGATTTGTTGTCCTAAATCTGCATAGTTTTATAGCTTCCGAGAAGTTCAAGACATTGAAATAATTTTCGAATTCCAATTGTGTTTTGAAAATTCTATAATTTATTGATTTTGTTGAATGAAACACAGCCGAATTCCAATTTTGCGCAAACTGGTCTGTTAACCTTTGTTTTACTATGTATTTTAGTCAATCATTATTGAAGAATTGTTCTGAATCCCATATTAGTGAAAAACCACAATCATTTAAAATTGTTTTAACACAGTTAATCCAAGAATATTGTATACTATAGTTTTCGTTCGATTGCAGAGTAAGACGATAGAGTATTGAAGACAATTTGGATTGTTTGCCATTTACAAGTTTGGACCAGTAAGATACCATCCGTATCTTAATATCAATAGCAATAGGAAGTCTACCAAGTTCCCCATAAATCATATAATTTGGTGTTGAAGACTTTAAATTCAACAAAAGTTTACAAATTTTTAAGTGAACTCTTTCTAACGATTCGTTATTACCTAAGCCCCAAATTTCACAGCCAAAAAGAAGAATAGGTTTAACCATATTATCAAACAAATATAGGAGAATTTTTACTGATAATTTAAATAATCGTCCCAACTTAAGAACTTCGTACATAGCCTTCAATGCCTTATCTGCTAAAAGTTTCTTAGTAAAATCAAAATTACAGGTTTTTGTAAAAATAACCCCTAAGTAATTAAATTTTTCCACTATTTCTATTTCGGTATTTTGATAAAAGAATTTAAGATTTGTTTTTGGTTTACCCAATCCAAGTACCATAACCTTTGATTTGTCGACGTTTACTTTTAACTTCCATGTATTACAATAGTCACAAAAAGCATTGAGTTGTGCCTGTAGGTCCTCGGCAGACTCAGCTATTAAAGTAGTATCATCAGCATACAGTAAAAGAAAAATCATCAGATATACATTAAGTTCATTTTCTATATCATTTGTAACACTGCTCAAGCCAGCTATATTTTTTGTAATCAGAAAGTCTTCCAAGTCATTTAAAAACATTGAGAACAAAAACGGGGACAAATTTTCACCTTGTCGTATTGATTGATTGATTAATGGTGTTTAACGCCCGAGCAGCAATACCTTGTCGTATTCCCAATTCGCAGTTAAAATATCCTGACGTATTATTGTTTAATGATGTACAAGACTTTATTTGTGAATACATGTTAAATATAACATTATATAACTTGCCATTTATATTGTTAAGTAACAACTTATGAAACAAGCCATCTCGCCATACTGTATCGAAGGCTTTCTCGAAGTCGATAAAGGCACAAAACATCTTTTTCTTTTTTGATTTTAGAATTTGGAATAGAGAAAAAATAGCAAAAATATTATCTATAGTAGAATAATTTTGACGGAAGCCACTTTGATTTTCTTTAATGATATTATATTCTTCAGAAAAGCTTGCGAGTCTTGCATTCAAAATAGAAGTGAATAATTTACCGAGGCAGCTGACAATTGTTATAGGCCTGCGGTAGGGAAACTGGCAATCCTTGTCAATTAAGATTGGAGTCGAGTACACCCTGCCTGCAGTGAGAATCGAACCCGCAATCTCGCATTACCCGCAATCTCAGTGTTGACAGACCACGTTATCAATAGTAGACGAACTACCTTGACCATTCGGCCACCGAGGCCCCCCAATAATTTGGAGCGATGTATTATTATCTGCATGAATTATTTTTCTACCTAATTTTGAGGTTAAGAATGGTCAAGCTATCCTACTATATATGGGACGAAGTACAATACTGCCTGTTAAACATATTCAATTTTATTCATGTAATGCTAAAATCACAAATTATTAGAAGATTAATTTATATTGTATTTCTATTTCCTGTACATGTATTAAATTTTCCTCTTTTGTCTAGTTTCTACAAGTTTAATGTAAAATCAATGCCAGCTTTCTTGTTTGATTACATATTAAAAACATTTTAACTGAATTATTTTTACTTCATTTTATTTCATTTGGTGGTGTCATTATTGGTTAAAAAAATTTCTGTATCACACACCAATGACAAACCAAGGTGAATAAGAGACAATTTCACTGAAATATAGTCCAATCATGGACACAAAACACCCCCTAGCCTAGCCCATGTATCAGTTGCTCTTCTACAGATGTGACAATTTATCCGATTCTTACCTGTGGCTGGCATGTTGAAACCATGCAGCAGATTGTAATGGTATACTTGACATATATGTTTGTATTCTACGTTTCTGGCTAAACTCAAATTAATTGCAACACAAAAACAACCAATTATAAACTTATTCTTGTTCACGTTGTGCATCATCCTGGGGCTTAACATTTTAAGGTGCCTGATGATTAGACGGAAAATCTGTCAAATGATTGCGAGTTCATTCACAAATTTCACTAACCCGTGTGTCATAACCGAAACAAGAATTGAAATATTTTCAAACACACAATACTTAAACTCTCACCAAAAAGTTACAAGCATGTACAAGTCCCCTGCAATGGTGACCAGACATCTCGATGGCAAAATATTTGGTGTCACAGGAACAACAGGCATAACAAATATAGAGAATATTCTTGCATATTGTTGAAGTCTTTTGTATGCGATGATAACTGATAAAGTTGCAATACAATTCTCATATTGTGTGAGCATTTCCATGATTTGTTTTCTAGTACCATAGGCTGCTTCGTAGTAGATGGCCAAGGTTTTCGACCTTCAGTGCTACTGAACAGCTCTGCTGTAACTACATGCTAACCAGTATCACACCGATCAACCGACTTGTATCATTTTGGTGAGAAGTAGTATGACACGATAAAAAAAGATATAAACAAGTAAAGACCTATACGTATACAGATGACTTTTTCCAAATAGCAACGTTAAAAACTCACTGTATCAAATATAGTGTAGTAAAAAAATATTTGGCATATATTTGTCTATCAACATATTCAATCGTTTTAATTACTTGTTTCATTTGTTATCTGAAAATATGTTCCAAAGGTACTGGAATTACAAATTTTAACAAAAAATGCAAAATTTACGCTTCTGCACAATATTTTTCTGTATCTAGTGTTTTTGTTCAAAAGGACATTTATCCAACTTTTTTCTGACCCCAAAATTATTCTTCCAATTGCAATTTTTTAGGAGTTTGAATCATTTTTCTGTACGCATTTACTGAAAAAATGATACGGAAAAAATCAGCTCATCTTTTTATAATGACCGATGAATAAAAGTCAATTGACACGATTGAAAACAGCCACGTATTTCTTAAGTGATTAGTTTTATACTTCCACATGAGACATTTCAATGACTTTTTACAACTAATGTCTGTATAGCGTTAAATATTATACAAAAAGACTTAAGTCTACAATTGTTAATACAATAGGACTATGATGTTTTCATTCTTGACACAAATCACTAGACATGGAAAACGGTAACAAGCAGCGGAGCAGCTTTGTAATTCATCTTAAAACCATAGTGAGGAATTAAACATAGAGTAAATGCTCTCATTTAGACAATCCCAGAGCAGCTAGGGCTTAAGCGGAAATCTGTGTTGTACATGTATGTCGATAACGCTCTAAATATGAGTTCGAACCTATCAACAAATAACACATAACGAACAAGATTTTGTACCAATATTTCCTACTTGTACAAATATTTTCTACTATGTCGACATTAAATAGTATAAAACGGAACCATCTACTTGGTAGGTCACTATATTGATGTCAAACTTTTTTAAAACAAATTATAAGGTATGAATTTAGGCAAACATTATCAAATGTGCTGCATACAATCAGGAACCTATTTACTAGTCCAGCTACAATTTATAATAAAGACGAAGAGCGAGAAAATTAAGGTTAATTAGCGTTCAAATGAGAGTTAAATCTCAAGAATTAATACATCATATATAACTGTAACACGAATACTGCCTATGTCTAATAATTTTTAACATTATCGGTAGCAAATATTTTGAGAATTCCACAGTAATCTTTTACATAAAAACAGAAAAGGAAAACGTGTAAGACATGTGGAACGACAACACAATTAATGACCTTTGCAACTCGTTGTCCACGAATGTAGTTCCCCATTAAATAGTGTATTTCTTTGTAATTTTTTTTCTTTGGCTTTTTTCTTGTTTTGGTTCTACTTTTGGGGCTTATTGGAAAGAAGGATCTTTGAAAAAAATTTTAAAATTAAACATTTGATGAAATATAATGGATTAGGAGTAATTTAGTCTAGTGGAATATTGCCAATTTCCTGTTTTCGGGGTCTCTCGGACTTCATCGATGAAGATAGGGATGCTTCCAGAGCTTTAAAAAAAGTTTGAGGTATTACAGTTTTCTGAAATTTGGATATAGTTTAGAAGAGGTATGGAACTTTCAGACCCCCAAATGGCGTTCCAGAAACGAAGGTGGAATTTTTTTTAATTGACTTTATGTTAATATAAACAAAGAGGGAAAAAGAGGTCTTCAACAATTGTGTTTTTGTTCCATGTAGTTACTAAGGACAATATTATATCATTCGAACAGACCGCGAGATTGACCTTCATTGGCCGAATTATACACAAGTTTCATCGCGTATTACGCCTGTATACACCTGAAGATACACAGAAAAGAATCTACGAATCTGGTTAGAGAATACTTACACAAATGTACACTGTTTTATTACAAAATTATTTATATTTATGGTTTAATTACCCGTTTTCTTTCATTCTAATAAATGAATAATAAATAATGATAAACAATCAAACAAACAAAAATCAAAACACCCTGCCTTGAACGATGTCATATAATATTGTCTTTATTTTTATGTCAACGCCCCAAATGCGAAGGCCACCTTTAGACGGTGACATAAAAATTCAGTTTTGCAGAAACGAACGTCGACATTTATTTTGTCACTCTTTTGGGTTTTCTTCAATCACAATATTTTGATGATTGATATGGCGATTTGTGCAAACGAATAGTACGTTATAGGCTGTTATCCGACAGAACCCTACTTCTTGTTGGCCGATGTGAATTACAATGATTTTAGTTTAACATTTAACCCCTTCTGGAAATTGGAACGGTTCGATATTTGGTGATTCGTACTAATAGGCAGTAAGTTCTGCACAAATCTCGGCCCTCTACTTCCTGCTTGCAGCTTATACGTATTGAACTTCGTCAAACGTTTCTCGTGTTTCGTTTTTATCGTACTGGTTGGATATTTCATATTATGGTTTATGCTAAAAACCCTGGTACTTATTTGTCAATTAAAACAAAATGCGAATGGACTTGTCAAAGTTCAAAGTCCACAACCATGATTGGAGACTTATTGTCTAAGCAACTATCTACCAACATGGCAAATATGAAAAGCTTAGCCTATTTCACCGAAGGTCGAGGTCTCCTCTGGGTACTCAGGCTTCCACTCCCAATAAAGACATCATACAGCTGATAAATTGCTGAAAGGCATTAAAAACCATTCATACAAGCAAACAGTCAAACAATTATTTTAAAAGTCATAACCGGGCGCGAAGCAATGACTAAAAAGGCATTGATGTTATCCTGGGGGGGGGGTCAAATTTCGAAGTTAAATATCCCGGACACGAAGCAGTCACTCAAAAGGCAATGATGTGACCTTGGGGGCTTGGGGTCAAATTTTAAATTAAATGTAAACACCTACGGCATGCGACACATCGATCAGTTATGATCTACCCACATGCCAAATGTCAAAATGCCTACCTAAAAGGATAAAAAGTAATATCCCGGACAAGATTTGTAATGGCTGCACGGACGGACACAAAACAATATGTCGACCTTCTTTTGCCTCTTTTATCAAAAACCCAATATAAACCTCCTAAAAATTAAAAGTGTAATGTAACACCAGATAAAGCTATCTTACATATCCTAAACGTGTATTAGTATGCGATTTGCAGTGTCAAATAAATTTGGCTGAAAATATCAGCCTTAAAGGAGAAGAAAAGAAAAAAGAAGATGATGTAAATTACCAGACAAAAACAGTATGTCTCCCATTTATCTTCGTTTGGTATAGATAATAAAAGTTTGAAAGCTTTTCTGCAAATGTTATTGTGTGTTGCAATTTGTTCACTTCATATTTTATGCACAGTAATCAAAATTAATTTTCCCCATCCTCCTCTTCATGCTTGATATTGACAAGAAAATAAAAAAATACATATATTATTACGTTACGAACTCTTAAAGTGCATACTTATTCAATCGGTTAGCAGAATTTAATAGCTTATACAAAGTCATATTTCTTGTTTTAATGGTATCATTGAACTGATTTACATCGTATCATAATTTCTCTGACAGTGCAATTAAAATCAAATTAATATTGTTAATGCATTATGTTAAAGATACATTTTTGGCACCAAGCAAAAGCTAAAGAATATTCTTTACATTTAAACGGCCGATTTGAAATAAAATTATATCACTAGAGGCTCTTAAGAGCCTGTATCGCTCACCTGACTTACAAAAAAACTTTGAAGACAAGAGATTTCTTGCAAATTTTGATATTAATGCTAAAGAGTTTATGTGAAGATGCTGTTTCTATGAATGTTGAGATGTTGAACTTACAATCAGCAGTAGGAGTGTTTCTGAGAAGAAGCCGTTTTTATGTTTTTTTTTCATAGGTTAGTATATTAAGTGATGTTCCACAGTGGCAGCAATCTTGTATTTTGAATCGAAACAAAAAACTCAAAATTGGTAGAGGACCATACAATATCACATATCCTAAAATCTGCCAAGCTGTTTGTGAGAAAACGAATTTTAAAATCTCGGTTAGTCAGAACGCATTTGCAGCTCTGGCAGCCATGTTGAATTTCCTATAGGCTCGAAACATACTAAATAATAAGATTACTATATAAGATTCACTTCTGCATTATTTGGTTAAATTGTGTGGAACTGAGTTTCAGAGAAGGCGTTTGTATGGTTTTCACATAGGGTCCCATGTTAAGCTGTGTTCCACCGTGGTGACCATCTTGGAATTTGGATCACCACAAAAAACTCAAATTTTGTAGAGGACATTTGGTACATTGTGCAATATTTCAGATCAATCTGCTTAGCAGTTTGTAAAAAGATTTTTAAAATTTCAGCTAATCAGAACCCATTAGTTGCCCTGGAAGCCATGTTCAATTTGAAATTGGCTAAAAAAACTCAAAAATAATAAGATATATATACATTTATCATTTCTTCATAATTTGGCTTCATTGTGTGGAACAGTTTCAGAGAAGTTGTTTGTATGTTTTTCCCATATGTCCTGTGATGGCAGCCATCTTGGATTTTGGATCGGAACAAAAAACTCGAACCTTGTCGAGGACCACATAAGGTACATTTCTGCTATATTTTAAATCAATCTGCCAAGCAGTTTATGAGAAGATTTTTGAATTTCAGCCTATCAGAACGCATTAATGGCCCTGGAAGCCATGTTGAATTTGCAATTGGCTCGAAAAACCCAAAACAATCAGATAATTATGCAACCTTCATTTCCTTATTAATTTGGCTTCATTGTGGGGAACAGTTTCATAGAAGAAGTTGTTTGTATGTTTTTTCTATAGGGTCCTATGTTAAACTATGTTCTGCGATGGCGGCCATCTTGGATTTTGGATCGGCACAAAAAACTCATACTTTGTAGTGGACACTATGAGGTACATTTATGCAATATTTTAAATCAATCTACCAAGCAGTTTATTAGAAGATTTTTTAATTTCAGCCAATCAGAACGCATTAATGGCCCTAGCAGCCATGTTTCATATTTGATCAGCACTAAAAACTCAAACTTTGTTAAGAACCACCCAATACACATTCCTGCCAAGTTTGGTTCCAATTGGCCAAGTGGTTGTGGAGAAGAAGATTAAAATGTAAAAAGTTTACGGCCGACGACGACGGACGCAAAGTGATGAGAATAGCTCACACTGACCCTTTGGGTCAGGCTAGCGAATAAAATGTCATTCTAGCTTTTAAGAAACTTTATATGAACTTTTTCGTTTATTTTATAAGTTGGACAAAAAAGCAAGAGATTAAAAGACTGAACATGTCTATTGCAAAATCTATGCGTAATCGTGTTTTAATATACTTTATTCGCTGCATCAAATTAAAAACAAAAAAAAATGGAAAAACTGACATGTTTTCATCGCTTCTAACATGTTTATATCTTTTTTTATCGTGTCATACTACTCACCAAAATGATTAAGTCGGTTGATCGGTGCGAGTATTTGAGCTAGATGCTGTCAGTGTCAATTGTGAAAGAAGTAGATGATTTTGGCATAAGCAGCAAAGTTTGTGGTCCCCCAAGTAGAGTCTAGATTTGATTCGATACCCTTTCAGCAGGGTTCAACCAACACCTGTGGGAAGAGAACTTGTATATTTACATTTTTGCTTAATTTAAGATTACAAAGTAACTGATGGTGTCATTTGGGGTTTCTATGGTCGTTATTAACCAAAATATAGCATCATTACTGACAAATTTTTTATTGAAATGAATATTCACACATTCTTGTAGCAGTTTTAGGACAGACGATTATTTTATATTTATCCTTTTGCAGCAGAATTAACTCGGATCATGTACTAAACAGGACAGAAATCCACAAGAAATGTTTGTCATTACTAATTGCATCTTTGGTATCCATTTCAAATTATAACCCCCATTGATGTATATTGTCATTAATAATAATTGGTATAATTTCCAGTCATCACGATTTACATTAAAGGCATGCAGAGTTGCCAGGACTGACCGATTAAAACCAATTTAGAGTTAAAGCAAGTCGAATCAATAGTTTTGGTTGTGAATGTTCACCAATTTACCATTAATTACCATAGTGTTGGTTGCATGTTCATATACATGTTCTTGCACAACCATTTATTTTTGGTCTAATTCCTACTGATGTGCATCAGTTTTGGAAGAGTTCACACCTATGTTTAGATTAAGTTCAGAGTGACTGTACTAGCAGACACCCAATTTCAGTATGTGAGCAACGTTTCTGTCGAGATTTACGGATCTGAAAACTGAACCAAGTTTATTACACAAAAATGAGAAAAAACAAGTCTGAAATGGCCGGTTTACAAATCAACTGCCTTAATAAATGGGAAGGGTTTACAATTTGTTGGAAGGTTTTGGATCTGTGAAAAAAAATGTGGTAGGAGTTGATTACCAAGGCTGGAAAATTAGAAAATAAACTGGAACACTTCCATAATAGCAGGTACACAACTCAAATACATGTGCAATCTTTCTGTTAAGTTTCAAAGATCTGGGTTCAAAACTGTGGGAGGATTCGATTACACAAAAAAGATACCTTCTTCTGAAAATGTTCTGAAAAATGACTGTCCCAAGGCTGGAAAATTGGGAAAAAAATTATGGAGCAATTCCATAATAGTAATTGCACAACTTTAATACATGCGTGATCTTTCTGTCAAGTTTCAAAGATCTGGGTTTAAAACGGTAAAAGGAGTTTATTACACAAAATAGATACTATAACCCAGTTCACACAAGTCTAGAAAATGGGAAAAATTTGACGAGAGCTGTTAACTTTAATATTGACGCGATCTTTCAATAATCTGGGTTAATGGCTTTCATAGGAGTTTAATACACATCGCTATAGCCTTCCCTTAAATAACTGAAAAATGAAGAGAACAAAATTTATACATTTATATACTAGCAGCTTCACACTTTTTATTATTTGGTATTTATTCTGCAAAAGTTCAGGGATCCTGGTTGAAAGCTGTAGTAGGAATTGCAGTACATAAAAAGTACATTCTTTAAAATTTCTCCAAGTCTTGAAAAATGGGGAAAAAATTTCTGGAACAATTAATTCTATTATAGCAGGTGCACATGTGTGCAATCCTTCTCTGAAGTTTCATTGATATGGTAGAAAGCTGCGAGTGAAGTGAATTGCACAAAATAGGTAGCTCATTTTTAATGCCCACATGGCTAAAATCTGGCTTTATGTTTAGTAGACCTCCTTGTATAGCCTCTAAGTTGTGTGCTGGTGAATAGAAGGAAAGCAGAAAGCAAGCCAAATTCTGAAACCCTTCATGTATAAAGAGAAGAAAAAATGGAATTAAAAGAAAACAGAACAATGAGGATGTTTTGTGATCAGAGGCTGTACTTTTATTTTACTATCAGCCTGTTATATTGTCAAAAGTCTATTTTTTAGCTTTTCCTTTAGGTGCAGCTTTACCGGCTGGCTTTTTGGTCTTCTTCTCAGCCTTAATCTGAAATATAAAAGACCAAGACATAATAATTGTCTGTATAATTAAACTATTGGTATAAAAAACTATTTTGGAAAATTGTTTACTGTAGTTTCACAGAAGCTCAACCCTCTGCCTTGTATTGGGAAGGATGCAGAGCAACCTCCACAATCAAAATAGTTTTGGAAATCCTTGTCAAATTAAGCTTATCTGTGAGCATTAGTAATACCCTTGCCAAAAAGTATTCTGTAATCAGAAAGTAGATGACCATGGAGCATGAAATCACTAGACACCATATGGTTCTATAGGATAAAGCAATATGCAAAATATCAGGCTTCTGCCTGCTATAGTTGCTTAGGAAACTGCGACGGATATTTTTGTTACAAACAGACAGACAAGGGTAAAACAGTATACCCTTATTGGAACCGGGGGTATAATTAAGGTTCAGTGCATCTTGCCTGAATTGAAACGACTTCAAAATATAATGTGCACTCTACTTGCCTTAGATCACGAAGAAATTACATACTATGCCATCCATTTATATTTTATTAAACTTTCATGAACAGTTAACATATTTTCTTGCAGTAGCAGCCACTTAAGCCAATTAACACGCATTATATTCTTGAAATAATTCAATGTTTGTGTTGTTTCTAGAGACTGAACTGCCCCCATGGTTGTATTAAGTGTTTGATCAACAAAATAACGTCAGCCTCAATTGTCTTCTCTTGGCTTATTACATAAAACTAATTATACTTACTCCTCTTTTTTCATCAACTATGCCTTCCTTTGCTTTCTTCCTTCTAGCTGCCAATTCTTTTGCAGCTTTTTTAGTTACTTTAGAATAGGGATTCAGACGACTCATTACTCTCTGATTTTTCAATGGATTCTTTTTCAATATTCTTCTCTTACTTTCACGTCTAAAAAAAAAAAAAAGAGAGAAAATCACTCCAGATTTACTAAAGATTGTCTTGTTTTTTCTTTTGTTTTTTGGAGTGGAAATTTGTTGATGTTCTGTACAGTGCAATACTAACTATGTGTGGCACTGTTCCAATGTGTCAATGATCACAAAGATATGATTGATTGGATGTTTGCTTAACGTCCAGCAGGCAGTATTTTATTTATATTCAGGACAAGCGATCACAAAGACGATTCCCAAAAAAATTATACTATTAATTGCTTTTTTGCTCAATAGCCTCCTATTCAATCTGTCTAAACTGTATCAGAATTAACACCGTTTTAAATAATAAAAACAATACAGCATATGTGTTGATGATTGTTTGAAGCCTTTTACTCTCATTTTACATAAAAAAGTAAACAAGGCCTATAACCACAAAATTAGTAACATATATATAAAAAAAACTTTCAATTTCTGTTTTTATGGTAATAGATAAAAGGAGAGAAAAACATTCTTACTCAACAAAGGTTTTATGGAGATTGGGTCAATTTTTATTACCAAGTTTTCTAAGAACTTAGATTAGGTGTGCTTCTTTAATTCGAGTTCTGTTATACATTTGTTAACTTACATAGGTGGTCTAACTGCTGCCTGTATTTCATCACTCTTCAATAATCTGGATAAATCTGTTGTTGTCATTTTATGCATTGGTAAACTACAAAACAAAGATTAAGATTGATAAAGATATGGGTTGAAGTCCTTGTCACAACAACCTAAAACTGTAAAAACTAGATATCAGTGAGATGGTACCCATCTCTGTGGGCCTTGATGACCTTGAGGTCAAGGTCAAAGGTCATCAACCATGTCATGTGACACATCGCCTTGATATTATCTACCCACATTCCAAATATCAAAAGCCTACCTCAAAAGATAAAAAAGTTACAACTCGGACATGAATTTGCTATTCAGAAAGCAATAATGTGACCTTGGTCAAGCTCAAGGTCAAATTTCAACAACCACAGTATGCGACACATCGCCTTGATATTATCTACCCACATTCAGAATATCAAAAGCCTATTTTAAATGATAAAAAAGTTACAGTCCGGACATGAATTTGTAATACAGAAAGCAATAATGTGACCTTAAGGTCAAAGTTCAAGGTCAAAGGTTAGCAACCACGGTATGCGACACATGGCCTTGATATTATCTACCTACATTCCAAATATCAAAAGCCTATCTCAAAAGATAAAAAAGTTACAGCCCTGACATGAATTTGTCATACAGAAAGCAGTAATGTGACCTAAAGGTCAAAGTTCCAGGTCAAAGGTTATCAACCACGGAATGCGACACATCGCCTTGATATTATCTACCTTCATTCCAAATATCAAAAGCCTACCTCAAAAGATAAACTAGAGGCTCCCAGGAGCCTGTAATCCAAATGACTTCAACTATATTAAAATTTTTGAAATTAACAGTTTCAGTCTAGTTGTTATAGCTTTTAAGTTACTGTGCAAAAACTAAACATTTCTTCAAAAATTTTTGTTAAATACAATAACTCCTATAAGGTGCCATCGACAATTTCTGAAAATTATATGGTTTTTAGGCATTGTCCTTTAGGGTACTTTAGAAATTTACCGTTTTACTCTACTAATAGGTGTGTTATAGACTAATTTATAATTAAAAAACTGTTCATTTGTCCAAATTCATAATGAAAGGGCAATAACTCCTATAAAGAGTCATCTTGCAATTTTGGACTAAGCAATCATTTGTAGTGCTCCTATTGCTGATCATGTGTGCAATTTACAGTTTTAATCTAGCTACTATAGTTTTCAAGTTACAGGACAAAAATGGAAAATTTCATAACAAAATTGATGATTTTTTTGAAGCCTTTTACTCTCATTTTACATAAAAAAGTAAACAAGGCCTACCACCACAAAATTAGTAACATATATATAAAAAACCTTTCAATTTCTGTTTTTATGGTAATAGAGAAAAGGTGAGAAAAACATTCTTACTCAACAAAGGTTTTATGGAGATTGGGTCAATTTTTATTACCAAGTTTTCTAAGAACTTAGATTAGGTGTGCTTCTTTAATTGTAAATACCAATAATTGTCAATAAAGGGCAATAACTCCTACAAGAAGCCAATACACAACTTGACACTAATAGCAACTATTGTAACTCTTAATGTGCTGATCAATTTGAAGTAACATTTTCTCCATAGTATTATAATTTTTTTGATAATGATCAAAAACCTGTTGACCCCCATGTTCTATTTTTAGTAACAGCGGCCATATTTGTCTGTTGATCAACACCCTGGGTACAAACTACAAACCTGAAACTAGGAACACTAAGGACAGACTGATCACTATAGGGCGTCCGCCACAAAAGGGGGGGGGGGGGGGGCGGGGGGCCAAGGCCATGATCATGATCATCATAAACATGGACCAATGGAAACTCCAACACGTTTCCAAATAATGAAAGAACACAGATGGCAAAGGCAGCTGTGGTCTATTTTATTGTTAAAGAAGCCCCCCAATTTGTATGGGTTGGTGTTCTTCCAATTTAGTAAAATATTTCCTATAAACTAACTGGATAGTTACATTGAATGCCTATTCTAGTCATCACTTACTTGTAATCTGATTTCAATTGTGATTTTTTTCTCCATGTACCATATAGTTTGTCAAGTTTGTTGAAGGCAGACTCTGTCCATATACAAAATCTACCCATATGTCCACCAGGGGCTATTTTTAAAAGGTTTAAAGCTGACACATGTATTAATGTTATACCTGAAATAGAGAAACAAACTTTAAACCTAATTGTCCAATATCAAATTTAAAATGTATATTATGCAATTACTTACCCAGCATGATTATTTCCAACTCCAACTCATTAACACTAGTTGTTTTATATCTTGGATTAATATTAAAATTTACTTTATCTGGCATTCCCTTCACATGCTGTCCAATAATTGAGACACAAGTTATTACTCGAGTATTTGATCTTCTCCTGGTATAAATTTATTTCAATAGAATACATAAATTAACATGGTTAGTTCAGCCTATATAATATCAGTGTTGTATCAGAAACACGGACCGGCTAATCATCATACCATAGGACATTCCACTCTTTCTGGAAAATTGCTTTAATAATATTCTCAACTATTCAAACTAGAAATACATGATCTTACATTGGTATTAGTGGATAATCAGATTTCTCCAATCGAGATAGTTAAATTATGGAATTTTAAGCCCAAGCCTTGGCTCAGTGGTTAAGGTTGCTTGGGTACTATTGAACATGTGGTCTGTCAACACCGAGATTGACTGACAAAAATTGCCAGTTTTCCTACCTGAGGTCAGGTTTTTCCTGCCTTCCTTCCCCAATAAAACTGGACACCATGATATATAGCTGTAAAATTGTTGAAAGTGGCATTAAACAAACAAACAGTCTTGTATTATAATCTGGTCAGTTAAGCCTGTACAATATCATATCATTTCAGAAACACGGACCAAAGGCTATTCATCATGTTAAATAAAGAATGGTCGGAAGTTCACCTATGTACAAAATATAGTCAAACAGAAACTGACCAAAGGCTATTCATCATGTCAAATATAGGAAAAGTTATAAAGTTCAGCCTACATACAACATAAATTGTTACTGATGGAAATTAAAATCAATACTGAAAACAGAGAAACTCTCAAACAAACAGCACAACTTGTACTGCTATACATGTCCAGAACATTGTTCTGGCAGATTAATAGATCACCAGTCTCTTTTGTTCAAACATTAAAAATCGAGTTTTTACACAATCCTGTGCCTCCACATTAAACATAGTTTAGTTGGTTTTATTTAATCATTCTTCAACCTTTTAGATATGAACAGTACTACTTCTTAATCCATGAATTACACTAGTACAATTTACCAAACTAATTGTGTTTAATAATAGGGGGGGGGGGGGGCTTTATTTTTTTAAATTCCAGTCGAAGAAACTAAAAAATTCAAAACTAAAGACAATAAACTTTCATTTGTCGATCACCAAAGCAGAGAAAAAACATAAGCACAAGGCCTCTCCCTCCTAGGACCAGTACAATTTTGCATAATAATTTCAGTTTTGTACATCAATGTAGCTCAATATAACAAAAAAGTAAATGTGGAGTTAAGACCAGTAAACATTTATCTTTATTCATGTTCACTGCTGCAGTGGAACAGTTTGGTCAGTTCAGCCTTTATAATATCAGTGTTGTATCAGAAACACGGACTAGCTAATCATCATACCATAGGACATTCCACTCTTTCTGGAAAATTGCTTTAATAATATTCTCAACTATTCAAACTAGAAAATATATGATCTTACATTGGTATAAGTGGATAATCAGATTTCTCCAATCGAGATAGTTAAATTATGGAATTTTAAGCCCAAGCCTTGGCTCAGTGGTTAAGGTTGCTTGGGTACTATTGATCATGTGGTCTGTCAACACCGAGATTGACTGACAAATATTGCCAGTTTTCCTACCTCAGGTCGGGTTTTCCTTGCCTTCCTTCCCCAATAAAACTGGACACCATGATATATAGCTGTAAAATTGTTGAAAGTGGCATTAAAACAAACAAACAGTCTTGTATTATAATCTGGTCAGTTAAGCCTGTACAATATCATATCGTTTCAGAAACACGGACCAAAGGCTATTCATCATGTTAAATAAAGAATGTTCGGAAGTTCAGCCTATGTACAAAATATAGTCGAACAGAAACTGACCAAAGGCTATTGTTCATCATGTCAAATATAGGAAAAGTTATAAAGTTCAGCCTACGTACAACATAAATGGTTACTGATGGAAATTAAAATCAATACTGAAAACAGAAAAACTCTCAAACAAACAGCACAACTTGTACTGCTATACATGTCCAGAACATTGTTCTGGCAGATTAATAGATCACCAGTCTCTTTTGTTCAAACATTAAAAATCGAGTTTTTACACAATCCTGTGCCTCCACATTAAACATAGTTTAGTTGGTTTTATTTAATCATTCTTCAACCCAGGGTTGCCACTCTTTTCTTGACACAAAATTCAAGGACTTTTCAAGGGTTTTTCAAGGGTTTTTATAATTTTTCCAGGATAACTTCAAATGAATTTCTAAGGTGATTTATAGATACCAATATCCTTTAAGCTATATAATTTTGTCACGTACACATTCACTCCATATGTCTATTCAACTTCCTATACACCCTTCCTGTGTGACATGATGCAGACTTTGTGTAAACTACAAGTGGTTTTCAATGCAGATTTACCTTATTAATTCCCAACACTCGCCAATCTTCAGTCTGAAAACTGTGTCTTCATGATTTGACCAGCGACATGATATGTATACATGTTTAATATTTCTCTGATTTGACCAATAAATAAGGAAATAGCTATGTGTTCATATACACGTACGGGATGGAAGTCTTTGGTAGATCATATGATTTTGTTGCAGCCGTTCTGGATTCTGAGTACTGATTTGCAATTGTCAATGTTCTTGGAAGAAAATCCAGTTGTTTGATGCTTTTACCGGATACCGTTTTAATATATGGGATCAACAAATCGTCTTGTATGGTATTCGAGTTTATAGTGAGCGTAGGAGGGAATAAATTTGAGCCTTTCAACTGGTAATCAAAATATGATTTCATGAAACCCGCCATATTATCTGGATCAATTTGACGACCGCATCATGCTCTACAAATTCCTTAGTGTCAAACGCTGGAAAGACTCAGAATCTGATAAATCTCGACCCATACATTTCGCCCCAAAAACTTCGGAATTCCAATATTTTCAATGTAAAGGACGATCTTGTTCTACTTAAGCAAGGGAAAGACAACTTGTGCCGAACTTACTAATCGCGATCAAAATTAAGGATTTTTCCCGGATTTGTTCGTTTTTTCGCGTTTTCACGGATGTTTCCCGACCTGGAACGCAAATTTCGAAATTCAAGGACTTTTCCCGTTTTCCCGGGTGCGTGGCAACCCTGTCAACCTTTTAGATATGAACAGTACCACTTCTTAATCCATGAATTACACTAGTACAATTTACCAAACTAATTGTGTTTAATAATAGGGGGGGGGGGGCTTTATTTTTTTAAATTCCACTCGAAGAAACTAAAAAATTCAAAACTAAAGACAATAAACTTTCATTTGTCGATCACCAAAGCAGAGAAAAAAAATAAGCACAAGGCCTCTCCCTCCTAGGACCAGTACAATTTTGCATAATAATTTCAGTTTTGTACATCAATGTAGCTCAATATAACAAAAAAGTAAGTGTGGAGTTAAGACCAGTAAACATTTATCTTTATTCATGTTCACTGCTGCAGTGGAACAGTTTGGTCAGTTCAGCCTTTATAATATCAGTGTTGTATCAGAAACACGGACTAGCTAATCATCATACCATAGGACATTCCACTCTTTCTGGAAAATTGCTTTAATAATATTCTCAACTATTCAAACTAGAAAATATATGATCTTACATTGGTATAAGTGGATAATCAGATTTCTCCAATCGAGATAGTTAAATTATGGAATTTTAAGCCCAAGCCTTGGCTCAGTGGTTAAGGTTGCTTGGGTACTATTGATCATGTGGTCTGTCAACACCGAGATTGACGGACAAGAATTGCCAGTTTTCCTACCTCAGGTCAGGTTTTCCATGCCTTCCTTCCCCAATAAAACTGGACACCATGATATACAGCTGTAAAATTGTTGAAAGTGGCATTAAACAAACCAACAGTCTTGTATTATAATCTAGTCAGTTAAGCCTGTACAATATCATATCGTTCCAGAAACACGGACCAACGGCTATTCATCGTGTTAAATAAAGAATGTTCGGAAGTTCAGCCTATGTACAAAATATAGTCAAACAGAAACTGACCAAAGGCTATTGTTCATCATGTCAAATATAGGAAAAGTTATATAGTTTAGCCTACGTACAACATAAATGGTTACTGATGGAAATTAAAATCAATACTGAAAACAGAAAAACTCTCAAACAAACAGCACAACTTGTACTGCTATACATGTCCAGAACATTGTTCTGGCAGATTAATAGATCACCCGTCTCCCTTTTGTTCAAACATTAAAAATCGTAGTTTTACACAATCCTGTGCCTCGACATTAAACATAGTTTAGTTGGTTTTATTTAATCATTCTTCAACCTTTTAGATATGAACAGTACTACTTCTTAATCTATGAATTACACTAGTACAATTTACCAAACTAATTGTGTTTAATAAATATGGGGGAAAGGGGGGTTATGCTTTTTTTTTTAATTCCACTCTGAGAAACTAAACAACTTCAAAACTAAAGACAATAAACTTTCATTTTTCGATCACCAAAGCAGTGAACAAAATAAGCACAAGGCCTCTCCCTCCCAGGACCAGTACAATTTTGCATAATAATTTCAGTTTTGTACATCAATGTAGCTCAATATAACAAAAAAGTAAGTGTGGAGTTCAGACCAGTAAACATTTATCTTCATTTGTGTTCACCGCTGCAGTGGAACAGTTTGGTCAGTTCAGCCTTTATAATATCAGTGTTGTATCAGAAACACGGACTAGCTAATCATCATACCATAGGACATTCCACTCTTTCTGGAAAATTGCTTTAATAATATTCTCAACTATTCAAACTAGAAATATATGATCTTACATTGGTATAAGTGGATAATCAGATTTCTCCAATCAAGATAGTTAAATTATGGAATTTTAAGCCCAAGCCTTGGCTCAGTGGTTAAGGTTGCTTGGGTACTATTGAACATGTGGTCTGTCAACACCGAGATTGACTGACAAGAATTGCCAGTTTTCCTACCTCAGGTCAGGTTTTCCATGCCTTCCTTCCCCAATTATACTGGACACCATGATATACAGCTGTAAAATTGTTGAAAGTGGCATTAAACAAACAGTCTTGTATTATAATCTGGTCAGTTAAGCCTGTACAATATCATATCGTTCCAGAAACACGGACCAACGGCTATTCATCGTGTTAAATAAAGAATGTTCGGAAGTTCAGCCTATGTACAAAATATAGTCAAACAGAAACTGACCAAAGGCTATTGTTCATCATGTCAAATATAGGAAAAGTTATAAAGTTCAGCCTACATACAACATAAATTGTTACTGATGGAAATTAAAATCAATACTGAAAACAGAGAAACTCTCAAACAAACAGCACAACTTGTACTGCTATACATGTCCAGAACATAGTTCTGTCAGATTAATAGATCACCAGTCTTCCTTTTGTTCAAACATTAAAAATCGGAGTTTTTACACAATCCTGTGCCTCGACATTAAACATAGTTTAGTTGGTTTTATTTAATCATTCTTCAACCTTTTAGATATGAACAGTACTACTTCTTAATCTATGAATTACACTAGTACAATTTACCAAACTAATTGTGTTTAATAATAGGGGGGGGGGTATGCTTTATTTTTTTAAATTCCACTCGGAGAAACTAAACAACTTCAAAACTAAAGACAATAAACTTTCATTTGTCGATCACCAAAGCAGAGAAAAAAAATAAGCACAAGGCCTCTCCCTCCTAGGACCAGTACAATTTTGCATAATAATTTCAGTTTTGTACATCAATGTAGCTCAATATAACAAAAAAGTAAGTGTGGAGTTAAGACCAGTAAACATTTATCTTTATTCATGTTCACTGCTGCAGTGGAACAGTTTGGTCAGTTCAGCCTTTATAATATCAGTGTTGTATCAGAAACACGGACTAGCTAATCATCATACCATAGGACATTCCACTCTTTCTGGAAAATTGCTTTAATAATAATCTCAACTATTCAAACTAGAAAATATATGATCTTACATTGGTATAAGTGGATAATCAGATTTCTCCAATCGAGATAGTTAAATTATGGAATTTTAAGCCCAAGCCTTGGCTCAGTGGTTAAGGTTGCTTGGGTACTATTGATCATGTGGTCTGTCAACACCGAGATTGACGGACAAGAATTGCCAGTTTTCCTACCTCAAGTCAGGTTTTCCATGCCTTCCTTCCCCAATAAAACTGGACACCATGATATATAGCTGTAAAATTGTTGAAAGTGGCATTAAACAAACAGTCTTGTATTATAATCTGGTCAGTTAAGCCTGTACAATATCATATCGTTTCAGAAACACGGACCAACGCCTATTCATCATGTTAAATAAAGAATGTTCGGAAGTTCAGCCTATGTACAAAATATAGTCAAACAGAAACTGACCAAACGCTATTGTTCATCATGTCAAATATAGGAAAAGTTATATAGTTCAGCCAACATACAACATAAATGGTTACTGATGGAAATTAAAATCAATACTGAAAACACAAAAACTCTCAAACAAACAGCACAACTTGTACTGCTATACATGTCCAGAACATTGTTCTGGCAGATTAATAGATCACCAGTCTTCCTTTTGTTCAAACATTAAAAATCGGAGTTTTTACACAATCCTGTGCCTCGACATTAAACACAATTTAGATGGTTTTATTTAATCATTCTTCAACCTTTTAGATATGAACAGTACTACTTCTTAATCTATGAATTACACTAGTACAATTTACCAAACTAATTGTGTTTAATAATAGGGGGGGGGGGGGGTTTATTTTTTTAAATTCCACTCGAAGAAACTAAAAAATTCAAAACTAAAGACAATAAACTTTCATTTGTCGATCACCAAAGTAGAGAAAAAAAATAAGCACAAGGCCTCTCCCTCCTAGGACCAGTACAATTTTGCATAATAATTTCAGTTTTGTACATCAATGTAGCTCAATATAACAAAAAAGTAAGTGTGGAGTTAAGACCAGTAAACATTTATCTTTATTCATGTTCACTGCTGCAGTGGAACAGTTTGGTCAGTTCAGCCTTTATAATATCAGTGTTGTATCAGAAACACGGACTAGCTAATCATCATACCATAGGACATTCCACTCTTTCTGGAAATTGCTTTAATATTATTCTCAACTATTCAAACAAGAAATATAGTAAAAGTAGATTATTGGATTCTTCCAATCAAAGATAGTTCATCAATTAGGCCAAACAAAAAAATATGTGTGTTTCCGGTTACATAGAATTATAAATAGGTAGGTAGGTCGATTTTTATTATTATTTTTTTTTTTGGAATCGTGAATCGTGTTGGCTAAATTAGTAATTTAAATCTTGACCTTTATCTTTTATACCTTTGTAGGTGCAAAGCTTGTAAGTTTCAAGAATTTACAATAAAGCCTTTAAAAGTCTAGACTAATACAGTCATTTAATGAGCTATCAATATCGTTACAAGCGTTAATATGTTTACATTTAGCCGCCATGTTGGGGCGGAAGTATGAAAATAGAACTAAAACCCGGAACAATACAGGGAGTTTTCCGTTTCGAAGTAACCTCCATTAAAAACGCAAAAAAAAATAATTTAGGGTCGGCTTCAAAAAAATAGGTAGGGTAGGGTAACCGGAAACACACATATTTTTTTTTTTGGCCTTAAGGAATTTTAAGTACGAGCCCTGGCAAAATCAAATACCATTTCTCCCAAGTCAAATTTTATGGTCACACAGTAAATAGAAATTGTTTTGTTGATGATGCTATTATTTTGAATTAATCAACAAATGAGAGCCACAAATTCACAGATGACCAGAACCATTATGTCCACACCCTTCAAGCAATTAGAATAATACGTGAACGTTACGTGTCTTAGATGCACTTTATTTATACAGGAATTAGAATAGACAAATTTAAGTTTCATTGTGTCTAATAATGGAAAATATTTAAAAATCTCAAAAGTCTGAAATGGCAGGGTTTGCGAAGAAGCTGCCACCATAGCTTAGGAATGGTTTACAATTAGTTGGAAGTAGGTTTTGGGTTTGTGTAAAAAATGTAAGTTGACAATATGGAACAATACTTCTGCAAATGTTTTATAAATGACCACATTCAAAAGTCTGGATAATTAGGAAAAAAATCCTCAAACAATTCCAGAAAGCAAGTGCACAACTTCAATACATGCACAATCTTTCTGTTTCAGATAACTTGGTTGAAAACTGTAGGAGTTGATCACACAAATAGGTATCGTCTACTGCAAAAGTTCTGAAAATTGACCAAGTCATAAAGTCTGGAAAATTGGGAAAAAAATTCCGGAACACTTCAATAATAGCAGGTGCACCATTTCAATACATTTACAATCTTTCTGTGTAGTTTCAGAGATCTGGATTGAAAACTGTAGGAGGAGTTGATCATACAAATCAGTCCTGTCTTCTTCAAATGTTCTAAAAAATCACTAAGTTCCCAGGTCTGGAAAATTAAGAAAAAATTCTCGAAGACTACCATAACAGCAGGTGCACAACTTCAATACATGTGCAATCTTTCTGTGGAGTTTCTGAGATCAGGGTTGAAAACTGTAGGAGGGTTGATTATACAAAATTTTCCCCGGGTTTGCACTTTGAGCAACCTGGCCAAAAATTGAAAAAAGAGCCGATTCCACCCGATTTACACTATCTTCTGTTTTATATCTTGGATTAAAAATTAACTGTATCTAGCAATCACTACACAATAATTGGTTCACAATTTATACCTCCAGTATTTGTCCTGGTACACATTAATTTAAAAAGAAAAATCCATAAATGCACGTGTCCTTATTCATTACAATTTAAATTAACATGGTCAGTTCAGCCTATATAATATCAGTGTTGTATCAGAAACACGGACTAGCTAATCATCATACCATAGGACATTCCACTCTTTCTGGCAAATTGCTTGAATAATATTCTCAACAATTCAAACTAGAAATATATGATCTTACATTGGTATAAGTGGATAATCAGATTTCTCCAATGGAGATAGTTAAATTATGGAATTTTAAGCCCAAGTCTTGGCTCAGTGGTTAAGGTTGCTTGGGTACTATTGATCATGTGGTCTGTCAACACCGAGATTGACTGACAAGAATTGCCAGTTTTCCTACCTCAGGTAGGGTTTTCCCTGCCTTACTTCCCTAATAAAACTGGACAACATGATATATAGCTGTAAAATTGTTGAATGTGGCATTAAACAAACAAAGTCTTGTATAATAATCTGGTCAGTTAAGCCTGTACAATATCATATCGTTTCAGAAACACGGACCAAAGGTTATTCATCATGTTAAATAAAGAATGTTCGGAAGTTCAGCCTATGTACAAAATATAGTCAAACAGAAACTGACCAAAGGCTATTGTTCATCATGTCAAATATAGGAAAAGTTATATAGTTCAGCCAACATACAACATAAATGGTTACTGATGGAAATTAAAATCAATACTGAAAACAGAAAAACTCTCAAACAAACAGCACAACTTGTACTGCTATACATGTCCAGAACATTGTTCTGGCAGATTAATAGATCACCAGTCTCTTTTGTTCAAACATTAAAAATCGAGTTTTTACACAATCCTGTGCCTCCACATGGTAAAATCGTTTGTCTTACTATATGTCACAAAAAGCAAGTTCTCATCGCAAAATTAAATAAACAATGTATATATCACGACAATAATTTACCATAGTCTGTGGTAATTTTGGAAGCTTTTACGTTCCATATTTTTAAACTACAGACTTGAAATAGTTGCCATAACTAGGGATAACTTTGACATTTAAACTGTTATGGCGGCTTTCTTTATATCTAGTAGCTGTAGATTACCGATCACGTTATCAGAAAATCGTGATCACTTGAGCGCTTTAGAAAGTTACGGTCGACATGGCTAAAATTATTATCTTTCGGTTAAAAATAAAGTTCGTGTCTAATTTTGGAGAATATTGGTTAAAATAACGAAAAATGGTTAAAAATAGGGTTTTTAGCCGTTTTACTCTAATTTTTACCAAAAGTCCGGCATTTTAGCCGTTTAGGTTTACCAGTGATAGTTTAGTTGGTTTTATTTAATCTTTCTTCAACCTTTTAGATATGAACAGTAATACTTCTTAATCTATGAATTACACTAGTACAATTTACCAAACTAATTGTGTTTGATAATACGGGGGGTGGGGGGTATGCTTTATTTTTTTTAAATTCCACTCGGAGAAACTAAACAACTTCAAAACTAAAGACAAAAACTTTCATTTGTCGATCACCAAAGCAGTGAAAACAAGTGTGGACTGTGAGAATGCTTACAAAGAGATACCCCCGCATCGCTTTAAGTCCAATTATCTCCCCTGAATAATAACAGACAGGAACGAAAATTCTTCATGCACATCTACATATGATGTACTTCCTTCATGCAAAGTTTCATCAAAATCTGTCAAGCGGTTTAGAAGACATGCTTACAAGGGATGTGGACAGACAGACAGGGCGATTCCTATATACCCCCCTAACTAGTTTGCAGGGGATATAAAAATAAGCACAAGATCTCTCCAACTGAGGACCAGTACAATTTTGCAAAATATTTCAGTTTTGTGCATCAATGTAGCTCAATATGACAAAACAGCAAGTAAGGAGTAAACATTTAGTTTCATTCGTGACCACTGCTGCAGTGAAATAGTTTGGCAAGTTCAGCCCTACGATATATAAAACCATTCTGGCCAAGAAAGGCCCTACAAACACAATACTGAAAACCATGCTGGCCACCAAAGGCCATACAAACAGGATAGAGAAAACTATGCTGGCCACCAAAGGCCATACAAACACGATCCAGAAAACCATGCTGGCCACCAAAGGCCCTACAAACACAAACCTGGTATATTTCTAAATGCTCTGGTTAATCCATTGTCTTTGTTATAAATAATAAGTGGTCCTCGTCTCATTATTCTTCGTCTGTTCCTCATTTTACCTATTCCTGCTCTAAATCTCTTAGAGTTGATGACCTAAATAAAAAATTACAATAATTATACGGTTCATTCTATTATTTTCTTATATGTTATTTTAATTACCGTATATCTTCGCCTATAAGACGACTTTTTAGGAGGAATTTAAGCTTTCCTGGGAAGGGGGGTGGTCTTATAGGAATGGTCAACCACTTGGGGGTAAAATCTTATCAATATCTACGTAATTGGGAAAAATTACGATCTTACCAAGGAAATTACGATCCTCTTTCCGAAAAATCGTAAAATTTCTCAAAATCATAACGTCCTATAGTTCAGGATATACGGTATGTTATTAACGGTAATTGTATTTCAATTCAAACATGTAATTTGTTCTTGTTTATTGTTTATTTAGTAGTGAATTCAAAAATCTTTTGAAGTGTTGACACATAGCTTGTTGTGATGTGTTGTTTACGTTGTCCCAATTTAAAACTAGACAAAGTCGATCTAGCGATCACCGATACCCCCGCTTTTGTGAAAATTTCTAACGTTTTTCGTGGACTGCAACATTGAAATTTGATGGATTTCCCCAAAAATCAAAAGGCTTTTTACCAACCTGATATATAACAATATCCCAAAGTTTCATTCAAATCGGATGCAAACTTTTTGAGTTATTGTCCGGAAACAACTTTTATGTTAAAATTTCAAACGTTTTTCGTGGACTGTGACCTTGAAATTTGACGGATTTCCCCCAAAATCGATAGGCTTCTTACCAACCTGATATATGACAATATCCCAAAGTTTCATTCAAATCGGATGTAAACTTTTTGAGTTATTGTCCGGAAACGACTTTTTTGTTAAAATTTCTAACGTTTTTCGTGGACTGTGACCTTGAAATTTGACTGATTTCCCCCAAAATCAATAGGCTTCTTACCAACCTGATATATGACAATATCCCAAAGTTTCATTCAAATCGGATGTAAACTTTTTGAGTTATTGTCCGGAAACAACTTTTATGTTAAAATTTTTAACGTTTTTCGTGGACTGTGACCTTGAAATTTGACGGATTTCCCCCAAAATCGATAGGCTTCTTACCAACCTGATATATGACAATATCCCAAAGTTTCATTCAAATCGGATGTAAACTTTTTGAGTTATTGTCCGGAAACAACTTTTTTGTTAAAATTTCTAACGTTTTTCGTGGACTGTGACCTTGAAATTTGACGGATTTCCCCCAAAATCGATAGGCTTCTTACCAACCTGATATATAACAATATCCCAAAGTTTCATTCAAATCGGATGTAAACTTTTTGAATTATCATCCGGAAACCAAATGTGGACGGACGAACGGACGGACGGACGGACATGAGGACCACTATATACCCCCGACTCTGTCGAGCGGGGGTATAAAGATCAATAGATTAATAAAGTATTAATTTATTTAATACTTGAATTATAGGTGAAAGATGTACAATTAGAATTTTAAAAGTTTGATAATCATATGTTTATTCACAGCTTGGCTTGTTGAGAGTCAAAAGATAATCCGATTATGTTGCAAAATTTGATAGGGCAAATAAACTTAAAAAATATATACCAATTTGCATGGACAAGTGTTTTAAATTACTGTAAATGACTTTTTGTTCAAAATAATTACAAAAAACAAAGCTAATGATTATCGATTTAATGAGATGTTCTATTTGTCTTTTATTATCAAAACAGGAAGTAACCTTCTTCAGTTTGAAGGAAGTAGATATTTCCCGCCGTTATCAAGTACATTTCGCTCCCCTTTTCCTTAGTATTCCCCTGATGATAGTCGGGATTAATAACTGTTTGATGATAAATTATTTAAGTATTAATAAGTTGTTTAAATGGTGCCAATATTATTTCTAATACAAGGACAAGTTTATTCTTGATAAAGACATAAAGTCTTGTATAGTGATATTTTTCTAATTTGATGGTCGTCTTATAGCAGGGTCAAGACGAAAGTACTGAATTGTTTTCATGAAAAAGGGGGGTCGTCTTATTGGCGCCGTAGTCTTATGGGCGAGTATGTACGGTAGTATCTATTTTACAATCCACTTTTTTACAATCTTATCAAAATTAAATCTTCCACTAGTTCCCCCTTTTTGTTATTGCCGCTGTGAAGATCTAAAAATATCCCATTACAGGTCATCTCAAATTGAACTTTTGATATAAATATTATCCAATGAAAAATTTGGGTATTCCCCCAAAAAACCAATCAAACATAAGCTTTTATCTTAACTTGGGGTTAAGTTATGAAAAAGGTACAATAATGCCAGTGAGATTCCAAACAATGACAGAGGATTTCCCAACATTAAAGATTAGATACGACAGTTTTTTATTGGTCAATACAGAAGTTCATCCTGAGATGACCTGAAATGGGATGTTGTTAGATTTTCACAGCAACAATTACAAAAAGGGGGAGCTAGTGAAAGATTTAATTTTTTATAAGACTGACTTTTTGATTGACTTAATAGTTACAGTCGAACTTCAGTAGCTCGAACTCGGATGGCTCGAACACCCGGGATTTCTCGAACACCTATCAAAGTACAGAGCTTTCCCCCTATATAATCAATGTTAAAATTACTTCGATTTTTCGAACACCGATTTCTCGAAAACTCAAACTAAATCAGCAGTCCCAATACTAAAAATCTATTGAAAAAACCATGAATAACTCGAACTAAAATTATTGACAGCTTGCATGACTAATTGGTCGTAAAAGGTGTAAAGATCGAAGCCATACCTGTAAAATGCCAAGCTTGATCTTTAATGATATAATCCCTAATAATTAACCTAATTTTATCAATTTGTAAGTATGTACTCCTTTGTAGGCAAATTTGTTGAAGTAGGTTTTAATTAATTTAAATGTGCGCCAATAAAGTGCTATCAAATCCGAATCGAGGCCATTGACATAATTACGTAATGCAATAATACTTATCAATCTTCGTGTATAAAATTAAACAAGAAATATAACAGTAAACATTTTTATTTTAATAAAAATCAAAATACGTACTTAAAAATAAGATTTATATATGAAATGCAATGAAGAAACACAATTTTATTAATCCAATGTTACACAGGAAATTAACTGAAATATATAAACCGATATCGATTCCGGTTCGAACATTCATCATTTCCGGACATCACAAGCCACGGTTTCTCGAACTCCCGATTTCTCGAACTATTTTTGTCGGCCCCTTCGAGCCATCGAAGTTCGACTGTACTTCCAGGGGTCACCACACTCTAAAAAAGTAGGGAGAAATGACTTCTCCCTGGCAGCCAAACAGGGAGAAGTCAGGCCCTGATAGGGAGACTTCAGGAGACACTAGGGAGAAGTCATGGGGACCGTACAAATAATTAATTTCGCAGTAGTTACATACATTTTTCATTATTTATATCAATTTCCAGGATTATTTCTCTTGTGTTTTAAAACCATAACACACTTAGATTCAGTTTTTTTTCTTCTGTTTCATTATTATTCATGGTATGCAATATCAAACAGCACATAACCTTTATCATTAATCAAAGTTGTACTGATCCAAATTGCTTCATGGGACACCCATCTACAGAACTTATCATGATGTCAATAATTACTATACATCTTTATTCTTTTAAGTGAAGCTCAAATACTTATCAAAGAAAATTGTTAAAGTACAATACTCTTTGAAAGAACTGAAGTTTGAAACCAATTAAAAGTGTTTATCAAAAATATTACGATTTTTCATTATGGGCCGTTGTACATTACTTTTCTTTGTTGTTCACTTCCGGTAATTAGTCACATCCGGTAAATAAACAAATGGCGCGTAATACATTTGAAAGACGTAAATCGTTTGAAAATATGTTAAATACGCATATTGTTTGCCATTTTTTATTGGAATTACACATTTACTGATAAATTGGTAGTCAGGGTGAAGTATTTGGACCAGATTTACAAGTATCTTATGTGAACCATCGGGCGACTTTAGGGAAATGACAGGGCGACTTCAGGTCCTAGTAGGGCGACTTTGTCGCCCAGTGTGGTGAGCCCTGACTTCATCAAATCCTATTGCATCTTTGCAGTTATAGCCACGATCACCAAAACCCAATAATTCTAATTTGTTGTTATCTGCCAAAGCATTTAGAAGTCATGCTCACCTTTTGAATATCATTCCATGCTTTAACTTTTTTCAGTAACTGTACAGCCTCTTTTGTTTTTTTATATTCTTCAATTTTGTCACTGACCACTAATGGAACCTCTGGAATTTCTTCAATTCTGTGTCCTTAAATGAGACACAAGTTTAGAGTAAAGCTTGCATTAGCATTTCCATGCGAAGAAAAATTGCTTTGTTCAAACGTTTAAATATCAAACAAGATATTTAAACAAATAATCTTGCTGCGATTGTTCACAAATTCATGTCACCATTGCTAATGAAATTTCTGTTGCTACATTACTTTTACAGTGTCAATTAAGGCAATGAATGAAACAAGGAAAAATAAATAATTTCTTTTTCACATACCACTTTAAGTCAAGATCAACATGGCACCAGTCTCATTACCTTTTGACATGACAAGAGCTGGGATTCCTGTAGCAGCAATGGCTGAGCAAATGGCATATCTTTTTTGGTTGACATTAATTTTTCTGTGCCATCTTCTCCATGTCTTGGTTGGTGCAAACATACGACCTCCACGACACATGTTGCCGAAGGCTCCCTGACCAGATCTGTGTGTACCACCTCCTCTGACCCTAGGTATACGTGCAACAGCTCTACCAGTACCCCAAGATTCAGCAGAAGTCTGGTGACCTATAAAATGAATGGATACGCATTATTTTACAGTTACCGCAGTTCCATATATATATTTGTTTATTCAGTATAGGCTTAAAAATTAATGTACCATGACAATTTTTCATTCTGAAACGATTACCCATGTCCAAGAAAAGAAACAAATGCAACTTAAATATTAGAATAACTAAAAGTTACTAATAAAATTAATCCTATCCTAAAGAAGTATACCTTTATAAAGGTTTAAATTCAGGACATATTTCAAATTGTATTTAGCACAAGACTTGTCAAGGAGACCATGTTATCCATTTTTTTTTTCTACATCATTGCAAGAACGCAATTGATGGACATCTGTATCTTTAATCTGTACTGGTGTAACAGTTTGACATGTATACCACATCATTGTAAGTGGAGGACCATCAATTATCATTTGTAATGTCTAGGCCAAAATAAATTAATAGCGTGTTTCCTATTTCACTCTTGAAAAAAGTAGGTTGGGTAGGTTGGGAAAAAAATTAATTTTATTAAAACATTTTATTTTGTTTTCAATACTTCAGACTGCTTTTCATCAAACCCGTCTGCGGAAGAGGTGTAATGATTAACTTTAAAAACGCTCATCATGTCCGAGTGATCGAGAAGCTATGTCATGAAACTCCAAGGTTCCTGTACGTGGACAAATTTTGCAATCCGAATTGCAATAACACTACATGGCTGTCGGCACACCATGCTTTAAAATCTGTGTTGTAAAGATGCTTGAATCACTTCCATTTTTCTGTTAGTTACAAACACTTTTAAGATGCAGTTAAAAAAAATTAAAGTTGTACACGGAAATGACCTGAAAAAAAAATACGGATTTTTAAAAGTTGATAAAATGTATTAGGGTCGGAGTCCAAACTGGAGGTAAGGTCCGGAAACACACAATTTATTTTGGCCTTATGGTTTGAGCTCCCCAATTCCCAGCAATTATATCGTTAAAGTATAAGTGAATAAATAGTTGACAGGTTATTTACCTGCTTTAACACTAACAGCATATGGCTGTCTGGAATTGAACCTCATCTGGGCATGTACAAAATTGACAATGTCTGGCCTGATTGGTGCCTTGAACACTGCAGGAAGTGTAATGTTTGTACCGGACACTTCCCCTTTTTCAGTGTAAACTGAAATAAGTGGTCTTGCTGAAACAGACTGAAAGTACAAGTTCAATTATATACAGGTTGTAACCAAAACTACAGCTTAAATTAAAAGGTGAATCGGCTTTAAAATATACGTAAAATATAGCAGTTCAAGATAAACTGTTACTGACTAGCTTACCATTTATGTAAAAACAAGCGTGGACACAGAAAAACATCTCACCTGCATTCCGCATCAGTAACGAAAATAAATTTCATCATAAGCATTATGTAAATAGCATTAAATATCAGCAGCGGCCTGTATACCAAATATTGTCACCATACCATGCATAGTTACAGAGGAACTGTCCTAATACAAAAACTTTAACGTAGTCACTGGACCGTGAAGTTGAGGTCAAGGTCAAGTGACACCTACCAGACAGTCATGTACTAGTCATCAGCAACCTATATACATAATATTGTCATCCTACCATGCGTGGTTAGAGGAACTGTCGTAACACATAAACTTTAACGTAGTCGCTGGACAGTGAAATTGAGGTCAAGGTCAGGTGACACCTACCAAAAAAATTCATCCTGGATACTTTCCATTCATTGATTATCGACATTAATTAGATGCACTTTACATGTAGCCAACTTGATCTCAGCTTGATGGGACAATAAAACATTTTTTATATGAAAACTAGTTATTTGATTTCAAATCTGTTAGAACGAAATAAAAAAAATCAAATCAAATTTTAAAAAGCAGCTTGTCATCGAATTTTTATTCGGGAAAAAACTCTATAGAGCTTGTGTTATATTGTTATATATTGTGCCGAAAGAAAATAAAGCTTTCTTATCTTAAGTTTTAATTTAATGAAACTAAGGCTAAGCAGCAAATTTATTATTTAAAATAGTAGAGAAAGCAACAGAAAATTATCATAATAGAAATTATACAAAGTACAGTAATATGCAATAAAACATTAAAAGATACTTTAACCATGGTTTTGTTTTGTAAAGTTTTAAATAAGCAGTTCGCTATATGTTTGATATAAATTATGCTATCCATGTTGGATGAGGAACAGACATTTTTGGTAGCTTAAAAATATACAATACTATACTCAAAGTCAGCCATCCCCCTTTTTTCTTTTTTTTTCTCGACAAATTCGCCGGCTAGTTTTTCACTGTAAAAGCGTAGCGTATTTGACAAGGAAAATTTTTTCAGTGGGTCATTGATAAACACCATGAACAACTCGATGAGATTTCTATTGTTGGGAACCATACTTTACAATACTGTCAATAGTGAAATGCATCATTAAGAGGAAGATATAATAATACTGAAAAAAGTGAACACATTTGTTTCTCTTGTGATAATAAAAACATTGAGGACGAGTTCCATTTTCTATCAACTTGTCCTCATTACAACAATCCAAGAAATAACCTTATTGAAAAACTTAAAAATCTACTAGGACATCCGTTTCCTCGTACTCTAACAATGAAAGAAATTAAATTTCTTCTAAATAACAATTCTTACCCAATTATTAAAACTTTTATTAAATTTCTACAAGAATGCTCACAGATGAGAAAACACAATTAACCCTTAACCTGCTACGCGCGACTATTGTCGTTCCGATAATTCAAACTGGTATTGCTACGTGCGACTATTGTCGTTTCTCGGACCCACTTGTTTATCGCAGTTTCTAAGCAACAAAGGGAATCCCTTATTGGAAACGACGTTTATTAATTCTTTTAAAAGTTTTGATTGGATAAAATTTCAATTATTTTTCGTGTTTCTCTGGTGTTTTTACAGTTTGTAATGAAAAATGAAACGTAAATAAATATTTATGAAAAATGTCTCAAAATGGCGGACATAGATTGGAGTGACGATGACGAAGTAGCCAATTTTTTTAACGATGGTAATGACGATGAGGAATTTGAAGGATTTGAACCTGAAGATTTGATATTTGACAATCGAAACATATTTGCAACTTTGCCATTGAGTGATTTTTCGCCAAATACCGATAGGGATTTTCCAGACGATGTTCAAAATGGATGGGTCCGAGAAGACTTTGATGTTGTCAATGCCCTGTTTACTGGTGAAATAAAATTAAATAAAGATGTAGGACCACTAGGACGACCACTGGACTATTTAAAACTCTTTATTAATGACAACTTCATTCATATGTTAGTCAATGAAACGAACAGATTCGCCGAAACAAATGCAGAAAATGATGAACTGAAGGAAAATAGTCGCATGAAAAAATGGAAGGAAGTAACGTTAGACGAAATGAAGGCGTTTCTGTCATTGGTTATTGCTATGGGACTAGTGGAAAAAAATGATATTCAGCAATATTGGTCAACGTCTGAAGTAGTGGACACCCCTTTTTTTCGTAATCATATGAGTAGGGACAGATTTTTATTGATCCTTAGGAATTTACACCTGAATGACAATGCAAGACAGGTGCAAAGGGGAAAGGTAGGATTTGACCCCTTGTTTAAACTGCGTCCATTTGTAAACTTATTATTAAATACATTTTCTGAAGTTTATTCACCTGATAGAGATCTGAGCCTTGATGAGGCTACTTGTCCATGGAAAGACAATTTCAGATTCAAGGTATATAACTCGGCTAAACCCACCAAATTTGGGATAAAACTGTATCAAGTGTGCGAGGCACAAAGTGGCTATTGTCTTGGTTTTGATATTTATACTGGCAGTACTTCTATATGTGATCAAGCTGATCTTATTCTTGGTGACAATGACTGTACCACTACAACAAAAACTGTGATTGGATTGCTCAGCAAATGCGGAATGTTAGACTTAGGCCACCATGTTTATATGGATAATTATTACGTTTCACCTGAACTTTTCGTGCAACTAGATCTTCTAAATACTTACGCTTGTGGTACCTTGAGAAAAATCGGTTAGGTCTTCCTAATGTAATTAAGTCAAAACAGTGTTTGAAATTAAAAAAGGGTGAAGCGATCTTTCGCAGAAAGGACAAACTGCTTTGTATAAAATACCGTGACAAACGTGATGTCCATATGTTGTCGACAATTCATCAGGCGACAGTTAAGTGTTTTGGATAAAACTGACAGACGCACAAATGAACCTATTGTTAAACCTACATGTGTTGTTGATTATTGCTCTTTGATGGGTGGAGTTGATCTTTCCGATCAAATAAATCAGTATTATTCGTGTCTCCGCAAAACAAGCAAATGGTACAAAAAACTTTTCTTCTATCTGCTGAACTTGTGTGTCATCAATGCTTTTATACTTTACAAAAAGTTTGGTAATGGAAACAAAAGTCAAAAGGAACACAACTCTTTTAGAACATCTATTGTGAGTTCTCCGATTGAAGAAGCTACAACAGCTCCTAAACCACAAACTGAAAAGGGACGAAAAGTGCTTGGTGAAAAGCCTTCACGTCTGACTGATCGTCACTTTCCTTCTTACATTCCAGCTAAGGCTGGTGCTAAAAGGGCTCGTCCAGTTAGAGACTGTGTTGCTTGCAATTATAAGAAATCTAATCGTGCATCATTTAAAAGGCAACAAACTTCTTACATGTGCTTAGACTGCAATGTTGCTCTATGCATGCCAAGGTGCTTTCGATTGTATCACACCATGTACAATTATAGGGCAGTTCTTTTACCTGAAGTTGAAAATGAGCAACCTGACTCTGAACAAAAATTCTGTGGTTTATAGGTTATTTAGACCACAGGAATTTGACCCCATATCATTTGGGTCGAAATATGGCCAGACAACGAAAAAAAAGTATTGTCGCGAACGAAGTGAGCGAAGGAGTCCAACGCAAAAGTAAACAATTCCTACCGCCCTACCTTTGTTGTTGAGTTTGCTTTGAGAATTTGCACTGACAACATGATTGTAGGTGTTCTACTTATATCCATACTTATATCCATATTTTTGCAACCGCGAAACTTTTTCTTGGACTGAAACACTTTCTTTACTTCAGGGAAGCTTCCATTGTGGATTGTTCCGTAGTACATGACAAAAATTAAATGGGATAAAACGGTAAAAAAAAACTTTGCTTTGTATGTAAATAATATTTAAATCCTAATTTTAATTATTTTTTGTAAAATTGAGTTTTAATCGAATTGTTTACATTTCTAGCACATCTGTTGATAAAGGGATGTAACCCAATGACATCAGCCATGTGCTCTTCGGTTTGCAATTTCCGGATAATTTTTCTCTGGTTCCGACTTCGCGTTTAACTTTTTGTCATTTACTGCGGAACAATCCACAATGGAAGCTTCCCTGAAGTAAAGAAAGTGTTTCAGTCCAAGAAAAAGTTTCGCGGTTGCAAAAATATGGATATATTAAATGAATCGATGTCATAAGCTTAAAGAATAAATGTCCGTGAGTAAGTAGAACACCTACAATCATGTTGTCAGTGCAAATTCTCAAAGCAAACTCCACAACAAAGGTAGGGGGGTAGGAATTGTTTACTTTTGCGTTAGACTCCTTCGCTCACTTCGTTCGCGACAATATTTTTTTTTCGTTGTCTGGCCATATTTCGACCCAAATGATATGGGGTCAAATTCCTGTGTTTAGACCATAACATGTTTTATGAAGTTTCAACCCCCCAAAAAATTATTTTTTATATGTGTTTTACTGTTTTCATAGTTAACGAGTTCTTTTGACTTACCTGTGCCATACCTGTATATTTACCTGGGACTTATGGACAGTTTTATGCATAAAAATTTTTACTGGAGTTTTATGTTTACTGTAGTATTGTTGTTAAACATTTTTATTCTTGTTCAGAGCTTTAAAAATATTAAATTATAAAAAAACTTATATATTTTCACCTTTATTTGCACCTGTACAGGTAAAAATTCCTCGTAAACACCAACAAATAAAAAAATGAAAACTAGAGAATCCAACAATACACATACATATAACTTTTATTGGTCTATGATAAAAAATGAAAGATTGCTCAATTGAACTTAGTATGCACATTTAGTCATAATTGATATTTTTTATGCAGCATTACATAATAAAACAATAGAAATTATATGGGCAGCTTAAGGGTTAAAAGTATAATAAATAAATTAGTACCGCTGTTACGCCATGTTAATATTGCTTGTTTGTAATTATAAACTGTTATTGACATTTTTGCTTATTCTTTGTGCCATAACCAATAAATGTAAATGTGTTTATGCAAATAAATATTGTCTTATTGTCTTGTCTTGTCATAAAAGACAATATAAAATGATAGTTAAAAATATTTCCACGCGGTCAAATTTTATTGAATGCTACTAATGCTTGAAAACTATCTTGGTTTTAACTGACAAATCAATATTTCCCTTTAAAATACAATAAAATTCGAAGTTTTTACATTGACGTTAAAATATTTCGTACCATGCTGTATGAATTTGTATGGGCGGAAAAACGTGGTGTTTCTCGCCGGGTTTCACGTAAAAAAGGACGCGATAGAATACGACAAGGACTATTTTCAATTGCGTCAAATACCAGCTTTAAAATTATAGAAATATAATACAGCTACTTTCAGAAAAAAATCTCTTTTTTAATTATATACAGTTCTTTATTTATCCGTCGTTTATAAAATAGCATGATTTATGTTCGATCTAAAATGTTAAAGGTTTTTTTATACAGAATAAGTTATGAGAGAGATTAAGTAAAGTCGAGTTCTTATAAGTTCAATAAAATGCAGCTTCTTCAGACACGGAAACTTATGTAAAATCACAGTGTAACATAATTTCTTTACCTGGTTTATAATAGGTTAACATTTAAAATAAATCAAATGTCAATAAATGGTGTAAATGAATATAAATGTCAAAAATGTAAAACTTTTTTTTCGAGTTTCAATGTTTCGGGCTTACTTTGTTCTGTCAAGATGAGACGTTAAACCGTTGTATTTGGTGGACTACAGACTGTCGGCATTTTAATGGGTACCAACTGTGCTCCCCTTCTTGCGACGTAACGTCACAATAGGTTTTAGGACGCACTTCATAATAGTAACGGCTGAATTTTGACTGAGTTCTTACTAAAATAAAAGCCAATAAATAAGACATATCGAGGGCACGTTATGGTAAAATATTCAAGGAATGTTTTATTAAAGTGTATTTTGTTCACCGTACATTGCAAAATTGATAGACCAACAAATTTTTATCATGAAAATAGCTGCTAGAAAATAATGGTCCATAGGGTCCGCTTGAATCGAAACAAACAGGTTGTTGTCGTATTATAATTGCAATAATTCATGAGGGGTGTGATGTTGTACTCATTTACACATGGGCTGGGCCTTACTATTCATATTTTCTAACTCGCTAGCGCTCGGTCTAAAATAATCGAATAGGAAACTCCAGCTCATGTGTAAATGAGTGCAACATCACACACCTTAAATTAAGGACACCACAGAGAGACAGTTAGGCTTGCCTCATGCCTTAACCTACATATAGAAATTGGCAATCGTCGGTTGAGAACCAACTTTAAAAATAATAGGGATGACTGTAATTTTCCTATTTGTAATTTTCCATATTATCTACATCTACATGGTACGTGCTGCCGTCATCGTTGACTATTACTGCACGGGGGTGCGCACAAAATTTGAATTTTAAATAAATAAATGATAAATAAATATGATGCAATCGTTAGCTTGTTTAGAATAGAAACAGAAAATGAGCCTAGAAAAGACAGAAAGATAGTGCAAAGGAAAGTTAGAGGATAGGAGAAAGATTTGTCCATATTATCTGCTTTGAAACATTCAAGCAGCACCCGCATATGAAGTGTATACCCCAAATTAATCAGGTACTCAAAAGCCCGTTTTTCCTATCCAATGTACATGTAAATGCAAACAGATGTGTGAATGGCAGGGGACCCTTATTTCATAATTAGATTACAAAAAAATTAGACAAGGAAGTCCTCCATGTACATGTATTTCAATTCTGTTTGTGTTTATTATAATGAATGGAAACACAAACATTATAATTAAAACACACATGATTGAAATACATGTACATGTATGCCTGCTATAAATATAATACATTTTATAAGACTGACTTTACGACTTTACAGCTACGTACAGAGTGCTACTTACTTCTTTGTTAATCAGATTCGTTGAAAATATATGTCACTGGTATCTCTTGTCAAATTAATAATCCAGATAAAGAGAAAGAATTAAACGAGCGATGGGCTTTATTTTGGCATGTATGAGTTAGTTAAAGAAAACATATAACAGCTAATGGTTGAAAAACAGTAAAC